>JASKON010000015.1:56815000-57415000 GCA_036010255.1 Myotis pilosus
GAGAAGGATGTGTCCCTTTAAAAGTCACTTTGCTAGCAATTGCTAGCAGTTTTCAAGGTCTTGTTTTATCCAAGCACCATTCTAAACCGCACTTGCATAGTCTCCTTTAATCCTTGTAACAGTGCTTTGAGTTGGGTTCTATTATAATTCTCATGTTACAGAGGCAGACACTGAAGCTTGGGGAGGCTAAACAACTTGTCCAAGGCCACTGACCAAGTGAGGGATAGAGCGGGGATCAGACCCAGGTTCTACGTGGGAGAGGAACCCGTGCTGGGCTGTGCTGTAGCTGCTGCCTCCACCCAGGGCCCGAGTCACCCAAGAGGCACTGCTGGGCGGGTCTCCAGCTCAGCCCACTCAGGGGTCTGGTCCTCTGCAACCACCATCTTGAAACGGTTAATCTTATATAATAAAAGGCAATTATGCAAATCAACCAAAGGGCGATGCACTGACCACCAGGGGGCAGATGCTCAATGCAGGAGCTCTCCCCTGGTGGTCAGTGTGCTCCCACAGGGGAAGCACTGCTCAGCCAGAAGTCTGGCTCATGGCTGGAGAGTGCAGCAGTGGTGGTGGGAGCCTCTCCCGCCTCCGCGGCAGGGCTAAGGATGTCTGACTGCTGCCCTAAGCCATCAGATGGACATCCCCTGAGGTCTCCCAGACTGTGAGAGTGTGCAGGCCGAGCTGAGGGACCCCTCCCCCCACTCCCGAGTGCACCAATTTTGGGCCTCTAGTAATTATATGTTTAGCCCTAGCCAGTTTGGCTCAGTGGATAGAGCATCGGCCTGCAGACCAAAGAGTCCCAGGTTCGATTCCAATCAAGGGCATGCACCTTGGTTGCAGACTCCTCCCTGGTCCAGGCCCTGGTTGGGGCTAGTGCAGGAGGCAACCAATCAATATGTTTCTCTCTGTCTTTACCTCTCTCTTCCACTCTCCCTAAAAAAAGAAAAAAAAAATCAATGGAAAAATACCCTCAGGTGAGGATTAACAAATTTTAAAAAAGAGAGAAAAAAAAGAAAATAGGATTAAGAGTTTTAAAAAATAAAATATAATATATATATATATATATATATATATATATATATATATATATATATATATGCCTAAGCGACCGTCACAACCAAAACAACTGAACGGACGACTAAACAGGCTGTGTGGGGTGACCAGGCCAACGGGGTGGGGTGGGGGGGACAGTGAGGGCCGACCAAATGACCAAACAGCAGGCTGCATGGGGTGACCAGGCTGGCAGGGGGGGCAGTGAGGGATGACCAAGCTGGTAGAGGGGAGCAGTGAAGGGTGACCAGGCTGGCAGGGGGGCAGTTGGGGGCAACCAGGCCAGCAGAGGGGGCAGTTAGGGGCGATCAGGCAGGCAGGTAGGTGGCCCCGGATTGTAAGAGGGATGTCCAACTGCTAGTTTCTCGGGCCCAAACTGGCAGTCGGACATCCCCTGAGGGGTCCCGGATTGGAGAGGATGCAGGTTGGCTGTGCACCAAATGAATTTTGTGCACTGGGCCTCTAGTAATTATATGTTTGATGTTAGGCCTTGTAAGTCAGTTCTTAGGGGAACATGGAATGTGTGCTTCCTCTCCAGCTCTAGGTCTCCCCCACCCTCACTGCTCAGCACCTACAGCCACCCCCACCTGGCCCCCCACACACGGCCCCCACCTGGCCCCCCCAGCAATCAATACTGCCTCACCTGACAGAGGCCTAGGCACTCACCACGTGAAGAGTCAAGGATGGGCGGTGTCTAGGAACAAGGCAGACACTGCGTGTGGGCAGGTGTGGCAGGCAGCAGCAGGGACAAGCCTCTTGCCCACCTATCTCTACTGAGGGTCCCCACTTGGAGGTTGCAATCCAGGGAGAGTGACTTGCCCACACCTGGCTGGGGCAGGAGTGTCAGTCTGGTGGGGGACCCTGGCAGCTCTGGGGGTGGGGTAGAAGAGGTGATGTGGGTGCTAGCCTGCGCCACAGGGTCCGAGCGCCTGTGTTGGGCTGCGCTGCCGGGTGCGTATCCCCTGCCTGAGAGAGTGGGACATTAAACAGCAAATAGAAACGCAGGGGAGGGACAGCGGCAGAGACCAGTGGAAGAATGAAACAATGTTTTCCATTTTAATAGCTTCAAAGGCATGTTTTCTTGAATTTTGAGCAAGGGGCCTGCATTTCATTTTGCCCTGGAGGTGACAATGCTGGAGCCTAGACTGCTCTGCTGACAGGGTGGCAAGGGCCACTGCCCACGAGTCTTAGGGCACCTTCTCCCCTCCCCACACAACGGCAGAGGCCACTGCCAGGAAGGGGGCTCCTCCCCAGTCAATCTCATCACTCCAATTTGGGGCTTTCTGATGGGTTTCGGTCCATGGCATTCTATCTGTCTAGCTTCTTAGAGTTCACTCCCATATATTTTATTTTACTTAGTTTTTAATGGTTAGATGTGAGTGTTTACCTTGCTGACCTCTTTCCACAGACTCTCATTTAATCCCGTGAGTGACCCTAAGCAGTACATGCCATTACTATGCCCATTCTATGTATGAGGAGACTGAGGCTTGAGCGGCAAGAAGTTAGTGCAATGACTGAAGGTCTTTCTGCTGCCTCTTTGCCAACCCAACTTTGCCTGTAGTTCCCACTTGATAAAAGAGCTTTTCTTCTCATTTTTATTTAACTGCATGGAAATAAAAATTTATGGATTTTGAAGCATCATTTTAAAAAATATTTTTATTGATTACAGAGAAGAAGGGAGAGGGAGATAGAAACATCAATGAGAGAGGATCATGGGTTGGCTGCCTCCTGCACGCTCCCTATGGGGGATCGAGCCCGAAACCCATGCATGTGACCTGACCAGGAATCCAACTGTGACCTCCTGGCTCATAGGTGGACACTCAACCACTGAGCCACGCTGGCCGGGCTCATTCTTAACACATTCTGAGGTGCCTGGGGCCTGCTCGGGATAAGCTCCTGAGCATGGGAAGGCCCGAGTGCTGGGCTTGGGAAACACTTTCCTGGAAGAGAATCTATTGGGAGCATAGAAGCCACCGGAGGAATATATGACCTGGTACAGCATTTCCAATCCCACCTCCCATGCGGTCAGCAGGAAGTGACTGCCCAGCCGCTCATGGGGAGTCTGGGGCAGGAAGGATGCCGTGGCAGGAAGGATGCTGTTGTAGGAAGGATGCTGTGGCAGGAAGGATGCCGTGGCAGGAAGGATGCCGTGGCAGGAATGATGCCGTGGCAGGAAGGACGCCGTGGCAGGAAGGACGCCGTGGCAGGAAGGATGCCGTGGCAGGAAGGACGCCGTGGCAGGAAGGATGCCGTGGCAGGAAGGATGCCGTGGCAGGAAGGATGCCGTGGCAGGAAGGATGCCGTGTCAGGAAGGACGCCGTGGCAGGAAGGACGCTGTGGCAGGAAGGACGCTGTGACAGGAAGGACGCTGTGGCAGGAAGGACGCTGTGACAGGAAGGATGCTGTGGCAGGAAGGACCCCATGGCAGGAAGGACGCTGTGACAGGAAGGACGCTGTGGAAGGAAGGATGCCGTGGCAGGAAGGACGCTGTGACAGGAAGGATGCCATGGCAGGAAGGACGCTGTGACAGGAAGGACGCTGTGGCAGGAATGACGCTGTGGCAGGAATGACGCTGTGGCATGAAGGACGCTGTGACAGGAAGGACGCTGTGGCAGGAAGGATGCCGTGGCAGGAAGGATGCCATGGCAGGAAGGATGCCGTGGCAGGAAGGATGCCGTAGCAGGAAGGATGCCGTGGCAGGAAGGACTCCATGGCAGGAAGGATGCTGTGGCAGGAAGGATGCTGTGGCAGGAAGGATGCTGTGGCAGGAAGGATGCTGTGGCAGGAAGGATGCTGTGGCAGGAAGGATGCCGTGACAGGAAGGATGCCGTGGCAGTGACAGGAAGGACGCTGTGGAAGGAAGGATGCCGTGGCAGGAAGGACGCTGTGACAGGAAGGATGCCATGGCAGGAAGGACGCTGTGACAGGAAGGACGCTGTGGCAGGAATGACGCTGTGGCAGGAATGACGCTGTGGCATGAAGGACGCTGTGACAGGAAGGACGCTGTGGCAGGAAGGACGCCGTGGCAGGAAGGATGCCATGGCAGGAAGGATGCCGTGGCAGGAAGGATGCTGTAGCAGGAAGGACGCCGTGGCAGGAAGGACTCCATGGCAGGAAGGATGCTGTGGCAGGAAGGATGCTGTGGCAGGAAGGATGCTGTGGCAGGAAGGATGCCGTGACAGGAAGGATGCCGTGGCAGGAAGGATGCCGTGGCAGGAAGGATGCCGTGGCAGGAAGGATGCCGTGGCAGGAAGGATGCCATGGCAGGAAGGATGCCGTGACAGGAAGGATGCCGTGGCAGGAAGGACGTTGTGACAGGAAGGATGCTGTGACAGGAAGGACGCTGTGGCAGGAAGGATGCCGTGGCAGGAAGGATGCTGTGGCAGGAAGGACGCTGTGACAGGAAGGACGCTGTGGCAGGAAGGACCCCGTGGCAGGAAGGACGCTGTGACAGGAAGGACGCTGTGGAAGGAAGGATGCCGTGGCAGGAAGGATGCTGTGACAGGAAGGATGCCATGGCAGGAAGGACGCTGTGGCAGGAAGGACGCTGTGGCAGGAAGGACGCTGTGGCAGAAAGGACGCTGTGGCAGGAAGGACCCCGTGGCAGGAAGGACGCTGTGACAGGAAGGACGCTGTGGCTGGAAAAACACTGTGGTAGGAAGGACGCTGTGGCAGGAATGACGCTGTGACAGGAATGACGCCGTGACAGGAAGGACGCTGTGGCAGGAAGGATGCTGTGGCAGGAAAAACACTGTGGTAGGAAGGACGCTGTGGCAGGAATGACGCTGTGACAGAAAGGATGCTGTGACAGGAAGGATGCTGTGGCAGGAATGACGCTGTGGCAGGAATGACGCCGTGACAGGAAGGATGCCGTGGCAGGAAGGATGCTGTGGCAGGAAGGACGCTGTGGCAGGAAAAACACTGTGGTAGGAAGGACGCTGTGGCAGGAATGACGCTGTGACAGGAAGGACACTGTGACAGGAAGGATGCTGTGGCAGGAATGACGCTGTGGCAGGAAGGATGCCTTGACAGGAAGGATGCCGTGGCAGGAAGGATGCTGTGGCAGGAAGGACACTGTGACAGGAAGGACGCTGTGACAGGAAGGATGCCATGGTAGGAAGGATGCTGTGGCAGTAAGGACGCTGTGGACTATAGCAGGAAGGATGCCGTGACAGGAAGGATGCCGTGGCAGGAAGGACGCTGTGACAGGAAGGACGCTGTGGCAGGAAAAACACTGTGGTAGGAAGGACACTGGAGACTTTCGTGCGTGTCTTTCTTTGCAAGGAGACACTCGAGAGTGCCCTGTTCCCAGCCCCTCCTGGGCCAGTGGCTGGTGGAGTTCTCTGCAAGGGTCACAGTCCTTGCTGTGGGCACTCCTTGAGGCTGCCAGCTGGCCCGCTAATCACCTTTCGTCCAGGAAGGGGTGGGAAAGTGGAAAAGATGATTCCCCAACAGAAGGCCCCAGGGCCTGGCAAGCTGCCATCTCCGGCGTCCAGGCCTCATCACGGCCCCGTGGAAACAGCTGTGCCTAGAGGGGGGCCTGGTCTGTTTCTGCCTCCCCTCCCAGCGGCTGGCTGTGTGGGCTGCCCCCTGAGCAGACTGCCAGCCAGAGTTCCGCAGGCATCACGGAAATTGCTGAGGGTGAATGTGGGGCAGGAGCCCAGAGGGGCAGGAGCATGAGGCTTTTCTAGATCAATGCTGTTGAATAGAAATGTAATGTGAGAACAAACGTAATTTTGAATTTTCTAGTAGCCACATTTTAAAATATATTTTTATTGATTTTTTTACAGAAAGGAAGGGGGAGGGATAGAGAGCTAGAAACATCGATGAGAAAGAAACATCGACCGGCTGCCTCCTGCACACCTCCTACTGGGGATGTGCCTGCAACCAAGGTACATGCCCTTGACCGGACTCGAACCTGGGACCCTTGAGTCTGCAGGCTGACGCTCTATCCACCAAGCCAAACCGATTTTGGCTCTAGTAGCCACATTTTAAAAAGTAAACAGAAATTTTATTTAACATAATGTATCAAAAACACTGCCCTATCCAGGTGGCTCAGTTGGTTGGAGTGTTGATCCATACAGAAGGTTTCAGGTTCAATTCCCGGTCAAGGCACATAGCTAGGTTGTGAGTTCCATCCCCAGTCAGGCCACGTATGTGGGAGGCAGCCCATCAATGTTTCTCTCTCACATCAATGTTTCTCTCTCTCAAATCAATAAATGTATCCTCATATATATATACTAAACATGATCACTTTAACATGTAATCAATATTTTTTAAAAGTATTGACATATTTTACATTTTTTTGTACCCAGTCTTCAAATTCAGTGTGTATTTTGCATATTCAGCACATCTCAGGCAGGACTAACACCAAGTGCCAATGGCCACCTGGGCTGGTGCTGCCATACCGGATGGCTCAGCACCAGGTGGTGGTAGAAGTAGAACTCGAAGTGTCCTGCTGACTGTCTTTGACATATTTGGATTTCATATTTCAACTTCCAATCCTTGTTTTCTTCTAGGCTTGCAGGTATCCTCCAAGCCTCTGGTCCCTGTGGCTGAAGACCAGCAGCTTTGACGTCACCGGGGAGCTTGTTGAAATGCAGCTCTCGGTGCCAGCCCGGACCTGCTGCATCAGGACATGCTCTCCGCCAGGCCCAGGCGGCTGTACACATCACGAAGTTGGAAAACACTCCCTGCTCCTCCTGATTGCATTTGACCTTCACTTCAACCTTGGGCTCTCTTGTCACATGGATTCCCTTGTCCAACTACTGAACCATTGACTACTGTCAAATATGGATGACACCCGCATTCTCGGTACTGTCTCCAAGCTGCAGAAAGCCAAGAGGATGGAAACTCAACAACAACAAATGAAATGGTTAAGATGGCTGCCACTTACTGAGAACCTCTATGAGCCTGGCTCCGTGCTCAGCACTTCTCATGAGTGACCTCACTGACACCTCAGGAGCCTGGCACATTATTACACCCATTGTCCCCACAGCTCAGTCCCGGTGGAGTGATTTAAGCCCTGGGTCTGCCTGATTGGAAAGCCCAGTGCTTGGCCAGGTTCAAGTCCATATGGTTTGAGTGTGTCTATCTGTGGTGGTAGTGGGACTTACTCTTGCTCAGAATTTTTCTCATTCTGATTTGTTCATTCTCCATGCTTTTCTCACAGTGGCTGCTACATACTTTGTTGTTCTTGAACCCCAGCCTCACCCACTGGACCTTCTGAAAATGCTTTCTCCTTCTAAGGAAAGTTCAAACCACAGCACAGAATGACCTCAGCCTCCATCTTCTTAGTCTGAAAATCTCTGGGCATCTCTGCTGCACCTCAACCTTGCCTCTGTTTCATGGCTCCCCAACAACCTAATGGCTTTTGAACTTTCCTGTGTGGGTCCTGAGTTCACAGCTTGGCATTCTGATTTACACCTGGGGGCTTGGTTAATTGGAGCTGCCCTGCAAGCCAAGTCCTCTCAGGGGCAGAGCCCTCTGAGAGGTGTGGATGCACAAAGATGCAGGTCCAGGGACACACCAACCTCAGGCTCCAGCTGAACAGTTGGCGGCTGCTTCTCCTTCTCTCTCTCTCTCTCTCTCTCTCTCTTTCACACACACACACACACACACACACACACACACACACACACACACGGCTCTCTGAAAGATTCCTGATGCACAGTCTTACGTTGTCATTGGTTGGGTGAACCAGTCTTGCCAACTAAGACAGGGGCCCTGTCTCCAGCATCTTGTCTGAGCCACAGTCTCACAGCCTGTGGTATAGGGAAGGCATTGAAGGGGTGCTTGTAAATGAGCGCCAGGTGCTGAGTTTGGGGTCCTTCAGAAGTGGTCCCTGAGCAGGATTAGAGTGCAGGCGTTTTATCTGAGAAGGAAGACAACACCAGTAGGCAAGTGGGGATCAAGAGAAAGGGGGATAGCACTCAGTAAATCTCATGCTTACAAGACAGCTGCCCTGGGGTCCCTAGAGCTTAGATCCCATGAAGAAACCCTTGGAGCCAATAGAACAAACACCTACGCAGCTGCAGAGTGATAGATCCAGGATTTTATACACCAAAGCCCACCACTTCAGTTGAGGGCTGCTCACAGGGGTTCCAGCAGCAAGAGAAATCTCCCAGTTGGCAGTCAGCCATGTTACCTAGTTGGTGAGGGAGTGGGTTGGGTGACGGTGAGCCTGGGGTGAAGGTGGGCTTGGCAGTGTCTGCCTGGTTGGCCCATGGTGACTTGTTTCGAACTCTGACCCACAGAACCTGTGGGTGGGTCCCTAGAAAGGCCGGGCCTGAAGGCCCTCTCTGAGGGTTTCATTGGCTGCTGTAGGCACAGCAGTAAGACCAGGCTCTAGGAAAATGGTGGGACCCTGTCCCGCCCCCATCTCATGCTTTCCAGCTTGACAGGCCAAGACTAGCTGGACAGACACATCCTTCAGCTCAAAACACCAGCTTCAATCAGTTCTCTGTTTCAGAGGCAGCACTGCTGTTAGGGAGAAAGAGTCTATCCCAGGAGAAGGAGGGTGAAAAAAAGTTTCTATCATCTCTGTATCTATCTATCTATGTATGTATCTATGCTGCCTATCTATCGTCCATCTGTCATCTATCACCAATCTATCTATCATCTATCTATCGATCATCTATCTATCATCTGTCTATCGATCATTTCTCTATCTGTATTCTCTATCTATGTGTGTTTTGGAAGGGTCACCGTGGGGCAAGTTCAAGGACCGAGGAGACATGTGACTTGGCAGTAATGGAAAACCCAACAGGAGATGAGGGTGATAGTTTGGGATGCCGAAACCTTATTTTGCCAAAAGCAACCTAGATGGGTCTGTGTTTGGGTCAGCTTTCCTTCTAGAATGTTTATAGTAATATGGCTCTGTGGAAATACTCTGTGTTTCCACATTTGAATGTTTGGAGTGTTATTCATTAAGAGGAAGATAGAAGAGAGAAAAGGGGAAGAGAGAGAGGAGGGGGGAGAGAGAGAGAAGGAGGAGAAGGGAAGGGAAAGAAAAGATAAAAGAGGGTAAAGTTGATCGAAGGGTTAAAAAGCAAACTTGGAGCACACCTTTGAAACAGAGCGAGGCAGCAGGCTCGCAGGTTTCCAACAGGGCCCTGGCGCCAGGCCTCGCTAGTCTGGAGCCCCAGGAAAGCTCCGAGGGGAAGACTCCTACTTCAGAGCGAGCTTTTCTCTGCGGGACGGACCTCACTTTTCATAGTTACGAAAGTAACTATGAGACCAGCGTTCCCTGCAGAAAAGTGGAGAGTCCCATGCAAAGCAAGGAGGCTCAGAGCATCTTTGTTTCAATTGGATCTACTTCTCTTATTCTTCTGAATTAGGAGCTTAAAGGGAATTCATTCACTCACTTTCTCACTCATTCACTTATTCATTCAACAAATATTTTATTGAGCATCTACTCTTATGGATTTAGTGGTGAGTAAGAAAGCCAAGATCGCCACCTTCCTGGAGAGTGTGTTCTAGTAGTGGTGAGAGACAGGAAATAAAGATGCTAAATAAATGTAATCATGTCAAATTTGATGACGGGTTAAAACAGTGATGTGTAGGTGTTGATTGGTTACATAAGCTGGGGTTCTCATTGTCTACTGCTGCGTAACCCATCACCCAAACCTTAGTGGTCTTCTCTGCTCCATGGAGTGTCAGTTTGAATGCCCTCCAGGTGGGGGTTCAATTGGAGCTGGAGGATCATTCCGAGGTGCTGGTTCGCGTGGCTGGCAGGTTGGTGCTGGCCAGCTGCTGAGATGGCCCAACCGTGGACCATGGCTCCAGGTTCCTTCCTGGCTGTCTGCGCTTCCTCCCAGCATGAGAGCCAGTTCTGAGCAGTAATATTCCAAGATACAGAGCGTGGGGTTGCCAGGCTTCTGATCGCCCAGACTCAAAGGCCCAGAACCAGACTCTGAGGCCAGGACATGGGGAGGGGAAGGGACTCCACACTGGCCAGGCGGGCCTCTCTGAGATGATTTGGAGCAGAAACTGGAAGAATGAGTGCGTACCAACGAGGTGAGGTGCTTTGAGAGAGCAGCTTCCAGGCAGAGGGAAGAGTGAGGCAAGGCCGTGAGGGGGGAGTGCAGGTGCAATGGCAGCGGAAGAGCGCGGAGCCCTGCGCTGGGGCTGCATTAGGACCCTGTGTTTCACTGGTCAGGCACTGCGCAGGCTCTGACGGACTTTAGCAGGAGGGGCATGGCCTGGTCAAGGCTTCTCCACGCACACGTGTGTAGAGGACGCTGTGGGACCCTGGTGCCGGGGGCTTCCCTGACCCTCACCCTCACCTGTGCCCAGATGTGCTGGTGCTCTGGGCAAGCATGGAGGCGCTTCCTCTTAGCCAGTCAGGGGGCACTCCAGGACCCCTTTGTGCCCTGCCCTGTCCCACACAACCCCGAGTGCCTGCCCAGAGGCGGAGGACACTGTGCCCTCTTGCCGCCACCAGACATGCCTCCCACATAAGCTCCTCAGTAGACTCATGGAGGACTGTGGAGCCACCCGCCTCTCTCTGTGGGCTCTTGGCCCAGGGAAAGTCCAGAACATTAACTTTGTATTAGTCTTCTAGCGCTGCCAAACGAAACCCCACAGGCGGGCAGCTTACACAGCAGGCCCTGTCTCATAGCTCTGGAGGCTGGAAGTCCAAGATCAAGGTGTCTGCAGGGCTGGTTTCCCCCACAGCCTCTCTTCTTGCCTGCAGGTGGCTGCCTCTCACTGTGCCTCACGTGGTCTTGGCTCCGTGTATCTTTGTGCATCCAAATGTCCTCTTTTTATAAGGACACAGTCAGATTTAATTAGGTCCTACCCTGCTGGTCTCGTTTTAATTTAATCACCTCTTTAAAGGCTCTATCTCCAAATATAGTCACATTGTGAGGTATGGGGGTTAGGGCTCCAACATATGACTTTTGGAAAGACACAATTCAGCCCGTAACACCTACTAAGACACTGTATTCTCAGGCAGGTCCAATGAGATGCTGTGAGACCAGGTGGGGGCTGCAGCAGAAACTGGGGTGTGGGGGGGGGGGTGGGCGGGAACGGGATGTGACAGCACAACAGACTGGAAGCCTCTGGACAGTGGGGATCCCTGCAGCGGGCCCCTCTTTCCTGTGCTGTGTCTGGTACCTCAAAGCCTCAGCTCTTCCAAATGTAACCCAACAGAAAGCCACGTCCAGGGCCAGCCCTGAAGATCCTAGGCCAGGATCCCTACTGGATGCACAGCCATTGCTTCCAACAACTGGCAGCAGCCTAAACACACAGGGTGCTATGGGTTGTAATTGTGCAACCAAGAGTACATGTGGGAGTCCTAGCCCTCAGCACCCGGAGCGAGACACACCTAGAAGCGGGCTCCTTAGAGAGAGTAGAACGAGGTTGCTAGGTGGGCCCTAACCTGACGTGCCTGGGGTCTTCATAAAAGGGAAATCTGGACACAGCCAGACACGCACAGAGGGAGTGAAGTGAAGGCAGAGGGCTGGAGCCATGCACCGCAGCCAAGGACACCCGAGGGCACCAGAAACTAGCAGAGGCCTGGGCCAGTCCCTTCCCTGGCACCTTCTCGGGGAGCCTGGCCTGGCCAACACCTCAGTGTTAGACTTCTGGCCTCCAGAGCTGGGAGACAACACATTTCTGGGGTTTTAAGCCCCTCAGTTTGTGGTACTTTGTTACACAGCCCCCAGACCTCATGCACTGGTAGACCAGAGGGCTGCACTCCCCGGGAGCAGCGCCCAGGCCATGTCTGCTGGGAGTCAGCGGGTAAATAACCCAACTTCCTGTCTGCCCGCAGTTGGACTCTGAGGTGGGGGAGAGCCGTTTCCCAGGTTTCTGCAGTGGGATGAGCCTCCAGCACCCAGGGAGCAGGTGCGTGATGACCCGCTCCTTTTTGCCCATTTCCGGGGTCTCCTGAAGAAACATCTTACGCCCAAATCCTTGTCTCAGCTCTCCTAGGGGAGCTCTGCCTGAGGTCGAGTTGCCCTGGCAGCAGTCCAAGCGGGGTCCGGCTCCCACTTCCTCTGTCAGAGGGACTGGCTGCCTCTTGGGCAGGCCCTCCCCCAAGCCTGGCCTGTGCACTCCTGCCCTCTCCCAGGGAGGCGGTGGGACAAAACGCTCATCTACGGAAGTTAAAGACACAAAACCCTCTTATTTTACCCCCCACTTCCCTCCATCTCGGTCTCCAATCAAGGGCTTACCCAAGGGTCAGGGGAGGGAGAGTTTGCCAATTACTGCCTCGTAGTTAAGTGATACTTAAAGCAGGAGAGCAACGGTGTCTGTGGTGTGCGGAGTCCTTTTGCCAGGCCCATGTGCTCAGAAAACATTCTGCAGGAAGAGGAGAGACAATTAGAGCCCCAGTCGTATGAGTGACTTGGGGTAGGCTGGGACAGATATGGAAGAGCACATGCCAGGGGCCTGGGGTGACGGCTCTCCATGTGCACGGAGGACAGGCTGCAGTCGTTTAACATAGTCCACATGTTTTCACTCTCCTCTCGGAAGACACTCCCCTCCCTGTGAGTGGGCTGGGCTGAGTGACTCACTGCTAACACACAGGTGTGGTAGAATTGATGTCCGACTTTCAAGACTACATGGTCAAAGGCATTCGAGCTTCCTCCTTTCTCTCTAGAGCCAGTCATTCTGGCGAAGGTAGCGCCCTGTCAGGACACTGCCCACCAACTGAAGAGGCCCACTTGGAGAGGAACCGAAGCCTCTGCAAACAGCCAGCAAACCTTCAGGTGGCCACAGCCCCGTGGCACCCGAACCACAACAGAGCCAGAGGAACCCTCGAGCGCTCCCAAACCCACAGAAATGGTGGGCTGGTGTGTCTTTGTTGTTTTAAGCCACTGAATTTTAGGGGTAACTTGCTTCGCAGCAATCGATAACTAATATGACTATATTCTATTTGAGCTGTAGTGGGGGTGGGGAAAGAGAGCCAAACCGAGCACATGGCTGGGACAGTGCAGCACGGTATACGTCCCCGGGAGCCAGACTTCTCCAGCTGAATGACAGTTCAGAGTAGAAAACCCTCATTTAAAAAGTAGAGGGAAATATAGGTCAGGAGAAAAGAGTGCTCTTCCCAATGGCGATGTCCATTCTGGACGGACCCTGGTCGTTGGAGGCAATAGGCAAACTCTAGTTACGATGCCAGGGATCGCCAGCGGCCAGGCAGCAGTTGAGGGCTCAATGCTGAGGGCGCACAGATACCTTTGCACTTTCCAGGAAACAAGCTGCCGGTGAAATTCCAGTGCAGGGCTAGTACGCTACACTGATTTACTTGTGTGCCAAGAACATCGCTGGCATCGTCCCTTAAACAAACCTCAGACCCCGGACACAGACAGGGGTTAGTGTGGACTCATGTTCAGCTACTTCTTGCAAACAACTGACTGCCATCTAGCAATCCCTGCCTCCAGAAGGCTCTTGAGCGCCAAGATTGAGGGCCTTTACCAGTACATCCGCCACCCTCTCTCTCTCTCCTTTGGTCAATCCTCGCTTGAGGATATATTTTCCATTGATTTTTAGAGAGAGTGGAAGGGAGGGAGGAAGAGAGAGAGACATGGATGTGAGAGGCACACATCTACTGGTTGCCTTCCGCATACACCCTGGTGGGAATTGAAACCCAGGCCCTTTGGTGTGTGGCTGGCGCTCTAACCACTGAGAACACAGGTCAGGGATCACCTACTACTCTCTTTATCTGAAGTGTTTGTTCTGATCTCCTAGCTCTTAAAATGTAGTTCAGTGTTTCAACCTCAGTTTAAAGGTCCCAACCTCAGAGAGGCCCTGATGCCTGTGGACACCCTCCCCTTCCATCTGTGACAGTCGTTTTAGTGCCACTTGGCCAGACTGAGTCCGGAGTTATTTGATAAAACACTGGCCTAGGGTTTGCTGGGAAGGTACTTTCTGGATGCAGTTAGAGTCTGTGATCAGTTTGCTGTAAGGCAGGTTGCCTTCACGTTTCCTGTACAGCAGAGCTGAGGTCTCCCCAAGACATTCTGCCAGCCAAGGCTTCCCTCCAGCTGGGCCCCGCCCACCCTCCCTGAGGGTTGGGCTTAGCTCTCCAGCCCCCCAAGTTGCTGCAAACCATTTGGTGCAATAAGTCTCAATGCAGACCCCGCGCTCTGCCTCTGGTGGGCCCTGCGTGAGAAACCAGGCCCTTTGCTGGTTGATTGTCTTCCCGCTGGGGCTGCCTAAAAGGAAATACAGTGCAAATGCAGGTGCAGTTTTGGGAAATACACCTGTTAAAACAAAGGTGCTTCTTTCATCTGACGCTTAAACTTAGCTGGATAGTCCACATTTGATTTGCGACCCTGCTCGTCCCATGTTGAACTTAGGTTGGTTATGCATTTGCTAACATTTTACTCTGTCTCCCACCCCCTGAAACAGGGTTGCGGAGTGGGGATGTGATCACACAGCGTGAGTGGAGTGAGTGAGTAAAGGAATGGGTTTGTCACCTGCACCTTCCGCCTTCTGCCCTGAGGGCGCAGGTGACCTTCACAGGTGGGAGTCAGCTGGGGTGGCACCAGGGTGTGGCTCTGTAACTACTTTAATGAGCAGAAAATGGAAAAACAAAAGTGCAGGCAGTGGTGACGAGAGGCGTGGCTCAGAGACAGTGTAGGGCGAGGAGGATGGGACCCGCAGGTGCCTTGCGTCCCCTCAGGTCAGAAGCCGCGAGCTGGGCGGCTGTGCACAGGGAGGGAAGGGGCGCCCCTGCAGCTCGGCCTCTGGGGCGGCTGGACTCTGAAGGAGGATTTACTTTTCAGCGCATCTGGAGGCAGAAACCGCTTTTAACAAGTGAAGCTATTGTTTGACTTGGGACGTTGGCTCTTCTGCCTACAGTTTCAGCCTCAGCTCAGGGGCCACCTTCTCCCTGAAGCTGCCCTCTGTCCTCTGCTGCGACCACCTGAAGCCCGTGCCACCAGCCTGCTGTCATTTGTCACCTGCTTACAACTCCACTTCCCCTCTAGGCTGCAAATTTCCTCAAACAATACATGTTTTATGTCCCCTCTGCCCTCACACAAACACCAGACACGCCTGGTGTGGGGCTTGAATGGGAACTTGCAGTTGAAAGGCCTGTGGGAACCCAGGCTCCGCGTGCCCTTTCACCAGCCGTCACCTGCCTCTCGGAGGCAGTTCCCGTCTGTCACATGAGCTCAGGTGTGGCTGAGGAGTGGCCTCGATGGGACATGGTTCCTGGGGAGTGTCGTTAGCGGAGCCTAAGCTTACACTGAGGTAAGAGCGCCCTGGGTCCTGGGGAACGGACTCTGAGCCCTGCTCCCCTCCCACCGGTGGGACTGAGATATCTTTCCTGGAAGAGCCCGCCCGCGGTCCTGCTGCCCGCCCCACTGCGGAGCCTGGCACCGCCACGACCGGGCCTGCGCTGGGCTGCTGTCCCATCCATGCCTCCAGTGGGCCTCCAGACGGGCGTGGCTGGAAAGTGGAGGTGAAGGAAAAGCCATGATTTGGGGCCTGGGGACAGAGACTTCTGCCCCAGCTTAGCTAGGTACCACCCATTGGATCCCCCCACCCCTCCTGCGACCCAGCCTTTCTCAGCTGTTCTCTTATTTATGCGCCTGCGTGGGACCTACGCCCAGCTGCCAGGAGGGCTCAGGCCTGGCTCTCCCGTCACTGCCGAGGGCTGCCCCACACTTAGAATGCTTAGCAGTCCCCCTGGCCAGGAGCACCCGCCACCAGTGTGACCTCCACGATCTCTCCAGGTATCCCCGGGGGCGAAATCTCGGGGAGCCGAGAAGCAGTGCAGTGAGGATCGCACTCAGTAATTCCCACGTGCTCAGAAGCCACAGAGCTCAAAACAAGTGCTGCTCATAGTTACTGTTCTCTTATCTCAGGGAACGTTGAGTCGCCTCTTCTGTGACTCCTTGGCACTTAAAGAATAATACCAGCTACGCAGGTGAATGCCTGTGATGTGGTGGGCTCTGGGCTTGTCTCGCCGCAGGGGAAAACCAAGGCTCTGAGAGCGGACGAGGCATAGCTCAGATTACAGGAGCACTTGGTACGAGCAAGATTTGAACTCGGGCGGTAGGACAGGTGACTAAATTTGTGTTCTCACATTGTATTAGTTATTTGTAACTGCAACAAATTACCACAACTTAGCAAGTTAAAACGGCATCTCTCTCTCCCAGTGTCTGAGTGAGGCGTCTGAGAACGCTGGTGTGGGTCCCTGCAAGTTCGCAGTACAGGCTTTGGCCAGGGTCTCACCTGAATGCTCAGCTGGGGACACAACTACTTCCAAGCCCCGTGGCTGTGGGCAGGACGTCGCCCTAGGCTGGCTGCCAGGCCGAGCCCCTCACCGGAGGCCACTCTCAGTTCCCTGCCCAGGGCCTCACTGCAGAGTAGCTCCTAACAGGACACTGGCTTTATTTAAGCCGGGAAGGCTAGTGTTAGCAGCTGGACATGGCCAGCCTTTGTCATGTAACTATGGAAGTGACGTATCCTCGTCTTGCTCTGTTCTGTTGCTGAGCCAGCTCACACTCAGGGGTGGGGGTTACAGAAGCACGAGTACCCGCGGCAGAACCATCAGTGCCATCCAGGCAGCCCCCTGCCGCCCGCTGGTCGCACACCGGTAGCACCGTTTGGGCTGCAGGGTTCTGTTTGTCTTGTTGTTCCTTTGTTTTGTAGGCTGTCTTGTCTGCTCAGGCTGGTATAACAAAGCACCACGGACTGGCTGACATGCCCACATGCATTCCTCACAGCTCTGGCGGCTGGAAGTCCACGGCCAGGTGGTTCATTTGGGGGAGGGCCCTCCTCCTGGTTGCGGACGCTGCCTTCTCGCTGTCCTTACTTGGCAGAGGGAGGCAGAGAAAGAGAACTGTCTGGTGTCTCTCCTCATAAGGACAGTGATTTCACTTGGGCACTTCCCCTCACGGCCTCACCTGAGTGTGATTATCTCCCAGGGCCCCGCTGCTGAAGGCCATCATGTCAGAGGTCAGGCTTCCACACAGGCATTCTGAGGCGGAGAAGTCAGTCCACAGCACGGCTGAAATTTTGTCAAAGAAAAGGACACTTTTCAGAGCGAGGGATGGTGATTCCTCTGGAGTGGACACCTTTTGTATATACTTCTCCTGACATTTAAACAAGGTGTGGCCCTGGCAGGGCTCAGGAACTGTAGGCAGAGTGAAGGGAAAAACACATTCATAGGAGAAGAGAAACAGCCCAAGAGATTGGGACCCGGGACAGGCGGACTTGAGAGGGAACTGGAGAGGCAGCTAAAATAAAGCAAGCAGGGGCCTACCAGGTTAGGGCAGTAGGACAGAGAAATGGGCACTTCAGAGTTCAATCTCTCCAAACAGCATTTTTAACTTGCAAGTGAGGATGACAATAATACTTGTGTCAAAGGGCCGCTGTGAGGATGGGAGAAGGTAATTCATAAAAGCCCCTAACACAGTGTACAGCTACACAATGGTTGACAACATCTGTATTAGTTTCCTCTGTGACTGCAATAAATTGCCACAAGATTAGTAGGCAAAACCAATACAGCATTATTCCTTTACTAGAGGTCCGGTGCACTAATTCGTGCACCAATGGGGAACCTTGGCCTGGCCTGCGAGATCAGGCTGAAACTGGCTCTCCGACATCCCCAGAAGGGTCCTGGGTGGCAAGAGGGTGCAAGCCAGGCCAAGGGACCCCACTGGTACACAATCAGGCCTTGGGAGGAATATGGGAGGTTGGCCAGCCAGGGAGGGACCACAGGAGGGCTCCAGGGCATGCCCGGCCCATCTTGCTCAGTCCCGATCAGCTGGACCCCAGCAGCAAGCTAATCTACTGGTCAGAGCGTCTGCCCCCCTGGTGGTCAGTGCACGTCATAGCAAGCAGTTGAGCGGCCTTAGAATATCATTAGCATATTATGCTTTGATTGGTTGAACAGACGACCGGAACGACTGGACACTTTGTATATTAGCCTTTTATTATATAGGAAGGATAGCTCTGGAAGTCAAAGCACTGAGCTATGGCAGGCTGCATCCTTATTGCAGGCTCCAGGGGGAACTTCCTTGCTTTCTCCAGGGCAAAAGGCCACCTGAGTTCCTGGGTGAGCAGTCCTTCCTCCATCTTCAAAGCCAGCAGCAGAGACTCTCTCTTCTCTCACACCTGATTCCACCACCCTCTCTGCTTCTCTCTGTGATTCTGATGCTCATCTATTTTATGAGGATAAACTCGCATCTCCAGGTTCTTAACTTAATCATATTTGCAAGTCCCTTTTACCGTGTAAGGGAACATGTTCACAGGTTCTGGGAGTTAGACTGTGGATATATGCAGGGCATTGTTCAACCTATAACCAGTCACCTTGTCTCCAGTTTCGTGTCTGTCACAGTGCCACTCACAGGGCGATGTCCAAGCTGCACCTCTCCTGACATCACACTGAGGACAGCGTCGCTCAGTGAGCACTGGCTGTGGCCTCTGGCACCACCTCGCATCTGTCACGTTTACCTCTCTCCATAGACGAGGAAGATGAGACTTGGAGCAGTTAAGTAACTCCAAAGTCACACAACCACGGCAAACAACCACCCGACAGACCAGGGTTAAGGGTGACCCTAATTGACTTCTAGTTCCGTGTACTTGGCACCAGCAGGCACTGTCTCCACACACACCCCCATCAGACCCTGAGGCAGAGCTTAGAGCTCAGGACCGACTGGTGAGGCCCCCTGTGTTTGGGGTGTGGCCAAGTCAGTGGGAGCCCAGCTGGATTCCCCGCAGCTTCTCGCTCACTGAAGGCCCATCTTCTGTGGCTGCCTCCACCCCGGCCTTCGCATCATTGCTTTCCCTTCTGTGCCACCTCGTTGCTCCGTTATGATAAACTGCTGTCTGGATGGTGATTCACAGTCTCCTCTCTCATCTGCTTAGGGCTCTGCAGGAGAATTACATTGGATGAAGCGTGCCAGGCCCTGATTCTGACGTGCTCTGTCCTTCACCCTGTGACCCATCACACTGGGTTCTCTGGGTGTGTGGGCACCTTAATCTGCCCTAGGACTCACTCTGGAAGCATCCTCTGGGCCACCATGGCCATGGCTCTGTTGCTGAATCGTGGTCAGGGGTAGGGTGCCCTTCCTTTCAGCTGGGCTCACAAACTCGAGGGGCCTAAAGCCAGAGGCTGGGGGCTCTGTTCAGCTGTCTATCACCTGCTCAGCTCCCCGAATTGTTGACTTTCAGGAATTTAGGCCCAATTTCTGGATACAATCTTTAAAAAAATGTTTTTATTGATTTTGGAGAGAGATGAAGGGAGAGGGAGAGAGAAACACCTATCGGCTGCTTCCAGCATGCCCCCTACTGGGGATGGAGCCCAAAACCTGGGCATGTGCCCTGACTGGGAATTGAACTGGTGACCTCTTGGTGCATGGGACAAGGCTCAGCCAACTGAGCCACGCTGGCCGGGCTCTGGACACTGTGTTATGTACAATATTTCCCTTTAAAAAATGTCAGCATCTATTTATAAACCATTTTTAAGCACCAGTAGGACAAATAAAACACGTCAGCGGGCAGCTTTGGTCCCATTGTGAACTCCGTGCTGGAGAGACCCTGAGACTCCCAGCTGTGTCGTCCTTGCCCCAGATTTCCTGCAGCTCACTCCGCATGGGCAAGGAAATGATGAATGGGTCCCTCGACACCCAGTTGGAGCCCCTGCACATTCCCTCCTGCCCCCTGGAGGGAAGATAAACAAACAGGAAAGTCCTGCCCTGCCTCCACTGGACTCAACCAGCCACACTATCCCCATGGGAGGCACTGGAGGCCGGGCTCCGGAGAAGCACCCCAGCTGCAGACTGGCTCCCCTCGCCTCTGGGCACTGAGTGCCCAGCACAGGCCACAGGCAGGAGGCTTCCCCAGCGGGGCCGGGGAGGGGCCTGGGCAGGGCCAAAGCTGGGTTCAGAAACTGGTGAGCACGAGCCTGGGCATGACCGGCTGATGGGCGCATTGCTACGGTGACCTGCAACTTCTAGAACCATCTTCATCCTTTGGAAACCTCTCTACGGGGATCAAAGGTTTCTTTTAGTGTCTCATGTAGTATCTCGTCAGCATCACAGCCACATGTGCCCTTCAAGCCCGCGAGGTGCCACTGCTCTTGAGAGGCCATGGAGAGTGCCCCTGGGGCCCCCACTGCCCAGCTTCTGGGCCAGCCCAGCACTCCATGCCCGATGGAGCTCAGGGGGGACCCTGCCCTCTGGCCCTCAGCCTCCCTCCCTGGAGAGTGCAGCCAGCAGGATCTGGCCTTGATGGTGAGATTGGATGAGCTGTCATGGAGCACAGTCGCTGTGGCTCCTGGCACACAGCAAACTGTGTCAGTCACATCACCGCCTCATCACCTTTGAAGAATTTAGGTGGAGGGTCATCACCTTTGAACCTGCCATGAGATAGAGATGCGTGCTCTCCAGAGGGCCCGATGCACCCACCCTTGTCACATTCTCTCCCCTCATCTCCTCTATAGAAAGTCTACCCAACTTCCAAACCCACCTACAGCACCACTCCCTCCTCACCAGATGTAGTGACTTCAGCCTCTTCCCAGCTCACTGTCTCCTTCATTGGCACATGCCTGGGGCACTCCTCACAGCTTGCCCTGGGCAGTGGCTGAGTGGGTGTGTCTTTCTCCCTGGGGACAGGGATCGCATCTTATTTTCATGTCACCATGGCACCAGGTCTTTGATACAATAGATGTTAAGTCAGTATTTGATGAAGATGTGTTAAAGGAATAAAGGAATTAGGCCTCCTGAAGTCATCAGGGAAATTCAGCCAGAGTGAGTGTGAGATCTGAGAGCCAGCGTTGTCAGGCTGAATTTATAGACACAGCCTTCACATCTCAGAAGCTATGGGTTATTACAATAATAAACAACAGTGCTAGCACTGATTGAGTGCCTGCTGCAGCCGGTGCTACCCTAAGCCATTCACACAGAATGTTTCCTTGAATGCTCACACTGCCTTGTGACATTTGTCTGACTTTATTGGCTCACCATCTAGGGGAGTGCACTGAGGTCCAGATGACCAGAACGTGCCCAAAGACTTGCCACTGGCCAGTGGCGGAGCAGGGATTGAAGCAGGCATCTTGGTCCCCACAGAAGTAGATCCTGAAACAAAATCTGAGTGCAAACAGTTCATTTGCCAGGTGTTCCAGGAGGCCAGGTAGGAGACAGGAAGTTGAGGGAGGGCAGCGGGGGCCTTCGGGAGCCTGCCGTCTCTGCGGGCAGCGGGGCCTTTGTCCTCCAGCTCCCATTCCTCTCTGGCTGGGGCTGCTCTTGGGGGCCCTGCACGCCCAGCGTGGCCTGAGTGAGTGGAGCCTACTCCCTGGGCAGGGAAAGCCCAGCTGTGTGGCCCAGCGAGGCGAGTGTGAGGCTGCAGCGGGGCTGACCTCCTGGTCGACACCAGGATGCTGAGTTCAGAGTCGTGCCTCTCACCAGCCAGAGGCTGGTTCTGCTCACTGAGAGGCTCAAGAGGCTCATGCTTCCCCAGGCCCTGCCTGGACTCGGCTCTGTTCCCATAATTAGCTCCACCTTCTGGTGCCGCCCTGTGCCCTCTTCAGCACACACATACCAACATGAACCTGTAGGCGGCACATTCGTTCCCTCTGGAAGGAGCGAGGAAGGCAGGTTGGAGAGCCGTGCTAAGGGTCTTGGAGGCTCTCCACATGGCAGTGGCCACAGACTGGCCTGCATGGCCACAGACGGAGAGCAAGTCTTGTTTGTTTATTTAGGAAATCTGGGCCTGTTAACCAGCCTGAGGAATATTAGAAGTAAACTCTCATTTGTGAAATGAAATAAAATTGGTGAACTTCAAGACACTGGATTGATTGGCGGAAGACTTTGAGAGAGGTGCTCACAGGTGTGCAAGCGCAGCTGCCTGGGCTATCTTAGCACCTGGTAACTGGGACCAGCGACAGCCAGCTAAGGAGCCCTGGCCCTTCCCTGCATCCCTCTGCAGGCAGCATGGCCGGTGAAGCACACAGGCCTGGCACTGCTCCGTCCGGTCCAGTCCTGGCACCACTCCATTCGGTCCAGTCCTGGTTTGCCCAGCAGTGAGGATCTCAGTGTGAGTCATTCAATCGCGCTGAGGCTCGGTTTCCTCACTAATCAAATGAATAGACACACTAGCACTTGCCTCTAGGCCTGCAGTGAGCATAACAGGGCACGGACATCAGCAGCTGCCCGGTGCCCAGCTGCGAGCGGCCAGAGAGTTTGGCTGAGAACAACTCCTGGGTTCTTTCTCAGTCCACAGGCCCAGCTCGGGCACCCCGAGGCCTCCTCCTGTGCGCAGGCCCAGCTCGGGCACCCCGCAGGCTTGGCTCTGAGGCCGCCACATGGGGCGAGGATGGCGCCTTGGCACCACCTTCCCGGGTCTGGCCTTGCCTTCAGTTTGCACAGAACCGCAGCACCTGAGAAGCAGTAAAGCTGGTGCTTGCAGACAGAGCTGCCGCTGAAGGCGCCTGCGTTTTAAAGGAGACTCTACCACACTTAGGGTTTCTCAGCTCTTAATTAGCAAGCGAGCACAGAAACCGTCAGAGGACCCGCTTTGTTGCAGCCATTCCTGGGCCTGAGACGGCGGGCCATGGGCGCATTTGCAGTTGTGCCTAGTGAAGCCCTTACAGACAGCCCAGAGGCCGCGCTGCATTTCTACTGTCCGGACAACTCGTGGCCTGTCCCTGAGACCTGAGCTCCGTTCACCGTGAACGCCTTTGATCTCACGGTGCGAGCGAGCGCACTTCTAACAGCCCCGGCCCTTGCTGACGCGCAGCACTCCGCCCTCACGGCTGGCCTGGTGGGGTTACTGGGCACAGCTCCCTGGGCCGCTGCGTGTGGGAGGCACAGCGGGGCGCAGCCCCTCCAGGCCGTGCATCCCCGCCGGCTGCTGGGCGCTCATGGTGAAGGGCTGTCCAGGAAGTTGGAGACATTCAAACCTGGCCTACGGTCAGCACTGGCACCGACGGCTGGGCTCACCCAGTGCTCACATGGACAGAACGCCACCTCCCCGCCAGGGCGGCGGACACGGAGGACTACATCTCCGCCACCAGGTGCGCTGCCCAGGCGGAGGCCACGGAGGTGGGGATTCCTCCGCAGCGGCCAGGTCAGGGGGTGGTGGGTGCTGCCAGGAGCACCTTCCCTCGCAGGAATGAGGCACCCGGGCCCCGCCCCGGAGCCGCCCAGTGCAGGCGCTCAGTGGCCAGCGAGGATGGCCTGGCTGAGGAAAGCTGCTCCCAGCAAGGCCGCACCCCTGTTTTTGGGGTGTAAAGTCCTGACCTCCCACCCCCACTCAGACGACTCTGAGGTGCTCCTAGCAGAATCCCCTGGAGCGCCGCAGCCTTCCTGTGGCCGCCTCGCCGCTCCCCATCCCTCTGCCAGCTCGCCTCCTCCTCCCCTTCCCCAGACATGGGTCCCAAGAGGACGTCCTGCTCACGGTCCCCTCGGAGCCGGCTTCTGGGGACCGCGTGCGAAGGCGAGAACTGGAGCTGCCACAGTTCATGTTACTCCGAGCTCCGACCTGTGCTCATGGGGGCGGGGGCTGAACAGATATGAACACTGTTCTTGCCGCCTCCTCAGTTCTGGCTGCACAGTAACCAACCAGCAGGGGCAGGAACAGAATCAGGGGTAACACAGGCGAGTCGGCTGGTGACAGCGGCCACTGGCTAGGGAGTAACAAGGGAAGGAAGCCAGACCCCCAATTAAGCTGGATTACCGGGAGAGGCACTTCCCAGACCCTCCAGGGAACCTCCGCACCCTCCCCCAAAGAGGCTGGTCTCCAAGAAGGCAGGAAAGACCACTCTCCAGTCTCCTCAGATTAGGGGGGTGACAAAGGGGGGATTCCTCTTCTGGGCACCTGCCTGTCAACCAGATGTGCTGGGCGGGGAAAGGGTGGGCAGGGGGCCGGGCAACAGGAGACCAGGAAAGGCTCTGGCTGGTTTGAAGGAAAGCGGGCTCTTCCTGAGCCCAAGGAGACAGTCAAAGCGAGAGGAGGCCTGGGTCGCACACTGTGCAGTGGCTGTGTGGCCCACAGAGCAGAGAGGAAGCAGGACGGAGCCTCCATGCAGCGAAAACCCTGCTGGGGTCCTGGCGCCCCTGCTCTGTGAGGACAGGCGGCCAGAGGCTGGGCTTCTCCCACAGGGAACAGGCTGAGCCCTGTGCTTGGGGGGCGGGCTTTTGTTTTTGCTCCACTAAACCTCGCCCCTCAAATCCTGGGATGTGTGTCCCTAAAATGCCTTTCCTGCAACACTGTGGAGGAATCCCGTGTCCTCACAACAATGAACATTCCCAGAGACAGGGAGGCCACGTGGGAGTGCAAGGCTTTCCTGGACAAAGGAAAAGCCAGGCTGGGGGAGGGAGGGGTGTCAGGTTTTAGGAGGGACCACAAGAGACTTGCAGGCTGGTGAGAGCGGAACACTGTGGCAGGCAAGTCCCCCGAGGCCTGCAGAGGCCCTGGGGCTTGGGTGTCCAGCCAACAGGCACTGCCAAAGCCTCCTGTTACCAGGCTGAACCAGACGAGGCTGGACCAGATGAGGCTGAACCAGACGAGGCTGGACCAGATGAGGCTGAACCAGATGAGGCTGGACCAGATGAGGCTGGACCAGATGAGGCTGAACCAGACGAGGCTGGACCAGATGAGGCTGAACCAGACGAGGCTGGACCAGATGAGGCTGAACCAGATGAGGCTGGACCAGATGAAGCTGGACCAGATGAGGCTGGACCAGATGAGGCTGAACCAGATGAGGCTGCACCAGATGAGGCTGAACCAGATGAGGCTGAACCAGATGAGGCTGGACTAGATGAGGCTGAAGCAGATGAGGCTGAACCAGATGAGGCTGAACCAGACGAGGCTGGACAAGATGAGTCTGAGGTGGCATCCAGGACTCGCTCCTGAGCAGGTTTCTCTGTCTGAGTCTCTTGTGGGGGGGTCTGGGGGAAGGTCAAAGGTTCTTTCTGAGTTTTTGTTTTTTAATAAACAGCTTAAAATCAATGTCCCCTAAGCAGCTTTGGTGGCCGAATAGGGTCCCCTCAGGGTCGAGAGTCCTGACAGTCCTCATGGAAATGGCAGCTGACCCTTGAACCAGACCCCCTCCCCCGCCAGGGTTGGCTGGGATTTCTGTCCCCACCTCCTTCCAGTGCACACTAGGACACGCCAACCTCAGCCTCAGGTAACTGGCCCAGAAGCCTCTCCTTCCCAAAGCTCTTTTCAAATGTCTTTCAAGAACCCAAATGTTCAGAAACAGGGTTTTCTTTGCAAATGGTCCCTGGGTCAAGCCTGTTACTGTCAGATGAGGGAACCAAGGCCCAGAGACCGTAGCTACGAGTCCCAGGTCTAAAGGACCTGGTGGTGAGTTGGGACAGAAGCTCAGGTCTTCCATTGGGAGGGAGGAGAAAGGTGTTGGGGGAGGGGAGGTAGAGAGAGGGGGAGCAAACACTTTTACTCAAAACTCCCACTGGCCGGCCCAGACCGGGTCTCAGGTGGCTGGAGGGTGTCCCGAACACTGAAAGGGCTGTCTGCTCAGACGCACACCTGGGTTGCAGGTTTGATCCCCAATCAGGGTGCATACGGGCGGCAACTGATAGATGCTTCTCTCTCACATAAATGTTTCTCTCTCTCTCTCTCCCCAAAAATCAATAACAACATATTATTGAGTGAGGATTAAAATACAATCCCCCTGATGAGGGGCAAAGGTCTGCTTAGTAATAATAACAACGACCATCTTTTATTGAGTGCTTACGATGTGCTAAGAGTCATAGTTGGCTCTTTAAACGTTAAACTTCAAAGGTGGGTGTTGTGACCACACCTGGAATATAGAGGGGAATCAGACTGGAGTGGGGAAGTAACTGCTCCAAGACGCCCAGCGCAGCATGGGATCAGTGTCCCCTTAGAGCAGCGGTTCCCAACCTGTGGGTCGCGACCCCTTTGGCGGTCGAACGACCCTTTCCCAGGGGTCGCCTAAGACCATCCTGCATATCAGATATTTACATGATGATTCATAACAGTAGCAACATTACAGTTATGAAGTAGCAACGAAAATAATTTTATGGGGAACTGTATTTAAAGGGCCAGAAGGTTGAGAACCACTGCCTTAGAGCTCCCTCTCCCGGTGTAATTGAAGGGCCTTCTCTTTTCCTAGATTCCTGAAGACCTTAACTTCTTTCCCTGGTGCTTCACTCCTTTCCTTTTCAAACCGACAAGGCGGGGGCACGGTTATTCTGTAATGTTTAGAGCACTGGCAGCCAGAAATGTGGGAGGAAGTAGGGGTCAGAGGGGCCTGGATTAAAAGAAGAGAAGAGAGAAGAGAGGAGAGAGGAGAGAGGAGAGAGGAGAGAGGAGAGAGGAGAAAGGAGAGAGGAGAGAGAAAGGAAAGGAGAAAAGAAAAAATTTTAAAAAGTGAGAGAAGGACTGGATTGAAATTCTGACTCTGACCCTTGCTGGCTCTGTCCCTGTGTGAGCCTCCAGGTGCTTGTTGGCTAAGGATAAACCAACCAAAAACCTGTGCTTGTGAGCCGTGCATTCTGACAGAGCAGAGTGCTTGGGGCCGCCATGGAGACCTTGCAGGGCCCTCTGCTGCAGCAGGTCCTCACCACAGTGAGAGCAGGCTGGCTCGGGGCTGAGAGTTCCTGCAGCAGGAGGAGGGTGAAGGGGGGCAGCAACTGACGCTCAAGATAGTCAGCCGACCAGCGGCCCTGGGCTTTGCTCTGTTTCCCGCCTGGACAGTGGGATGGAGTCACAGAGCTGGCCTCGGGCCGCTGGCCAGGCTAAGCAGCAGGAGCGTGAGCCCATGTGCACACCAGCCCAGGCAGAGCCGGCCCCGGGGTGCTCAGACGACTGTCAGTCCGGCTCAGTGTCGTGCTGTCAGCATCGTGAGATTCCCTGTAATTGCTGCCCAGGGCCCTGTGTTTTCACCTGGCTCTGGCCCACACGTAACGCAGCCAGTCTGGCCGGGACACCATAGTGAAGCACAGCGCTGGGGCCCCTCCCGCGTCCAGGGGCTTAGCAAGAGGCCCTCAGCGTGCATTTCTGACACGGCCCAGGCCCTGCTGGTGCTACTGGGCTACGGACGCCTGGTGTTTTGTTTTGTTTTGAGAACTACTGAATCTGGGAACCCGGGCTGGCACAGCAGCTGCACATCGGAATCCCAGGGAAGTGCCCGCTCCCCTGCCCCCAGGTGAGTGGGAGGCTCCGAGTGACTCCTGGCTCCGGTGTGTTTTTAAAAGCTCACCAGGTGGTTCTAATGTATAACCAGGACCAAGACCCACGGGGTCTGAGCAGAGTCATGACTTTCTCTCCGGAAAAGGAAAGCATCGGGCACCCAGGCCCCTCCTAGCCCCTCTGTGGAGGGAACCCTTAGGGAGGGCAGGAGACAGGGTGTTCAATGAGCACCTCAGACGAGCCTTGTCCTGGGACAGCTCAGAAGACCTGTGAGGAGTGACGTTTCTTCGTCTCTAATGTGCACAGGAAGCACCTGGCATCTTGTTAGGAGGCGATTCTGACTCGCTAGGTCTGGGGTGGGTCCAAGAATTTACACTTCTTCCTCGCTCACTGGGCCAGGATCGGGCGGGTAGGACGTGATGTTTGAACAGGTCATCCCAGGGGCTCAGAGCAGCAAGGCCCCAAGACCAGGCCCCTCCGGGGAAACCGAGGACCCGCGTGAGGAGCTGTATCAGGGAAGTGTCATCCAGTTACAGGGGACAGACCTGCAGTCCCCAGGAAGCCTGGTGCGGCTTAAGGTGGAGGTGATTATTGGCAATCTAATCGGCGCGCACCAGCCCACTCCGTCAAAACAGTTGCCAGCACACGGCTTCACAGAGCACGGCCATCCGCCATCGTCCATGCCCACGCCGGGTCGGTGGCATCGCTGACCCTGACCGCTAATCGCTCAGCAAGCGCTGCCTCTGTGTCCATGTCTCCAGATGAGTCTGGTTAGTGTGCTTTGTGCGTGTTTATTCTACAGCCGGAAAGACTTTCAATAGCCGCCCTAGTAAATTGAAAACGGATTGCCCTGACCGGTTTGGCTCAGTGGATGGACTCAAGGGTCCCAGATTCGATTCCGGTCAAGGGCATGTACCTTGGTTGCGGGCACATCCCCAATAGGGGGTGTGCAGGAGGCAGCTGATCGATGTTTCTCTCTCATCGATGTTTCTGACTCTCTATCCCTCTCCCTTCCTCTCTGTAAAAATTCAATAAAATATATTTAAAAAAATAAAAATAAAACGGATTTGACTACCATCTGACTTTACCCGAGTTTTACAACCATTCAATGAACAGCACCAGTAATCTTCCTGGTAATTAGGCGGGCGTCGGTCTGCCAGGCACGGCATTGAGCACATTAGTAGCCAGCACCCACCCGGTCGTATTTTGGGGGGCTCCAAATGGCAAGCACGAGAGCTTGGGGACACCAGGACAGAGTGCCACGGCTAGCTGGCAGTAAACCCGCCTGCAAACACAGGGTTCACTATGGGGAGAAGGGGCCTTTGTGGCTAACACACATCTGAGCATTCCTGCTGACAGAGGAGAAATGGTTTCCTTGGTTGCTAGGAAATAGATTAGTTCCTACATCTCACGACCTTCCCCCCCCCCGCAGCTGGCGACCCCACAGCGGAGGTGGGGAGCATCAAGTCCCTGCCCCTCGCAAGGCGACGTGAGCTGGAGCCGGGTGCGTGCGGGCGGGGACGGCTGCGATGTGCGTTGAGGATTGGAGGCTGATGTTCAATTTCTCAGAACAATTGCAACTTCATGTGCCCAAGGTTTTCTGCCAACTGTCCGACTTCGAAAGGAGACAGATTGTTGGTGTGTATGAGAAATTGGCAACTGTAACATAACCCAAATGTTCCTGTTTCCATGTCTACAGCAATTAAATCCCCAAAATACATCTCAGCATTTAACAAAAACTTAGGCTCCTCAAAAAAATAAATGTTCCCTGTTAGACCCAGTTCAACAATCCAATATTCCCCATCCCGGAAAAAGCAACAAGACTAATTCCGCGATGCAGGCACCTGTGAGTGAGACTTCAAAACACCCCAACCAGGCGGCGACATCCGAGTGTCCAGGCCGGGCTGCAGGGGGACTGGCGCTGAGCTCCCTTCTCGGAAACTGCGTGCTGCCGGCGTGGCAAACGGAATCTGACAAACCGTGAAGGGCGGCTGAGTTGCAGGCTCTTGCGGTGTCAAGAGGCCCTCACTAGAGGCTTGAGAGCAGGGCCTTGTGGGTGCAGGGAAAAGGGAGCGGGGCCTGAGCTGAGGGCAGCCGGGACCCAGCTGGGGGTCATGGGGGTTCCCACACTGCCACTGCCCCGCCAGGCGAGTCCTGGTTTAACTGCTCTGGTCTGCTGCCTCCTCTAACAGGGGGTACTGTGTTTCTCACAGAGTTGTCTGAGGATTCAAGGATACAATGTAACAAAGCACCTGCTTCAGGGCAGGTCTGCAATGAGTGCTAGGAGCTTCTCCTTCTCTTCTTCCCGGACTCCACCCCTTTCCATTCAGTCTAGCAAATGCCAAATTCTGCCAAAGACCCCAAAATAAGGACCTATTCTCAAGAAGTGTTCAGCCTATTGGTCTGTTTACCTCCCCAAATATTACAGCTGGAGGAGACGGGGTCTTCCTGCAAGCCTGTAAGGAGTCCATGAAGCCTTGTGCTGTGGGCCTTCTGGACTTTCCTCTGAAAGGCACATATTATGCAACTACAGTAAATATGAAAGTTCAGCAGTGTCCCCACCACTGTAACCCACCCATCATCCTTGGCCCTGGCTTCGGTAAACACTGACTCTGACTACTGTAGCTTGTAGATAAATAGCACGTTTGTATAAGAATCCTAGGAACTAACCTCAGAAGATGCAGACTCCAGCCTGGTCGGTGTGGCTCAGTGGTTGAACGTTGACCTATGAACCAGAAGGTCATTGATTCCTGGTCAGGGCACCTGCCTGGGTTGCAGACACAATCCCCTATGGGGGACATGCAGGAGGCACCTGATCAGTGAATCTCTCTCATTATTGACTAGAGGCCCAGTGCACGAATTCATGCACCAGTGGGGCCCCTCCGGCTGGCCTGCAGATTGGGCTGAAAATGGCTCTCCAACATCCCCCAAGGCGTCCCGGATTATGAGAGGGTGAAGGCCAGGCTGAGGGACCCCACCAGTGCATGATCGAGGCCGGGAAAGGATGCGGGAGGTTGGCCAGCAGGGAGGGACCACAGGCGGGCTCTAGGGCATGTCTGGCCTGTCTCACTCAGTCCCGATTGGCTGGATTCCAGCAGCAAGCTAACCTACTGGTTGGAGCATCTTCCCCCTGGTGGTCAGTGCATGTCATAGCAAGTGGTTGAGCAGCCTTAGCATATCATTAGCATATTACTCTTTGGTTGGTTGTTGGGTTATTCTGCCATTTAGTCTATTTGCATATTACCCTTTTATTATATAGGACTAGAGGCCCGGTGCACAAAAGTTTGTGCACTCAGGGGGGAGGAGGGTCCCTCAGCCCAGCCTATGCCCTCTCACAGTCTGGGACCCCTCGAGAGATAATGACCTGCTGGCTTAGGCCTGCTCCTGGGTGGCAGAGGGCAGGCCCAATCCCTAGGTGCAGCCCCTGGTTGGGCTCAGAGCAGGGCCGATTGGGGAGTTGGGGCGCCGCTCCCGTCATGCACAGAGCAGGGTGGATCAGGAGATTGCAATGCCACCCTCAGTCATGCTCAGGGTAGGGCCGATTGGGGGGTTGGGGCACCTCCCCCTGTCACACTCAAGGCAGGGTGGATGGGGAGGTTGTGGTGCCACCTCCTGTCACGCACAGAGCAGGGCCCATGGGGTGGGGGGGTCAGGGCGCTGCCCCCTGTCCCACACAGAGCAGAGCCGATCAGGAGCTTGGGGCGCCGCACCCTGTCACACAGAGCCACAGGGCGATCAGGGGGTTGGGGAGCTCCCCCCATCAGGCACAGAGCAGGGCTGATCAGGGGGTTGGGGTGCCTTCCCCTGTCACGAACAGAGCAGGATGGATAGGGAGGTTGTGGCTCCGCCCCCGTCACACACAGAGCCGCAGGGCGATCAGGGGGTTTGGGCGCTGCCCCCTGTCATGCTGATCCCAGTGTCGGGAGGCCTCGCGGCTCCGCTGATCCCGGTGCTGGGAGGCATATTACCCTTTTACTATATAGGATAGAGGCCTGGTGCACGGGTGGGGGCCAGCTGGTTTGCCCTGAAGGGTGTCCTGGATCAGGGTGGGGGTCCCCACTGGGGTGCGTGGCCAGCCTAGGTGAGGGGATGATGGCTGTTTGCAGCTGGTCACACACCCTTCAGGGTGGGAGTCCCCACTGGGGTGCCTGGCCAGTCTGGGTGAGGGCTGAGGGCTGTTTTCAGGCTGGTGGGTGACTGAAGCTCCCAACTGCTCCTTTTTTTCTTTTTTCTTTTTTTATTCTGGGCCAGCTTTAGCTCTGGCTCCAGCTCTGAGGCCTCTGCTGCTGAAAGCAGGTATCTGGTTTGTTTGGGTTCTATTATCGAAACATTGTTTCAACTCCAGCTCTGAGATCCCGGCTTGCTGAAAGCAGGTTTCTAGGGTTTTGTTTAGCTTCTATATTTGTAACTATGTCTCAAACTTCAGGCTCAGAGGCCAGCAAGGCAGGCGGGGAACGTTGGAGTCCTCTGTCATTGAAGCAAGCAAGCCTCATGTTAGTTTCAAGCTGCCTGGCAGTTAATTTGCATATTGCCCTGATTAGCCAATGGGAAGGGTAGCGGTCGTATGCTAATTACCATGTTTCTCTTTTATTAGATAGGATGTTTCTGTCTCTCCTTCTCCCTTCCTCTCTGAAACCAATTAAAAAAGATGCAGACTTTTGCCTTCCGTCATCCCAGTTCTGAGAGATTTGCTGACCTTCAACCATAGAACCAGAATCACATAAGCCAGGGGGACAAAGACCAGGATGACACACAGGCCATCACTTGACCAGGTTTGAGGTCCTTATGGGAATGGACTGTGTGGCCTGCACGTGGATAATTTTTCAACCCCTTCCTCTTGGTTTCTGTGCTCTGCTTTTCCTCTCCCCCGTTGTGAAAACCTCTGATGCACTGAAGTGGGGAGATGGGCTTTGGACAAGAGTCTCCCATCTTCCCAGGTGGCCAGCACTTGAATAAACCTCTTTTCTTGTTCACCTGTCTTAGGAGTTTGGCTTCTGTGGTGACAGGCAGCCGAACCTTGGTGTCAGTTACAAAAGCAGAAAACTGATTCAGTGGTTGAAGGGACTTAAAAAGAAGTGACTTAAGCCCTGGCCAGGTAGCTCAGTTGGTTAGAGTGTAGTCCCAATACTCCAAGGAAGTGATTTAATTGTGAGCTGTTTGCTGGTATGTATCCAGCCCTAAAAAACAACAAAAAAACAAGAATCGTGTTGGTGAACACAGCCTTTCCATCACTAGAAGGCGAGTGCCTAACAGTTATAGAAAAACCACTCTCCCATCTTTATGAGGTGAAAACATCCTGCTCATTGGTAAGAAACTGAAGGAGGCGCAGGGGGCTGGGGTAGCCTGAGAGGCAGGCAGGCCACGGGCTGCTTGGTGTTGTGAATCCTTGCAGGGGGTGAGACTTCATCCTGGGAGTGATGAAAACGCATTAAGGAGTGTGAGTTAGATGATTCACAAGGTCAGAAGATGTGAGAAAGGGACAGAGTAAGATGCAAGGATGAGGGTGGGCGAAGAGTTCATACCAAACACCCCGTGAGGGAGTCTTCCTTTATAAGTGCCCGCTGTGTGGGTCGCATGGGGTGGCGGCCAGCTGGAGCCACCCCAACAAGAGCAGGCAACTTAGGACTGGACGTGAAGAGCCTGTGACGTCCTGACGAGTGCTCAGTTCTGACAAGCTGGGCTGAGGCATGAGGCTATGTAACTGTAATCTATGGACTTGTCTGAGCCCTGGGCATACAAATAAACATGAGCCTGGCCGACAGCCTAAGCGCGTGTGTCAGGCGGAGAATGGCCACGGCGGACAGCAGAGTGCCAACTGAGAACAGTGCCATCCTGTGCAAGTATTCTTTGAAGAAAAGCCGCCGCCTGCCCTCTCTCCCCTCGGCACCCACCCGGCCGGGGGAGCTGGCCTCGAGCGAGAGGTCTTGGGCGAGAGCTACCGAGTCCTTTTTTCAAGGTCACACTTACAAACTACATGAACTTGGGCAAGTCAACCTCCCTGTAGCCTCCGTTTCCTCCTGCAAAGTGGAAATGCTAAAGCTACCTGCCTAAGGATTAAATAGCTCAAAGTATGTGTGAAGCACCTAGGACAGGGGTGGGCAACCCCTGGCACGCATGCCAAACATGGCACACCAGTAACTTTTGCTGGCACACGAAACCCTCTCTTATAATCTTCCATTTACAATTTTTTCCTTAATATCGACTTTTTTATTTTTCAGATAAATTCAGTGTAGGTGCATCTTAGATAAATAAATAATTTTACATAACAAGTTATCTTAAAGACCATAGACATGGCTGACTTTGAAATGCAGTTTATTGAATTTCAGAGTAGCTCAATTTGGAAGCAGAAATTTATTGACCTTAGAGTTGACTTGGAAAACATTGAAAAAGAGCAATTAGAGACAGGAGTACCAGAGACAAGTGTCAAAAATGAACTATTGAGGACTTGGAATGCCATTCCAGAAAATTTTTTCTGTTTAAAAAACTTTGCAACAGCATTACTCTCCATGTTTTCATCCACATATGCTGTGAATCTTTGTTCTCAGTGATGAATTTTGTTAAGTCTCGTAATAGGAGTAGCCTGACCCATGAAAGTAGTAGCTCGTGCATATCTCTGAAGGTCACGAAATATAAACCTGATGTAAAATCTCTGTCATCAGTGATGCAGCAGCAAAGTCCCACTGATAATGTCAAATGGAGTCATAAAGTTTTCTGTCGGACTATCAGTGTACATGTATACATTAAAAAATAAATGTATTTTTCATCATCATATACTGTGTTTTTGTCACTTGAATAATTTTATTATTTCTTCAAGGTTCTTCACATACGTGCACCTTAAGAGATATCAAGTAGGCGTAACATGTTCTCAAAAAATTAGGGTTGGCACGCAGGAGAATTTTGAGTCAGAGATTTTGCTGGTTTTGGCACGCACTCACAAAAAAGTTGCCCACCCCTGCCCTAGGACATAGCCTGACCTTTAGTGAGCATGCGGTCAGGGTCCGCTGTCACTGTGACCTGATTCACTGTTGGGCTGTTCACCAACAGTCGTTCGGTGCCCACCTTCTGTGGGTTGGATGCCAAGGACACAAAGATAAATAGCACACATGCTCTGTACTCCACGACTTCCCAATATTTGCATTTTGAATTGGAGCTTTAACTAATTTAATGCCAAAATGACAAAAAGAATTGAGAATTTCTTACACTTTGGTAAAGCCATGCAATGTTTTGTGTGAGAAGACTTTTGAACGGACAGTTGTTGCTTCTTCTTGCCCTGAATGCCAGGAATTTCCCTTAACTTCCCAAAAATCCAATGAGGTGGGCACCATTATTGTCACGCCTGTTTATACAGTAAAACTGCTTTCGTGTACACAGCTAATGACTGTTAATAAGGACAGAGGTGGGTTAAACATTACCCAGCTCCAGAGCCCAGGTGTCACAGTGAGCCAAGCCAGATGCTACAGTGCCTCTGAGGGCATAGAATGTGGACGCCCACCTGGCAACACAGAAAAATCAAAGGCCTTTCAAAGCGAGGCAACAAGCATTTAATTCAGATCCAGGAGAGTTGTTTGGGGCCCACTGGTCCGAGCACAAGCTCAGACATTGCTCTGGTGAGGAGACAAAGACATTGGCGTGTGTGTGTGGCGGGGGGGGGGGGGGTGGGGGGTGGGGGATAGGAAGGAGGGAGGGAGAGGAACACCTACATCAATAGGAGGACATTTCTGCTGATGCAGAAAGCAGAGAGATGTCTTTAGCTTTCAGGCTGCAATCATTAATTACCCTGGTGGTCAGCTCTGCTTTCTTGTTATCTTTCAAACAGTTCTCTGAGGCTTGAGGTTGGGTAGGCCCAACCAAAGGTTACTTTGCCCTGTTTTAACACCCTCGGGGTTTGAGACCTACAGCGGGCAAGGCGGCTCCTCTCGCTTCATTTTAAAGTGGCCCCACTTATATATTTTTTGACACTAGGTGGAAGGCGGCATAAATTGCAGCAAGACTAACTAAGGAAGGTATTTTCCAGAGCAGGGAATAAGACAAATGAGAGTGGGTCAGCAGGGGAAAGGAGACACTCTTCGTAAGCTTAAAGTCTTCTGCCTGGAGGCAAGAAGTCAAAAAATTCTCCAGGCACTGCACACCCGCTGGACACATGCCTTCTGCCGCGCCTGCCCTGTGTTCAGGGGCTACTACTGCCTTTGATTTACCTGGAAACCTGACAGCACAAAAGACCTCACCAAATACTAAACATGAAATGCCCTCCCTACAACTAACCGGGATGTCCGGCTCGCTGGGCGGACTTTAACGGGCGACTATCAGTCAGGAAATGAGGAAGGACTTTAAAGCTGAGACCAGTTGGTTGTGAGTAGCAGCACTTTCTTCTCCCAGGCGTGTTTGGAATGTGTGGGGGTAGCTCTCCAGTGACTGGGGAGCCCTGTCATTTAGTGGGCAAGGCCCAGGCCTGCTAAACATCCTGTCACCCCAGTCAGTCCCACCCAAAGAATTGTCCCACCCCCGATACCCTGAGCAGCTGTGGAGAAACCACAGTGGCCATGTTCACGCACCAATTCCCTATGGCACGTGACTACTGAGCAGGCAGAACCCAGCTCTGGTGACAGGGCTGGCAGTGGCAGCACACTCCCTGACTCAGCTTCCAGTTAGAGTGAGACCCACTCTCCTCTGTCTGCGCAGGCGGCGTAACAAATGACTGTAGACTGGGTGGCTTCAACAAGAGAGACTTGTTCTCTCATAGTTCTGGAAGCTGGGGATTGGAGAGCCACTCCGGCGGACTGGTTCCTGGCTGGCAGGGCTGCCTTCTCTCTGTGCGCACATGAGCTCTCCTGGTGTGCGGGCAGGGGGAGCGACACGCTGCAGCGTCTCCTAAGATCAATGATCCCATCGAGGGTCCTGTTCTCAGGGCCTCTCCTAACCCTGGTCGCCCCCACACTGAAGGCCCGGGGCCTCAGCATATGAAATGGGGGGTGGGGTGGCATTCAGTCCAGAGCAGGCTCACCGGGAGGTCTGTTTGATGGCTATTTGAGTCCTGCAGAAAGAGCAAATCACTCTGTACCTTTTTGATGTAAAGTCGAGAACTCTGGCTAAAAAGCACGTAACCATCAGCCTCAGTCGCAAATCCCAATTGAGATTTTAGGAGAGCGGTGCTAAGAACAAGAGTCGAGGTCAATGGAAGTCTTCACCAACGAATTAGATGCAATGCTGGTGAAAATTCCTATGGTTTTCCAGCACCCAACTGGGCCTGGCTTCCTGGAGGCGGCCCTGAGGTGCTCACTCACTCCAGGACGTAGGAAAACGTGGGACACTACACGTAGGGTTTTCTCATGCTGCCCCACAGAGCTCCCGTTCCAGGAGAGCCAGGCTCGGGAAGGGTTGCCCAGACCCCTGGCTGTGAAGCCTCCCAAGGCGCTGCGATGCCCTGAGAATCCAGGGGACACTGTGCCCTCCTGAGCGCCGCACCTGCATGCTGGGGTCCAACCCCAGCAGGTCCAGGGGTCCCCAAAGGTGTGGACAGAGTCGGCGAAGAAGGAATGACACAGAGGTAGCGTTCAGTTGATCAGCAGCCTAGCCAGGATCTCCAGCCAAGTTCTGGCTAGGATCTCCAGCCAAGTTCTGGTTAGGATCTCCAGCCAGGTTCTGTGTCCATGTTCTCTTGCTAGGTTCTCCAGCCAGGTTCTGTAGCCATGTTCCCTCGCTAGGTTCTCTAGCCAGGTTCAGTCACCAGGTTCTAGGCAGGCTCTCTTGCCATATTCTATCCAGGTTCTGTAGCCGGGTTCTGTCTCTAGGTTCTTCAGCCAGGTTCTCTAGCTAGGTTCTGTGTCTAGGTTCTGTGTCCTGTTGTCTTGTTACATCTGTATTTATACCAGTTGATTCCAATCCTATCAATCTCTATTCCAAAGGTTAGGGCGTTTCTTATCTCCATTCCAGGGAGTAAAGATTATGTAGCTTAAGTGTGATTGTTCGTAGTTAAAGTGATTAACTACCCGCCTAGCACTTAGTTAAGGGGTTTTATTCCCTCCCTAACTTCAGGGGAAAATCCCTACCTGGGGAAACAACCTTTCTCGGCGAGGTGACCTTGATTAAAACACACAGCGCCAAGAAGATGAGTAAACATATTAAGAACAGTATGCCATATACGCCAGGTATGCTGTGCAGATGTTTCTTCCCTGCAGCAACTGTGTCAAACAGCAGGATGGACCAGCTCCCGGCACCTGCGTGCAGGGTTAGGGCTCTCCGGAGGCCTTCTTTCTCTTTCTGGAGTCCGTGCCTCAGGATCCTGCACCAGTACCAGCACCCATGGTGCCTCCTCAAGTAAGTCAGATTCTGTGGTTTCAAATGATGGGCCCCATTCACACTGTGTCAGCGTGAAATAAAGTCACCCAGCGCACATCCTTGGAACACCCAGAGGCACTTCGGCCACAGGCACATGTCAAGTATGTCACCAGGAGGCACCAGCTCCTCGCTGCATCCTCGGGTGGCTGCCCGCTCTCAGGCCCAGGGTGCCTGGCCACACACTCTCAGGACCGCCAGCGAAGGTCCAGGGACTCTGGGATAGGCCTGGCCTCGATCCGGGTGTGAGCCCTTCCTGGGACCAGGAGGGGTCTGCGTCCTGGGCGCACTGCTTGGCTCAGTGCGCCCTGAACCTCACAACCTGAAAACGGGGGTTGGGGCAAATGCTGTCAGGGCCCCAACCATAAGGCCTGGCGCTCACCATGCCCGCCCTGTGCCTGCCCTGGGGGCTTCCCCAGAGAGTGGGCACGCACCCCTATGCACAGGGCATGGCAGCACTGTCAGCCAGCTACTGCCCCCGGAGCAGCCCGCAGCTGAGGGCAGGAAGAAATGGCAGGAAAACACCTGTGCCTGTCCGGCACCCTCGCTAGGATGCAGCCGTCCCCAGGACTGAGGTCTGGGCACCCGCGCAGTGGCCGCCTTGGCAGGTCCTCTGTAGGCTCTGGGCCTCCTGTTTACCGCGCACTCCCGGCAGGGCCACTCCCGTCTTCAAAAGAAACTGCTGTAGGCAAGTCCTGTCCTTTGTGACTTCCCAGGGAACCGACCTGCTCCCAGCCTCAGCCTGACTGTAGAGGTCGCTGCTGTCACAGAGGGGCATTTCTCACTCTAGGGTGGGGGTTCTAGATTCTTAGCAGTGCACATGGGCTACTGCAGGTCCTCGGAGCAGCAGGTGGCCAGACGGGGTTAACAAGCAGGCTCGTATGTGAAAACACATGAAGAAGCCGACAAGGGAGAGCCTGGGAGAGCCCTCGGACTGCAGCGCTGGTCTGGCTCCAGTGAAGGGGAGTGGGCCGGAAGCGCAGGTAAAGCCTCCTAGCATGCAGCCCCCTCCAGGAGTGGCCTGCCTCTGTCCCCGCTGTGCCCTTGGCTGGGAAGTGTGGCCATGGTGCACTGTGGGAGTGGGTCTCAGCACCCGGGAGCTGGGTCACGGGCCACTTCCAGCCCCTGCTGCCCGGGGGCACACGCCGCACCTCTCTTGTCGATTCCGCACATCAGAGCTAGGAGGCTTGGCCACATCATGCTGAGCCTGAGCCTCAGAAAGCCTGGCCAGGGCTCAAACAAGAGCACACCCATGACAGTCAGTGCTTTATTTATTTACTAGAGGCCCGGTGCACAAAAATTTGTGCACTCGGAGGGGGGGGGCCCTCAGCCCGGCCTGTGCCCTCTTGCAGTCTGGGACCCCTTGAGGGATGACCACCTGCTGGCTTAGGCATGCTCCGCCGGGGGGTTGTGCCTAAGCTGGCAATCAGACATCCCTCTGGCAGCCCAGGAGCCCTTGGGGGATGTCCACTTGCCAACAGGGAACAGGCCTAAACTGCAGTCGGACATCCTTAGCGCTGCTCAGGAGGCAGAAGAGGCTCTCACCACCACCGCTGTACTGGCAGCCATCAGCCTGGCTTGTGGCTGAGCAGAGCTCCCCTTGTGGGAGCACCCTGACCACCAGAGGGCAGCTCCTGCATTGAGCATCTGCCCCCTGGTGGTCAGTGTGTGTCATAGTGACCAGTCATTCCCAGTCTTTCTGCTGTTAGGGTCAGTTTGCATATTATCCTTTTACTATATAGGATAGAGGCCTGGTGCATGTGGGGCCAGCTGGTTTGCCTTGAAGGTGTCCCGGATCAGGGTGGGGGTCCCCACTGGGGCGCCTGGCCAGTCTGGGTGAGGGGCTGAGGGTCGTTTTCAGGCTGCCCACACCCCCTTCAGGGTGGGGGTTCCCACTGGGGTGTCTGGCCAGTCTGGATGAGGAACTGAGGGCTGTTTTCAGGCTGGCCAAGCCAGCGACTGAAGCTCCCAGCCTCTCCTTTTTTCTTTTTTCTTTTTTATTCTGGTATTTATTTACCTTATATAATTGAAACATTGTCGCCGTCACTGGCGCTCCCAGCTCTGAGGCCGCATCCGGCTGAAAGCAGGTATCTGGGGTTTGTTTAGCTTCTATAATTGAAACATTGTTGATTTTGGGCTCAGAGCCGGGCCGCTGTAGGTGGGGAACCTTGGCTTCCTCCATCACTGGAGCAAGCAAGCCTCCTGCTCGCTTCAGCTACATGGCTGCTGGCTGCCGTCTTTGTTGGCAGTTAATTTGCACATCGCCCTGATTAGCCAATGGGAAGCATAGCGGAGGTACAGTTAATTACCCTTTTTGTCTTTTATTAGATAGGATTTATTTTTTTTAAGTGTAAGGAGAGCCAGTAGGATGCAGGCCCCAGGGACCAGGGACAGTTGTGGCATTAACTCCTACAACAGAGGATTCTGGTTGGTGGGTGAACGCGGGCCGTGAGCGAAGCCTGCTCGGGTGCCTCGGCTCCTCGGTGCCCCAGGTCTTAAAGCAGAGCCATTCTAGGTGCCACAACCTCTGCCGAGGTCCCTGTGCCTTGCTAGGTGCCCCTGGACCAATGACTATTTAAAACCCAGCAGGTCCTCAAATAGCATCATTTTGTTCAATGTTGTTTCATTCAATGTTTCTTGGTTGATGAGATGCCATAGAAATTTAAGGTTTTCTTTTCTTGGACAAACATTTTATTTAAGAAATCAAATTGATAGATGGGGCAAAAACTTATGGGCCGCTGGTAGCAACTTCACATAAAGACACAAGACCAAACTTAGAATTCCTTGCTCAGGTTATTCAGAGCGGAATGAAGTTCTTTAGGTGCTCACAATTAGCACAGAAGATGTGTGGTTATGCTTTCAGTCAACATTTACTCGTGTACAGTAAGATCCCACACTTGTTAAGGTGCAGTAAGCAGTCAGGCAGATATGAGCAGGAACCATAGGCCAGGCACCGAAGGTCTCCAGGGCAGAAAGCCCTGGGTGCCTAGCAACAAGCAAAACTGGGAAAACAAGTATTGTAGGGGGGCTGCACCCCAGCTGACCTTTCCTCCCCTAACAGAGCGCTGGTCACGTGGTTTGACCGTTCCCCTGGCCATTTCCTCCCCGGCCAGTCCGTAGTCATGCACAGGTCCCTTCACAGAGGAGAAGGAGCGGGAGACGAGCCTCGTAGGACTCCCACAGCAGCCCTAGCACAACCCTGAGATGACAGCTAGGCTGCAGGCCGAGAAAGTGGCAAAACCAGAAGAAGCAACAACATGGCTGCAGTGACGAATGAGACCCTGGCCTAGTGCCGGCCAATCGGTAGAAACCATGACCCTGAAAGAACCCACCTGGAGAGCTAGTGAATACCCCACTGAGATCCTCCCCTGAAGCCTCCCATAAGGTCCCACCTTTGGAAACCAGATAAAAGCCCTTAAGACGAAGGACCCGCTTGCTTGACCTGCTTCCTCTAAGGAGCACCCCTGAGCCTTCCTGCCCTCTCTGTCTCCCAGGCTCACTCCTTTGCTTCCTTCCTCCTGAGCTCCAAGGGTCCTTCTTGTGCCTCTAACTTTTTTATGTGCCTGCACAGCCAGCTGGCTCACTGCATCTACCTCGCTGACTTCCTAAATGAACTTTCTCTTATAATTAGATTCTTGGCTCTGAATTCTGTCCTAGCCAAACTCAAGGACCAAGGCCTAACTTCCTCAGTAGCATTTGGTTCCATTCCCACTTACAGCTACAGTCCAGGAGGCCACTCCTGCCTTCCATGGACAGCTGAGAAGGTGAGTGTGAATATTAATGCAATGCAAGCTTTTCTTTGCTTACAACAATGAAATTGCCTTACAACTTTTTACTAACATTGACATCAACAGGTTCACTTTAGGATACTGTCTAAGGCAGTGGTTCTCAACCTCCCTAATGCGACCCTTTAATACAGTTCCTCATGTTGTGGTGACCCCGAACCATAAAATTATTTTCGTTGCTATTTCATAACTGTAATTTTGCTACTGTTATGAATCATAATGTAAATATGCAGGATGTATTTTCATTGTTACAAATTGAACATAATTAAAGCATAGTGATTAATCACAAAAACAATATGTAATTATATATTGTGAAATATTTATTTCTAATTACAAATAAATAAAAATTTTGTCTTGAAGCATGGTGTAATATGGGTAACAGTCTTAATATAACAACAGTAAACCACATTGCTACATTTTGCGACAGTATGCGTAAAAAGCCAACATCAGTGCGAAGGTTGAGATTGCTTCTTTCTCATCAGATCAGAAATTCTCGGGGCAGTCTTTGCAAGAGCACAACGAAGATCATCTTCCACAACAAGTCTACTTCTGTATTTTGACTTGATAACCAACCAGCTGGAAAACTCTGTTTCACAAAGATATGTTGTTGGAAATGGAAGAAGATGGCGTAACACAGTCTCAGACAGAACAGGATATGGCTGCAAATACTTGATCCAGAATTTTGTAACTGGCATTGTAAAGAAATCAGTTCTTGCTGCATTGTTGCTAATAAGTTCAATGAACTCCTCTTGTGCTGTCAGGAACATCTTCAACTTTGACTGTGAATGGGCTTCTAGCAAGTGCAAATGGGGTGTCAAGTACATTTGGAAAGTATGATGAAATTTTTTCTGCAAGCATGTGCAAGGTTCTTTCACAGAAATTATCATCGTAATTCTTTTGTCTAGTTCAATGTCATGTTCCTCAAAGAAAGCAGATAAAGTAGGCAACATGTAAATTTTATTTTCATCCAATTTTTTTTGCCAAAGCTGAAGTTTCATTTGGGGTGATCAGATCTTTTCAGACAAATTGAGGCATGTTGCATTTGGTCCTTGCAGTGATAAATTTAACTCATTCAAGATGGCAAAGATGTCAACCAAGTAAGCTATTTTCTGCAGTTCACTTTTATCACCGAAAAGTGCTTTGAACTGCAGTCTTGCTTTCTAATTAAAAAACGTTTTGTGTTCATAACGAAGCTCAAAAACACGTTTTAAAATTTTTCCTCTCGACAACCATCTTGCTTCAGAGTGAAATAGCAGAGCATTTTTTGGCACATCCAACTCATTGCACAGTTGTGAAAACAGTTGACTGTTTAAAGTGCTCGCCTTTACAAAATTGACACAACTTATGACGCTTTTCATTACTTCTGATAACTCTTGTGGCAGTGTCTTTGTTGCTAATATTTTCTGATGAATCATACAGTGAGTTCCGATGACTTTTAGTGACTCATTCAATACCAAACGTTGAAATCCAGATCCACATCCTAGAATAGCTGGAACACCATCTGTGCAAACACCACAAACCTTTTCCCAAGAGGTCTTATGCTTTTTCAGAAATGAACTAACTGTGTCAAATACATCACATGCAGTAGCTGTTGTTGCAAAAAAGAAACTCATCTTTAAAGTTGCCATCATTAATATACCTCACGTAAATCAGTAACTGTGAACAATTTGCAATGACTGTAGATTCATCAAGCTGGATACTAAATATTGGAAGTGGAGCAGATGTAATTTCCTTGATTACCTGGTCAAGAATATCAGCAGACATGTCATCTATTCTCCTGTGGACAGTGTCATTAGATAAGGAAATTGCACTCAATTTCATAACAAATTCATCTCCGATCATAACTCAAACAATGTCTTTGGCCACTAGCAACAGTAAATCCTCAGCAATGGTGTGAGGTTTCATAGCTCTGGCGATTCTGAGTGCCACCAAATATGAAGCTTCAACAGCTGCTACGTTTTGTTTGTGCTACTTGCCACCAGTGTCAAGTCTGGCTTTCTTGAGTCCATCAGCTTTGCTTCTAAAATAGTTGGTATCCTTGCTGGCAAAGCTTGAATGCTTGCTATCAACATGGCATTTTAGTTTGTTCGGCTTCATAGATTCGGCTGATAGAACTTCACAACAAATAACACATTGTGGTTTCTCAATTCCTGCTGTAATTATTGAGGTAAAACCATACTGTAAAAAATCCTCACTATATTTTCTTTTCTTAATGTTCTTCTCTACACAATCCATTGTCATGGGATGGTTTGCTAATGAAAATAATATATAACAATAGCTTTAATAATACAAATGATACATGGCAAAGTTCAGTCAGTCAATACAGTTCATTAAAGTTTCCTATGATTTACCATTCTCTGTGTTGTTTTTTTACATACTTCTTACTATCACAAGGGGGCAGTATTCACGTCAACCACAGCTGAATATAAAAGACTGATCAGCATCCAGATTAAGTTCCATGGTACAGATTTTTTTTTTTGCAGTAGTTGATGATTTTACAGTACATGATTTTACATTTACCCAGTAATTATAATTCACGAAGTATCATTTTACCTCCAATACTGATGCTTTCAACACAGTAGCTGCTTTTAACAGAGTAGCTGCTTTCAACACAGCAGCTGCTTTCTACACAGTAGCTGCTCTCTACACATGTGTGACTGGTCCGCATAAGTACATTATGGCACCAACCCTGTCACATACACCTGTATTTGTATGGGGTGTATGTGATGGGGTTGGCGTGATGATGTCATCACGCTGGGTACTCATATGTGGGCGTATCTACATGTGGGCAGACCTGCCTGGAGAAGGATAGAGGAGCGGTGTCTCAGTTCTTAAGACCATGGAAAATATGCGTTTTCCGATGGTCTTAGGTGACCCCTGTGAAAGGGTTGTTCAACCCCCAAAGGGGTTGCGACCCACAGGTTGAGAATCGCTGGTCTAAGGGAAAGGAAATAAAGAAACACAGCCTGGCATTTGGGCCCAGCCTCCCATCTTCCAGGCATGGATCTGGATTCCAGAATGATGGCAGGACCACTGTCCCGTCTCTGACGTAGCATTGGGCACTGCGAACGCTGTTGCTTCGGCCTCTTGGGCAGTGCTCTGCACACTTTCATTTCATCTCTAGGTGTGTGGGTAAGTCCATGCTGTGCTCCCAGCTCCACTCCCGCTGCAGTTTTAAATTGTCTACCGAATCTTGACAACAACATTTGGTTCTGGATTGTTGCATCAAGATCAAGCTTTCTGAATGAGGGAAATCAAAAGCTTATTTTCAATTTCTGAAATAAAGGTATTTCACCCGGCCGGCGTGGCTCAGTTCGTTGAACATGTCATCCCATGCACCAAGAGATCCCAGTCAGGGCACATGCCGGGTTGCGGCTCAATACCCAGTAGGGGTGTGCAGGAAGCAGCCGATCGATGTTTCTCTCTCATGGATGTTTCTATCTCTCTCTCCCTCTTTTTTCCTCTCTCTCTAAAATAATTTTTTAATTAAAAAATAAAATAAAGGTATTTCAAGATTACTGGTAAAGAACACTATAAATAGCACTGTTCATAAGCAAAATTAATTTGTTGACAATTCTAAGAAACAGAATGTACTATTTTTAGATATAGAGCTTACATTTATATTATTAGGTTTAGATAAATTGAGACTACAACTGAAAGTGCTCCAGGCTATTTAATCAAGTGACTTACACTGTACACATTCCTGAGTCCCTGTGGTGACCGTGCTGATTTCCAAATTCTTCTGCCTTCAGCGTGAAAAGTGTTCTTCCCAAGAAACTAAACTTGCACTCAAATGTGCTTGACTGAATAGGAGAATTGGCTTCATAAAGTGGACTCATTGCAAACGTGTGTAAACCATAGGCCTCAGTAAAGAAGCTCTTTCCATCTTCTTGCCTCATGTCAAGAGGCACAATGAGCCTCTGTGCCTGAGCAGCACGTACTGCAACAGGCCAGTCACTGAATTGCCCCCGGTCTTCAGTGCCAGGGGCTTGGCAGCCACATGTCCTCATCCCCGAGTCCAGGGCTCTGGGCTCTGGGCTGGTGCAGTGATCGTCCTGGGATCCTGCTTTTCCAGCTGGCAAAACCCCACTTCAAAAGCTGGATTATCCTGGTGGCCAACAGTGACAACATAGAAGCTTCCAAACATTGTCTTCTATATACAGCTCCTTCGAAGAGCAGAGCCGTCAACAGCAGAGACCGCTAGTCAGTCCCGGCAGCAGCCTGGCCTCCAGCTCCTGCTGGGACTACTGGAGCAGCCCTAGGCGACGGAAAGGCAACTCTTGGTCATCTCAATTAGCTGTGATAAAATAGGTTTGTTCTAGTGCTTTCAATTAAGTTGCAGAACTTACGGCCCGTGTTAAGCGATGACTTACTGTAAATCTCATGTTTGACCCAGAACGACTCACAGTGATTAAAATCTCACTTCCTAGGAGCTGTTCGAGAAAGGAGCTCTGTGGAGTCTTCCCCAGGTTGGGAAGGGCGTGTTTCCTGCCTGCACAGCCCTGCCCATTCCCACACCCCGGGGAGGCCCCATCGCTGCTGAGTCCAGACCAGGCTTTGGCAAACCACAGCCCGGCAAATCCAGGTGCTGCCTCTTCTATAGATAAAATTTGATTGGAATGCAGCCTTGCCCGCTGGTTAACCCTGTGCCTTCGGCCTGCACTCCACAGCAGCAGAGGTGAGGAGTGCAGCAGAGGCTGTAGGACCCACAAAGTCCAGGCTCTTTAATATGGAAGTTTTGAAATATTATATAACATTTGTAATTTATAAAACAAGCTGCAAAACTGCCATTCTCTGGGTCACTATCTCAATCTGTTGAGATTCTGCTTTCTAGCATTTGTTGACAGTTTGGTTCTATTAACGTAAAAGCATTCAAACCTGTAAAAAATTTTTGTGAGTTTATTTGAGCCAAACTATCGACAATTGCCGGGAAGTAATATCTCAATGGATTGGGGTAGTGCTCCGGAGAATGGCGGGTTACATCTATTTTTATTCATTGCAATCAAAGGAGGGTCGTAGGTGAGTCACATGAAATCCATGGGTGATAGACTAGAGAGGCGGGAGAAAGCAAAGCAGGGAAACCCCTGGGATTGGATAAAAGTAAAATGATGGGCACATACTTAAGTGGGTACAGGAACAATTAACATGATAAATGAAGGAATTTCTGGTCTCTGTCCTGGCGCCCAGGCACATTTGGTTGTGCCCCAGGGGCTCCGGAAAAAGGGAAGTTACAAGTTACCCAGACATTTCAAAGGTATGTTATCATAGATGCAAAAAGACAGAGGCTCAGTTAAGGTAAAGGTTGACCTTGTCAGTGAAGATACCGGCTTACGAGGTGACTACCCACCATCATGCTTTCAGTTAAAGTTTAATTTCAGACCATCCTTTGTGGTGACTTTAGGTCTCTGAGTTTGCAAGACCGCCATGCAGGCCTCCCCTGAGCTGGTCAGGTCAGCATGTGGCCCCTTTCGTCCACAGTTCAAATAAACTTACAAAAATTCTTCACAGGTTTGAGTGTTTCTTATGTTGACATGACTCTGGTCCAGATTATTTCCTAAAGACAAAGGGAGGGAAAGAAAGAAAATATAGTAGAGAATAAGAGGAAAGTATAGAAGAAATATAGGCATGAATATGAGAGACCACAAGGAATACATGTAGAAGGTGACTTAACCATGAGGCAGGTATGAATGCGAGGGAATGGCGGCAGGGAGTGCTCACACTGTGTTCAAGGTCACAGTCAGCATAACCCAGGTTTTCAGCTTCACCCCACTTGTAGGAGCCACTGTGTCACCAAGGGGTGACCTCAACATGATTTTGCAGGCTCCATCCCCAGAAGGGGGTGCGCAGGAGGCAGCCAATTAATGATTCTCTCTCATTATTGATATTTCTCTTTCTCCCTCTCCCTTCCTCTCTCTAACTTAATTTTAAAAACCCACCTCTTTAATATGGAAGTTTTGAAATATTATTTAACATTTGAATGAAGGCACCTTGAACTCTGAGAAAAGCTGTGTGTGTCTGCTGTGTAAACAAAGCTCTAAGAAAGGCTATCAGTGCTGCAGCTGAAAGAATGGATGCCAGTCTACCAGGTAGACATGAGGGAACCCCAACTGAAGACTGTCATCTGTGTTAAAGGCCAACCCAACTGAGCCACTGTGAAGATCTCTCTAGCTTCATCTATTGATTTATTTATTTTGTTTACCCTCACATGAGGGTATTTTTTTCCATTGACTTTTAGAGAGAGTGGAAGAGACAGGGAAAGAGAAAAACATCGATATGAGAGAGACATTGATTGGTTGCCTTCTGCACACACTCCGACAAGGGCTGGGGATCAAGACTCAACCCAGGTATGTGCCCTTGACCAGAATCGAACCTATGACCCATCAGTCCTTGGACTAACACTCTAGCCACTGAGCCAAACTAGGGTTAATTAGCTTTATTAAATGACTAGAGGCCTGGTGCACCAATTTGTGCATGGGTGGGGTCCCCCCAGCCTGGTCAGTGATCAGGTGATCAGGGCTTCGGGAGGTTGGCCGACCAGCCAGGGGAGGTGCCGCAAGGGTTGGTGTGGCACTGCACTCACCCCCTGACAGGCCCTTTGCCCTCCTCTGGGTTTACAAGTCTGCTCCTTCTTCATAGAACATTTTAGCTGCCATTTCCTCACAGTGCCATATGGAAGTCACCCCAATTATCTGAATTCCCACAGCACTTCCTTATGTGCCTCTGCTAGGGCAGAGGATGCCCCCAACACATCACAGGTGTGTGTGATATCCCCTCCTCAGACAATCACATTGGTCCACAGGCTCGACTCAGCTTGTAAATGCTTGCCAAACTTGATAGTGTATCCTATATAATAAAGAGCTAATATGCTAATTAGCTCCAGAAGGCAGAACGACCTTCTGGAACAATCTTCTGGAACGTTGGGCAGGGCCGAGAGGCAGCTGGGACTGTGAGGGCCAAGCCCCTTGCACGAATTTTGTGCATTGGGCCTATAGTATATACATATTCAGTGAGAAATTTCAGATTTCAAAACTTTTATTCCTTGCTTTTCTTTTTATTAAAAAAATATTTATTTATTTATTTATTTAAAAGTATTGAAATTATTGGGGTGACATTAGTTAATAAATTATATAGGTTTCAGATGTACAATTCTATATACATCCATCATATGTATATTGTATTGTGTGTCAAGTCTTCTTCGATCACCATTTATCCCCCCTTCCCCTCTGGTTACCACCATGCTGTTGTCTGTGTCTATAAGGTGGTTTTTTCCTGATCTCTTCACCTTTTTCACCAGCTTCCCACCTCTCTCCCTTCTGACAGCTGTTGGTCTGTTCTCTGTATCTGAATCTGTTTCTATTTTGTTTATTAGTTTATTTTGGTCATTAGATTCCACATATAAGTGAGATCATATGGTATTTGTCTTTCTCTGACTGGCTTATTTCACTTGGCATAATACACTCCAGGTCCCTCCCTGCTGGCGCAAGGGTAAGAGTTCCTTCTTTTTTACAGCTTAGTATTCCATGGTGTAAATGTACCACAGCTTTTTATCCACTCATCTGTTGATGGGCACTTGGGCTGTTTCCAGATCTTGAGTATCTACACTAATAAAAGAGAAACATGCAAATTAACCATCACTCCGTCACTCTGCTACTCTGCTACACCCACCAGCAAATCAGGAGCGAGTATGCAAACTAACCCAACTAAGATGGCAGCAGCCACAGAGCTGGAGCAAGCAGGAGGCGTGGGTTGCCCCCAGCGATGGAGAAAGCCAAGCTTCCCACCTGCCCTGGCTGGCCCTGGGCTCCACTCAAGGCTACAAAGTTTCAATTATAGAAGACAAATAAATCCCAGATACCTGCTTCCAGCCCACCCTGGCCTCCGCTCAAGGAGGCGCTGAAAAAAAAGATAAAAAGGGAGCTTGGGTCGTGGGGGGTGTGGCCAGCCTGAAAACGGCCATCAGCCCCTCACCCAGGCTGGCCAGGAACCCCAGTGGAACCCCCCATCCTGAAAGGGCTGTGGGAAGCCTGCAAAAAGCCATCAGCCCCTCACCCAGGCTGGCCAGGCACCCCTGTAGGTACCCCCACTCTGAAGGGGGTGTGGCCAGCCTGCAAACAGCCCTCAGCCCCTCACCCAGGCTGGCCAAGCACCCCAGGAGGGACCCCCACCCTGATCTGGGACACCCTTCAGGGCAAACCAGCCGGTCCCCACCCGTGCTCCAGACCTCTATACTAATAAAAGGGTAATATGCTAAGTAGACTGGGAGACCTTCCAGGAGACCTTCCAGACATTCTTCTGGACAAAGCCATCGTGCCAGGGCCGAGGTAGAGGCAGTTAGAGGCCAAGAGGCAAGGGCAGTTGTGGGTGATCAGGTTGATGGAGGGTGGGGCCATTGGGGGTAAGTAGACCAGCAAGGGGGTCAGTTGGGGGAGAGCAGGCCATCAGTGGGGGTCAGTTGGAGGTGATCAGGACAGCGGGGGGGGGGGGCGGGATATGGAGTGAGCAGGCCAGCAGGGGAGCAGTTGGGGGCAAGCAGGCCAGTGGGGAGGGAACGTGGGGGCAAGCAGGCCAGCAGGGGGGGCAGTTGGGGGTGATCAAGCTGGTGGGGGGGCATCAGGCAGAGTGGTTAGGAGCAGAGTGGAGAAGGTGCAGGCGGGCTGAGGGACACCCCCCACCTGCATGAATTTTGTGTATCAGGCCACTAGTTATAAATAACGCTGCAATGAACATAGGGCGCATATATTCTTTTGAATTTGTATTTCAGGTTTCTTCAGATATATTCCCAGAAATGGAATTGCTGGGTCACAATGCAGTTTCATTTTTAATTTTTTGAGGTAACTCCATACTACTTTCCACAGTGGCTGCACCAGTCTGCCTTCCCACCAACAGTGCATGAGAGTTCCCTTTTCTCCACAACCTCACCAACAGTTGTTGTTTTATGGGTTTATTGATGGTAGTCACTCTGACAAGTGTGAGGTGGTATCTCATGTGGTTTTAATGTGCATCTCTCTGATGATTAGTGATGCTGAGCATCTTTTCTTATGTCTCTTGATCATCTGTATGTCCTCTTTGGAGAAGTGTCTATTCAGGTCCTTTGCCCATTATAAGTTGAATTGTTTGGTTTTTTTGGTATTAAATTTTATAAGTTCTTTTTATAAATTTGGGATATTGACCCCTTTTCAGATGCATCCTTGGCAAATATGTTCTTCCATTTAGAGGGTTGTCTTTCATTTTGTTGATGGCTTTCTTTGCTCTGAAAAACATTTAATTTTACATAGTCCCAGTGTTTATTTTTTCTTTTGTTTCCCTTGCTGTCAGAGATATATCAGAAAAAATATTGCTACATGAAATGTCTTAGATTTTACTGCCCATGTTTTCTTCTAAGATTGTTATGGTTTTGAGTCTAACATTTAAGTCTTTAATTCATTTTGAGTTTATTCTTGTATGTGGTACAGGAAGGTGTCTGGCTTCATTTTTTTGCATGTGTCTGTCCAATTCTCCCACTTACTGAATAGACTGTCTTTACCCCATTGTATGCTCTTGCCTCCTTTGTCAAATATTATTTGACCATAAAGGTGTGGGTTTATTTCTGGGCTCTATAGTCTGTTCCACTGACCTATTTTTTATATTAAATTTATTGGGGTGACATTGGTTAATAAGATTATGTAGTTTTCAAGTGTACATTTCTAGGATCCGTCATCTATATATTGTAGTGTGCGCCCACCACCCAATGCCACATCTTCTTCCATCACCATTTATTTGGCTCCCTTTACTCTTTACAATTCCCCCATCCTGTCCCTCTGGTAACCAAAATATTGTTGTCTGTGTCTACAAGTTTCAATTTTATATTCCACATATGAGTGAAAGCATATGCTCTATTGATCTATATGTCTGTTTTTATGCCAGTACCATGCTGTTTTGATTACTATCACCTTGTAGTATAGTTTTATATCAGGTAGCATGATTCCTCCAACTTTGTTCTTCTTTCTCAAGATTGCTGTGACTGTTCAGTTTTGTTTTGTTTTTGTGGTTCCATATATATTTTTGGAATATTTGTCTTAGTTCTGTGAAATACACATTTGTACCTTCAGAGGAATTGCATTGAATCCATACATTGCTTTGGGGAGTATGGTCATTTTAATGAAGTTTGTTTTTTTCTGTCCATGTAATACCATTGTAATCACCCTACTTATGCATAACAGGAAAGGTGCAAAGGGAAGGCAGGGTATTGCAGGCATGCCATTTGTGCAGCTTTGCCAGGAAGCTGCAGCTTAACACTCCCCGGGGAGCCACCAGCCTGGTCGCTGCAGTCACTGGGTGGAGAATAGATGCTTGTCCAGTAAAGTCTGGGTGATATAGGAAAGGTACACCTATCAGTCACACCTGGGATCAGGTCATTGGCCAGAGGAGGCATGGCCATTGCAGCACGGGGAGATTTGAGGTACATAAACCCCTAAACAAAGGAGTTCGCTCTCTAGCTCTCTTGCTGTCTTGGCTCCTGGCACTCTTTTGGCTCCCCTGCATCGCCCACATGTGGACCGCACACAATGCACTAACGGACTGCAGCCAGCCTGATGCTGTGCTGGACCCGCTCTACCATGCAAAGGAAACTTCGGATGCTGGCTTTGCTTCCAGCTCTACTGAATCCCCAGCTGCCCACCTTCCAGTTCTGGGTTAGGGAAACGGGACTTTAAAAACCCAGAGATGTAATGCCATGCGAAGGAAAACCACTCACCCCCCATGTGAGTCTCAGGAAATTCTTTTTCTCCAGATCTCGTAAGGACTCTACCCCCAGAGCCTTAGGGGAAGAGGATAACACATGAACACAGTAAATGCTTCCACTTGTTTGTATCTTCTTCAGTGTCACATAGTTTTCTGGGTACAGGCCTTTTACATTCTTGGGTAAATTTATTCCTAAGTTGTTTTAATTTTTTCTGATGCAATTGTAAATGGGATTGTTTTCTTATTTCCCATTTTTGGTATATAAAAATGCACTGATTTCTGTATGTTTATTTTGTATCCTGCTACTATACTGAGCTTATTTATCAGTTCTAGTAGTTTTTTGGTGGAATCTTTAGAATTCTCTATATAAAGCATATTGTCATCTGCAAATAATGACAGTTTACTTCTTCATTTTACAATTTGGATGCCTTTTTTCTTTTTCTTGTCTGATTGCTATGGCTAGGACTTTCAGTACTATGTTGAGTAAGAGTGGTGAAAGTGGGCATCCCTATCTTGTTCCCACTCTTAGGGGAAACACTTGCAATTTTTGCCCATTGAATATGATGTTGGCTGTGGGTTTGTCATACATGGCTTTTATTATATTAAGGTATGTTCCCTCTATTCCCACTTTGCTGAGAGTTTTTGTTTGTTTTTTAATCATAAATGGGTGCTGGATATTATCAAATGTTTTTTCTGAATCCATTGATATGATGATGTGCTTTTAAATCCTTTGTTTTGTTTATGTGATATATCACCTTTATTGATTTGTGGATATTGTACCAACCTTGCATTCCTGGAATAAAACCCATTTGATCATGGTGTGTGATTTTTTTACTGTATTGCTGGATCCAGTTTGCTAATATTTTGTTGAGAATTTTAGCATCTATGTTCATCAGGGATATTGTCCTATAATTTTCTTTCTTTGTATGGTTTTCATCTAGTTTTGGAATTAGGATAATGCTGGCCTCATAAAATAAGCTTGGGAGTTTTCCTTCCTCCTGAAATTTTTGGAATAGTTTGAGAAGGGTAGGTGTTAGTTCTTCTTTGAATGTTTAGCAAAATTCACTAAGGAAGCTATCTGGGATCATGACTTTTGTTTGTTGGGAGCTTTTGATGATGCTTCAATTTCACTAGTTATAATCTATCCATTCACATTCTCTGATACTTCCCAATTCAGTGTTGGAAGATCGTGTGTTTCTAGGAACTTACCCATTTCTTCTAGGTTGTCAATGTGTTGGCATGTCGTTGTTCATAATATTTCCTTACAATCCTTTGTATTTCTGTGGTGTCAGTTGTGAGTTCTCCTCTTTCATTTCTGATTTTATTTTTTGGATCCTCTCTCTCTCTTCCTTTTGATGAGTCTGGTTAAAAGTTTGTCAACCTTCCTTTATGTTTTCCAAGAACCAGCTCTTAGTTTCATTGATCTTTTTTTTTTGTCTCTATTTTATTTCTGCTTTGATCTTTATTGTTTTCTTTCTACTCATTTGGGGCTTTGTCTGTTTTTTGTTTTGTTTTGTTTTCAAGTTCCTTTAAGTGTAAAGTTAGATTGTATTTTGAGATTTTTGCTGCTTCTTGAGATAGGCTTATAATGCTATGCATTTTTCTCTGAGGACTGCTTTTGCTCTGTCCTCTAGTTTGGGGGTTTTGTGTTCTCATTTTCATTTGTTTCAATGTATCTTTTGATTTATTCCTTGACTCATTTTTAACCCATTCATTGTTTAGTAACATGTTATTTAGCCTCCATATCTTTGTGTGTTTTTCAGTTTTTTCTTGTGATTAATTTCTAGTTTCACACCATTGTGGTTGGAGAAAATGCTTGACATAATTTTAACCTTCTTAAATTTATTGAGACTTGTCTTGTGTACTAACATATGATCTATCCTAAAAAATGTTCCATATGCACTTGAACAGAATGTATATCCTGCTGTTAGGTGGTGAAATGCTATGAAGATATCAGTTAAATCAGCTTGCCATTGCAGGCTGCTTCTCTTATTCATGTGGGGCTTGTTTACTGTAGCACCTACAATGGGCGTCCTCACCAGAGGACAGAGCGCCCATTCCCCGCGATGCCCATATGGCCTATTTTATCTTTTTTTAATTTCCTGCCTGGCCCCTATCGGCTTTGAGGCTCCAGCCCCGCTGTGACAGCTCTGAAGGCAGAAAGTACAGTGGCCCTCCTTGTCTGTAGGGACAAGCCCGAGACTCCCAGGGTTGCCTGAAATGCGGTGGTATTGAAGCCTATCGTATACAGACATGCATACCTATGACAAAGTCTGTCTTGTAGACTGGGCAATGCAAGAGATTAATAACAACTGACAATAATATGGAACCACTATAACAATATACTATATTAAAAGTTATGTGAATGTGGAGTCTCTCTTTCTCAAAACACCTTACTGTGCTCTGTGTGCAGCATAGATACACTGGCAGAAGCATGACTCATGTCCTGGGCTGCTGGGGCAGAATGCTACTCAGCATGGCATACAATTGGAAACTTATGAATTATTTATTTCTGAAATGTTCCACTTAATATTTTTGGAATGCTGTTGACTGGGAGTAACTGAAGCCACAGAAAGCAAAATCATGGCTATGGGGCTGGGCTTATCCTTTTCTGACCTTCAGATGGTATGGCAGTGATAAGCATGGATTTTGGACGCTTAGTACTGATGCTCACCAGCCATGTGACTTTCCTTTTTGTAAAACGTAAACAGTAACACCGTAGTTCCTGCTTATAGGATACCTGTGATGACTAAATGAACTAATACATATGAGGTTCTTACAACAGTGCTTGGTGTGTTAGAAGCAATCCATGTTCTAGTGATACTTACAGCAGAGGAAATAGACTGTTTTTCACAGGACCCAGGACACTCGGTAGGCATGCCGAGCACTTGGAGAGTAAATATAGAAATTCGGCAACATTCACCAGAGCCTCACAGAAACTGTGCTGAGGGAGGGAAGCGGGCTGGATGCCCATGCCACTGGCAGCCTGGAGGAGGCGTCTGAGGGTTCCAGGATGTTAGGACTCCCTCAGTCTCGCCTGTGAAAAGGTATCTCTGTGTGTGTCTAAGACACCGTTTTCTTGAATTGCAAGTGATCCTTCAATAGATGATCTGGATTCCAAACAGAGGCTCCGCACACTTCCTCCCCGAGGTGCTGGGGGACAGTGTGGGGAAGGGGAGTGGGGGTGAGGGCCTCATGATTTACTCAGGTCGAGTGGTCATTTAGAAGAGCTGCAGGAGTGTTAGTTGATGGAAATGTGAGGACATTTGAAGTTCCTCCCGACACCAATCCTCTTGCAGGGACAATTGCGGTCTCGGATGGCCATATGCCTGTGGAGAGAACTGAGCGGCAATAAAAATAGTCCCTCCATTGCAACGCGGAGCAGACACGGTCAGCTCCTGGGAACGCCCGCTCCACGGCGTCTCTCAGAAGGAAGATGTGGGGGAGCCCCTGAACTGCAGGAGGAATTCTAATTACAAATGGCTTTGTCCCTACGGTGAGCACTTGATGGTGAATTTGGCTAAGCTCAACCCAGAGGAGGGTGCTCAGCGAGGAAGGCATCTCCTCACCAGGTCCAGCTGGAAGAGATTTCAAAATCCTCATTAGGGGATGCTTTTTTGCTGGAATTCTTTCAGGAATGGCCTCGGGGAGAATTAGTCAGTGGACGTCATCCCAGGGCCCAGAGTTCTTACTTCTGACCAGGGGACCCCAGAACCCGCCCGGGACTCATCGCCACAATTCCTCCGGGAGGAACAGAGAGGGAGCGGCCTGATTTCAGACCCCGAGCTGCTGTGGCCTGAAACTCCTGTGACAAGCTCCCAGCCCCAAAGTTGGAAGTTCTCCAGGGAACTCTCTCCAGAGCAGCACCGGCAGCCAAGAGGGTGGAACAAATGCCCTGCTGAGCATTTGAACGTGATGATCGTTTGGGGGAGTGATTGATGGGTGACCTGCGGGGGGAACAGTCACGCGGAGGGGGAGGGGACCATGCAGCCGGAGAGCAAGCCCAGAAGGCGAAGGCGGAGAAGGCGGAGGCGGTGCCTGTGACCACCGCTGGCCTGGCCTCTATCAAGCACCAGAGAGTGAAGCGCAAGAAAACCAGCTCAGTCTCAGCTCTGCCCCTGGTTTCCTTGTGCCCCTAGCGAACCGCCTGGCCTCTGAGATTAGGTCAGCAACTGAGTCCCCAATGCCTTTAGAGATCCGGCTGGCATCGCAGTGTGAGGAGCTGGGGGAGGCCTGGGCGGAGGGGATGTTGGTGAGTGTGCAGCAGCGCGTGCCCCTGGCTAAAGGCTTCCAGGGCTCTGCTCTTCCGGGAAAGCGCCGGCCTAGCTGAGCCCTGGCTCTCCGCCTGCGGAGGGCACAGGGCTGCACTCTGCTCCGAGCCTGAGTGTCTGAGACCCTAAAATGGTCCAGTAAAGGCACCCATCCCCCTCTTGTCTGAGACTGTCCGCCTGTGTTAGAGCCAGCACTCCACAGACCCTGGGGCTGGGTCCCTCGCTCTGTCGCTAACTAGTCCCTTGTGTGTAGTCCTGAAATTCAACAACCTCACTAACCAAAATATTTTCCGTAGGTTTTTTGAAAATTCATTTGGTGGCAGAACTGCCCTGAGTGATTTAGAGATGCTGCTTACACCAGGGGTTAGCGACCTTTTTTCTGTAAAGGGCCAGGAGGTAAGGGCTGCAGGCTTTGCAGGTCACAGCCACTCAGCTTGGCCCGTGGCAGGAAAGCAGCAAGGACAAGTGGGCTGGCTCCGTGCCCACAGCACTGGCTTCCACAGGCAGTGGGATCTGGCCTCCAGGCTGTGGTCCGCTCCCCTGGATGGACATGACTTAGCTCAGATAGTCACACATTCTGCTGCAGAATTATTAATGGTCTGATCGTGGGTGCTTGCTGAACATCTTGGCATCACAGTGGGTAGAATAATGGCTCCAAAGGTGTCATCCTCCTCCCTGACACCGAGGACGTGTTACCTCCCGGGGCAAAGTGGGCTGTCAAGTCTGATCACAGTGAGACCGGAGATGGGGAGGTGGCCTGCATTACCCATAGGGCCCGGAGTGATCACATGGGTCCCTTCAGCAGGGTCACAGAGCCCAGGGGGTGAGGACGGGAGCAGAGGTCAGAGGAGAGGAGGGCTTGACAGTGCTCTGCTGCTGGCTCTGAGGAGCACGAGCTCAAGGAATGCAGGTGGCTTCTAGGCTTAAGGAGCGGACACAGGTCTCCCTCCAGAGCAGGGTCCACCTCCCCCCTACAACCATCAGCTTGTTCTCTGTATCTATGGGTCTGGTTCTGTTTTGTTTTGCTTATTCATTTCCTCTGGTTTTGTTATTTTTTTTACATTCTGCTTGTAAGTGAAATCATATGGTCTGACTTAGTTCCTTTAATACAGTACCTTTTAGGCCCATCTAAGTTGCTGCAAATGCAAAGATTTTACATTTTACTAGAGGCCTGGTGCACAAAAATTTGTGCACTCGGGGGAAAGGGGGGGTCCCTCAGCCCAGCCTGTGCCCTCTCGTAGTCTGGGACCCCTCGGGAGATAACGACCTGCTGGCTTAGACCTGCTCCCAGGTGGCAAAGGGCAGGCCCAATCCCTAGGTGCAGCCCCTGGTTGGGCTCAGAGCAGGGCCGATTGGGGAGTTGGGGCGCCTTCCCCTGTCATGCACAGAGCAGGGCAGATCTGGAGGTTGCGATGCCACTCTCAGTCACTCTCAGGGTAGGGCTGATTGGGGGGTTGGGGCACCGCCCCCTGTCACACTCAAGGCAGGGTTGATGGGCAGGTTGTGGCGCCACCCCGTCATGCACAGAGCAGGGCCAATCAGGGGGTTGGGGCTCCGTACCCTGTCACGCACAGAGCAGGGCCCATCAGGGGGTTGGAGAGCTCCCCCGTCATGCACAGAGCAGGGCGGATCAGGGGGTTGGGGAGCTCCCCCATCACTCACAGAGCAGGGCCGATAGGGGAGTTGGGGCACCACCCCCTGTCACACACAGAGCAGGGCGGAACAGGGGGTTGGGGTGCCGCACCCTGTCACACTCAGGGCAGGGCCGATGGGGAGGTTATGGCTCTACCCCGTCACACACAGAGCAGTGCCCATGGTGGGGTGGGGTTGGGGCACCGCACCCTGTCACACACAGAGCTGCAGGGCAATCAGGGGGTTGGGGAGCTCCCCTCTATCAAGCACAGAGCAGGGCTGATTAGGGGGTTGGGGCGCCTTCCCCTGTCACGAACAGAGCAGGGGGGATAGGGAGGTTGTGGCCCGCCCCCTGTCACACACAGAGCCGCAGGGCGATCAGGGGCTTGAGCGCTGCCCCCTGTCACGCTGATCCCAGTGTCAGGAGGCCTCGCGGCTCCGCTGATCCCGGTGCTGGGAGGCATATTACCCTTTTACTATATAGGATAGAGGCCTGGTGCATGGGTGGGGGCCGGCTGGTTTGCCCTGAAGGGTGTCCTGGATCAGGGTGGGGGTCCCCACTGAGGTGCCTGGCCAGCCTAGGTGAGGGGATGATGGCTGTTTGCAGCTGGTCACACTCCCTTCAGGGTTGGGGCCCCCACTGGGATGCCTGGCCAGTCTGGGTGAGGGGCTGAGGGCTGTTTTCAGGCTGGTGGGTGACTGAAGCTCCCAACTGCTTTTATTCTGGGCCAGCTTTAGCTCTGAGGCTCCAGCTCTTAGGCCTCTGCTGCTGAAAGCAAGTTTCTGGCCTTTGTTTACCGTCTGTATTTGAAACAATGTTGCAATCCTGCTGGCTGAAGCCCGGTGACTAAAGCAGGTTTCTGGGGTTTTGTTTAGCTTCTATATTTTTAACATAGTTGCTTAGAGTTGCAGCTCAGAGGCCAGCAGCAGCAGGCGGAGAACATTGGAGTCCTCTGTCACTGAAGCAAGCAAGCCTCATGTTCACTTCTAGCTGCCTGGCTGCCGGCCGCCATCTTGGCTGGCAGTTAATTTGCATATCGCCCTGATTAGCCAATGGGAAGGGTAGCAGCAATATGCTAATTACCATGTTTCTCTTTTGTTAGATAGGATGGCTGAGTAATATTCCATATTGTGTGTATAGTCACATCTTCTTTATTCACTTATCTACCAATAGATGCATCGGTTGCTTCCATCTCTGCTATCTATATATATAAAAGCCTAAGTGACTGACTGTACGCCCATCCGACTGTCTGACAGACTGACCAGCCGATACATAAGATGTGCACTGGCAATTTAAAAATAAATGTTGATTTGTTCATGTGTGATACATATAAAGCTCTCACTGGCGACAATTGCATGCATGTGTTTCGATCTGTCATTGTTGATCGTGAGTTAGGTTGTTTTTGTTGCATTTGGTGGGAAAGTTCTCCTTCTTGGAGGGGATTTTCGACAATGTCTCAGTGTTGTGACGCATGCTATGGGATCGGCCATAGTACAAACGAGTTTAAAGTGCTGCAATATTTGGGGATGTTTCAGAAAGTTGTCTCTTACAGCAATATGAGATCAGAGGATTCTGCTTATAGTGAATGGTTAGTAAAACTTGGAGATGGCAAACTTGATAGCAGTTTTCATTTAGGAATGGATATTATTGAAATCCCCTCTGAAATGATTTATAACAGATCTATTCTTGAAGCTACCTTTGGAAATAGTATATTTATAGATAATATTAAAAATATATCTAAACGTGTGATTCTTTGTCCTAAAAATGAGTATGTTCATAAATTAAATGAAGAAATTTTGGATATACTTGATGGAGATTTTCACACCTATTTGAGTGACGATTCATTGATTCAATGGATGATATGGAAAAGGAAAATTTTCCCATTAAATTTCTTAATAGTATTACTCCTTTGAGAATGCCGCGTTATAAATTAAAATAGAAAGTAGACGCAATCATCATGCTACTGAGAAATCTTAATAGTAAATGGGATTATTGTAATGGTACTAAAATTATCAAAAGATTGTGACCTAACATAATTGAAGCTGAAGTATTAACAGGATCTGCGGAAGGAGAGGGTGTTCTGATTCCAAGAATTGATTTGCCCCTGTCTAACACTGGCCTCCCATTTAAATTAATTCAAAGACAGTTTCCCGTGATGCCAATATTTGTGATGACTATTAATAAATCAAACTCTAGACAGAATAGACATGGTCAGCAATATGTTGCTTTCTCTTGAGTTTGAAGAGCGTGTGACATTAAAGTTAAAGTTGTAAAACCCATGAGCACGATATATCGTTTCAATTATTGAGAGCTTCTTTAACTTCTTTTTCAATGTCTTACAATTTTCAGAGTACAGGCCTTTCACCTCTTTGACTAAATTTGTCCCTAGGTATTTTATACTTTTTGGTGTAATTATAAATGAGGTTGTTTTCTTAATTCTTCTTTTGATAGCTCATTATTGGTGTATGGAAAGGCAAAGTTGCCCCTGAGTTCCTGCCCCAATGCCAGACAATCCAGCTCCTCCCCGTATGTATCTGGGTGCCCCAGAGCCACCCAGTGCTGTAGCTCAGAGTATGTTCAGGCGCCGGCCCTGTAAAAGGAACACCTGGGTCTCCAGCATACTCTGTGTCTCTCAACCACACTCTGCTGGTTTTACAGCCCATAGTTATGGGGACCTCTTTTCCCAGCTCTGGAACCCTGGGCTGGGATCTGGTGTGGGGCTGGGACCCCTTGTTCTTCATAGGCAGCCTCTGCAGAGACGATCTCCCTTCCGATTAAGAAAGCTGCACACATGGGTGCCAGACCAGCCTGTTCTGTGCCTCCGCCCCTCCTACCAGTCTCAGTGTGCTTTCCTCTTTACCTCTCTAGTTGTAGGACTTCCATTCAGCCAGCTTTCAGGTGGTTCTGAATGATGGGTGTTAGGTATATTAGTTGTAGTTTGGATGTGGTTGTGGGAGGTGGCAAGTACAGGCATTTACCTACACAACCATCTGGGTTCTTCAATCATATGATTTTTATCCTTCATTTTGGTATTGTAATGTGTCACATTCATTGATTAATGGGTATTGAACCATCCTTGCATCTCTGGGATAAATCCCTCTTGGTCATCGTGTATAATCCTTTTAATGTATTATTGAATCTGGTTTGTTGAGATTTGTTGATAATTTTTGCATCTGTGCTCATCAAAAATATTGAACTGTAATTTTCCTTTTGTAATGTCTTTGTTTGGGTTTGTGACATTATTTTGGAAGCATTTCTTTCTCTTTTAGTTTTTAAAATAGTGTAATAAGGATCAGTATTAATTTTTCTTTAAATGTTTGGTAGAGTTCATCTGTGTAGTCATCTGTGTGTTTTTTTTATTTGTTCTATTTTTTTAATTATTATTATTGCTTCAATTTTATTGCTAGTAATCAGTCTGTTTAGATTTTCTATTTCTTCCTGTGTCAGTCTTGGAAGGTTATATGCTTCTAGAAATTTATCAATGTCTTCTGGGTTGTTGAATTTGTTGGCATATAATTGTTCATAGTGTTTTTAAATAAATGTTATTTTTGTAGTGTTGGTTGTAACTTCTCTTTCATTTCTGATTTTATTTATTTGAACTATTTTTTTCTTGATGACTTTGGCTAAAGGTGTACCAGAAATTTTCAGCAAACATTTCATTCTAGACTTTTAAAATTTTGAAATTGATGTGGGTATTTAAAAATAGTTTGCTAAAATCATAAGACACACCTTGTCTTCCAATATCTGGATAGAGGATTATAGTAAATTTTTAAAAATAAAGTGTGGTTCACTAATTAATTATGTAAATCAAAAATACAGTTGACCCTTGAACCACTCAAGGGTTTGGGGTACTAACACTCTCCTTTAAGACCTCCAGTCAAAAATCTGCATATAACTTTTGACTCTACAGTCAGCCCTTCATAGATTCAATCAGCTGTGGATCAACCACAGTTGGGAACACAAAAATGCTGTTTTCAATCCACAGTTGGTTGAATCTACATATTCAAAATCTATAGATATGAAGGGCCAATCATGTTTATTAAAAAAAATATCAGCATGTAAGTGGGCTTGTGCAGTTCAAACCCAGACCGAAAAGTACTTTAAATTATTATAAATAAACCAATGTATTTCAAACAGGAGGTTATTAAAAAAAATAATCTAATCAAATGATAAAAGCATGAGGGTGTGGGAGAGGGACTGTTTTCTCAAGTCCTGTCCATTAGCTTCAGCCACACCTATAAGCCCTCAGCTAACCCTCAGGCAACCCGGCTGCTAAAATCCCAAGTATAATTTCATGTTCTCAGTCTAACATCCAAGCTTTACCTTATGTATAACTCGGGGAAATTGTGTGGACTTTCTAGCCATTATAATTGAATATGCATCCACGGGCTCAGTGAGAAGTTGGCAATGAGAACTAAACCAGGATTTAAAAACTTTTGGAAAGACCTGAGAAAGAAGTAGAAAGATTGCTTCAACCAATCCAGTCTTCTTCCTAAGCAAGGTGGGAAGGTTGGAAAAACAGAAACCCTAATAATTTCAAATCAACGACAGCTTAATACTGAAAGTGTTTAGGTAACAGACTTTTCAGAAGGAAAAAATTCCATGTCCACTCAATTGACACATTCCCTGGAAGCCTGGCTTTCTCTGAGTTTCTGTTAGGAACTCAGAAATCCCAGCAGTGACCATAGCTGAGCAATTCTTATTGTTCCCTCCAGACCATGCAGACACCCTGCCCACCTGCTCTGGCCTCAGGTGCTTCCCTGTCCGGGCCTCCTTGCAGTTTCTCTTGTGCTCTGGCTTCCTGTGGGCTCAGCCAGGGGTGTACCTCTAGCAGGAGGCCAGAGGGAGGATGGGGGAGGCGGTCAGGAGGGCGATCCCCTACCTTCCTTCCTGAGGGTCCTCATGGGCAGAAGCATCCCTCAGTGCTGCTCTATCCAGCTCTCAGGGTCAGGGCTCTGCCTGGGAGTTAACAGTCCCAGGTAACGCCAGTCCCCGTCTTGGTGTCCCCTACACCCTGCTCACACTTTGTAAATAGTTCCCTTTTAAACTCTCCTCAAGTTACCCAGCTGCAGTCTGCCATTCGCTTCCTACTGTGACCCTCACGGATTATAAATAATATGAACATTTTTAAACATCTGTTTAAGCTCTGCAATCACTGTGCCATTTATTCTCCCAAGAATTCCGTGAAATGGGTGTTATTATTTCACGTTACAGATCACGAGTTGAAGATCTGGAAAAACTGCAATCATATAAATAGAAAATAACAAGCTGGGAGCCAAACCCAGGCTACTTGATACAAACCCCAATTTTAACTACTATGCCATGCTGCTTTGAAGATTGTCAAGCCTAACGTGTCTACAACATTCAGCAAGTCAGTAAAATACTTTCAGAACCGTCCCCTCTCCAGCACCAAGTACAGTGGCACAAATAGATGAGTGGCTTGTCCACACTGTGAAAATGGTCAGCGCTATCGCTGATGGTTTCCAGATGTGCTCACTCCAAGCAGCCTGTCTTCATCCTCTCTTGATATCAAGGTTTTGGACCTGTGAGGTCTGCAGGTGCTAGAGCATGAGGAGGAGAACGAAACGGCCGAGGCAGGGCATGTGGAGATATCAAGTCATTCCTGCCTCGTCGTCGTCTTCAGTCAGAGCGGCAGATGGACATACCTTGAATGTTGGCCTTTGATATCAGAGCAGCTTTCACAGGCAGGACCTCATCTCTTGTCCAACACAGGGAGAGGCGTATGCACCCTAGAAAAGGACATTTTTATCTGCCAAACTAGACCAGACAGCGATCTTTCATCTTTAAAGTGGGGGTTCTCTGCACTGTAGTTCCCACGGAACACAGCGACAGACATCGGTGGCCTCACACTTCTTTTTCAAAGACTCCTTAACATGTTGCACAAGCAGGTGACCTTCAGACGCCAGTGAGCAAGCTCTTTTAAAAAGAAAATTGATTCTAGAGAGGTAGTAAGGGGGAGGGAGAGAGACATTGATTTGTTGTCCCACTTATTTATGCAATCATTTGTTGATTCTTGTATGTGCCTTGACGAGGGATCAAACCCAAGATGACACTCTAACCAACTGAGCTACCCGACCAGAGCTCTGGTTAAAAGTTCTTAAGTCTGTCTTATCCCATTGGGGCTTCGGGTGGAAAAGTGTAAACTTCACCATCAATTTCAGTGAGGCCCATTGCCTCAGCTAAGCTTCTCTGTCAAGGGCAACAGAACCAACTATGGCAACCTCCACAGAGAGAACTTCTTGAAGGATGTCCAGGGCTCCTGGAATCACAGGGTCCATGGGGCTTGGGGTTTGGGGTGGACAGGAGCCAAGAAAGTTCCACTATCAAGGCAGCAAGGAGGACAGCTCCAGTTCAGAACCGGGCCTAGTCGATCCAAGTGACTCTGGTTCCATGAACGACTTGGAGTGCCCCTCCTCCTGCACTTCCTGGGACAGAGTGTGCAGAGCAAGTGCCTGAGCTCTCCCACTCCCGCCTCCTCTTCCAGCTGGAGTTGAGAGCAGGAGGCTCTGACTTCCCAGGGAGAGTGGTCACGGGAGCTGCCCGCAGAGCTATTGTCCACGCCCTCTGTCAGCCGGGCCTGCAGAAGTCACCCACAGGCCACACGCACCAGCGCTCAGGGGGCCGGGGTCCCAGGGATCCCTGAGCTATAATGCCAATAAGGGCTGGCCCCTCCTCTCCATGTCCCACTTCCCTCTCTCTTCCTGGAATCTTCTCCCAAATAAACCCCTTGCACCACATTTCCTGTCTCAAGTTCTGCCTTAGGGGACCCCAACTAAGGCATTTTAGCCAGGCTTTCTACGTAAGGGAGAGTCAAATCCCTAGTCACCCTGAATTGCTGTGAGGTAATGGGAACTCATGATGCACAGCAGAAAGTGACAAATAGTTGCCACATTCATGAACAATAACAGCAAAAAAATTTTTAAGATTTTAAGAAGGGGAAACAATTATAGATGTTCCCTATTAGAAGCTTTTATTTTGTTACTTTATTTCAAAATCAATCAAATAATATTCCCAAGTTGTACCATCATGTTTTTAAGATAGATATATATATATATATATATATATATATATATATATATATATAACTTTAAGATATATATATATACACATATATATATAATTATATATATAATTGGTTTCAGAGAGGAAGGGAAAGGGAGAGATAGAAACATCAATGATGAGGGAGAATCATTGATCAGCTGCCTCCTGCACACCCCACACTGGGGATCCATCCTGCTACCTGGGCATGTGCCCTGATCTGGGAATCGAATTGTGATCTGGTTCATAGGTTGATGCTCAACCAGTGAGCCATGCCAGCCGGGCTCATCATGCTTTTTAAAAATACACCTATAGCCCTAGCTGGTTTGGCTTAGTGGCTAGAGCGTCAGCCTGTGAACTGAAGGGTCCTGGGTTTGATTCTGGTCAAGGGCACATGCCCGGGTTGCGGACTTGATCCCCATTGTGGGGTGTGCAGGAGGCAGCCGATCAATGATTCTCTCTCATCATTGAGGTTTCTATCTCTCCTCCTCTCTACCTTCCTCTCTGAAATCAATAAAAAAGGAAAGTGCACCTGTATTAGGTATCAATACAAGTTATAAAATATTATTCAATCCTCAGGGCTGCCACTGCAAGCACCACTGTCTGTGTCTCTCTGAGTCAGGAGCATGGCTGCTGCTCAGCCAGTGGCTCTGGCCCAGGTCTGGTGACATTGCAGTCAGCACATCAGCCGGGCTGCGTCCCCTGCACTTGTCCAGGGCCTCCTGACGGCTTCCTCCTGGGCTGCAGGCCGTGCCTCCAGCCCTGCCCACGCGGCCTCCCATGGGTGCCTGTGCCCTCACCACTGGCAGGGCCCCCTGGACCGAGTGACCGGAGAAGAGCATCTGAGGGCAGCGCAATGCCATGTGGCCCAACTGCAGCAGACACCGCGCTCCTGCCTGCGGGACCCGCTGGGGGCAGCTCAGCCCCCTTCGGGCGGACGAGGTCTAGTGAGGGGTGAGCATCGGAGGCGGGACCCGGGCGGCGGGACTGTGTGCTGGGCCGCTGTCTCCTCACGCAGTGACCACTGTGGAAGTTTTCAGGGAGCCCACGGACGGATAAACAGCTCTCCTGCGGAGAGCAGGGACTCCCACCCATGCCCACGGGCTCCACCGCCATCCCAGGACCAGCTTAGGGAGGAGCCCCATTGTTTTGTGCAAGAAGGACCTCAGTGCCATCCATTTCACTTTGCTAGGGTTCTGGCCAGAGTCTGAGGATAACCAGACCTCAGAGTGGGAACCCAAAAGGGACTTGTGCTGGCAGCCCTGGGTCACAGACAGCTCTCCCTGCATGCCCTCCGCCCTGGGGTCAACGCTGAACTCCAGCATGAAACGGACAGGAGGGAACATTCCTCTGCGAGCCGCAGGACCTAGTACAGAAGCCCGCATGCCGCAGAGCCCCGTCCGGGAAGTCCAGTTTGACAAAAAATAAAAACACCCTCCTCAGTGTGCCAGCTTTTACGGAGACGAGTGACTGCCCACCCAAACGAGAGGGAGGCCAAACCAGTGCAAGGGCAGGCCCATGTGGGAAGCCCCTCCCACCAAAGCACAAGCCACCCAGGCCAGGGGCGTGGGCAGCCTCCTCGCTCACCAGAGCCCAGGCTTAGTGTGTGCAAGTCGGAGCCCAGAGGGTGCACGTCTTACCTGAGGGTCAGCCCCTAAAAACAGACTCTAACGGCACTTCCTTCATGAGAAATGGAAAGTATAGCCAGACTGGAAAAGTGTTGACCTCTACACAACAGCATTATATGCATGCATTTATTTGTTTGTTTATTTATTTTTCTTTTCTATTTCTATTATTTTAAGTTATCATGCACGGATATTTTTCCATTGATCTTTACAGAGAGATAGTGGAAGTGAGGGAGGAGTTGGGAAAGACAGAGACTCATGGATTGGTTGCCTCCTACATGTGCCCGTATCAGGGCTGGGGAACCTGCACCCCAGACATGGGCCTTTGACCAGTAATGGAACCCAAGACCTTTCAGTCTGTAGGCTGACACCCTAACCACTGAGATAACTGGCCGGGGCTGCCTTGATTTAAATAGAGGCTCACATGCCTGAAAGTCTGTGACTAAATGCACTGATTCAGCGGACACAGTGCCGGACATCAGCCGCAGCACAGTGCTTCACAGCAACGGTGCCCGGTGCTCATGGTCCCTCTCACCACCTGTGCCCTCATGGCTGGTCCCAGGTGCTCACTAGTCACTTTCAGTACCTGTGCCCATGTGGCTGGTCCCAGGTGCTCACTGGTCACTTTCACCACCTATGCCCGTGTAGCTGGTCCCAGGTGCTCATGGTCCCTCTCACCACCTGTGCCTGTGTGTCTGATCCCAGGTGCTCACCGGTCACTTTCACACCTGTGCCCAGAGGTCTGGTTGCACATGCCCATGGTCACTCTCATACCTGTGCCCATGTGGCTGGTCCCAGGTGCTCACTGGTCACACTCAGTACCTGTGCTCACATGGCTGGTCCTAGGTGCTCACTGGTCACTCTCATCATCTCTTCCCCATTGGCTGGTCCCAGGTGCTCACTGGTCACTCTCACCACCTGTTCCCATGTGACTGGTCCCAGGTGCTCACTGGTCACTCTCATCATCTCTTCCCCATTGGCTGGTCCCAGGTGCTCACTGGTCACTCTCACCACCTGTTCCCATGTGACTGGTCCCAGGTGCTCACTGGTCACTCTCATCATCTCTTCCCCATTGGCTGGTCCCAGGTGCTCACTGGTCACTCTCACCACCTGTTCCCATGTGACTGGTCCCATGTGCTCACTGGTCACTCTCACACCTGTGCCCAGGTCTCACTCTTTAAGGAGGCGCCCTCATCCTATACAGATTCCACCTGCTCCACGGCTCCCGCGTCCTCCACTGCTCAGGCCTGCTACTGAGAACTGAGCCGCCCCCAGCACCCTCCCTGCTTCTAGTCTTGTCGTGCCTCCACCTGGCGGGTACAGTTAGTTTCTGCTGCAACAGACAAACTCAAAATCAAGGTTTGGCACAGTGTGGACTGGGGTGTATGGCATCCATTCTGTGCTCTGCTGTGTGGCTCAGCACCCAGGTCCCCCATGGTCCCCAAGGGCGCTAAGTCCAGCCATCGCGTCTGCCTGGCCCCCGGCAGCAGCGAGGGAGGCTGTGGAAGACAGGCCTTCTCCTCTCAAGGACCCCTCCCAGAACCGCACACACAAACCTGATGCTGCATTGCCCATAACGTAGTCCCATAACCACATCCGGTGGCAGGGAGACTGCGAGTTTTAGTCTTTGTTCAGTCACTTTGTCCAACACAAATCAGGGCTGTTATTACTAAGGAAGAAAAGTAGAGTAGAAACTAGGGATGGAGTAGAGCACATTGGCGGTTTCCTGTCAGGGACCTGGCCTCTCCCTCTCCACAGAGCTGGTTGTGTGGGTGTCCTGGTTGGGGCCCCCCTGCAGCTGACCTGGGGGCAGTTTCCACCCTCTGGCACCTGCCCAGCCAGAGCCGCTGCTCTGGGCTTGTGAACACGCCCTGGAGGCCAGAGGAGGTAAGGAGACCAGTTAGATTGTGGAGTTTGATTGGAGGCCACTATAGAGCTTGAAGCAGGAGAGTAACCTGATGGAATCTGTGGTTTCCAAGTTCACCTTGGCTGCTCTGTAGGAAGGCAGGGAGGCAGGGGGCCACATGAAGCAGGGGCCGCCTGGGGGTGCCCCACAGCACGTCAAGGGACTTTGATGGTGTCTAGACAAGGATGCTGAGAGACGGGCGAGCTGGAGTCACAGTGCGGGAATAGCCCACAGCACGGGGATGTGGTGTGCAGGGTGAGGAGGGTCAGGAAGGCCAGGCTGTGGAGGGAGAAGGAGCCAGCAGTGCCTCGCAGGCATCCATGGAGGCGCTGTTGGGGCATTGAGCCTGGTGTGCAGGGGGTTGGAGCTGGAGGTAGATATATTTTGGGATTCACCAGCTCGTGATGGTATTCAAAAGCACGAAATTGTGTCAGATCCCCTATGGAGCGTGTAGCTGAGAGGGGACGGGAGCGGGACAGGGCGGCAGAGCTGAGGACAAAGCCTCCATGCCCTCCAACAAGTATGAGCTCTGGGCAAGGCCATGGGCCCCTGGACACTCATTCCCTCGTCTGTGACAGGGACCGTGTCTGGGAATGTGCACGAGACCCCAGGCAGCACTCTATGGACTGAAGACAGTTCTTATGTCTGCATCTAAAGACAAATAATTTGAAAAAATTGATTACCTTTATCCAGTCAACCAAAATGCTTTAAAACCAGCTGTTATAAACATAATTTGTGGTTTGGTTGTGTTGAACATAACTCTGTTTTGTCCTTTTTTTAAAATCAATTTATGAATTTCGGCTGAGACCATGAAACACCAGATAAATATGAAAATTTATACTAAAAGTGTTTATAAAACTTCCCTTATAGTTCTCTTGTTTTATGTTACAATTGAGATCCCTAAACATCCCAGGGGAAAGGGTTTTGAAGATAAACATCTAAAAGAAGAGAGGAAGGGAGAGAGAGCTAGGAACATCAATGATGAGAGAGAATCATTGATTCGCTGCCTCTTGCACATCCCCATAGGGGGATCAAGCCTGTAACCTGGGGATGTGCCTTTGACTGGAATCTAACCATGACATGACTTCCAGGTTCACAGGTTGGTGCTCAACCACTGAGCCACCCATCTGGGCTTGATGGTTCCCACTTTTCAAACATCTACCCTCACCCTCATCTCCATTCCTTCCTCCCAAGGGAAGGGGAGAGGAGAGGCTCCTGACAGAGAGGAGAGGACGGTCTTGGCATTCAGGCCTTCTGTGGTCTGATTCTGACTTTCAGCCACTGTCCTCTATCCCAGAAGCGTGGCCCAACCCCAACCAGAGCCAGCTGCCCCCTGCCGAGCAGACCTGCCCTTGCACGCACCGCCGCCTCCGCACACACCTCCACCTCCATGCCCGCTCCTCTGTGGCCCAGAACTGATTTTCTTTGAAGACGGCCCATATGTCATGCCCTTCAGGAAACTGGAAGCCCATTCCCTGGGTCAGGGTTTGTGGGACTGCCCCCCGGACTCCCAATCACTTTGTTCAACGCACTGTTGATCCTTCAGCTACAAATTCTGAGACCATCTCAAACTAGGGTGATAGGGAACTGACTGACGTGCAGGAGTCAATACCTAATGATAATTCAGTTACTAGCGCTAGGGGGACTTATAATCTGAGAGAGCACTTGAATTAATCTGAAAAAAATAATCATATTATTTTAAATCTTAGAACACATATACTTATGTGAAGAGGGGGTTAGGTTTTTCCTAAGTCCTTTCCAAGGTCTGTGTGAAGCAATTGAGGTGACTCAGCTGTGAATCCAGCAAGCAGAGCCAATACGCAGGGTCAGACTGGCCCACCAGGAGTCAAAACATCATCTCATCCACATCATCTCATCTCCTGATGACAAGGACAATAGCTGATGCCTGCGGACTCCAGGGCTGCACGTGGCTGCACATGGCTGCACCCCATTCCCATCCTCCCCCAGCCCCTTCCCCTTTAGAGTCCTGTCCCTGGCACCTGCTGGGAGGCAGGGCTTGATACTTGTAAGTGCCCTGTCTTCTTGGTGGGCTGGCTCCTCAGTAAATGCCTGATATGGCTCAATCCTGCCTTCACTACTGGACACAGTGACAGGCGGCCCGAGCCCAGTGGGGTTTTCCCGGCAACAACAGTGTCCCCATTCTCCGAAGGCCCATGTGCTCCATGACAGGGATTGTGCCGACCTGCCGATGCCGTGCACACTCGGAAGCCTGGCGCCAACTGGACACTGGCCGAGAGGCGATCTTCCAGAGCCCTGGGGGCGCCTGAGGGCGCAGGAGGCTCCAGGGGGCGTGCCAGAGCGGCCCCCAGGACGCCTTCTTTTCTAGTCAAATCAGGGCTCTTCCTCTAAAACCTCAGTTCAGGGGTTGGAGGCTATTCTTAGCAAAAGTATGTGCTGAAGAATACAAGATCCAAAAGATACAGGGGGTGTTTCAGGGAAAGCAGCTCGGATGTCGGAGAAGCTGGGGGCTTGATCTGCTGCCCACGCTGGCCCTGAGCAGTGGGCTGTGCTCTCGGACAACCTGCCGGGCTGGGTGGTGAGTCAGGGGGAGCCCGAGCCAGGGAGGGAGCCCCGGGAAAGTCCCAGGGGTGCAGGTTTGGCCCCGAACTTAGCCCCAGAGCTGCCCCAACCGACAGCATTGGCCCCGGCCGGCCGAGTAATCCAAGCGCTCTCTGCCCTGCTCGCCTGCTGCGTCTGGGAGTTCTGGGAGCAGGGCCCTGAGGACAGCGCCACTGAGGCTGGCTCCTGGGAGGAGGGCAGGACAGGTGGGACAGAGGCGAGCAGGTGGGAGGCATCTGCTCAGACAACTGGAAACGATCTACAAAGTTACAAATGCTTCTTGTGTGCAGGACTTTTCAGAGTTTTTAGTGTGATCACTGTGATCTCTGTGGGAAAGGCTAGGACTATAGCAATTCCCAGACGTCTCTTTCCAGAATTCCTCTGCACCCGCTCTGGGGGACACAGCTCGGAGGGCCTGCGGGAGGAGAGCAGGAAGGCACTCGGCCTGGCTGAGTGTCCTGAAGTCCTTTCCAGCCCAGGGGCAGCCACAACTGCCGGGGGTGCCCGCTGGCTGACCCCACAGCACATGCCTTTCTGGTTAGGACCCTCCAAGGTCCCTGAGGGCTTTCAAGGCGGCCCTTCCAAGCTTCTTTCTGCTCTGGAGACCTCAGCATCCTCCTGTGACTTCCGGAGTCAGCCTCTTGGCCAGGCTTTCGCAGGTCCCACCAGCCCACCGGCCGCAGCCATCCCTCGCGCTCCTGCGCACCCCTGCTCTCTCCTGAACGAAGTGCAGGATGGAGCAAACGGGGCTTACATGGCTCCTATGGAAAGTAATACAACAATTAATGCGTAATCACGCAAAAATAGACTCTGTTTCGTGTACACAGCTGGCGCCTACCTTTGCCCCACTCTGCTTGTAAACTACATTCACTACCACACCAGTGACTTGCTTTCTTGTTCGACTCCTGCAGAGTTGCTGCTTTTTGTGTCATTTTCTTTGAATCTTCCAGACCAGGTTGGGAGCTCATGGCCATCTTCACCCTCATTCTCACCGCGAGCCGCACAGAGGAAGGCCAAGCCCGAGGAGCCGGGAATGGCCTTGCTCTGCGACCCACAGCGTTGGCCTCTGCACACCGCCGGCTGGGGGCCTGCCTTGCCGCCCGTGCCCCTGGCTCTGCGTGCTTTTCCTGCTGAGATAGCCTCTAGCCATGCTGCTCTGGCAGGCAGCCCCTCCTTGGGGCGGGCGGGCAGGGGGGGGGCGGGGGGGTGGGGGGGGGCACTCTGGCTGGACTGAGTCTCAGGCTTCTGCTGTCAGCTCACAGCTGCGGTTTGAATTTTGCCTCGAACTCTGATGGGATGTGACCCTTGAGCAAGGCATGTGAGGCCCGGTCTCAGTCTCCTCACCTGTAAAATGGGTGGACATTGATGGGACTTAGATTTAAGGCGCTCAGCACAGTGGGTGCTCAACAGAGCGCTCTCAGGCAGCAGGAAGAACGAAGGTGGTGGTGCTGGCACCGCCCGCGGCCACTGCGCAGTGCTCCGGCTGGCCCTGCGAGAGCCCCTGCTCACTCTCCCTGCGCCGCCCCTTCCCTCTCTCACGTGGGCTCTAACCCAGGTTCCCCCCCCCCCTCCCCAGCCTGTGGCAGCGCACGGGCATCGCAGGCGGTCCTGGGCACCGAGGCCTGCGCTGCGGGAGTGGCAGAGCCGGGCGGGCGGTGGAAGTTCCCGGTTCGCGGCACAGGTCCTCCCCGCGGACCGAGGCGAGCCCGGGGCAGGAGCAGAGGAAACTCCCCCGGAGCGGTGCGGGCGTGCTGGGGACTCACCGCCGTTGCTTGCGGTGGGACTGGTTCATGGGGAGTGTACATCGTTTACCGTTGATGCTTGTGCTTTTCGGGTCTGTTCTCAGTCCCTGAAAACCCACATCAGCGCTGGCGGGGGGGGGGGGCGGGGGGGCGCCCGGCGGGGAGCGGGTGGGGCTGCGGGAGGTCGGGGCGCGCTCCCCAAGCGGCACCGACCTTCTCGGAGGCTTCGGAGCCGCCCGGTGCCGCGGGCGGAGCGCGGGGGCGGCGGGGGCGGCGGGAGGGAGGCAGCGGCGGCCCGGGTGCTGGCGTCGCGGGGCGGCGCCCGTTCCTCCGCCCTCGGTCTCCCCGGGCTGCACGCGGCTCCCGGAAGCTCTGCGCCCCCGGCACAGCCTCGCTCCCCGCCGGCAGCTGAGCCCCGGCGGGCACGACGTCTCAGGCGCCACCGCGGGGTCCCCCCCTGCTCTGCGCGCTGGGGGCGGGCGTCCCGCCGGGCGAAGGGCGTCCCCTGTGCCTGCGCGGGGCTGGGAGCGAGAGGAACCGCCCTGCCCTGCACGGGACCGGATGCGGCCGGCCCTGCCCTGCCCTGCGATGGGCTCCCCTTACTCCTCCGCAGCCACTGCGGCTCTTACAGACGGGAAGCCCGGGTAGCTGACTCCCTGCTCAGGGCCTGAGCGGGGAGGAGAGGGGGCGAAAGAGAACAATCGCGCAAAAGAGCAGCCAGGCCTGGAGCAGGGACAGCCACACTGCAAGCTGCACGCCCAGGGACTGGTTGGGGACAGAGGGGAGTGGGGGAGACAGAGGGCGTGGCTAGTCGCTGGGTTTCCAGAGATGAGCTCAGCAGGGCGGTCATGCTCCCTGGCAGCACCCCCACCCCCCAACCCCCACCCCGGCTGCAGTCACCAGGGCCTGGGCGCGGGACCCGGGCTGCAGTTGCCATGGACACTCACTGCTCAGCCCGGGGCACCAGCACTGGCTGTAGCCCTCATTGAAGAGGTGCTGGTCCCACCAGTGGGCAGGGTTGACACACACCATGCCTCACGAGGGCGTGTGGCCCGCAGCCTCTATTCCGAAGGCTTCCCCGGCTGAAATCCGTTCTAACATGTGGACCACATTGGGCAACTGACCCCGCTGCTCTGAGCCATGGACTCCCCATCGGCTCCCAGCAGGCCCTGGGCCACCGCGGACATGGCCACCTCGGTGAGCACACCGCAGCTCAGGCCGTGAACCCAGGCGGAGACCAGCTCCCGCCCCTGCATTTCCTCACCGGCAGGCTGTGCGCCCCAGTGCCCATTGCGTCCTGTGTGTGTCTGGGCGCCGTCAGAGCAGAGCCTGCAGGACTGGGGACAGGCAGCTGATTTGGGAGGTGACCCTGGAAGATAAGTAGGGCCAGAAAAGTGGTGTGGGGACGAGTTACTGCCGGGTGCACCTTGGACAGCCTGCAGCCGCGCCTCTGGAAGGGGGAGTGGGGTGTCGATCTAACCGCCACTGTCACACGGGACAGGGTGGGCCTGGACGGAGGCCCGCCACGCGGAAGTTTAGGCGGGAGGCAGGCACTGCTGCGGGCATGTGCAGAGGCGGGCAAGGAGGACAGGGAGGGATCAAGAGCTACAAAGAAGCACTGAGCCGGTGCTGGCACGTAGTCGGTGCTCAAGGAATATGTGTGCCTGTGCCCTTTGCACAAAACAATGACCTCTTCACACTTTGACCTCTGCTGCTCACTCTTATTTGCTTGAGGCCTGTGCAGTGGAAAGCCTGGGTCTGAGGACCAGCTCTGCCTCTCTTATGAGCTGCAAGGACTTTGGCAAGTACCTTGATGCCTCTAAGCCAGTGGTTCTCAACCTTCTGGCCCTTTAAATACAGTTCCTCATGTTGTGACCCAACCATAAAATTGTTTTCGTTGCTACTTCATAACTGTAATGTTGCTACTGTTATGAATCGTCATGTAAATATCTGATATGCAGGATGGTTTTAGGCAACCCCTGTGAAAGGGTCGTTCGACCGCCAAAGGGGTCGCGACCCAGGTTGAGAACCGCTGCTCTAAGCCTTTGGTTGTTCATCTGTATAAGGGGACAGTATATTACCTACCTCACAGGGCAATCTGATAAGAATTAAATATCATGTTGTGCAAACAAAGGGTCAGCGAAGTGTCTCCATAAGGGCCCGGCGGCAAACAGCTTGGCCGCCATCCGGTCTCCTGCAGTTAAAGACTGGGCTCTGCTTTGCACTGGAGACCCAGGGCCAGTATGCACATGCGTGGGTGTGGCTGGGCCCCAGTAAGACCTCATTCACCCCACCGGGAAGGGCAGGTCTGTCCTGGCAGCCATAACTCGCTGACTCTGGTATAAAGCATAGCACAGTGCCTGGCACACAGTGGGTGCTCAGGGAGCAAGCTGCGATTATTATTGCCGCAACTTAGACGGAATTCAAGCCACGAGCACTCCACAGCTTAGGTAAGTCTCAACCTCGACCCCACCACGTCACTGTCAGTCCCCAGAGCACAGTCTGTGTGTTCTGGTCCCTCCGGCATCGCCGGACGTGGTGCTGTTCAGAAACGCAGAGTCCGGGCGTCACACAGACCAGCGGAGTCAGAATCTGCCTTTGGACAGGGTCCCTGGTGCTGTCCTGCACATCACGACGGAGAGACGCTTGCGCTGCTTGCTGGCCGGCCCTTCCCAACCACACAGGCCTCTTCTGTCCCAGCCTGGAGCAGTGCCTCCAGCCGCTCACACCTGCTGTTTTCACTTCCTAATTCCAGGTCAGTGTTTACCTCCATCCCCTGCACACTCCCAGCGCTCCACCAAACTCCTAAGCAGCCAGCCCCACCATGGTTCCTGGGCCCTGCCCCAGAGCCGCCTGCAGAACCTCTGCTCAGCCAGGCTCCTTGTGTCCGAGCTCGCCCCCCTTCCTTCCCCGTGCGCCCTCTGCCTGGGCACTCCCACGAGCAAATCTTCCCCCTCGGGAGGCACCACGGCAGGTGCCACTCGCCAGCGGTGGGGACTGAGTCCAAACTGAGATGTGCTCAAAGTGCCAAACCCACACCGGGTCTACGGCTTAGAGAGAAAAGAGAATAAATGTAAACTAGCTCATGGGTAATTTTTTAGTATCAACTACATGTTGAAATGACATAGATATATTCAATAACAAAAATATTTTTTAAAAATTGTTAAAGAAAATGTTTCATTTTTTAATGTGGCTACCAAAAACTGTGACTGATACATGTGGCTGGCACTACAGTTCTATTGGACGGCACTGGCCTAGGGGACAGTGTGAAGAGAAGGCGTGCAGATACCGGGTCCAGCTGCCTGATTCTCGGAGAGAGAGCTGCCTCTGGCCGGCATTGGAGCAGCAGGAAAGCCAGGATTGAGACGGCTGCCGGTTGCCGTAGGGGAGAGTGTGGCTCCACAGGGAACCAGTGAGAGCACGTGAGATTTACAGCCAAGAAGCAGGGTGAGTGTTGGGGGATGGAAAAGACCAAGGGGAAGACGTCCAGGGCAGGGGGTCCTCGCTAGAAGCAGGCCAAGCACTTACACATCAAAGGCGGCCTTGCTCAGATCTTAGGGGCTCCGGTACAGGATGGGGGTTCTCTGGATGAGCTCAGATTGGCCGGGCAGACCCAAGGTGTTGGTCATGAAGAAAGTCTTTGTCCGTTCAAATCCCAGCTCTGCCCTGTCCTGAGAGGCTGCCTAGCAGCTGCCAGCCTCCCTGGGCCTCATCCATGCCCGGGCCTGGGTTAGGGAGGTGCACTTGGCCGGCAGACAGTCAGCATCAGTGAGTGTGAGCCTCGTCACTGTTTTCCCTCCGCCACCTGCCACGGGGAGGCCACCGGTATCTGGGAGGCGTGGCCGAGGCCTCCTGGAGTCGTGGGTCTGAGCACTGGAGTGATGACACGGATTCCTGGGTTCATCCCAAGTCGCAAGTTGACAGTTACGTCTTTATTCCCTGAAATTCTCTCTTTAACGACATGTACGTCTCCCCAGGAAACAAACCCCCACCCTGTCAGGAGTTCCCCTGAGCGAGGCTGCTGGTGCCAGCTCTGCCCATGCCTGCTACACCACCCACTCGCCCTCCGTGACCCCAGACACTGTCCAAATTTGTGCCTCATCAAAATGGCAAATGGGCCCTGACTGGTTTGGCTCAGTGGATAGAGCATCGGCCTGCAGACTCAAGGGTCCCAGATTCGATTCCGGTCAAGGGCATGTACCTTGGTTGCGGGCACATCCCCAGTAGGGAGTGCGCAGGAGGCAGCTGATTGATGTTTCTCTCTCATCGATGTTTCTAACTCTCTATCCCTCTCCCTTTCTCTCTGTAAAAGATCAATAAAATATATATTTAAAAAAAATGACAAATGGCTGTGGGTCACAGACCTTTGGATTTTTCAGAGTTAATTTGTGAACGCCAAGGTCAGTGTGAACTTAAATAGCTTCTCTCCCTGTCTCTCCCTCTCTCCTTTCCTTCCTGGCTCCCACCTTCCTAATTTGCGATCCTTTGTACCGCAGGCTGAACAGATTGTACAAGAACATCTGTCCTGGGAAGACAGGGCAGGCCAGCGCCATTGGCCAAAGCTGGGCAGTGAGCCCTCCGTCGCTGTGGGGATGGGCAGCTGATCTCCAGTGAGCAGATTTAGAAATCCCCCGAGAGGAGAGCAGGCCATTTGTTCTCTGCCCAGCAATCCAGCTCACCCTATTAGATCGGCCTTAAAAGCACATCAAGCCCAAGCCAGATGAGGGTGACACCCAGGCTCCCGGGGTGAGTCAGCTCCGCTCATCGGACCCCGATGTAAATTGTGGGGACAGGTCTTTCTGAGCCAGCCTGTGCCCAGCAGAGATCTCGTGAAGAATGCTCCCTCTGTCTCAGCTTCCTCCGCGGCCCTGCCCAGGCAGCCGGGGGCTTCACACAAGAGGTTCTCTGATCATAACATTAACTCACCCAGACGTCTGTTTAAAATGCAGATTCCAGGGTCTCACCCCAAGTTAGACAGAAGAAGTACTCCCAGAAAATTTGCTTTTTAATAAAAACTAACTCAGGTGAGGCACCAGTTCCAGCAGACCTCCCGCTTAGTCGCTGCAAAGTTGCACACACCCAGAGGCACGGGGTTTGCTGCCCGCCCTGGCAGGGGCGCTCCCATCTCTGTCCCGGGGAGGCCGTCCCAGGCCGCCCTGCTCGGCCCAGCAGATGCCGTGCAGCCAGGGAGGAGGAGAGCGGCTGTGTCTGTGGACTTGCCTCGCCCGTGTCACTGACTGTGTGGCTGCCGTGGATCTGGCCAGGTCCCTGCCCTGTCTTCCCAGACCCCTCGCTGCTGGGGCAGGTCCGCTCCTGCACCCAGGTGCCCTGGGCCTCTCCGGAGGAGTGGGCCCCGCTGTGGCGCCTCCCCGGGCAGTGCTGTTGGCTGTGGGTGCTGACAGCGCCCCGGTTTTCTGCCGCTGCACGCGGACCCGCCAGGGAAAGTGAAACCTGAGGGTTCGCCAGTCCTCTCGCACCCAGAGTCTCACTGGGCTCCATGCCTGCCCGGCCCTGGGTGTTTGTAAAGCCTCAGTCAGTTGAGGACCACGGTCCAGGTCCTTCGACTCCTGGAGCCACTGCTCACTCGGAGCATCTCTCAGCTCCTTTGCAGGCGAGGGGTGCAGATGTGGCCCCGACCTGGGGAGCCAGGGGCCGGGAGCCCCCCCGCCCCACTGGGGCTCCACGGCCCGTGGACAGTGGCGCTTTGCTCAGCGGGGGGCCCAGCAGCAGCAGCAGGGCCACGGGGGACTCCTTAGACATGCAGACCTACTCAGTGGGCTGGGGGTGCTGAGGTGGGGCCCCTCGGCCTGCGTGTAGCAAGCTCTGGGGGGCTTCCGGGGGAAGCTCAAGCTGGGAACCAGGCCTTTAGGGCACACAGGAGTCACCCAAAGCTCTATGGCCGGTTCTTGCACCCACCTCCAGGAACCTGACCCCAGGTCTGCAGGAGGGAGCAGAATCCCGGGAGGGAAGGGTCCAGGGCCCCCATTTCAGAACCGAGAGAAGCTGACCAGCCAGGCAGCCTTCACCATCCGCCCCATTCCCCACAGGCCCGCAAGGACCCCTGTCCTTGCCCAGCCTCACACCTTCCTGCAAAGCTTCTGGGATCTTCAGCTCTGACCACTCCCCGCCTCCCCTAGATGGTGGGGCCACCCCACACACCATGAGCTGCCGAGCAGTGGCTTCAGGGGCCATGGGTGAGGGCCTCTGCCCCAGGCTCCGAGCATGGGCGCCCCACCCGCTCCCAGAAACATTGGTCTGGACGCCGTGACTTGTGATTGTGCCCAGGCCCCACCCGCACACGGAGCCCAGAGAGGACGGTTTGCTTGCTCGTCCTCCACATGCAGCGGGCCTGCCAGGTCCTCACCTTCAGCCCCTTCCCTCGCTCAGCTCAGCGCCCGCAGCCCCACGGGGAGGGGGAGAGAGAGGGTCAGCAGCCCCATGCGGGGGAGGGTGGGGGTCGGCAGCCACTCAGCCCGGCCTCCCTGAGAGCGCGTGCTTGCAGGTGAGCAGCACATGAGAAGAGTGGCCTCTGGGGCCGCCTCAAGCTTTCAGGGTCTTGTCCTTGTTATCTTTTTTTAACAATACATACATTTTTTGTTGATAGTATTACAGATGTCTTACATTCCCGCCCCCTTTAACTCCCTCCTCCCAGCTCCGTGCGCCACCCCCCCGCCCAGGTCTTCACCCCCTATTGCCTGCGTCCATGGGCTGTGCATAGAAGTATATAAGTATATAAGTTCTTTGGTTTATCCTTTCTCTCCCACCACCACACATTGAGGTATGTCAGTCTGCTCCATGCCTCCCGGTCTTATTTTGTTGGTCAATTCATTTTGTTCATTAGATTCCACAAGTAAGTGAGATCATGTGATACTTGTCTTTCTCTGACTGGCTTATTTCACGTAGCATAATACTCTCCAGCCCCTCCATGCTGTAACAAAGGGTAAGAGATCCTTCTTTTTTGCTGCTGCCTAGTATTCCATGGTGTACCTGTCCCACAGCTTTTTTACCCACTCATTTACTGGTGGGCACTTGGGCTGTTTCCAGATCTTAGCTATTGTAATTAATGCTGCTATGAACATAGGGGTACGTACATTCTTTCTGATTGGTGTTTTAGTGTTTTTAGACTACCAATATATTCCCAAAAGTGGGATCACTAGGTCAAACAACAGTTCCATTTTTAATTTTTGAGGAAACTCCACACTGTTTTCCATAGTGGTTGCACCAGTCTGCATTCTCACCAGCAGTGTACTGGGGTTCCCTTTTCTCCACATCCTCGCCAACACTTATTGATTTATTGATGATAGCCATTCTGACAGGAATGAGGTGATATCTCATTGTGGCTTAAATTTGCATCTCTCTGATGATCAGTGAGTTTGAGCACTTTTCCATATGTCTATTGGCCATCTGTTTGTCCGCTTTGGAGAAGTGTCTATTCAGGTCCTTTGCCCATTTTTGATTGGATTGTTTGTCTTCCTTTTGTGAAGTTGTGTAAGTTCCTTATATATTTTGGATATTAATCCATTATCAGGTGGATCATTAGCAAATATGTTCTCCCATGCAGTGGGCTCCTTTTTCATTATGTTGATGGTTCTTTTGCTGTGCAGAAGCTTTTTATTTTGATGTAGTCCCACTTGTTTGTTTTTTCTTTTGTTTCTCTTGTCCTAGGAGATGAATTGGCAAAAATTCTGCTACATGAGATGTCTGAGATTTTACTGCCTATGATTTCTTCTAAGGTTTTTACGGTTTCACACCTTGGATTTAAGTCTTTTATCCATTTGGAGTTTACTCTTGTGTGTGGTGTAAGTGCTGTTATCTTTGAGGGCACTTGCCATTGAATGTCTCGGCAGCCACGCGAACAAGTGGGGCCCAGCTGAGGGGCTGTCTGAGAAACAGCAGCTGCTCAGCCAGCTTGTCTGGAGCACTCCTTGTTATGAGCCCTCTGAGCCCACTGCTCCCTGACCCCAGGAGATAGTGTCTCCCCAGAAAGGAATCAGCTTTGCTCCAGACATGTTTGCTCACTTAGCTCCCCCTCCAGAGGGCAGCCTGGTTCTGGCACTTTTCCCTAAACGCAGGGGAAAGCCTCCTCTCGCAGGAAGGACCCAGGGGGAGGCCCAGCCGCAGCCAGCCCGTGAGGACGGCTGCCCTGTGTGAGCAGTCACACCGTCAGGCATGATGGGAAGTGCTTTTCCTGTGTTGCTGGTTAGGCCTCATGTAGTCCTGGGTCCTGGGTGGAACATGAGCCTCATTTTGGGGACATCCAGAACACAGAGGGTCAGTGACTTCCCCAGAGCTCTCAGCTTGTAATGACAGGACTGGGGTTCAAACCCAGGCCTCGCTGACTAAACCAGTTCTCTCACCGACGGGGAGAGCTGCTATCTGGGGCCTTTCCCCATTCGGGCTGGGAACACGGGGCCACATGGCATCACACAAAGAAAGAGCTCATTGGCTTCTAGTGGTCCTTAGGCAGGATTTCGCTTTCACAAACACAGTTAGTGACACAAATGCCACATCCGACTAGTTTATATCTGAATACTTATTTTAATCCTGACGTTTATTAGATAGAAAAGATTCATTTCCCAAAATTAGATGTCTAATTGTTAGAAGTTGTTAGTCTCCTATAACAAAAGTAAAATACCAGTTTAAAATGTAGTGTATTCTCTTGCACAAGAATGTACTCTTTAACAGTGTTCTCACCTTAACACTTTAAAACAGCGGTTCTCAACCTGTGGGTCGCGACCCCTTTGGCGGTTGAACGGCCCTTTCACAGGGGTCGCCTAAGACCATCCTGCATATCAAATATTTACATTACGATTCATAACAGTAGCAACATGATAGTTATGAAGTAGCAACGAAAATAATTTTATGGTTGGGTTACAACATGAGGAACTGTATTTAAAGGGCCAGAAGGTTGAGAACCACTGCTTTAAAACCAGAGGATGTTTTAAAAAATATTTATCTTTATTGTAGAAAATATTACAGATGTTCCCCCCTTTTTTCTCCTATTGCCCACCTCCACCCCGCGCCCCCTCTCCTAAGCCTTCACCACACTATTAGGAGATTTTTATCTTTTTAAATCCTCACCAGATGATATTTCTTCCATTAATTTTTAGAGGGAGTGGAAGGGAGGAGGGAAGGAGGCAGGGAGGGAAGGGAGGAGGGAGGGAGGGAGGGAAGGGAGGAGGGAGGAAGGGGAGGAAGGGAGGAGGGAGGAAGGGGAGGAAGGGAGAAGGGAGGAAGAGAGATGTTGCCTCTTGCATGCACCCTAACCGAGGCTGGGGATCAAACCTGCAACCCAGGAATGTGCCCTTGACCGGGAATTGAACTGAGATTCTTTGGTGCACTGGCCGATGCTCTAACCACTAAGCACACTGGCCAGGACACCAGAGGAGGTTTTTAAACATCATGATGCCTAGGCCACCAAAAGACAGATTACATCAGCACCTCAGGGGACGGGGGTACCCAGGCACCAGTGGCTCCACAAGGTCAATCCAGGCATCTTTCTCCACCTCTATCCTCAGCACCTGGCACTTGCTCTCAAGGTCACCACATGCTCCAAGGTGGCTGCTGAGCTCCAGCCATCGGATCTGCACTCGAGGTGGGAGGAAAGGAAGGGAGCAGCCAAATGCTGTGCTGCCTAGTGACTGTGGACAGAATGGTGTCCCCCAAAATTTACATTTTGAAGCTTTAGGAAATGATTAAGGTTAAATTAGGTTATAACGGTGAGGTTGGAGGCCTGACACAGAGCAAGAGAGAGCGCGCTTCCTCTCTGCACCAGGCCGTGGAGACAGTGGGCAGGGGCTGCGAACCTGGAAACGTCATCCCAGGACCGAGTTGGCTGGCACCTGAGCCAGGGCTTCCTTACAGCTTCCAGAACCCTAAGAACATCACTTGGTGCTTAAGCTGCCAGACGGTGGTGCTTTGTTATGGCCGCCGAGCAGACAAAGCACTGGCTGCCTCAGCACCCTCCCCAGAAGTTCATGCTGTGCTGCCTGCGCCCCCTTAGCAGAGCACCATCACATGGCCCCTCACCGCCAACCAGCTGGCAAGAGGCTCACTGTCCTGAGCCCACGGCCCTCGAAGAAAAGCAGGGCCTACGCAGGAGGGGGGAAGGAGAAAGGAGGAGGGAGAGGGCATTTGGTGGAAATACTCAGTCTTGTGCCTCACTGTCCTCATGGGAGGGAGGTGGAGTGGATGGACAAGGACAGAACCCCAAAACAAAGAAACAAAGTGACAAAGAAACAAAACAACTAAGTAACCCTTCTCCCACCCCAGGAGCAGCAGGAACCGAGGCCGGGTTCCGGAATGGGCACTTCCGGGGACCGCCTGCAGCCCCCAGTCCCACTGCAGGAAGGCTGCCTTCCTCCGGGTGGGTCTGGGTGGCAAGCACGTTTGCACAGGGTCCCGGACAAGCACGAGGGTCAGGTAAGCTGCAAGCCCTTGGCGTCATCACACACCAAGGGAGCAGCAGGTGCAGGAACAGCGTTTGGAGAAGCCTGAGGCAAGCAGGCGTGGACCAGGCATTGCCGGACACAGGTCAGCAGCCTCTCTGTCCAGCGAGCGGAGCTTTGAGTGTGGACAGGCTGGGGGACACCCAGTGGCATCATGTGGAGAGAGGCAGCAGCAGTGGACATCAGAGGGTTTTCTGAGGGAGGGGGAGAGTCAGGAGCTGAATGACCCAAAGGACCCAGACACAAAGCATGGGGGTAGGGGGCTGGGGCCTCGGGGAGAACCTGCCAGTGAAGCTGAAGTGGCCAAGCATGAAGGAAGCCGTGGCTGCGGGTCCTGTGCACAGGCAGGGTGAGGTCAGTGGGAACTGGGTCTTGGCAGGAAGAAAGATGGGGAGACTTGGGGATACACAGGAGATGGGGAGACATGGGGAGACATGGGGAGACAGGGAGACATGGGAGATGGGGAGACACAGGGAGACACGGGAGATGGGGAGACACAGGGAGGTGGGGAGACACGGGGAGACATGGGAGACATGGGGAGACACAGGAGATGGGGAGGCATGGGGAGACATAAGGAGACATGGGGAGACACGGGGAGACATGGGGAGACACGGGGAGACATGGGGAGACAGGGGAGTTGGGGAGACATGGGGAGACACAGGGAGACATGGGAGATGGGGAGACACAGGGAGATGGGGAGACACGGGGAGACATGGGGAGACACAGGAGATGGGGAGGCATGGGGAAACATAAGGAGACATGGGGAGACACGGGGAGACACGGGGAGACACGGGGAGACAGGGGAGTTGGGGAGACACGGGGAGACACAGGGAGACATGGGAGATGGGGAGACACAGGGAGATGGGGAGACACGGGGAGACATGGGGAGACATGGGGAGACACAGGAGATGGGGAGGCATGGGGAGACATAAGGAGACATGGGGAGACACGGGGAGACATGGGGAGACACGGGGAGACACGGGGAGACAGGGGAGTTGGGGAGACACGGGGAGACACAGGGAGACATGGGAGATGGGGAGACACAGGGAGACACGGGGAGACATGGGGAGACACGGGGAGACATGGGGAGACACAGGTAGACAGGGAGATGGGGAGATGGGGAGATGGGGAGACATGGGGAGACATGGAGAGACGGGGAGATGGGGAGACAGGGAGACACAGGAGATGGGAGATAAGTCTTCTGGGAAGGGCAATGGGGAAGCCAAATGGCAAGTTTAGGCCATGAAGAGATGCCATCTGATTACTTTTTATTTATTTACTAGAGGTCTGGTGCATGAATTCGTGCATAGGTGAGGTCTGGCCTGCTCGTCCTCATCGGGGCTGATTGGGCTGGGCCAGCCAGGGGGAAGGACCGCAGGTGGTTGGTGGGCCAGCCCTGCCCCTGGTCAAACTCCCAGTGGAGGGAACAATTTGCATATTAGCCTTTTATTATATAGGATTTTTAAAAAACAGAAACCAATGCCGGAGTCCATGCGGCTCCTCTTTCAGATACCGAACCCTACTCCATGCAGAACGTGGAGGGAGTCTTACTCAACAAACCAAAATGTACTTATCCTATATAAAAACACCCTAATATACAAATCAACCAAATAGCAGAACAACCGGTCACTATGATGTGCACTGACCACCAGGGGGAGATGCTCAATGCAGGAGCTGCCTCTAGCCTGCAGGCCTCTACTGGGTGCGATGGGTCAGGGCAGGGCTGGCGAGTGGGTGGCACCAGGCCAGACAATGCGGGTGCCAGCACGGGCCCCAATTGCCCTGCCTGTCGCCCCACAGATCAGCCCTGATTGCCAGACAGGCCTAGGGACCCTACCGGTGCACAAATTTCATGCACTGGGACTCTAGTTTAATATATTCATCACAGGGTCTCAACCAGAGACTTAATTTAAAAAGCAGAAACAAAACAAATGTGACACCACAACCAAAAATACAGAGCCCTCTACAGAAATGAAGACAAGGACAGACTGTCTAGGGCAGTGGTAGGCAAACTGCAGCCACATGTGGCTCTTTGGCCCCTTGAGTGTGGCCACGAAGTTACAACCGCACTGTATGTGCACACCCACACGTGGTATTTTGTGGAAGAGCCACACTCAAGGGGACGCAGTTCGCTGACTACTGGTCTAGGGGAAATGAAGGATTGCAGGGTGCCAGGAGCCGGTCCATCCTTGCTGCTTGACAGTCGCTGCAGGGAAGAAACATCTGCACAGCATATGTTCCAAGGGACCTGGCATATATGGCATACTGTTCTTAACATGTTTGCTTCCCTTCTTAGCGCTATGTGTTCTAACCAGGGCCACCTCCCCGAGAAAGGTTGTTTCCCCAGGTGGGGATTTTTCCCTGGAGTTAGGGATTAACAGGACTAAGGAAGGGAATAAATCAGTAAAACCCCCTAGTGTTACAGAAATACCGTGTACTACTTATGAAGAACTTAGACTAAGACTATTGACAATAAATTTGGGACTTGCTAGGCCCACATCCCCAGGGGTCTACCCACCAGAGAAAGTACCAAAGCCTATGCCCCTGGAAACCCGCCGACGCAGGGCAGTCCCAAGGAAGACCACCAGCAAGGCTAAGAGGACATAACCTTTACTTGGGCCATAGAATAGGAAAATCTCCTTCAGTTACTTCCTTGTAGCTTAACAGTAGAGCAGTAGAGTAGTGACCTTGGAATGGAGATAGCAAACTAGCCCTAACCTTTGGACTAGAATGGATAGTATTAAAATCAACAGAGATAGATAGAGATAAGATTTTTAGCAAAGGTCAGATAAGAAATTATAAACATAAAACAAGGAACTGTAGAGATCAAGGGAGGGCCCAAAACATACCATGATATATAGAGGCATGCTTATAGAATCAACTAGTATAAATACAGCCGTAACAGGACAATAAAGGAACCCAACTATGCTGATGATCTGAACACTGTCTCCATGTCCTTCATTCTTGGCCGACACCGTCCTCACCTTTGGGAACCCCTGGACAGCTGGGGCTGGACCCTGGCAGCAGGAGAGAGGGAGGCAGGGGTAGAGGCAGGGGCAGGGCTGGAGGCTGCTCTGCCTGGGCTTCTCTCAGCAGGTGCTCCCCAAGGGCTGCAGGCTTGTCTGGAGCCAGCTCTGGGCAAGCAGCACAATGGCCCTGATGCCACGCAGGGAGACCCCTTGCCCCACAGGCTGTCCAGGCAGAGGGCGCCGGGGTGTCCATGTTGGGCGACAGCAGGGCATGAGGACCTCCCTGAGGACCTGTTGAAAGGCAGACCCTGGGGAGCTACAGGGAGAGCTGGGCTTCAGGTCCGTGCACTGTGCCGCTGCTGCATGGATGGCCCCTGCCCGTTCGAAAAGGTCGTCTGGGGAAAGTAGAAATGCCTTCGTCACCAACACTGTGAGGGCAGCAGCTCCTGCTGGGACTTCTTGCCCTGGGGCCCTGGCAGCACCCCTCAGGGCTTGGCTCCTTTATGGCTGGCAGCTGGGTTGTGGTCTGGGAGGTCATCGGGCAGCGACACAGGAAGCCAGAGAACATGGCTGTGACTGCCTGATTACTTTTTTTATTTTTTTTATTTTGTGGTTCTCTTTCTGATCTTTTTTTTTTTTTTTTTTTTTTTTTCAGCTGGAACATGGCTGGGATTTGTCAGCCCTTGACCAAAGTGCAGGTAATAAAAAAGCTACATCATTGAAAAGATCATGGAAAATTAATCACATGAAAGGTAGTACTTTTGATAGCAGCAAACAGAAATGCAGATTAAATGATGCCTGGACCTCCACACCATCAGAACAGTTCTCAGAACAAAAGTTTGAGAACCTGACAATATACAAATAACACAGCAAAGGAGTTTTATTATGAAAAGTAGACCAAGTAAAGTCATAATCTTAAAGCTGATAAATATTACATAATCATTAATAGTCATAAACTACTTTTTGGTTCAAAGGAGTCCCTAGTCCCATTGTGACTCATTTCTCATAGGATTAGGCTACTGCAGGACAAATAAAAGGGAAGATTATGAAATTCTTACCAATATGATATTTTAGTTCTATGGTGGTTTCGCCTTCTCTAGTTAATTCTGTTACTTCACAAGTGTAGTTTCCTGGGACAGCATTGCTCTTGTCCATAATCAATGAGGCATTGCCTGATAGCAGTGTCTGATACAAAGTATGCACTCAAAAAGTCACTGGTGGGCTTGGATTCATTTTTATATCCATAATAGTAGAAAACTTGTTTACCTCTGAATTTCCACTTTACAAACATTTCTTCAAGGCTCTTTGCCCCCAAATTATTGACTATGCATGGGATGAGAATAGTTTTATTATCTTTGGTGTATTCTACAGAGTCAGTTATATTAAATAGTAGCTGAGCTGAACCTGGTTTTGGTATTAGGGTGATGCTGGCTTCATAGAATGAGCTTGGAAGTGTTGCTTCCTCTTGGATGTTTTGTAGTAGTCTGAGGAGGATAGGTTTTAGTTCTTCCTTGAATGTTTGGTAAAACTCCCCTGTGAAGCCGTCTGGTCCAGGGCTTTTGTTTGCTGGAAGCTTTTTGATGACTGCTTCAATTTCTTCCATAGTTATTGGCCTGTTGAGATTTTTAGATTCTTCCTGATCGAGTTTTGGAATGTTGTATTTTTCTAGGAATATGTCCATTTCCTCCAGGTTGTCTAATTTGTTGAGTAGAGTTGTCCATAGTATTGTTTAACAATCATTTGTATTTCTGTGGGGTCTGTTGTTATTTTGCCTCTATCATTTCTGATTTTGTTTATTTGGGTTCTCTCTCTTTGCTTCTTGGTGAGCTTGGCTAGAGATTCATCAATCTTGTTTATCCTTTCAGAGAACCAGCTCTTAGTTTCATTGATTTTATGTATTGCTTTTTGGTCTCTATGTCATTTATTTCTGCTCTAATCTTTATTATCTCCTTCCTTCTGCTCAGTCTGGGCTTTTCTTGTTGCTCTCTTTCTAATTCTTTGAGTTGTAGAGTTAGATGATTTACTACCATTTTTTCTTGTTTTTTTGAGGTAGGCCTGTAGAGCTATAAACTTCCCTCTCAGGATTGCTTTCATTGTGTCCCATAGGTTTTGGATTGTTGTGTTTTCATTGTCACTAGTTTCAGGGTGTTTTTAATTTCTTGTTTGATCTCATTGGTAACCCAATCAATGTTTAGTAACATGCTATTCAGCTTCCAAGTGTTTGAGTATTTTGGGTTGTTTTTATTGTAGTTAATTCCTAATATTTTGCCATCGTGGTCTGAGAAGATGCTTGGTATGATTTCAATCTTCTTGAATTTGGGGAGACTTTGTTTGTGACCCAATATGTAGTCTATTTTTGAATATGTCCCATGAGCCCTTGAGAAGAATGTGTATCCCGTGGCTTTGGGGTGAAGTGTTCTGAAGATGTCAATTAAGTCCATCTGATCTAGTGAGTCATTTAGGATTGTTGTTTCTTTGCTGATTGTTTGTCTAGAGGATTTATCCAGTGATGTCAGTGGTGTATTAAAGTCCCCTACTATGATTGTATTGTTGTTGATCTCTCCTTTGATATCTTCCAGGAGTTTTTTTTATGTATTTGGGTGCTCCTGCATTGGGTGCATATATGTTTATCAGGGTTATATCTTCTTGTTGTATTGATCCCTTTAGTATTATGAAGTGGCCTTTCTTATCTCTTGTTATGGCCTTCACTTTGAGGTCTATTTTGTCCTATATAAGTATTGCTACCCCAGCTTTTTTTTTTTTCATTTTCATTTGCCTGAAAGATATTTTTCCATCCCTTCACTTTCAGTCTGTGTGAGTCCCTTGTTCTGAGGTGGGTCTCTTGTAGACAGCATATGTATGGGTCATGTTTTTTTATCCATTCAGCCACTCGATGCCTTTTGGTTGGACCATTTAGTCCGTTTACATTTAAAGTTATTATTGAAAGGTACTTGTTTGTAGCCATTTCTTTTTTTGTGTGGCTGTTTTCTTTCTGAGCTTTTTATTTCTTCTTTTTACACCAGTCCCTTAAGCATTTCTTGCATTGCTGGCTTAGTGGTGATAAACTAACTCCCTTAGCCTTTTTTTTGTCTGTGAAGCTTCTTATTTTCCCTTCACTTTTGAATGATAGCCTTGCTGGATAGAGTATTCTTGGATTCAGTCCTTTGCTTTGCATCACTTTGTAAATTTCTGTCCATTCTTTTCTGGCCTGATGTGTTTCTGTTGAGAAATCATTTGATAATCTAATGGGAGATCCCTTGAATGTAACTTTCCGTCTCTCTCTTGCAGCCTGTAAGATTCTCTCTTTGTCCTGAACATTTGCCATGGTAATTATGATGTGTCTTGGTGTGGGTCTTTTCGGGTTCACCTTGTTTGGGACTCTCTGTGCTTGTGTGATTTTTTCTTCCCCACCTCTGGGAAGTTTTCTGATATTATTTCTTCAAATAGGTTTTCTAACCCTTGTTCCTCTTTCTGTTCTTCTGGCACCCCTATTATTCATATGTTGTTTTGTTTCATGTTGTCCCATAGCTCCCTTAGGCTCTCCTCCTGTCTTTTCATTTTTTTCTCCAATTGCAGTTCAGTTTGGGTGTGTTTTGTTTCCCTGTCTTCTAATTCACTAATTCGGTTCTCTGCTTCTCCTAATCTACTGTTGAAACTTTCAATGGTGTCTTTTACTGCAGCTATATCACTCTTCATTTCTTCTTGGTTCTTACATAATTTATTGATTTTTTCATCTGTTTTTTCTTGCTTCTGGCATAAGTTGTTGATTTTTTCCTCCATCTGGTTTATGCACTCTAGGACCCTTAATCTGAATTCTTTTTCTGTCATGTTGCATGCCTCTGTATCACTTAGCTGCTTTTCTGGCGAGTCCTCCTTTTCTTTCCTTTGGGGTTTTTTTTGTCTACCCATGTTTGATCATACCGCCATATCTAGATGTTGAGTCATTCAGTGGCTGCTCCTTGGGTGGCAGTGGCTCCTTGGGCTGCAGTTGCTCCTTGGGCGGTTGTGGTAGCCTCTGCTCCTCAGTTGGTAGCAGCTCCTCTGGTGAGTGCTGTTCACAGACTGTGGTGGCTCCTCTGGCTGGTGGGGGGAGGCTTCACACACAGCTGCTGTTCCTCATATCTGCCTGATTACTTTTAAAAATATCACTTGGGCTGCCATATGGGGCATGGAAGCAGGGAGACCAGCCCGGAGGTTTTGCACTGGCCAGACAGACACTGTTGGGGTAGGTTTGAACAGGGGGTAGAACATTCTAGCCTGTGGGCCATGCTTTTCTCAAATCAAGTTTTATTGGAACACAGACATGCCCCATCTATGGTTTTTTTGCCCTAAAGGCAAGTTTGAGTGACTGTAATACAGATTGTCTGGCCTGCAAGGCTGGAAATATTCATTTTCTAGCTTTTACAGGAAACATTTGCCATTCCCTGGACTAGAGAGGAGTGGGGGCTGGGGGTATATTGTTGGATGGGGAGAGACTGGAATATATCTTGGAGGTAGAGCCAACAGGACTTAGTAGTAGTTGGATATGGGAAAGAGAGAGGTGGGATTCAAGCCTAGGCTTTGGGCTTTCTGGGCCCGTTGTGCTGAGAAGCTAGCAGCCTCTCCTGTCTATCTCCTTTGAAATGTCTCCCAAATCATCAGTCCTCATCCTTCTCGCTTCAACAAAAGCACGAGTCACCCACCTCAGTGAGTCCTGTGAACCCCGAGAAAAAAAAAGGCACCTAATAAGAAGGGCTCCTGGTGGCTAACTGGGCTCAAATAAAAAAAGCAGAGACCAGCAGCCATTTCTGCACAGGAGGTCTCTTAAACTAACTATACAGCAGAGAGGCCTCTGCGCTAAACTGCCTCCTGCTCTGTGTTCCCGCCATCTGAGCCAGCCCTTATAAAGGTTTCCTAGAATCCTATTTCAACCAATAGGACTGAGGCTTTCCCCATCCAATCAGAGCTGTGCAGCTCTGACCAATCAGGACAGTGCCTTTTGGGCCAATCAAACTTTGAAAATTTGGAGCCCTCATTTGCATGAGGACAGATCAATCAAGGACCAGGAGCAGGGACTTCTGTCCACATAAACCAGCTCCCCTCTGGCTTGGGGAACATACTTTCCTTTCCCACTAAAGAATGTGCCTCCTGGTCAAGCTAAAGCACCGAAGTGTTATAGCCATGCTGGAAGTTGTTTGCACTGAATAAATTTCCTTCCTCACTCACCCCAAATAGGAGATTCCTGTTGTTTGAACTGGTGCCAATAACCAGGGGTTGACAGTCCTCACATGACTTCTGGGGTGACTGTCCTAAGACACACATCGCATTGTCTGTGTCCTGAGACAGTGTTTGGACAACGATAGTTCTGTTTGCCAAGAACAGCAGCTCCCTCCTCCTGGGGCACTGCCAGCCCTCCTCCCGCAGCCTGAGGCTTTTGATGGGTCTCTGCTCTGGTCCTCTCGCACTGCTCCCAAGTGGACAGATGTCCTAGGCATTGCTAATCAGAGAATTCATTCCACACTTTCAGCCTCAAAGACTGAGTTAGCACCTGTGACACCAAGAGGAGAGAGCTTGCCTTTCCTGAAAAGTGCAATATTTCAGTTGATTGAGCTGGTAGCTGAGAGATAGGCAGGGATTACTAGTAATTAGACACACGAGGGCAGGGAAAATGCTGGGGCCAGGGCACAGCTGGTGCAGAGGCTGGCGCGTGAGCGAGGTGCAGAATGACAGGAGGCAGGCCTGGTTGGGGAGAGGACAGGGCAAGCAGAGCAGGGGCAAGTCCCATCAGCAGCAGCTGCAAACTCAGCCACCAGCTGCTCATGCCAGGCCCTGCTGTGAGCACACTGCTCATGCTCACCCGCACAACTCTGCAGCAATGCCACACAGCCAGCATTACTAACCACCTGCTTACATGTGAGGAAAGTAAGACAAAAACAAACAAACAAGCAGGTCAGTAACTTTTCTGAGGCCTATACCAGTGTGAGAGCAGGGAGAGAGAGAGGCACGAAGAAGGACAAACAGTGCCTGGTGAGCACAGTAAACAGACCGGCACTTGGCACAGGCATACCCCACTCCATGACAATGGACAGTGTGTCTGGCTGTGGGTTAAAAGCTGGTTTGGCCTGCTCTCTGCCTTTGAGAGTGTCCTGTCTCTTTTCACTCGAATGAACCTCACCACTGCCACTTAGAACCCCTCCTGCATGAGTGTCCCTGAGAGTCTTTACCCACAACACCCCTGAAGATCTACGGTATGTCCTCTGGCAACATTACGATGATCTCCATATTCCTGTCCCTAGAGGCAAGGAGAAACAAAGCAACGGGCCTCAGCTGTCCAGACTAGCTTGCGGTGAGGCTGGAATTTGAACCCAGCGCTTGGGCTCCTGAGGCTGTCCCCCTCCCGTGCCCTACCCCGCCCCCCAGCCTCTCTGAGGAAGGCATTTCTTGTTTCCATGGCTCTGTACCAGTTGGTTAAGTGAGTAATTAACTTACTCATTAACCTTGCCATCTGCATCCCTCCCCTGGCCTGAGGCACTGAGTTGGTGAGCCCTGCACTGTAGGTTCATTTTTACTTTCCTGCTCCTCTTTCCTGATTAATTCAGGAGTATGTGTTCCTGGAGTTACAGGCATCCAGAGAGAGCCTGTCTGAATGTCTTCTGGGCTCATTTCTCACAGGTTCTCTTGTGTCTACCAATCTCAGACCCTTGGGGGAGAAGCAGGCAAAGCTCCACCCAGCCCTGGGGTTGATGTTGAGGGAGCACCTGTGATGGACCAGTTGCTGGACTAAAAGCTTTTAAACCCTCATACCTGTGCCATGATGGAGATGCTATTATCAGTCCCATTCTATGGACGGAAAACTGAGGTTGAGAGAGGCCAAAAAAAAAAAATTGCTCCATGTCTCATTGCTGGCAAAGCGTGATGCCAGGATTTGAGCCCAGAGGTGTCTGGATCCTGAGCCTCTGTTCTGCACAATCTCTCGGGCTTCACCAGGGTTATGTGTAAGGAGAGGCTCAGAGGGCCTAGGCTCAGGGCCACAGAGCTGGTGTGAGAGGGTCAGGCCCAGGTTCATAGCAATGGAAGAACGCTCAGACTCTGAGGTCAGGAATGGAAGGAACAAATCACTCAACCCTTCCAGTCCCTCCAAGTGCACCTGTGACAGATATAAAACTAAGATCCAAGATAGGAAGTGATGAATGTGTTTTTTTATCTATCTACAGTAATAAAAGAGAAACAGGCAAATTGGTGTAATTCCGCTACGCCCACCAGCCAATCAGAGTGACTATGCAAATTAACCCAACAAAGATGGCAGTTAATATGCATACACAGGTGAGGAGCAAAGACTGAAGGCTCCGGCCAGAGTGAAGACCGAAGACTGAAGACTGAAGACTGAAGACTGAAGACCGAAGACCGAAGACCGAAGACCAAAGACTGAAGACTGAAGACTGAAGACTGAAGACTGAAGAGGCTTGGCTTCTCCACTGCAGCTGCAGCGGAGAAGCCTCACTGCAGCCGAAGGGGAGAAGCCAAGCCTCACTCCAGCCAGATCAAAGGCCTGAGTCCCGGGTGCCAAAGGAAAACCAGTGCTGGCAGCCAAGGGAAGGAAGACCTATTGCATGAATCTTCATGCAACGGGCCTCTAGTCCTATATAATAAAAGGCTAATATACAAATAGACTAAACAGTGAAACGACTGGTTGCTATGACATGCACTGACCACCAGGGGGCAGATGCTTAATGCAGGAGCTGCCCCCTGGTGGTCAGGGCGCTACCACAGGGGAAGTGCTGCTCAGCCAGAAGCCAGGCTCACAGCTGGTGAGTGCAGTGGTGGTGGCAGGAGCCTCTCCTGCCTCCATGGCAGCACTAAGGATGTCCAACTGCTAGCTTAGGCTGGCAGGGAATGGACCTAATTCATCAGTCGGACATCCCCCAAGGGCTCCCGGGCTGCGAGACGGAGCAAGCTGGTCTGAGGGACCCCTCCTGCCCCAAGTGCATGAATTTCATGCACAGGGCCTCTAGTATATATATAAAGAGCCAGGGTTGTAACATCCAAAGTGACCAAAGGCTCGACCGAACGCCAGGCTGCTTGCGCAGCAGGCGAGTGGGCTGAACTGCTGACCTCTCAGAGAGAGAGAGAGACGAGGCTGCTGGTAAGGCCTGGAGAGAGAAGCAGGGTGATCAGCCAAGCCTCTCTCCCAGAGGTCAGCAGTTCAGTCTGCTTGCCAGCAGCCTGGGGAAGCTGCTGATTAACCCCACCTCTATGAACAGGCCTGGAGATGCTGACTGGCATAGAAACTGACCAATCAGAACCAAATCTGAGTGAATTGCGAGGAGCAAATGGCTGCCTAGGAGACGGAGCTTTTGACATGGACTGGCATAGAAACCGGCCAATCAGAACCTAATCTGGGTGAACTGAGAAAGCAGAACCTAAGATGGGGGCTGAGGAGGGGTTTTAAGGGCAACAGCTGTTTGGTGTAAGGTGTAAGAAAGTGATTCAATTTTTTTAAGGACCGGTTGGCAGTATAGTGCATATGACTGGCTATCAGCCCAGATATAGGGATTATGTGTTTTTTGTCTGCCAAGAGCATCTCTTCCTGCTGAAAAAGGCTTTTCCTCCCCATTTAAGCAATCCTATTCTATATAATCTATCTACCGTATTTGCCGGCGTATAAGACGATTTTTTGGCCCTGAAAAATATGCCTCCAAGTGGGGGGTCGTCTTATACACCAGGTACACTTCAGATAGACTGCCCATAGTGCTTGCCCCGTGCCATAGTGGCCTCCCGATGCCCGCCCACTTCATTCCACATACCGTTCAGGCATCAGCAGCGCTGCTGGGTGTATGCTCGGCTGTTATGCGATTTTGCTGTTATGCGATTTTACCACACTCGCAAAATCGCACACAGCTGACCATACACCCAGTATGATAGCGCAAAATCGCGAATCGCAATACCATACTGGGTGTATGGTTGGCTGTGTGCGATTTTGCGAGTGTGGTAAATTCGGGTTACCGTATATTTCTTTACATATGCATTGAAGATTCGCGATTTTGCGCTATCATGGTGCCTGTTAGAATGTTGAAGAGCTCGCACTTGCGCACTAGTGAGGTCCCAGGGAGATGCTGATGCAAGGGTCGACCAGACTGCTATAGTGACAGGGCGGGCAAACAGGGAGCAGGGACCAATCAAATCAGGCTTTGTATACAGCCAACAGCCAACCACAATACTGCCCCATTGTACAGTACAGCATAGAAAATGTCGACCAGTCAAACCCCTATCATCCATGTCGACCAGTCAAACCCCTATCATCCCTATCATGGCACCAAGATGTCGTTGATGAACTTTTAATATCAGATGATGAAGAGGAGTTTGAAGGCTTTTAAGGTGAAACTGTCACACCAGCAAACTTGCTAAGGACTTGCCCGGCACTTGCTCTCTCCCTCTATTTGTTATCTTACTTCTATCATTGACAGTCCCTCTAGGTTGTGGGCTGCTTGCCTGTGTTCCTGAGAAGCATCTACGGTACCAGTCTATAGAGTGTGTTTTCTTTAGTGAATTACCGGTATGTTTACCGGTAATAAACTTGCACTGTTTTATGTATATGTTTGATTACATACAGCCTTGTGACAGTTTTCCTGCATGTCATAAGCATTTGAATATAAATTAAAATGTTAAAATCAAATCTGATATTGTTTTACCTTTTATTTGGTGTGTGGAAGGTGTGCGGAAGAGGGGGTAGTCTTATACGGCGAGTATATAACAAACTCTGTATTTTGAGTGGAAGTGTTAGGGGGTCGTCTTATACGCCGGCAAATACGGTATACTAATAAAAGGGTAATATGCTAATTAGACCAGGTCGACCAGCCATCTTCCAGATGTCTGACTTCCTTCCAGACAAAGCCATGGTTGTGGGGGCCAAGGCAGAGGCAGTTAGGGGTGATCAGGCTGGCAGGGGAGGGCAGTTAGGGGCGATCAGGCAGGCAGGCAGGCAGGCAAGTGGTTAGGAGCCAGTCAACCCGGATTGTGAGAGGGATGTCTGACTGTCAGTTTAGGCCCGGGAGTCAGACATCCTCCGAGGGGTCCCAGATTGGAGAGGGTGCAAGCTGGGCTGAGAAACCCCCTTCCATGCATGATTTTGTGCACCGGGCCTCTAGTCTATAATAATAAAAGTATAATATGTTAATTAGACCTGACAGCCTAATGACCTTCCTGACAAAGCCATGGTCGTGGGGGCTGAGACAGAGGTGGTTAGGGGTGATCAGGCAGGCAGAAAAACAGTTGGGGGTGATCAGGCAGGCAGAGTGGTTAGTAGCAATCAAGCAGGTAGGTGAGCAGTTAGGGGTGATCAGGAAGACAGGCAGAGTACACAGTTAGGGGTGATCAGGCAGGCAGCCAAGCAGTTAGGGACAATCAGGCAGGCAGGCGAAGTGATTAGGGGCAATGAGGCAGGCATTTGAACAGTTAGGAGCCAGAGGTCCCGGATTGCAAGAGGGTTGTCCTACTGCCAGTTTAGGCCCAGGATTCGGCCAAAATTGCAGTCTGAGTGGTCCTGGATTGTGAGAGGGTGCAGCCCTGGCTGAGGAACCTTCCCACCCCCCTGCATGAATTTCGTGCACCAGGCCTCTATTTGTAAATAATACTGCAATAAATATGGGGGTGCACAAATCTTTTCATAATTAGTGTTTCAGATTTCTTTGGATGAATACGGTAGTTCTGTTTTTAGAATCGTGACGATCATTCATACTGTTTTCCATAGTGGTTGCACCAACTTACAATCCCACCAGCAGTACATGAGGATTCCCTTTTCTCTACATCCTCTCCTACACTTGTTGTTTGTTGATTTATTGATGATAGCCCCATTCTGACAGGTGTGAGGTGATATCTCATTGTGGTTGTAATTTTCATTCCCCTCATGATTAGTGACATTGAGTATCCTATATAATAAAAGCCTAATATGCTAAGTGTCCAGTCATCTGGTCATCCGTTCAACCTATCAAAGCATAATATGCTAATGATATGCTAAGGCCATTCAACCACTTGTTATGACATGCACTGACCTCCAGGGGTCAGTTGACTGGTTAATCAGTCTCTATGACGTGCACTGACCACCAAGGAGCAGATGCATGACCAGTAGGTTAGCTTGCTGCCGGGGTCCCACCCATCAGGACTGAGTGAGATGAGCCAGACAAACCCTGGAGCCCTCTTGCAGTCCCTCCCTGTCTGACCAACCTCCTGCGTCCCTCCCTGGCTCCAATTGTGCACTGGTGGGGTCCCTTAGCCTGGCTTGCAGGACCCCCCAGGGGATGTCAGAGAGTCAGTTTTGGCCCAATCTCGCAGGCCAGGCCAAGGGACCCCACTGGTGTATGAATTCGTGCATCGGGTCTCTAGTCTTTTTACATGTCTATTGGCCATCTGTATGGCTCTTTGAAGAAATGTCTATTCAGATCCTCTGCCTATTTTTTAATTAGATTGTTTGGGGGCTTTTTTGGTCAGTTGACTGGTTAATCAGTCTCTATGACGTGCACTGACCACCAAGGAGCAGATGCATGACCAGTAGGAATGCCACCAGTATTTTTTAATTAGATTGTTTGGGGGGTTTTTTGGTGTTAAATTGTGTAAGTTCCTTATAAATTTTGGATATTAATCCCTTATCACATGTATCATTGACAAGTATCTTCTTCCATTCAGTAGGTTGTCTTTTCACTTTGTTAATGGCTTTGTAAACTGTGTAAAAACTTGTAAGTTTGATGTAGTCTCATTTGTTTATTTTTTCTTTTGTTTTTCTTGTCTGAGGAGACATATCCAAAAAGATTCTGCTAAGAGTAATGTCAGAGAGTTTACTGCCTATGCTTTTTCTAGTTTTATGGTTTCAGGTCTTACATTTATGTCTTTAATGATTTGAGTTTATTCTTATATACAGTGTAAGAAAGTGGTCTAGTTCCATTGTTTTGCATGTATCTGTCCCATTTTCCCAACACCATTTATTAATAGACTCTTTAACCCATTGTATATTCTTCTCTCCTTTGTCATAGATGAATTGACCATATAGGTGCAGGTTTATTTCTTGGCTCTCTATTCTATCCCATTGATCTATGTGTCTGTTTTATGCCAGTATCGTGCTATTTTGATAGCTTTGTAGTACAGTTTGAATTGATGGAGCGTGATACTTTGAACTTTGCTTTTCTTTCTCAAAATTGCTTTGGGTATTCAGGGTCTTTTGAGGTTCCTATACATTTTAGAAATATTTGTCTTGGTTCAGTGAAAAATGCCACCAGTATTTTGATAGGAATTGTATTGAATCTGTAGATTGTTTTGAGTAGTATGGACATTTTAATGATGTTAGTTCTTTCTATACCTGAGTATAGTATATCTTTCCATTTATTTGTATCTCCTGCAGTTTCTTTCTTCAATGTCTACTAGTTTTCTTAGCACAGGTCTTTTACTTCCCTGGTTAAATTTATTCCTAGGTGTTGTATTACTTTTGATGCAATCTTATATAATAAAAATCTAATATGCAAATTGATCAAATGGCAGAATGACCGGTTGCTATGACACACACTGACCACCAGGAGGCAGATGCTCAACGCAGGGGCTGCCCCCAGCCCACAGGCCCCAGGTCAGCCAAGGTGGGTGCCAGCTGGGGTGGGGCCGGCCAGCAAGCGGACCGGCGTCACAACCCCAATTTGCCCTATTGGTCGCCTCCCTATGTGTGAGTGGCAGCAGTGGTGGGGAGCGGGTTTGGCGAGTGGCACCAGGCCAGCCAAGGTGGGTGCCAGTGGGGGCCCCCTGATTGCCCTACCAGTTGCCCCACAGATTGACCCTGATTGCCAGCCAGGCCTAGGGACCCTACCCATGCACAAATTTCATGCATCCGGCCTCTAGATCAGTGATGGCAAACCTATGACATGCGTGTCATAGGTGACATGCAGATTCATTTTTTTTTGGTTGATTTTTCTTTCTTAAATGACATTTAAATATATAAAATAAATATCAAAAATATAAGTCTTTGTTTTACTATGGTTGCAAATATCAAAAAATTTCTATATGTGACACGGCACCAGAGTTAAGTTAGGGTTTTTCAAAATGCTGACACGCCGAGCTCAAAAGGTTCGTCATCACTACTCTAGATGGTATATAAAAACACAATTGAATTCTGAATGTTAATTTTGTCTCTTGCTACTTTACTGATTTCATTTATTACTTCTAATAGTTTCTTGGTGGATTCTTTAGGGTTCTCTCTATATAGTATAATGCTATCTACAAATAATGACAGCTTTACTTCTCCACTTCCAATTTGGGTGCCTTTTATTTCGTTTTCTTGTCTGCTTGCTGTGACTGCAACTTCTAATACTATGATGAATAAAATTGGTGACATTCTTGTCTTATTCCTTATCTTAATAAAAAAAGCTTTTAGCTTTTCATAATTGAGTATAATGTTAACTGTGGGTTTGTAAAATATTAGCTTTATTATGTTGAGATATGTTCCCTTTATCCCCACTTTGCTGAGAGTTTTTTTTACCATATATATGATGAATGTTGTCAAATACTTTTTCTATATCTATTAATATGATCATATGATTTTTATCCTTCATTTTGTTTATGTGTTGTGTCATGTTTTGCAGATATTGAACCAGCCTTGCACCCTAAAAATAAGCCCCACTTGAGCATGGTGTATGACATTTTTAATGTATTGCAGAATTTAGTTTTGCTAACATTTTGTTGAGAATATTTACATGTATGTTCATTAGGAGTATTGGCCTATAATTCTTTTTTTTTTTTTTGTAGTGTCTGTCTTGTTTTGGTATCAGGGTAATGCTGGGCTCATAAAATGATCTTGGGAGCCTTCCTTCCTCTTCAGTTTTTTGGAATAGTTTGAGAAGGATAGGACTTAATTCTTCTTTGAATGTTTGGTAAAATTCACCTGTGAAGACATTGATCCAGGACTTTTGTTTGTTGGGAGTATTTTTTTTTATTATTACTGATTCAAATTTATTGGCAATTATTGGTCTGGTCAGGTTATCTGTGTCTTCCTGACTCAATCTTGGGAGATTATATGTTTCTAGGAATGTATCCACTTCTTTCAGGCTGTTCAATTTGTTGGCATATAATTGTTCACAATATTTTCTTCTAATCCTTGTATTTCTGCAGTGTCAATGGTCAATTCTCCATTTACATTTCTGATTTTTATTTATATGTGCCATCTCTTTTTTATTCTTGATGAGTCTGGCTAAAAGTTTATTGAATTTCTCTTTTCAAAGGACCAGCACCTGATTTCATTGACTTTTTTTTCGAATTTTTTTTAGGACTCTACTTCATTTATTTCTGTTCTAGTGTTTATTATTTCCTTATTTCTTCTCCCTTTGAGCATGGTTTGATCTTGAGTTTCTAGTTCCTTTAGGTGTAAGGTTTATTTAAAATTTTCCTGTTTAGAAATAAGCTGACAATCTTATGGGAACTCCTTTGTACATAGCTTATCTCTTGCTACTTTTAAGATTCTCTCTCTTTAACCTTTGGCATTTTAATTATAATGTGTTGTGATGTAGGCCTCTTTGGGTTCATTTTGCTTGGGAGTTTCTGTGCTTCCTGGACTTGTATGTCTTTTCCTTCACCAGGTTAGGAACGTTTTCAGTCATTATTTTTTCCAAAGGCTTTTCAACCCCTTGCTTTCTCTCTTTTCCTTCAGGTACCCCTATGATGAAAATATTGTTATGCTTGATGTGGTCTCAGAGGTCCCTTAAACTACCCTGATTTTAAAAATGAGCAGGTCTGTATGCAGGCCCCTCAGTGGGAATGTACAGGTCTCCAACAGCCCTCGCCTTACTCATACACAATCCCCTTTCATCTCCAAGGCCAGACCCCATGGGGACTCCTTCCCAACATTGGTGCTCCTCTCACTCCAGTGGGAGGCCTCTGCAGCGAAGAGATCTCTCTGTATATATATTTCAGAGAGGAAGGAAGAGGAGAGAGAGACATCAATGATGGCTGCCTCCTGCATGTCCCACACTGAGGATGGAACCTGCAACCCAGGCAGGTGCCCTGACGGGGAATCAAGCTGTGACCTCCTGGTTCATAGGTTGAGCTCAACCACTGAGGCCGGCTGGCCCCTCTGGATTCTTAATCGCCACCCGTGGGTGTGGGGCAGGTTCTGTGTCTGCACTCCCCCTGCCAGTCTCCAGGTCTCCTTGATGGCCTTAGTTATAGGCCTTCTGTTCAGCTGGACTTCGGGGGCTCTTGCTGCTCTGTAGCTTAGCTGTCATCCTGGGAGGCGGCAAGCACAGCATTTACCTGTGGCGCCATCTTGACTGGAAGTCTGTGGCTACTTCAATTAAGACAGACACTGAAGAGATCTGCAAAAATACAAAACAACTCGCTACTTTTACTAATTTTATTATCTTGAAAACTAGTTTTTTCAGAAAACGATGACATCTGTGGTGGGGTGAACATTTGTGCCCTCCCAATGTGTGTGTTGAACCTGGCCGCGGGAGGGGACGGTGCCCTTACAGAAAGGCTCTCCTCACTGCCATTGAAAGGCGTGCCGCCCGCCTCTCCGGCGGTGCGGGAGGAGGAGTCTGGCTGCTGGGCTCTGGGATCCCTCCACGCCCGCCGTGGGGTCTGGCCTCCCCGGAGCGGCCCTGCTGCGGCTGCGTGGCCGGCAGTGGGCCGAGGGGTGGGGCCAGGCGGCGACCGACCAGGGGGGAGGTCGTGGGAGTGGAGGGCCTCACCGCCTGGCTCTTTCCTCCCTTCCCCCGTGGTCTGCTCCCTGCTTGCTGGCGCTGGGGCCAGGGGTCCGTGCAGCCCTCAGGGCCCGGTGGGGGGGGGGGGGCGGAGCCTGCGTGGGCCGGCCGCCGAGCCCCATGAGGCGCGGCCTGGCCGTGCCGCTGGCGGCCTCGGGCATCGGCCCCCCGGCCCACAGCAGGAGCCCAGCGTGGGCTGCCACCTGCCCGCTGCCCCCCGGACCGGGCCCATGCGGGCCGCATGGACCCGCGGCCCCCAGTGCAGCGGCAGCGGCAGCGGAGTGGGGCGCATGCCCTAGCCTGGGGAGGCCGCCATGCTGCAGTGCCCCGGCCCTGTGGGCCAGGCCTGCTCCAAGCGGATGCTGCTCTTCCAGAGCTGGGCTGCTCCACCGGCCACACCCCGTTTGCTGGGCCTGTGCTGCCCAGACGCGCCGCTGCGGGAGTCCCGGTCCGCCCGCAGGCTGGCTGCAAGTGCTGTGCGGGAGGGCCATCCTGCCTTGTGGCGTGTTCGAGCGGCGGCAGCGGGAGCCAGGCGAGGACTGCGCCCTCCATCTTGCCTTGGGTTCTCCATTTTGGGACAGAGCCATGTGCTTCTTCACCGGAAGAAGCCGCTGCTAGCCACACCCAGGATTTCTCTGGACTAACCAATAATAATCAAGGGAAGTGCATGCCATCACTATGACCACATCCTGTACCGACTCGCGCCTGGCCAATCGGCGGGGCCCACAGTCCCCTCTCCTGCTCTCACTCCACCCCCTATAAAACCCCCTGTCCCATCAGGCCTTGGTCTCTCGGCCACTGGACTTTCTGCTGTGTCGGTGGGTCTGGTGAACGGGGAGTGCAAGCTGGCTTGCATTAAAGACTCTTTGCTTTTGCATCGGACTGACTGGCTCCCTGGGGGTCTTGGGAACTTTGAAATCTGGGCACAACACCATGGCAGTGCTGTGGCCAAGTCAGCGGCCAGGAGCCACCAGCCAAGCCTGGAGCTTCAGACAGGACGGTCTTCTTGGTGGTGCTGGCCTGGTGAGTCCTCCCAGAGGCGAGCACATCCGGGTCCTGACCTTCACACAGGATAAGCTTCCGGGGACTCAGGGGTCTGCCCAAGCACAGCCTGGGCGTTGGCTGATGCAGGAAGCAAGCGAGGTGACGGAAGCCGGGCGTCGTGTGGCTCAGGAACAGGGGAGAGGCCTCTGCAGCCTGACCCGCCTGGCACTCCGTGGCACTGACCCCTGACCTCCGACCTCCGGGCTCCCGGAGGCTGCGGGCCTGCGGGTGAAGGCAGAGGCCTGTGGCCTTGTGCGAGCCCCAGCGGCCAGGGAGTGTGCCGGTTGGTATGTGCAGGCTGTCCTGGAGCGAGACCGGGTTTCCAAGTCGGCGTTTCCGTAGTTCTTCAGTGGTGGGACCTTCCTCCCCCTCCCTTCCGCCCGGCCCCACGGCCGGTCCCCGCGGCGCCTCCCCGCTGCATCCCGCGCTCCTCAGCTACAGCCCCCACGCCGTCGGGGGTCCTCAAGGGGCACCCCGCTTATGGCAGGGGGTGGGGGGCTCGGGAGAAGGGGTAGGACGTCTTCTGGCCCATGATCCCGAAGCCCGGACCGGGAGGCTGGGGAAGCTGTGGCGCCCCCTCGGTGCCAAGCCTCGGGCATGCTCCCGCTGCAGGGTGGGCTGGGCGTGGCAGCAGAGGGCCTACTGCGCATGTGCGGAGGGGTTGCTGGGGCGGGACTTCCTGTTCACTTGTTTGCGCTTCATTCACGCCTCACACCTCTGCCTTGGGGCAAGTCCCTCCGTTCTCCCCACTATGCGGGGGCGGTGAGAAAATATGTTAACATGTAATAGATTTATTATTGTCCTTTTAATTAATATTTCAAACTCACAATTTAAAATATTTTCAGAGTTTTATAATTTAAGTGTATAAAGAGTTCTGAGATCCAAGTTTGAGTACCTCTAGTTAAACTATTTTATGCATAAACCAACTTTCTCACTTAAAAAGTATCAAGGACATCCTTGCATGTCATATATCCAATAATATAAGTAATAGCCACCTTTTATTAAGTGCTTAGAATGTGCCCAGCGACTGTGCTGAGCAGTTTGTACACGCTAACTCGTTTTCTTTTCCTCTTCACAGTGAACTGGCGAGGCAGGTCCTGTCTACCCTGCGCTGCTGCACATGAAGAACCTGAGGCCTGGGTGGCTGAGCCACTTGCCCAGGACACACCGCTAGCAGGTCACCCAGTAGGTCTGAGCTCAGACACTCTGACTCCGGAGCTTACAGGCCTCACAGTAAATGTATGGAAGTCCTAAGATCTCTGTGAATAAATGCACGTTGAGGAGTTAGAAATGGCTATAGTGATGCACAGAGCTTTGATTAGGAATAACTACAGTGTACTTGTGGGTAGTTGATTTACGCACCATGAATCATTAATTAGCATAAATCATTCATTTTGAATTTTGCAGAGTAAGACAAACAATCACTTACTGGTATTTAGTATCTTTTTTATTTTTTGACATCTTTATGGGCTCAGAACCCTCAGGTCCCTGTTGCATCTGTACACTCTCCACCTCCACCTCCAATTACAGCATCAGCTGACGTCAGTAACAGTAAGACTCATGATGGGAGGAAGGCTGTTTGACAAGGTATGGGCATCTACGCACCTGCATGGTTCCATCCTCGCTGACTTCCGTGTATAAAATGCCCCTCAATTTTCAGTCTAAAGATTTTAGTTAAAAATAGTGTCTTATACATGGAAAATTATGGTATAATTTTAAGGCTTATGAGAACCAATTATTAAATATTCAGGATTTTTGTAAACTGATTGTTAAACCCTTGGTATCTTAAAATTGGTCATGGTGGGGTATTTATACCACAGAAATTGGCAAATGCTACAAATCAGGGCTAGTCTCTGTCCCTGCACACAGCTCCTCACTCCCCAGAGCCAGTTCACTACCATACTCCTGGCAATAACACTTCAGGTTAAAAAGAAAAAACCTGACAATAAATGAAATATAATGTGTTTATTGTTTAAAATGATGCTTCTGAGTCAGGGAGACCTACGTTAAACTGTGTTGTCACTTATCTGTTCTGTGATTCTGGGAAAGTTATTAATTACTTTGTGCCTATATTTCTTTAGCTGTAAAAAAGTGATACCACCCTTTGTCTTTTGACATTACATATATGAGAAGTGCTCAGCTCAGTGCCTGGCATGTAGAAACGGCTCAATGAATGGTAACTATTGTCATTAAAAGGATGAAGAAACACAGAACGGCCCTGAGCGTGAGCTTAGACACCAGGCACGTGGTATCCCCATGCCAGCAGACGTTGCTTTCTCTGGTTGTCAGCCCAGCCATATCAGGTCACCTTGACCAAAAGCTGTTGATCTTGGTGAACTCTTAAGAAGATTAATGGCTTGTCTCAGCTCATTACTTACCACCTTGAAACCCCACGCACCAGACGTGGCTAGTTTGATGGACCTCAGAGAGGAAACAGGCCCTGGCACGTGGCCTCTGTAACTCCCTCCAAGGAAAGGCAGTCTGTTTGGGGTAGATGTGTTAGCAGGTAGCAGAAATCACATGGTCCTAAGAGCAAGACCAGGCTCCAGGGCATGACGATTCAGATGTGGCAATTACTAAACATGCAACACATATCTGGGGTTGAATGCAAAGAGCTTTTTAAAACTTCAGCAGTCCTGGAGTGGGGTAAGTGAAGCTGCCAGGGCCAGGCCCATGTCACCTTGGGACCAGATTTTTCACACCTGATGGCTTCCTACCACTGCCACCAAGACCTTGGCCAAGGAGCATCTCGGGCCTGCATGCATGCTCTTGGGAGCAGCCCTCAGCCGATGATGGGCTAGATTTGGTGGCTAACTCTCAGCTTCCTCATCTCTTGGGTGAGGCAGCTCTGAGGCATGCTCCACAGCACCCCCAGAGGTTATAGGTGGGGTGGGCCCCAGTTGGCCAGGGCAGTGACCTTACTGATTAAGGCGCCTTGCCTTCCTTCCCTTCTCAAGTTCCTGAGTTCACTTCCCAAGTAAAGGTACTCACAAATTTGTCTCAGGGTTGGCCTCTGGGGGAATCCAACCAAAGACAAAGAGATGCCAATTATTCAGCACCTACTATGGAGAAGATGGGATGTGGGATAGGGTAAATGAAAGGAAAGGAACTGAGCTCAGAGTGGCAAAGCCAGCTTTTCAGATGAAGAGTTATTCATCTTCTGCTCTTACCCATCCTGTTTGGATTGTGACATGCAACAGGCACCAAAGTTGTAAATGTTGACTGCAAGCATTTTACCAAGATCCATATTTATGGGCTTTCTGGAGAAACCTTGGAGAAAGTAGAGCAGATGTTTAATATGGAGCTTGCAGACTCGCCTTTCCATTCATAAAAATAACAGGTAGCATTTATTAAGCTCTAACTCTTTGTCAGGTGCTGTGATCAATGGTATGGTCACATTCAGTCACCACAACAAGGCTATGTGATAGAGAGGTACTATGATATTTCATTTTATGAATAAAGAAACTGAGTCTCAGAGAGTTTAAGTAACCCATCTCTAGTCACTCACACAGGTATGTGGTGCAGTTAGGATTCAACTCAGAGCCCAGGCTTGGACCCATGGCCATGAGGGTGCTGGGCCCGGAAGTGTGCTGATGCTAAAAGTCAAATTCTCCCTCTCCCATTCATCTGGCTTCAGGGTTCTTGTGCAGTTATCTTAGGAACAGCTTTTCTCTGATTTGTTCTGTTTTCAGCAAGGTGCCAATACTCATGGAATATTGTAACACTGCCCCTTTCTCTGCCTGTCTGCCTTTGAGCCCCAAAACATTTCCTGCAGATACATCAGGTGAGGGCGTGAAAGCCACTGTGAGCACCAAGACTAAGAAACCTACCACCGGCCGTTGCCAGGAACCTGAAAACAAAATCAGACACAGACTTTGTTCTATGGAAGGAAGTAAAGACCATGGGCTCAGAGATGGCAGTGGAGTAGGTAGCTCTTGCTTGCAGTGCCTCCCAGAACCACACTGGACGTTACAGCTAAATTGGGGGAAAATCACCCTGAATTACTAGCTGGAGACTATCTGAAGAGGAGACTTTTTTTTTTTAATCCTCACCCAAGAATACTTTTTCCATTAATATTTTTAGAGAGAGTGGTGGGGAGGGACAGGGGTGTGAGAGAGAAACAGCGGGGGCAGGGCTGGGGATCGAGGCTGTAACTGAGGTAGGTGCCCTTGACTGGGAATCAAACCCGCAGCCCTTTGGTGCACGGGCTGACACTCTAACCATTGAGGGAACCAGCTAGGGCTAAAGAGGAGACTTTTAACCAAGGACTGCAAAAGCCACATCAGGGAAGGGCTGGCCTTGCTCCCACAGGCAGCAGCTGAGGCTGCAGAGGGGTATCTCAGCTGTGGGAGGTTTCCCCTGGGAGGCGCGGAGCCTGGCCCCAGACGGGGCTCCCCAGCCCAGAGAGCCAGGCCAGGAACAGATACCCACATCCTATTCAGCTGTGAAAAGGAGCGGGGTTTCTGTCTGCCAAGGAGAGGTGGAGCCTGCTGGATTCAAAGCCACCCATTTAAAGGGCCAACGTGCAACATTTTTGTCTGCAGCCACTCACCCTGGGCTTCCGTGGAGGGAAGGGTGAGAACGGGAGTCTCCTGAGGAGAGTCCTGGCTGGCTGTGGGAGTGACATGGGATCCCTGTGTTAGTTCGTCCTCTGATACTGCTGCAGCCATTTCCCATGGGAGGAACAATCCCCTCTGAGCGGAGGCCGCCTGAGTAAGGCAACTCCCCCCACCCTGTGGAATCCTGCTCGCCTCACCAGCAGAGGCCAGGGCTTAGAAGACTTAGAAGACTGGGCAGACTCGGGGATTGTCAGTGACTGTCTTTGGGATGGGCCATTCCCCCACTTTCCAGGGAACCTCACAGGAGTGCCAATAGAACCCCTCCCTGAGCTTCCAGCAGACACAATCTCTGGGCTCTGTAGGCTCCACCCACCTGACTACTAGGGGCCCTGCCCTGCCAAGGTCAGGGAAAATCTGGGTCAGACTCAGACATGTGGCTCAGGAGCAGGGAAACATACCCCATCTTCTCTGAAGTCTGAATGACACCTACCCCTCAGGGGAGATCCAGTGACTTCATCTTCCCGATTCTACCAGAGGCTTTTTCAGAGACTAAGCTCTTCCCTGGCTAAGCCGGGCAGCCAGCCAGCAGGGGGAAGCAGGTAGAGGCAGATCTCAGGATGCTTTGGGATGCTTGCTGAAGCCACTCCTGGGCCCTCTGATGGTAAAAATTGGCCTCAGAGCACAGCCGGGTCCTTCTTGTGCAGCCAAGCACAGCAGAGACTCTGGATTGCTTGTAGCTGTGGACAGGCTGCTGAAAGCCTGGCGTAGGCAGCATTTGACATTGCCTTGCACCAGCGAACTTCCTGGGAGGTCCAGAACCTGCACACCAGTGTCTGCTGCAGCCAACATCAGGGCAGGACCCTAAAGGCTTCACACTATTTATTTTTATTCTTTTTATTTTTCCTGTTTTATTTTTGTTTTTTTGTGTCGTTTTTCTTTTGAAGATTGGCCTTTTACTTCTTAGAGGCTCCCTTCCTGGGCTTGGTCTTCTGCTGGGTCGCCTTGGGCCTCCCGGGCGTGGGCTTGTCGGCCTTGGCCTTGGCCGGGCTCTTCCAAAACCTTATTATCTGCACTTTGAATCAAAACTACTAGAATTCAAAACTGTTGTTTCTAAGTGGACTGAAGATTGAAGATAAGGCTCTGTGGCCATGGAGGTGGAGTCCCCTCCTCTATGACTGACGTGTCATGGGGAGAAGATCCATGACGAATCTACTGGAATCTGGTTTTGCTACAAATTTTTGTTATTATTTTTTTCCCCTCTTTTTTCCTTCATTTTTATTTCTCTCCTTTTATAATTCTAATTTCTTCATTTCTTACACTTTTTAATGTTTTTATTTCTGTTATCAGAACCTGTATGACATTGCACAATGTGTTTGAACTTGAGCCTCACAGTCATCCAGCCTGAGGATCAATCACATCCATGAATGGGCCAATAGTAATCAAGAGCCAATTACAACAGAAGGTCCCACATAAAACGCACAAAGGACATTCCTAGACCACCCAACTCAAAAGATCAAGGAAATTGTGCCATAGGGTTCCATAGGATACCTATTACATATTTGGCCACCACCTCACTAAGACTGGGAGTCACAGCAGATCTACCTAATGCATAGAAACAAACGCAAAGAGGCAGCCAAATGTGGAAACAAAGAAACAGACCCCAAATAAATGAACATGAGGAATCTCCAGAAAAAGAGGCAAATAAAATGGAGACAAGCAATTTATCATATAGAGATTTCAAAGTAATGGTTATAAGGATGCTCAAGTAACTTAGAATTATAAGAAACTTAGTGGGAACTATAAAAGCATGAAAAAGGACATAGAAACCATGAATAAGAACAAGTTGGAAATGAACAATGCATATATGACATCAAGAATACACAGGAAAGAATTAAAAATAGGTTGGATAAAGCAGAGGATTGAATGAGTGATTTGGAAGACAATTTAAAATACCAAATCAGAGCAGGAAAAAGAAAAAAAGAAGGTAAAAGAATGAGGATAATCTGAAGGGTACCAGGTTTGATTCTGATCAAGGGCATGTACCATGTTTGCAAGCTTGATCCCTGGCCCTGGTCAGGGCATGTGTGGGAGCAAACAATCAGTGTGTCTCTCTCACATTGATGTTTCTCTTTCTCAGTCTCTTCCCTCCCTTCCACTCTCTTTCTTAAAAAAAAAACAACAACAACAACAAAAAGATCAATGGGAAAATATCCTTGGGTGAGGATTAACAAAAAAATATTAAAAAAAAAAGAATGAGGATATTTTAAGGGAATTCTGGAGCAACACAAAATGTAATAACATCAACATCATAGATATACCAGAAGGAGAAGAAAGTGAACAAGGAATAGGAAACTGAAGAAATAATGATTGAAAACTTTCCTAACCTGGTAAAGCAAAAAGTCACACAAGTTCAGAAAGCACAGAGAGTTCCAATCAAGACAAACCCAAAGAGACCCAGACCAACACACATCATAATTAAAATGGCAAAGATTAAACACAAAGAGAGAATCTTAAAGACAGCAAGAGAGAGATAGTTAGTTACCATTAGGCTGTCAGCTGATTTCTCAACAAAACACATCAGGCCAGAAGGATTGGCATGAAATATTCAAAGTAATGAAAAACAAGGACCTGAATCAAAGACTATCTACCAAGACTATAATTTAAAATTTAAGGTGAAATAAAGAGCTTCCCAAACAAAACAAAACAAGAAAAGCTAAAGGAGCACATTACTACCAAACCAACACTGCAAAATGTTAAAGAGACTGCTTTAAGAAAAAGAAGAAATATATATAGAGAGGAACATAGGTACATAGGTATAATGAAAAAATGGCAACAAACAAGTACTTATCAATAATAAGCTCAAATGTAAATGAATTAAATGCTCCAATCAAAATACATGGCATAGCTGAATGGATAAGAAAACATGCCTCATATATGTGCTGTCCACAGGAGACCTACCTCAGAACAAAAGATTCACACAGGGGATGAGAGTGAAGGGATGGAAAAAAATTTCATGCAAATGGGAACAAAAGAAATGCTGGTATAGCAATAGTTATATCTGACAAAATAGACTTCAAAACAATGGCCATAAAAGAGACAAGGTCACTACATAATACTAAAGAAATTGATATAACAAGTGGACACAACCCTGGCAAACATATATGCACCCAATATAGGAGCACCTAAATATATATAAAATAAAAAACTCTTGTTGGACTTTAAGGGAGAAATCAACCACAATACAGTTATAGTAGGGAAATTTAACACACCACTGACTTGACTTCTACACAAAAAATTAACAAGGAACAGTCATTTAAAGAAGACACTCTGGGTCAGGGGGATTTAAGTGATATTTACCAAACATTTCATCCCCAAGCAGCAGAATATACATTCTTCTCAAGTGCACATGGGTCATTCTCAAAGATAGACTGCATGTTAGGACACAGAATAAGTCTCTGCAAGTTCAAGAAGATTGAAATCATATTAAGCATCTTCTCAGATCACAATGACATGAAACTAGAAATCAACTACAATAAAAAAACTCAAAAGCATTCAGAGACATGAAGACTAAATAGCATGTTATTAAACAATCAATGAGTTTCCAAGGAGATCAAGGAAGAAATAAAAAATTACCTGGAAACAAATGAAAATTAACACACAAGAACCCCATATCTATGGGACACCTTGAAAGCAGTCCTAAGAGGGAAGCTCATAGCATTACAGGCCTATCTAAAGAAGCAAGAAAAATCTCAAATAAGCAATCTATACCTACACCTAAAAGGCTAGAAAAAGAACAACAAACATAGCCCAGATTAAGTAGAAGGAAGAAAATTATAAAGATCAGAGTGGAAATAAATGACAGAGACTAAAAAAATAATACAAAAGATCAATAAAACCTAGAGTTGGTTCTTTGAAAAGATAAACAAGATTGATGAACTGTTAGCTAGATTCATCAAGAAACAATGTGAGAGGACCCAAATAAATAAAATCAGATATAAAAGAGGAGAAGTAACAACTGACATCACAGAAATACAAAAGATACTAAGAAAATATTATGAGAAACCATATGCCAACAAATTGGACAACCTGGGCAAAATGGAAAAATTACTACAAATATATAATCTTCCAAAATTGAATCAGAAATAATCAGAAAATCTGAATAAACAGATAACAACTAATGAAATTGAAACAGTAATAAACAACAACAACAAAAACAACCTCCCAGCAAACAAAAGTCCTGGACCAGATGGCTTCACAGGCAAAATTTTACCAAACATTCAAAGAAGAACTAACCCTTATCCTCCTCAAAGTATTAAAAAAAAAAATCATGAAAATTTCTAATCTCTTTTTACAAGGTGAAAATTATCTGAATTCCAAAACCAAATGAAGACACTACAAAGAAAGAAAATTATAGGCCAATATCCCTGATAAACATAGATGCTAAGATCCTCAATAAAATATTAGCAAATTGGATCCATTAAAAAGATCATAAAGCATGATCAAGTGGTATTTATTCTGGGGATGCAAGGTTGGTACAAAAAAAATTCTCAAATCAACAAATATGATATATCACATAAACAAAATGAAAGAAAAAAATGACATAATCAGCCCTGGCCAGGGATGTTCAGTGGTTAGAGTGTTGGCCTGTGAACTGAAGGGGTTAAATTTCTGATCAAGGGCACATACTTGGGTTGCAAGTTCAATCCTGGTCCCAATCCAGGCATGTGCAGGAATCAACCAATTGGTGTGTCTCTTTCATATCGATGCTTCTCCCTCTCTCTCTTTCTCCCCCTTCCTCTTTCCCTTCCACTCTCTCTAATAAAATCAATGGAAAATATATCCTCCAGTGAGGACTTTTTTAAAAATCATATGATCATATCAATGGATGCAGAAAAAGCATTTGATAATATCCAGCACTCATTTTTTATTAAGAAAAATACTCTCAGCAAAGTGAGAATAGAGGGATCATATCTCAACATAATAAAGGCCAAAATGATAAACATACAGCCAACATCATGCTCAATGGGCACAAACTAAAAGCATTTCCCTTAAGGTCAGGAACAAGATAGGGATGTTCACTTTCACCACTCTTAGTCAACACTAGAGGCCCAGTACACGAAATTCGTGCATGACGGGGTGGGGGAGATCTCACCTCAGCCCAGCCTGCACCCTCTCCAATCTGGGACCCCTCGGGGGATGTCTGACTGCTGGTTTAGGCTGGATCACAATCCAGGACCACTGGCTCCTAATCACTCACCTGCCTGCCTGCCTGGTTGCCCCTAGCTGCCCACCCCCTGATGGCCTGGTTGCCCCTAACTGCCCCCCACTGCTGGCCAGGTCTCCCCCAACTTCCCCCTCCCTGCCAGCCTGGTTGCTCCTAACTGCCCCCTCCACTGGCCTGGTCACCCCTAATTGCCCCCCCCACCAGCCTCATTGCCCCTCTCTGCCCCCCTGCCAGCCTAATCACCTCCTACTTCCCCCCTGCAAGCCTGGTCACCCCTTACTGCCCCCTGCTGGCCTGGATGCCCCCAACTGCCCCCTCTGCCAGCCTGGTTGCCTCTAACTGCCCCCCCTACCAGCCTGGTTGCCCCAACTGCCCCCCCCCGCCCGTCTGGTCACCCCTCATGACCCCCCACTGGCCTGGTCACTCCATGCAGCCTGCTATTCAGTCATTTGGTCATCCCTCAATAACCCCCTTACCAGTCTGGTCATAGGCAGCCATCTTGTGAGTGTCAATTTGTATATTACGTCATTATTATATAGGATAGTACTGGAAGTCCTAGCCACAGCAATCAGAGAAGAGGAAGAAATAACAAGCATCCAAATTGGAAAGGAGAAAGTGAAACTCTCATTATTTGTAGATGACATGATATTGTACATAGAAAACCCTAAAGACTCCACCAAAAAACTACTAGAATTAATAACTGAATTTGGCAACGTAGCAGGATACAACATTAATACCCAGAAATTGGTGGTATTTTTATACACCAATAATGAACTATCAGTAAGAGAAACTAAGGAAACAATCCCATTTACTATTGCAACAAAAATAATAAAGTTCCTAGGAATAAACTTAACTAAGGAGGTAGAAGACCTGTACTCAGAAAACTATAAGACATTGAAGAAAGAAATAGAGGAATATACAAACAAGTGGAAGCATATATCATATTCATGGATTGGAAGAATTAACATCATTACAATGTCCATACTACCCAAAGCAATTGCTAGATTAAACACAATTCCTATTTTTAAAAAAATGGCACAGATCTAGAAAAAATATTCCAACAATTCATATGGAACCAAAAAAGACCTCTAATAGCTGCAGAAATCTTCAGAAAGAAGAACAAAGTTGGAGGGATCACACTATCAGATATCAAACTAGTCTACAAAGCCATTGTAATCAGAACAGCCTGGTACTGGCACAAGAACAGGCATATAGATCAATGGAACAGAACAGAGACATCAGAAATCAACCCAAGTCTTTATGGTCAATTAATATTCAACAAAGGAGGCAAGAGCATACAATGGAATAAACACAGTCTCTTTAATAAAAGGTATTGGGAAAATTGGACAGGTAGATGCAAAAAAATGCAGCTAGACTGCCAACTTATACCATATAAAAGAATAAACTCAAAATAGATAAAAGACTTAAATGTAAGTTGTGAAAACATAAAAATTTTGGAAGAAAAGATAGGCAATAAAATCTCAGACATCTTGCATAGCAATATTTTTCCCAATATATCTCCTAAGGAAACAGAGGAAAAAATAAACAAATAAGACTACATCAACAAAATCAAAAGGGAACCCACTATATTGGAGAACATATTTGCCAATGATACATCTGATAAGGAGTTAATCTCCAAAATATATAAAGTACTCATACAACTCAACAAAATGAAGAAAAACAATCCAATTTAAAAATACACTAAGTACCTGAATAGACACTTCTCCAAAGAGAACATACAGATGGCCAAGACACATATGAAAAAATGCTCAATGTCACTAATCATCAACGAGATGCAAATCAAAACGACAATGAGATATCACCTCACACCTGCCAGAATGGTTACCATCAACAAATCAACATATGACAAGTGCTGGTGAGGACTTGGAGAAAGGGCCCTAGTGCACTGTTGGTGGGAATGCAGATGGGTAGCTACTGTAGAAAACAGTATGGAGTTCCCTCAAAAAATTAAAATGGAACAGCTTTCTTACCCAGCAATCCCACTTCTGGGAATACAACCTAAGAAACCCAAAACACCAATCAGAAAAATAAATGCACTTCTATGTTCACAGCAGCATTATTTACAATAGCCAAGATCTGGAAACAGCCCAGGTGCCCATCAGCAGATGAGTGGATTAAACAGCTGTAGTACTTGCCGGTATGGCTCAATGGTTGAGTTTCTACCTATGAACCAGAAGATTGCGTTCAGATTCCCATTCAGGGCACATGCCTGGGTTGCAGGCTTGATATCTAATAGGCAGCATGCAGGAGGCAGACAATCATTATGTTTCTATCTCTCTCCCTTTCCCTTCCTCTCTGAAATCAATTAAAATATATTTGGGGGGAAAAAGCTCTAGTACATCTACACCAGGAAATACTATGCACTCTAAAAAGGAAAGAACTCTTACCCTTTGTGACAGCACAGATGGACATGGAGAGCATTATGCTAAGTGAAATAAGCCAGTTGGAGAAAGATTACATGTGGAATCTAGTGAACAAAATAAATGGAGAAACAAAATAGAACCAGAGGCATGGATACATGGAACAGACTGACCAAGTCAGAGGGGACGGGGCAGCAGGGGACTGGACAAAAGCAGGTGAAGAGCATAGCGGAAGCACGCGTACACATCACCCTGGACACAGACAGCCAAGTGTGACGGCCGGGGAGGGGCAGGCTGGTTCGCAGTGGGCAAAGGAGGGAATATGGGAGACATATGAATAGTGTCAACAATAAATAAATAGATAAGTCAATAAATCAATAAAGCTAAAGAGCACATGTGTCAGTCTGAATGTTGCCTGCGAAATTAATGCTTTTTTTGTCCGAATGACTTAGTCAAGATGAAGAGTATTTTGTTCACACTGGCACGACCCTACATTTCCTGAAGAAAGGACTGCGCAGGGTCGATGGGCTCCTGGAGTGACATAGTTTCCTTCTGTCCTTCAGTTCCCAGTCCTCGCCTGCCCATCTCCATCTCCCCACAGGAGTGAGTGGCTGCCTGACACTGCGGAGGGAAGATGCTGAAACCGGTCCTTGGTCCTTGGGTAACTGAGAACCTCTCTTGGGAAGGGGCTGTACAGGCCGCAGCGCGCACACTCCCCGAAGAGCCTGGCTCAGGAAGCTCCTGGCACTGTCCTCGCCGTTCGGCAACAGTCAGGTGGCTTGGGCTCAGCAAGCTGGCTCTGGGGACTGGGCGTTTGGTTTTGTGCTCTCTGGGTCCTCCAACCAGAGCCTGACAGGTCCGCCTGGCTCAGCTGGCAGCGGAGCCCTGTGAGGAGCAGTGCCGTTCGCTGGCCCCTCTGAACGGGCCAGGAAGACAGGAGACTCATCGCTGGGGCTTTTGCTGGTGGCCCTAGAGCTGGCTCTTTGCCTGCACATTCCTGTGGCCCCCAAGGGGACAGTGCGGGCCCTGGGCTCTGGGCTGGGCCAGCAAAGCAGCGAGGGGCAGGGGAGCAGTGAGGCCACTCAGGGTCTGAAGTTCGCAGGTGCTGGGCTTGGCCAGGGGAGGCATCGCAGGCGGGCGGAGCCCAGCAGAGGAGATGGTCCAGGGTCTATCTCCCCGCCCCGCCCTCCTGCCCCGCCCCCCACAGAGATCAAAATTTTCAGGAGTCAGAGTGGAGCAGGATGGGATCAGGAAGAGGTGAATGAAGCCAAGTTGTGCAAACACTGGGTCAGATACTGACTTTATTTAAAATACTGGCATTTTGTTCGTCATAGAGCTTTTGCATTAATTGATATTTAAAAACTATTTCAGGGAAATATTATTTATCTTGATCACTAAGTTCTGCGACTCTCCCCCAGAATCTGCACTAAAGCAGGTGCCAGTTCCAGCCCTGGCCTCGCCTCCCACATGCGCCATCCACATCGATGAGAAAGGACCTGGGACTGTCCTATTTGCTGATCTGTAAACTGCTTCTCTCACTCGGCGATGTGTGCTGAGCACTTCTGTGTGGGGAAGGTAGGCCTACGTGATCCTGTGCTGGGAAGGGTGCCTTATCCCTAACATCTCGGCATTGCGTTTCTGGGCGCGGACTGCAGAAGGCACGGGGAAGTGGGGGAGAGGTACCCTCGGGCCTGGCAGTGGCAGGAGCGGTTCACACACAGAAGCCCAGCTGCTTCGCCTCCTGGAGGGCAGCTCTGAGGTGTGTGCTGCACACGGGCCCTAGAGCTTTCTCCACGGAAAGAAGTTCCAAGGGCTAAGCTGGTTCTTGGCTGAAGGACCTTTACTGCCGGCCTGCTCTCCTGCCTCTTCCCCATTCCCGCCTGGCGTGGCTATACTTTCTCCCCCCAAACCTCAACACACACACAGTTACACATGAGTATTTGCCTCAGGATCTGCTTCTGTTACATCGGGCATCAGATTTTTCACTATTTACATGGCCACCATTTTTATAGGTTCTAGCCTATTAACATGTTCTCTGAGACAGGTCTGTAATCTGTACCAAACAAGGATACAGAAGAGGGTCTTCAGTAAAATCTGAGACGGGACGGACCCTGCTAGCATGGCCGCGTCTTGGAGTTGTGTCGTGTGGTGTTGCCATCTCACTGCGCGCGGTGGCTCGGAGGCGTCGTCTACCAGCCTGGGCGTTCACTCTGTGGCCCTGGCACAGAGCAGACAGTCAGTAGACGTTCGCTGCATGAATGAAAGGAGGAGTAACTGGTTCATGTTCTGAACCTCTGCTGAGTTGAGTGCATGAGACCATGCAACTTACCTGAGCCACTGAGCTTCTGTGCCTCAAGATTCTCTAAGTCAGTGGTTCTCAACCTTCTGTCCCTTTAAATACAGTTCCTCATGTTGTGACCCAACCATAAAATTATTTTTGTTGCTAGTTCATAACTGTAATGTTACTACTGTTATGAATTGTAATGTAAATATCTGATATGCAGGATGATCTTAGGCAACCCCTGTGAAAGGGGGCGCGACCCACAGGTTGAGAACCGCCGCTAAGTCCACAACCACGACTAGTGAGGTAAGCTGGGGGCTGCCCTGGAGACTTAAAACAGGGGCCCAGTCTTTGGAGATGAAAACATGCTCTGGTCCTAAATGGCACCAAGAGAAGACTCAGGAGAGTCCCTGGCAGCAGGAGTTGGCTTAGCACCTCCTTGGCTTAGCGCCTTCTGTGCCGCCACATGTTGGCAGGAGAGTGAGTCGAGAGGCACCCACCACCAGCCCATCCCCCCTCGGTCTGACCTGCAAAGGGCCAAGTGTGACTCTCTGGGGTTCCTAAGCTCCATGAGTCAGCTCTAGACCAGCGTGCAGGGCTGCAATGACAGCAGGATTTCAACAAAAGCAGATGCCTCTCCTCTTGCCATTGCTATCATTGACTCCAGAGTGTTTTTCTGGGAGGATGTTCCTCCAGGAGCTGATGAGGGAGGCTGACATGGCATCTGGAATGTCCTTACTGGAGCCCTGGCTTCAGAACACTTATCGCTTCTGCCCTATTCTCACCCAGCCCCCAGCCCAGACCAGGGTGGACATTTGTGATGTTGGCCTTGAATGGCTTCTCCCGACAGTTGCCAGTCTGGTCATTCCCTTGGCTCCTCCCCACACTGAAGGTCCCACCTTCATCGGGCCCAGGCTCTCCCCTCCCGGGCCGGGCCTGCTGGGAGCTGTGTCCCAAGGGCAGTAGGCCTTGGGGAGGGGGCAGGAGGTGCCAGCCTCCCGCTGGGCTGAAAGGCTTAGCAGTTCATTTCCTGAGATGTGTCTCCATTTGGCAGATGGCAGCCTCTTCACCTTCGCCGCTGCCCGCCCTTAAGTCTTTGCCCCCAGGAGTCCACCCGGAAGTGAGCGTCAGGCCTGACCTCCACTCAGCAGACCACCGACCGCGCACAAGCACCACCCCTTGCCCGAGTGCTGCCCTTTGACCTGGGAATCCCCGGGACTGATGAGGAAAGACAGATGGGATTTCTGACCTTGAGGGCTTATCCGCAGCAGCCTGGCCCCTCTCTCTTACCAACAAGCAGCTTGCAGCTTCCCATCAGTCACCCAACCTCTTCTCCCATGGCCTCCCACGCAGCAGCCACCGAGCAGGCAGAAGGACTTCCCACTCAACCTCCTGATGGCCTGCTGCACCCAGATGTCAGAGGCCAAGTGTAACTGCTACATTGCAGGCCTCGGCTGCTGCATGGTGCTCAATGCCATTGACTGAAGCCCTGAGACCATGCCTCACCCTGAAGAGGCAGGGAGGAAAGCGACTCCGCTCGCCTCTTACACAACCTGTTGCGACCCCTGCAGCCTCATCCTGATCCCTCCGCTCCTGTCTCCTCGTCAGCCACACGGGTGCGTCATCCGTCTCCACCTCGGGCCGCCCTTGCTGCTCTCGCTGCCTGACAGGTTCTCTCCCTCCCGTCCTCCATTGCTCCTTCCGGTCCTTCAGGTTAGTTTCCCTCTTCCTCCCTCAGAGAAGCTGCCCTCATCCCCCGGCGAGGTGACTGCCTCCTAAGCCTGCGCTGCTCACAGGAAACTTCTTTGCGAGGACCCGTCGCAGGTTCACAGCCTGCACCTCGGCTCTTGCTTCTCCCTCTACCTGTGACCTCGTTCTGTCTCTAGCTCCTGGCCCCTCCCTGTAATTCACAGTGTGACCTAAACATCACTTTCCCCGAGTGCCCGGTTCCAAGCAGCACGTCACACCCCGCACGGGCACTTACAGCAGCACATGTTCTCACTCACTCGTGGCTGCACCGCATGCCCCCGGGAGGCAGGGCCTGGTCTAACCTGTCCATCCCACATTGCTCAGAGCCGGCCACCTGCTAGCCACTATCGTCCTTTTAATGAGCGAGCCCGTCTGGTCCAGGCTGCAGGGGTTCTCGTGTCGGACCACAGCCTCCTGCTGTGGGGTCAGGCCTGGCTGCTGTCACCCTCCTGGGAAGAGTCAGGGCCCCGCAGGTGCTGGGTGCTGAGCAGGTCAGTGTGTGCCAGTCGCCGGCAGCGTCCAGGAGGGCAGGGGCGCTCGGGGCATGTGGCGGTGACCCACAGGCAGGGGAAGCAGCCGCAAAGGGTGTGTCTAAGTGCTGGGCAAGTCCAGGAAATGGGATAGACACACTTCAGACTCACTCCCACCCCAGCAAGGAGCAGGCCTTTGACTCCTCCCTCCCTCAGGCACTGGCTGGGGGCTGCCGGGTGTTGTCCCCTCAGCCCGTGACAGCAGCGGGAAGCCACCCCTCAGTCTAAGCAGAGGGCGGGCAGGCTGTCAGTGTGGGACAGACCAGCGAATGGTCCAGGGGAGCGCGGGGCCGGGGGGGGGGGGGGGGGGGAAGCAGGCGGGAGGGAGAGGGAGAGCTTCCTGCAGGGCCTGAGCGCCGGTCTCCGCAGGGAGCCCTCCCACTGGTGGTGCCTCCTCAGAGGAGCCCAGCAAGCTGGGCCTTGGAGTTCCGGGAGCTGCTCTGGTTTCTCAGGGGCAACAGGCAGAGCAGAGAGAGTGCTGCTGCCTTTTAGAAGCTGAGAACATTCGGGAACAGGAACGAGGCCGGCACTTCACGCAGAAGAGAGGGAGGAGGGAATTGGCTGGATGTCTGGAGGGAAGCCAGGCCTCCGAGGGGTGGGGCCGACCTCATCCCAAGGCCCTGTTTGGGGCTTTTGCCACTTGCTTGCACGTACACCCTAGCAGGACAAGAGAAAGGGACAAGGAAACCCCTAGCAGCCAGCCTCTGGTTCAGGAGCGGCTCGGACCAAGGGTGGCGGTTGAGCCCATGTCTGGTCCAGGCTGACCGCCACGTCCTGTGGTGGGGAGCCGGGCCAAGGCCCCCACTGCCATTGCTTCTGCTTCCGCGCCCACTTTGCCATCCACCTCCCGCTCCCTGCCTTCACCCCTCTGTGTGCTGAGTCCAGGCTGGCACACCCTGCGGGGCAGGCATCCCAGTGCTGAGGGCCAGCCTCTGGAGCCAGGGGCCAGGCTCCAACCCCGGCTGGGTCGTTGGTCGGCCCAGTTCCTCTGCCTCCCTCCTAGCGCCTTCCACCCTGGGGGTGCCTCCTGCTCCCCTCACACCTGGACCCCGAGAACACGGCTCTGTCCCCTCATGGAGACACAGCCATCCTCCCCAGAGAGGCCCTGAAGGATGTTCAAAGGCAGGTTTTACTATTAGCAATTGGTTTTAGGTGCAATCTTAGTATGTTCCCCTGTGTTTATTAGTGAATGGGTCAGTGTGGTTTCCCAAAGGCGGTCGCAGAGACACCGGCTCATAGTTACTGGGTGAGGGAGTATAAAATGCAGGTTCTTGGGCCCCAACCCACATGGATAGCCTCATTTGCCTCCCCCAAAACCCCATGTGGTTGCTGTAGGACTGAAGCAGCCTCAGAGGACATGCCCCAAGCGTCAGTTAGATAATGACAACAGAGTGTGCCTTCGGGTGCTGCAGCCAGGCCCCCCACAGGCCCCTGCCCGTCCCAGCTCCCAGCATGCAGGCCCCCTCCCACAGCACCCACTGGCCCCAGGAGCCCTGGGAGAGAGTGATTGTTGCCTTCTGTCCCGTCAAGCACAGGCAAGAGTTCCATAAGCAGGTGCAATGCGTGCCCTTCGCCACCAGCTGTTCTCACTGCACAACCTTCCAATTTCAGAACCCTGTCCCCAGGCCTCTTCCACTCCCTCCATTCTCCATTCTTATCATTTTATTTCCAGGGGAACCTTGCTCAAAGGCTTCATGCATCTATTCCACACAGTCACCGAGCACCTCCTGTGTGCTGGGCACTGCGCGAGGCGCTGGAGGAGCTGTCATGAGACAACGAAGTCGCTGCCTTTATGAAGCTTCTATTTAATAATCACAAAGGAATAGTCTCAGGGGGAGAGAAGTGCTAGGGAGTAACTTCACCTTAGAAGGGGAGAAAGAGGGTGAGGGTGGACAATTGTCATTGATTTTAACTCTAAAAAATAACGACTTTATACAAAACATAACCTCAAAGCCATTATCACACTTAAATCATTAACAAGAATTCATACATATACTCTAATAGTCCATCAGTCTTCACATATTCCCATGGCCTTGTGTATGTTGCTTGCTTGAATGGTATAAACCTTATTTAGATTTTGATTCAAACAAATCTTTTAGTCTGTAAGTCCTCATCCATTTCTTTCCTTTGTTTTGTTTCTTGCAGATTTTTGTTGAAATGGCCCAGGGGCTTTGTCTGTAGAACTGCCCACAGTCTGGATGCTGCTGACCATACCCCATGTTGCTATTCAGCCTATTGGCAGGCCCTTTTCAGTAGGTGCTCCCTCTAAGGATGGGACATTTGAGCAGAGACACGGTGAAGGAAGCCAGAGAGCAAGACCTGCAGAAATCTGAGGATTAGAGAGTCCGGTTCTACTTCCCCCTGGTTTTCCAGCGTGAGTGCTCACAGCCTCAACCTCTGAGACCCCGATTTATTTTTTCATGTAAGTATCCTCCCTGCTATGACAAGTAACCCAGCTGCCTTCATCAATCAGCAGTGAAATATTTGTGTTAAAAGCACTTGGTCTTAAAAACTGGAAACAACCCAAATATCTATCAACAGAATGAATTAACAATGTGCAGCATATTCATGCAATGAAATACTACTGAGCAATGAAAAATGGATGAGCTCCCCATTCAAGCCTTATACACAGGGCCAGTCTCAGAACACGTGGAATGGAAGAACCTAGACACAGAAGGGCACACCTTGTACTAGTACGTTGTTGTTCATGAAGGTCAGGAGTATGTGGAACTAATCAACACCAACAGAAATCACAATAGTACTTTCTTTGGGAGTGATAGTGACTGGGCAAGGGCGTGCAGGAACCTTCTGGAATGAAGGGAATGTGTCATCTCTTGATCTGGGTGATGGTTGCAGGGGTATACACATATGTAATAATTCATGAAGCACATCTAAGATGTGTGTAATTTCCTGTATGCAAAGGTGGACTCTTGGAAAGAAGATACCTACTAAGAAGGGCTCCTGGTGGCTAACCAGGCTAAACGAAAACAAAAAAAACAAACAAAAACCACCCCAAAAAACAGAGCCTAGCAACCATTTTGAAACAGGGGCTCTCAAACAAACCAGGCTTCAGGGAGCAGCTGCCAGCCTCCCATGCCATACTGCCTGCCTGCGTTCCTGCCATCTGACCCAGCCCCTATGAAGGAGTTCCTGGAATTGTATTTCAACCAATAAGAATAAGACTTTCCCCATCTAATTGGAGCTGTGCAACTATATTTCTATCCGCTTCTTTACTGACCAATCAGAGTGGCTCCATTCTAGCCAATCAGAACAGTGCTTTTTGGACCAAACTGTGAGGATTTGGAGTCATCATTTGCATGAAGAAGAACCAATCAGGGACGGGATAGGAATTTCTGTCTATAGGAATTTCTGGCTCAGGGAGCATACTTTCTCTTCCCACCCAAGACTGTTTCCCTGGCTGGAGCCTGAAACATCTTGCCAGAGCAGAGTGGAGCAGTCTGTCACCTCAGAGAGGCCAGGCCCCAGGGCCGCTCACAGCAGTTTCCTGATTGAGCAGAATCCCTGGCCCGGCTGTTCCCCAAGCTGCTGCATCACATGTGAGCTGCTGTGCATGGAAAAAAATCCCTGCACCACACCCCAAACTGGTGGTTCCTGATGGTGTTGAATTGGCATCAATGACCATCAGATGACTCAAATTATACTTCAATTTTAACAACCAAAAATTAAAAAGCAGGTGGACCTTGGATTCAGGTAGACCCACGTACCAGTTAACTGTTTAACCTTTATCAATTTTCCTAACCATTTAGAACCTCCATTTCTTCAATATAAAATGGACGAATACAACCACTTCTTTGGTATTGCCAGCCAAGCATTTAGCGCAGTCCAGCACAGTGGTCGGCAAACTGCGGCCCCTTGAATGTGGCTCTTCCACAAAATACCACATGCAGGCATGCACGTACAGTGCGATTGAAACTTCGTGGCCACACTCAAGGGTCCAAAGAGCCACATGTGGCTCAAGAGCCGCAGTTTGCCGACCACGGGTCTAGCACATCGGAAACTCTGAAAAAGTTAGCTATTATTTTTATATATTTCTAGCATTCCTTCCCACCTTCCCTGGCAAACTCAGGGAGAAGCCTCAAATCTGCAAACTCCGCATTGTTCTCCATTCCCTGAGACACTTCTTTATCAGGCCCACAAAAGACACATTTATAACTTGTTCATTAATGATGTGCTCACTGCTTCCCACTGCTATTCCTTTAACGTGTTGCTGTTACCTAATCTAGTTGCAGCTGGTTCATCACAACATCCTGAGGAGCTTGCGGACGCCGATGGGTCTCCCACAGGTGTCGGCTGCGTGGCTGCCAGCCCAGCTAGGCCTCCCGGAGCCTGGAAAAATATCCTACTGTCAGAATAGTTCATCAGAGGACAGTGTTAGCAAAGCTGCTCGCAAACGCAACTGGTTTATCAAGAAAATGAAGCTGGTTGGAAAATATGACAAAATGGACTTCTTATCCAATTCCTTCATTTGTTGTTGACTTGAGGTTTTTGTTGAAGGAAAAGGTCACTTGCCATGTCTGGATCCACAGCCTGGGCCTTCGTGCTCTCGCCTCTGTTGGGCTGAATGCCTGCTCCCCGTGGGTAATGGCTGCCTTGGTGACATCTTGGCCCAGTTCCGGAACTTTCCAGCCACTTTTAGTTACTGCAAAAGATCATTCCAAGGTATAATAAGATTCAGTGTTTTTGTTTAAAATCTTTTAAATTTTTATAAATGTATTAAAGTATAAAAGACACACCGGAGTATACAAATCACAAATGTACAGCTCAATAGATTTGCATAAAATGAACACGTCTGTGTCAATTCTACTCAGATCAAAAAAAAAAAACAAGATCAAAATCTTAGAAAACCTTCCTTGTGCCCTTTTCCTACAATCACTACCCTCTGAGGCCACAGTTCACTTTGCTTTTCCCAGAATTTAATGTGACTGGAGTCAAATGTGTATCCTCTTACATCTGCCTCCACCCACTCGTGTTTTGTGTATGAGATGCATTTGTGTTGCTACATGTTGTAGACTTTTCACCCTCATCACCATGATATTCCATTATACAGGGGTGAGCAAAAGTAGGTTCACAGTTGTGAATATGTAAAACAGAGTTTATTCTTGTATTATTCTTTTTATTATTATTATTATTAACCTACTTTGCCCACCCTTGTATCGCTTTACCATGTTCTATTTTTCTACTCTACTCATTCTGGCTCTTTAAAAATCACCAGTCTCTATACAGCTCCTCAGTGCAAGCAGGTGTCTGTACCCCTCAGGTGTTTAAAGTTGGGGGGGAGGGCACCTTCTCTTCCCAATTCCATCCCCAATGGCATCAAAAACAATGAAATACTAAGGAACAGATTTAACCAAGGACATGAGAGATCTCTACACTGAAAACTGCAAGGCACTGATGAAAGAAAATTAAAGATTCAAAAAATGGAATGGTATCCCTATTCATGGATTAGAAAAATTGATATTGTTAAAATGGACCTACCACACAAAGCCATCTTATAGATTCAATGCAATCTCTATCAAAATTCCAATGGCCTTCGCCCCCAGAAATAGAAAATACAATCCTTACCTTTGTGTGGGACCACAAAGGACACCAAATAGGCAAAGCAACCCCGAGAATGAAGAACGAAGCTGGAAAAACCACACTCCTGATATCAAACTGTACCACAAAGCTGCAACGCTCTAAACAGACCGGCCCTGCCCCGGGTGTGCTCGTCCTCAATGGGGCCTGGCCCTCCCCCAGGCCGGCCCCTGCTGGGCTGCCCCACGTGGAAGCCAACAAGGGCTGCAGGAGCTTCTCCGGGGAGGAGGGTGCCCGGGGGCAGCCATGTCTCCTTTAGACCCAAAAGGCAATCCAGGCCACCTCTCAGGGGGTGCAGCTCCTTCCCAGGCAGACCTGCACGCGCTGCGGGCGCCTTGTCCGCACCCCACCGCCCTGCGTGATGGGCTTGTCCTGGGGCTGCTGTCTTCCTCCAGCCTCAGTACCCGGCGGTCCCTTCCCACCTGCTGCCCTGGGCTGTCCCTGGACCAGCAGCAAGGCTTCCATTAGCCCCTCCCCTGGGGCAGCCTCCCAGCGACCAGGGCTCCCACCGGCAGGCGCTGCCCCTACTGCAGGGGGCCCGGCCCAGCTCCTCCATGGCCGGCAGTGCCAGCTGCTGTCCCCAGCAGCACAGCTCAGGCTCTTCACTGAAGGCTTCCTCCACTGAGGCCCCCCCCACACACACACACACACAAGCTTGTTTCAGGAGAGACGGGGCGGGTCTGCTCACAGCCCCACAGCCCGGGTCTCCCACTGGCGCTGGGGGAAGGTGAGGGCATAAGCCAGGCTCCATCCTGAAGCAGGTTCTCTGTCTGCATCTCCTGGGCAGGAAAGGGAAGGGTCAAAGGCTCGCCTGAGCCTTGTTTCCCAACAACCAGCTGAGCACTGTTATCCCCGGAGCAGCTCCAGGCGGCAGCACTGGGTCCCCTGAGCAGAAGCCGGTGGGACTGGCTCCTGAGGCACAGTGATGTCTCGCCTGCCCGCCTTGGGCTCAGTTCCCATTACCCAGTCTTCCTGGTCCCTCCATAACCCACCCGCAGGGCCATGCGTGTGCTAGGGCCACTTCCAGAGGCCCGCAGGCCAAGGGGACTCCGCTTCCTCACAGCCCCTTGCTTGGCTTCAGAAGGGGGAAGTTCCTTCCTCTCCCCAGTGAAGGTAGAATCGATTTATTTTTTTTAAAAAAGAAGGAGAGGGAAGAGGAGGAGAAGGAGGAGGAGAAGAGGGAAGAGGAGGAGGAGGAGGAGGAGAGGGAAGAGGAGGAGGAGGAGGAGGAGAGGAAAGAGGAGGAGGAAGAGGAGGAGGAGGAGAGGGAAGAGGAGGAGGAGGAGGAGGAGAGGGAAGAGGAGGACGAGGAGGAGGAGAGGGAAGAGGAGGAGGAGGAGGAGGAGAGGGAGGAGGAGGAGGAGGAGGAGGAGGAGGAGGAGGAGGAGGAGAGGGAAGAGGAGGAGGAGGAGAGGGAGGAGGAGGAGGAGGAGAGGGAGGAGGAGGAGGGGGAGAGGGAGGAGGAGGAGGGGGAGGAGAGGGAAGAGGAGGAGAAGGAGGAGGAGGAGAGGGAAAAGGAGGAGGAGGAGAGGGAAGAGGAGGAGGAGGAGGAGGGAAGAGGAGGAGGAACTGCCCTCCCTCTATGACCCCAGAATTCTTCCTTCAGTTCTTGTGAACTGTTGGGGTGGAGAAGGGGGAGGAGGAGAGGTAGAGGGAGGAGGAGGAGGAGGAGCAGGAGCAGGAGCAGGAAGAGGAGGGCAGGTCTGGCACTCTGAGAGCCCAGAGTACAGACCAGCGCCTCGCTGCTCCTGTGACCTCACAGGGGAGATGGGGATGCAGGCCCAGGTGATGCCTCTGCTGCAGAGCTCAGGGCACTGGGGCTGTCCTGTGGCCATGTGGAGACCCCACTGACAGTCTCCTGTTACCTCTTCTCCAGACTAGGCCTAACCTCGGGTTTTTCTGGCTTCTCCCAGACACCAAAGATTTACGTCCTCATTTTTCTTCATCTTCCACCAGGGACCTCTCAGGGCTTAGAATAGTCTAACCTGCCCCTCCCAGGCCTGGACACCTGCCTCCCACACAGAACAGCTCTCGGCACATCCAGCAAAGCACTGCTCCACGAACGGTCTCCACTGGGGTTCAGAGGCAAACTCACATTGTGCAATTTCTGAGTCAGAAATTCTGCCAAACTCAAGTCTTCCTGTGTTGTCAAGTGGGAGAGTGCAAGGCTCAGAATTACTCCGGTTTCAAGTTCGTATCTGCCACCATCAAGTCCTCTGGAGCCTGTGAGGCTCACTGATGGGCTCGACTCCTATTTAATTTGACTGGCAGGTGGCTGGCACGTCAGCAGTGGGCTGAACCCTCCCCAGCCCCTTGACAGAAGGTCCAGGTCTGAGCTCTGGGGCCCAAGCACCCCTCAATACTCCTGGCAAAGCTGTGCGTTCACCTGCATCGTTCTGAGTAGCTTTCCAAAGCTGCTCAACGTGGCCTGTGACTCTGTGTCGTCATCAGTCCCTGTTGGTAGGAGAGCTGGTTGTTGGAAAGGAAGTGACCTTCCCAGCCTCGGTGACCCCACATCCACTTCCCCTGAGACACATTATTGCCTCTTGGCCCAGGGCTGGGTTCTAGCCATGAGTGTACCCCAAACACTACAAACTCAACCCCAAAACACAGGAGAGGCCCTGAGGGTGGGGAGGAGGGAGGCCTCTGGTGATGTGCTGAATTTCCTTCTCCAAGTTTTTGCTTCCCATGCCCCTCGCTGCCTTGCCTTCCTCCTCTCCAGGGGCTAGCCTTTTCTGAAGTGTCTCTGCATTGCCTCTCAGCTCCTTACCATCCCCCTCCACTCATCAACCTTGCAGCATGGAGAAGGGGTGAGGAGCCAAGCGACACTAGCATAGAAGTTTCTAGAAAGCACTGGAGGTAAGACATCTCCTAAAGTTGACCCAAATAGCTTTGTCCCTGTCATACACTCATTGGGTAACTAGAAATAAAGTCCAAAAAACTGGTTATGCTTAAAACTAAAACTGTTTATCTCACAGGGAGGTGCAGCTCTGAATGAAACAGGAGGTACCTGAGACACAGGCAGCAGCAGGAGACGGGGTGCCCAGGCGCACCTGCAGGGCCCAGGTGCCTTCCCATGAGAGGGAGCTGCGGGGACACACATTTCACAGAGACGCTCCCCCTCGAGCTGGCTGCCTGCCCCAGCGGCACCTGAAAGCCAGCGCTCCAGCGTCGCCCTTGTCTCACCTCACCCTGGGCCCACGTTAAATAAGATCAATCAAACAGAAGTGTCCCACACGCTGGTTGTGTAGCCTCATGTGTGAACATGTGCATTGAATAACCAGAAAGGCCTGCTGGGATCATGCCTGACTGTCAACAGGGTCCGTCCCGTGGAGTGGGGCGAAGGGTGACACCCGCCACCCTGACGTGCTGTGATGTGCTCGTTGAAGTTTCCAAGTAGCAACTGTACATGGCGCCTGTAATATTAGACAAACCAGAAATACATAGGGCAATAAACTGGGTCACCTGTCAAAGGGCCCGCAAAACATATTAAATAAGACAGATTATTGGGGCTTCTTCTTTTAATTTATTTTTAATTTTTATTAAATTTACTGGGGTGACTGATTAATAAGATCATATAGATTTCAAGTGTACATCTCTATGATACATGAGCTATGCTGCACTGTCCCACCCCCAAAGGCAAGTCATCTTCTGTCACCATATAGTTGGCCCCTTTACTACCTCCCTCCCCCTTCCCTGTGGGAACCACCCACTGCTGTCTGTGTTCATGAAGTTGAGTTTCATATCCCACATCTGGGTGACATCATATGGTTCTTAGCTTATTCTGTCGGACTTATTTCACGTAACATAATATTCTCAATGTCCATCCGTGTTGTCGCAAATGGCGCTGCTTCATCCTTTCTGATGGCTGAGTAGAACTCCATCGTCTTCTTTATCCAGGCCTCTGTCGCGGGGCACTTTGGCTGTGTCTGTGCCTTGGCCACCATGAATAATGCTGCAGTGAACATAGAAGGGCACGTTTCTTTACAAATAAATGTTTTCAATTTTTTCACGTAGATGCCCAGGAGAGGTTGCTGGGTCATATTAGCTGTCTTCTTAACATTTTGAGGAGCTGCCATACTGTTTCCCGCACTGGCTATACCAGTTCATATTCCGACCAGCAGTGAATGATCGTTCCTTTTTCTCCACATCTCTCCAAAACTTGTTATTATTTGTCTAGTGGCCATTTTAACAGGTGTGAGTTGGTATCTCATTGAGGTTTTTATTTGCATTTCTCTAATATCTAGTGAAGCTGAGCATCTTTTCGTATATCTGTTGGCCATTTGTGTGTCTTCTTAGGAAAGGTGTCTGTTCAGGTCTTCTGCCCATTTTTGTTGTTGTTGTGAATCCTCATTGAGGATATTTTTTTTCCATTGATTTTTAAAGAGAGCAGAAAGGAGGGAGGTAGGAGAGAAAGAGAGAAAGAGAGAGAGAGAAACATCAATGTGAGAGAGACACATTGACACATCTGTTGGTTGCCTCCTGCATGCTCCCTGATTGGGACCAGGGATTGAATCTGCAACACAGGTATGTGCCCTTGGCTGAAACCAAACCTGTGAGCCTTCAGTGTTGGGGCCAATACTCTAACCATAGAGCCACACCAGTCAGGGCTTTTTCAGTCTCTTTTAATAAAACTTTGTAGTTTTCAATATACAGGTCCTTCATATTCTTAAGTTTATTCCTAGACATTTTGTTCTTTCTGTTGTAATAGCAAAAGGAATTTTTTTCATTTCTTTTTCTGAAATTTCATTGTTAGTATATGGGAATGCAGTGGATTTTGAACATTTTTTGTATTCTGTAACTTTACTGGGGTGTCTTCTCATGAAAATTGAGAAATGTTGGCAATTCTTTAGGGAATGCTTGCAAGCTCATTTTTGAGACCAATGTGACCCTGATACCAAAACCACAAAAGGATCACACACACACACACACACACACACACACACACACACACATTACAAGCCAATATCCCTAATGAATATATGTGCAAAAATCCTCAACAAAGTATTAGTAAACCAATTTCAACAGCACACTAAAAGGATTGTATGCCATAATCAAGTGGAACTTATCTCAGGGATATAAGGATGATTCAACATCCTCAAATCAGTCAATGTGGTATTTACACTAATAAAAGACAAACATGCAAATTGGCCATACCTTCGCTATGCCTTAAGCCACGCCCACCAGCCAATCAGAGCAACTATAAGCAAATTAACCTAACCAAGATGGCGGCTGGCAGCCACAGAGCTGGAGCAAGCAGGAGGCTTGGTTGCCCCAATGATGGAGGAAGCCAACCTTCCCGGCTGGCTTTTGCCTCCTCTCAAGGCAACAAAGTTTCAATTATAGAAGGTAAATAAACCCCAAATACCTGCTTTCGGCTGCCATGGCCACAGAGCTGGAGTGAATAAAAAAAAGGAAAGACTGGGAGCTTCAGTCGTCAGGGGGCTTGGTTAGTCTGAAAATAGCCATCAGCCCCTCACCCACACTGGCCAAACCCCCATGGGGTGAAGGTCCCCATGGGGGGGTTTGACTAGCCTGCAAATAGCCATCAGCCCTCACCCAGGCTGGCCAGGCACCCCAGCAGGACCCTCACCCTGATCCAGGAAACCCTTCAGGGCAAACCAGTCGGCCCCCACCCATGCACCTGGCCTCTATCCTATCTAATAAAAGAGAAACATGGTAATTAGCTGTACCTCCGCTACCCTTCCCATTGGCTAATCAGGGCGATATGCAAATTAACTGCCAGCCAAGATGGTGGCCGGCAGCCAGGAAGCTTGAAGCGAACATGAGGCTTGCTTGCTTCAGTGATGGAGGACTCCAACGTTCCCCACCTGCTGCTGCCGGCCTCTGAGCTTGCAGTTTGAAACATTGTTACAAATATAGAAGCTAAACAAAACCCCAGAAACCTGCTTTCAGCCAGCCGGGATCTCAGAGCTGGATTTGAAACAGTGTTTCGATTATAGAACCCAAACAAACCAGATACCTGCTTTCAGCAGCAGAGGCCTAAGAGCTGGAGCCAAGCCTCAGAGCTAAAGCTGGCCCAGAATAAAAAATAAAAAAAAGAAAGAAAAAAAGGAGCGGTTGGGAGCTTCAGTCACATGCCAGCCTGAAAACAGCCCTCAGCCCCTCACCCAGGCTGGCCAGGCACCCCAGTGGGGACCCCCACCCTGAAAGGTGTGTGACCAGCTGCAAACAGCCATCATCCCCTCATCCAGGCTGGCCAGGCACCCCAGTGGGTACCCCCACCCTGATCCAGGACACCCTTCAGGGCAAACCAGCCGGCCCCCACCCATGCACCAGGCCTCTATCCTATATAGTAAAAGGGTAATATGCCTCCCAGCACTGGGATCAGGGGAGCAGCGAGGCCTCCCGGAACCAGGATCAGCGTGACAGGGGGCAGCGCCCAAACCCCCTGATCGCCCTGCAGCTCTGTGTGTGACAGGGGGCGGGGTCACAACCTCCCTATCCGCCCTGCTCTGTTTGTGACAGGGGAAGGCACCCCAACCCCCTGATAGCCCTGCGGCTCTGTGTGTGACAGGGTGCAGTGCCCCAACCCCCTGATCGGCTCTGCTCTGTGTGTGACAGGGTGCGGCGCCCCAACCCCCCCCCAATGGGCCCTGCTTTGTGTGTGACAGGGTAGAGCCATAACCTCCCCATCGGCCCTGCCCTGAGTGTGACAGTGGCGGAGCCCCAACCCCCTGATTGACCCTGCTCTGTGGGTGATAGAGAGCAGTGCTCCAACCGCCCCCCACGGGCCCTACTCTGTGTGTGATGGGGTAGAGCCATAACCTCCCCATCGACCCTGCCTTGAGTGTGACAGGGGGTGATGCCCCAACCCCCCAATCAGCCCTACCCTGAGCCTGACCAGGGGCTGCACCTAGGGATTGGGCCTGCCCTTTGCCACCCAGGAGCAGGCCTAAGCCAGCAGGTCGTTATCTCCCGAGGGGTCCCAGACTGCGAGAGGGCACAGGCTGGGCTGAGGGATCCCCCTCTCCCCCTCAAGTGCACAAATTTTTGTGCACCGGGCCTCTAGTTCTATACAATAAAAGGGTAATATGCAAATTGACCCTAACAGCAGAAAGATTGGGAATGACTGGTCACTATGACACACACTGACCAACAGGGGGCAGATGCTCAATGCAAGAGCTGCCCCCTGGTGGTCAGTGCGCTCCCACAGGGGGAGCTCTGCTCAGCCACAAGCCAGGCTGATGGCTGCCAGCACAGCGGTGGTGATGGGAGCTTCTCCTGGCTCCTCAGCAGCACTAAGGATGTCTGACTGCAGCTTAGGCCTGCTCCCTGCTGTCAAGTGGACATCCCCTGAGGGCTGCTGGGCTGCCAGAGGAATGTCTGACTGCCAGCTAGGGCCCGATCCCCCAGGGAGCGGGTCTAAGCCAGCAGGTGGACATACTCCAAGGGGTCCCAGACTGCAAGAGGGCATAGACCAGGCTGAGGGATCCCCCTCCCCCCCCCCTGAGTGCACAAATTTTCATGCACTGGGCCTCTAGTATCACATTAATAATATGAAGGACAAAAATCATATGGCCTTATCTATAGATTCAGGAAAAGCATTTGAAAAAATTCAGCATCCATTTATGATTTTAAAAATCTCAACAGAGGAAACATACCTTAACATAACAAAGACTATATATATGACAAGTCCATAGCTAGCATCATATTCAATTGTGATCAGAAAGATCATAAATAAAACAAGGATGCCCACTCTCACCACTCTTATTCAACATAGTACCGGAAGTCTGGCTACAGCAACCAGACAAGAAGAAGAAATAAAAAGCATCCAAATTGGAAAGGAAGAAGTAAAACTGTCACTGTGCAGAGACACGATTCTATATGTAGAAAACCCTAAAGACTCCACCAAAATACTGTTAGAACTAATAAATTCAATAAAGTTGCAGGGTACAAAACATACAGAAAACTGTGGTGTTTATATGCATGAATAATGAACTATCAGAAAGAGAAATTAAGAAAGCAATCACCTTTACAATTGCATCCAAAAGAATAAAATACCTAAGAATATATCTAACCAAGGAGGAGAAAAACCCTTTATAAAACTATAAGACATTAAAGAAATAAAATTTTAAAAATACAAATAAATGGAAAGATGTTCTATGTTCTGATTGGAAGAATTAGTATTGTTAAAATGTCCATACTACCCAAAGCAATCTACAGATTCAATGCAACCTATCATAATTCCAATGGCATTTTTCACAGAACTAGAAAAAATAATCCTAAAGTTTGTATAGAACCACAAACGACCCTAATTAGCTAAAGTGATCTTGAGATAGAATGAAGTTGGATGTGCCACGCTACCTGATGTCACACTATACTGCAAGCTATGGTAATCACCTGGCATCAAAACAGACACCTGGTTCCAAGGAAAGCAGAGAGAGCCAGCAGGAAACCCGCATTCATGCGGTCAGTTACTCTATGACAAGGGAAGCAAAGAAGTGCAATGGGATAGAGACAGTCTATTCAGTACACGGTGCTGGGAAAACCCGACAGATACATGCGGAAAAGTGAAGCCCTCACCCTGGTTTCAAAGCACCTCACTGCGCTGCTTCTCTCAGGGATGCCCTGGGACCGCCCACTTCTACTCATCGGGTCTGAGCTTGGTTCTCACAGCAGGTCCAACTTCCCCTGGGACACACAGCAAGAGGCTGGGGGCGGGGGTCCCTTTCTCTCCCCTAAAAGGGGAGCAAGGTAACAATGACAATCCCCCTTGCTTTGCACTTGTATGAAAAGGAGCTAGCGGGGCGGGGTGTGGGGTATGCAGAAGGGGCTACATGACCAAACTTCAAATGTCTGAGTGGCAGATACACCTGGCAGGTCTGGCAGCCGCCAGGGAATAAGCCGCAAATTAGACTCTAAACGTTCTCATCACACTTACCCAGCTGTCTTGTTGAGGATTTTCAGTGAAACATTTTAAATGTGCACATTGCTCTAGGGAGGGAGAAAAGTGTCATTCAGCTCACTTTCTTCCTGTCTGGCCTCTCCGTGCTTTGCCCCAGGGTCCTCTGTATTCTGCACTGAGTATCTAGGCCCCATAGCACTGTGGGCCGCTGGACAGAGCCGGGAACCTAGAGCAGTGGCCCTCAGCTCAGGGCCACTTGTCCCCCAAAGGATGTCCGGTAACGTCTGAAACGTCTTTAATTGTCACGCCGTAGGGGACCAATTAGCATCTAGTGAGTGTAGGCTAGGGATGGTGCTAAGTATCCTACAGTGCATAGGACAGCGCCCCCCTCCACCCCCCGCCCCCCCCCACACACACACCAGAATTGCCGAGCTCCCATCGTGCTGAGCTGAGCTTGAGAGACCCCGCCCTGAGCCTCCCCAGCAGCAACACCCTTTGGGAGGTTATTCGAGGTGCAGAACCTCAGGTTTCACACAAACCCCTGGGTGAGACACAGCAGAAGGCGAGTAGCCCCGTGGCACTCAGGAAAGGATAGGCTAGTGAGGGCGGCCAGACCTGCCCGCCCAGACAGTGATGAGAGTAGGCGCTGAGGGCCAGGTGGCCTGGGACCGGCTGCTGAGCTGAGCTGCTGAAAGCAGCCCTCCCCGTGTGGACAGACTGGGCAGGGCCCTGTGCCCGCATCTTACAAGAATTAGTTTGCTGACCTCTGAGCAAGGTCATGCTATGGAAACATTCCCCCAAATTGCAGATTATTTCTCAAACATCACAACCTGCACGGGTCGCGGGAGAGGAAAGTACACAGTGCGCCCTGAGTGTCATGCGCAGTCAGGCCCCGCTGCGCCTAAAGCTTCCACGGAGTGCGCCACCTCTCACACTCGATTGGCCAAGCAAGTCATGTGGACGTCCTACCTCCAGCGGGGGGGGGGGGGGGGGGGGGGGGGAGGGTGGTGAACAGAAGAATGGCAATTCCTAATGACTAGCAGGCCCTCTCCCCGGAATGCCCACCCTGTCCCCACGTTAACGTGGCCTCGCTGTGAATCTCATCAAGGACTGGAACAGGCCTGGTGGAGCTGCATCCCAGGGGGTCCTCACGCCTCCTGGAAGGACAACGGTACAAACATATGGATCCATTTGTCTGCACTGAGCACACTGAGCACTTACACACCACAGCTTTCCTCTCTCACAGAGACCTGGGAGGTGGGTTCCATCCACCTTTTCCAGATAAGGAAACTGAGGCAGAAAGGAGATGTGGCATACCCAGCTGGTAGGCAGTAGGGTTGGGACTCAAATTTAGGTCTGTCCAATCTCAAAGCCAATATATGTTAACATCACCATGATCTGATATTGCAGAGACTTATAGGTTACTAGGCATTCTATATACTCCTTTCTCCTTTTAATCCTCACAGTAACTTAGAAAGTAGGTATAATTAAGTGACCAAACCAAGATTCCAACCCAGATCTATTCACTCCAAAGATGGTGGTTCTCGTGGTTTCTCCTACTAGGACAACCGCTCTGTACCTGAGCCCCTCGGTCGCGGGGCACCCCGCGCGGTGCCTGGGCTTACACATCGGTGGGCAATGCTGCCTGCAGCTGTGGGACCTGCGTCTGTGCCTGAGGGTTTTCTCGGAGCCACTCCCAGGGGGCTGCTCTGTGTTCCTGGATGTCAACAGAGTCAGGAATCACAGCACAGGACCAGCCCCGCCCCCAGCGCAGGGTGATCACCCCGCTAAGACGCCTGGGGCAGGGATCCAAACACCCCAGCCGGGGGCCCTGGATGCAACTCCGTGGTGGCAGGGGCTTCTGCATGGGCCCCAGAGCCCTGGGAGCTGGCTGGGTCCCGTGTCATCGTTGCCGTATCTCAGGCGTCAGATTTAACAAACAAAAGTTACAGGCTCTCCAGTTACAGTTGAATTTCAGACAAAAGTGATTTATTGTTTAGTATAAGTATTCCCCAGGTAATATTTGGAATCAGCCTTCTATTGTACTTTCTCCTTTTTTTTGTTACTTAGACAAAAGGTGCACAGAAAAATGCAGGCCAGGGAAGGCCAAGTCATCCCAGGTGTGGCTAGCTCACCAACACTGTGGGCTACTATGCCACGCGCAAAGGGTTACAGCAGCGGTTCTCAACCTGTGGGTCGCGACCCCTTTGGAGGTCGAACAACCCTTTCACAGGGGTCGCCTAAGACCATCGGAAAACACATATATAATTACATTTTGTTTTTGTGATTAATCACTATGCTTTAATTATGTTCAATTTGTAACAATGAAAATACATCCTGCATATCAGATATTTACATGACGATTCATAACAGTAGCAACATTACAGTTATGAAGTAGCAACGAAAATAATTTTATGGTTGGGGGTCACCACAACATGAGGAGCTGTATTAAAGGGTCGCGCCGTTAGGAAGGTTGAGAACCACTGGGCTACAGGGTTCCCTCTTCCGCGGAACACGCCCCTCAGGGATGCGCAGGCCGCAAGGCATCCGAGCTGCCTCCTCCAGTCAGTGGCCTCCCGGCACAGGCTGCTGCCTGCGAGGCCCGAGGGTCTGCGCACCAGCAGCTGGGATGGACTGCATCCCGCGTCCTCCCCGGTCCGTGTTGAACCCCACATCCCGAGGCGAAGGCATTTGGTGGCTGGGCTTTCGGGTGGCTGGCCTCATGATGGGATTAGTGCCTTCATAAGAAGGGACTTTTAACAAGAACTTTAAAATGTTTAATTACAGTTAACATACAATATATTAGCTTAGGTGTGCAGCGTAGTGTTAAATATTTACATAACTTACTAGTGATCACCCGCTAAGTCTAGCACCCAGCTGATACCACACAGAGCTAGCACGATACCACTGGCTTTATTCCCCAACCCATGACTATTCTGCAACTGCCAATCCTCCTAATCCCTCCACCTTTCTTACCCATCTGGCCACCGATAGGTCCAGCCATGCTGTTGCAGGTGGCACGACACCATTCTTCCTTACAGCTGAGACCCAGACCATTGCATGCACCACCTCGTCTTCATCCACTCGTCTGCTGATGAGCACTCAGGCCGCGTCCATATCTTGGCTCTTGTAAATGCTGCTGCAGTGAACATAGGGGTATATATCTTTTCAAATTAGTGTTTTGGTTTCTTCAGATAAGTTCCCAGAAGTGGAATTGCTGGGTCCTCCTGCTTTAAAGTCTGTTTTGTCTGGTATAAGTATTGCTGCCCCAGGTGTTTGTTTCCATGTTTAGGGGTATTTCCCATACCTTCCCTGCCAGTCTGGGTGTCCTTCCATTGAAGTAAGTCTCTGTAGACAGCATACGTAAGAGCTTGTTTTTCTATCCATTCAGCCTATCTTTGATGGGAGCATTTATTACATTTACATTGAAAGTAATTGTTGATAGATATGTATTTTTTGTAGTTTTGGCCATTTTATAATTCATATTTTTAATCTCATTTTTTCTTCTTCTTAAAGAAGTCCCTTTAACATTTCTTGCAGTACCGGTTTTGGTGGTGACAAACTCATTTAGTTTTTTCTTGTCTGGAATGTAAAAAGAGACTTGAGAGCTTCTCTCTCTCTCTCTCTCTCTCTCTCTCTCTCTCTCTCTCTCTCTCTCTCTCCCCCCCCCCCTTACCCATGTGAAAACAAGCAAGAAGACCACTGCCTACATGCCAGGAAGCAGGACTCCACCAGACATCAATTCAGCAGCATCTTTATTTTTTATTTTTTTAAATATTTTTATATTTATTGATTTGAATGAGAAAAAGAGAGAAAAACACACATCAGTGTGTTGTTCCACTTATTTATGTATTCACTGGTTGATTTTTGTATATGCCCTGGCCAGGTATTGAAGCCATAACCTTGGTATTTCAGGACAACGCTCTAATCACCTGAGCCACCAGCCAGAGCTTGGATCTGCTGGCATCTCGATCTTGGACTTCCTCTCTAAAACTATGAGGCATTAATGCTTATTGTTTAAGTTACCCAGTCTATGGCATTTTCATCATAGCATCCCAAACTGCTACAGAGGAGCCAAACACAGCAGGTGGCTTCTCTTGCAGAATCTTTATTTTCATCAGTTCTATAGCAGATTGGGAGTTAAGATCCAGGGCTCTGAGACCAAACAACCTAGGTTAAGTCCTAGGCCTTGGGCAAGCTATTTAACTATTCTATACTTGCTTTAAAATCTATAAGAGAAGAAAACTAATAGCACCTGTCAAGTCAGATTAAGTTACGCTGCCATAAAAACAACTCCAAATGGCAGCAGACTTTCAAAAACAGGCTTAGTGCCTGCTCCAGTCACATGTCTGTTGTGGGTTTGCTGTGCTCAATTCCATTTGGTCTTCATTCTGTGATGCAGGCGGACATGAGGCCTATATTTTCGACACTGCCAATCTCATGGCAGAGGAAAAGAGATCCTGGCAGAACCACAGAATAATTTTGGAAGTTCCACACATCACTTCTGCTCTGGATTCATGACCCCAAATTTGTCACATGGTCAAGACTGAAGGTATAGGGTGGAAAGCATAACTCTCTCACATGGAAGAGAGGCCAAAGTTTTGAACAATAGTGTAATCTACTACACTAACATATATGACTGTGATGAGGATTGAAGGTAAGGGGCACATAGTAAGTATTCAAAAAGTTAGCTATTATAAATATTAGTGCCATTATTTTAACTTCTAAGTTACTCATAAATGGGCCCTTCTCAGTAGTCATTTAGATGAAGACTTTGAAAGTACTTATTCTATTTAGAGATAGTGTATGGATTAGTAGGTACTATAAACCAGTGATAAGTTTATTCAACTGTAAAATGAGAATAAAAGTGGTGTCTACTTCACAAGGATGCTGTGAGGACTGAATAAGATAATCTACACAGTGATCAAGGAAAGATGGCTGCAAACTCTTTGTTACTTTTTTATTAAAAGTGGAAGCTAATTCCCTTGAATCTTGTCTAGCTTTAGTTGCCTACACTTGACCAATAGAACATGGTGGGAGTATGTTTTGGGACTTCTGAGGCTGGGTCATAGCTTCTGCCCAGCACTCTTAGATCACTTGTTCTTAGAACCCTGAGCTGACACATAAGTGGGACAGAAGTGTGACAGAGCCCAGACTTTTGGGTGTTTGTGCCAGACATTTGAGAAAAGCCATCTTGAAGCCATCCGACTACCCTAACTATCTGTTCAATACCAACAAGTGACCACAATTGGTCTTTAGAACATAAGAATCACCCAGCTTAGCCCTGCCTGAATTCCTGGCCCACAGAATCATGAGATAATAGAATGGCTGTTTTAACCACTAAGTTTTAGGGTGGTTGCTGTTCAGCAATGGGGAACCAGACCACATGCAACCCCTCAGCACTGTCTGACTAATGTGGTCCAGAAATGATTGCTAATGTCATTAGATCATAAGTAAACTTTCAATTCATTTTCCCCATTGAATTCAGAATGCCTATGACTTAGGACTGAGGAAAAGGTAGTAAAGACACAACCTTAGTCAAATGTCTCAGAAACAGTTTCCTCGACTTCCCCTAAATGTAAAGAAAAGAGAAGCAATGTCCCTAAAGCCCAATAGTCTTCCATGTTTAAGGTCGATAAGCCTTAAACATGAAATACTATTTAAAAAATTGTTTTCATTGATTTATTTTAGAGAGAGAGAAACATGAATTTATTGTTCCACTTATTTATGCATTTATTGGTTGATTCTTGTATTATGTGCCCTGACTGGGGATCCAACCTGCAACCCAGGTATTTTGAGATGATGTTCTAACCAACTGAGTTACCTGGCCAGGGCTAGAAGACTATTAACCTGAGGAATAACTCTACTTCTTTTGGGTATAATTGTGTCTAAACCTTTCAAGAAAATCAAATTTAACATTTTTAGTTCCCTTGAAACTTCAAGTTAAATTGCTGCACCTACATGACAATGTAATTGGACCTGGTGGGTACATGTGCCCTTCGGTACCCGCCACACACCTTCAGGAGACTGTAGATCACATTTTGAGAAGCAATGACCTAGGTTGTGAGTTGGAACATTCCCCTCTTCAAGATTAAATAAGAAAATATGTCTGGGCTTGTGCCACACCCCCTTTGGTGTCGATTTGTTTGTTTTCTTAACACAGAGATGCAGCCATTTTAGATGGAGGTTGAGACAATTCACCAAATTCCATCTTCTTTCTCTCTGAGGACACAACTGGACCATATTTCCCAGTATCCCCTGCAGAGATATATGCTTGTGTGACTGAGACCTGGCCATTGGGATATGGCAGCCACGATGGACTGGCTCCTGGCAGATCTCCTGTGTCGCCCTTCATGCTCTATTCCACCATCTGCTGGACAGTTCAGGGGAGGAATCTGAGACCCCCAAAGAGATGGTAGAAACAAGGGTGGGAGGGTCTTGGATCCCTGAATGACTGAGTAAAGCAGATCCCACTTCCCAGCTCCACCATGGTAACCAGCATTGGACTGTGAGAAATAAGCCTTCATTAGGCTAAGCCAGTGATGGCGAACTTTTTGAGCTCAGCATGTCAGCATTTTGAAAAACCCTAACTTAACTCTGGTGCCATGTCACATATAGAAATCTTTTGATATTTGCAACCATAGTAAAACAAAGATTTATATATTTTTTATAAATATATTTTATTGATTTTTTACAGAGAGGAAGGGAGAGGGATAGAGAGTTAGAAACATCGATGAGAGAGAAACATCGATCAGCCGCCTCCTGCGCATCCCCCACTGGGGATGTGCCCGCAACCAAGGTACATGCCCTCTGACCGGAATCGAACCTGGGACCTTTCAGTCTGCAGACCGACGCTCTATCCACTGAGCCAAACCGGTTACGGCAAGATTTATATTTTTAATATTTATTTTATATATTTAAATGCCATTTAACAAAGAAAAATCAACCAAAAACTGAGTTCGCGTGTCACCTCTGACATGCGTGTCATAAGTTCGCCATCACTGTGCTAAGCCATTGAGATTGGGGGGTTTTGGTTGCAGTAGTGAGCCTTTCTTAACTAACTCAAAGGTACGGGGTGAGGAGAAGATTGTCCAGGGCTTCTCCAAGAAGAGTAAACTAGAGAGTTCAGGGCTGGAGACTCCCTGGAGAGCAGGGAGCAGATATTCTGGGAGTGATTCTTCCCTAACTTGGCTGCTGAATTGAACTGATGTTACTGACTTCTTCAGCCTCAGGGCTTAGGATGTCCGGGCCGCCAGCCACTAGGGACGAGGATCCTAGAGGCCAATATGGTGGTGGAGAACTTACTGACAGCAGTGACACTGAAGAGCACAACTCCCGACAAAAGGGAAAAGTGGCTCAGGGGGCTGTCCCTGCCCTCCGTGGTCCCCCAAGGGTATGGAGCAGGAATCTTCTACTCTCTCTTCTCCCTGCAGAGGAACAGCAGGAAGATGTCTAGCACAGCATGTCCTCCTGGCTCCAGTGACAACCAGGTGAAACTCTGTCGCTTGTCAGGCTGGAGACCTCCGAATGGACTCATCTAATCCCTGAGACTTCTTTAGAAGGAGAATCCTTTTTGTCAACTGTTCCATTTGCTCAGCCTGGCTTCCATGAAGCAAGATAGTTGTGCTCAAATCAGCTCAGCAGGGAGCAGATATTCTGGGAGTGATTCTCCCCTAACTGGGCTGCTGAATTGAACTGATGTTACTGACTTCTGCAGCCTCGGGGCTTAGGATGTCCATGGCCATCAGCCACTAGGGACAAGGATCCTAGAGGTTAATATAGTGGTAGTGACTCAAAAAGGAGAGAGCCCAGATTTGGAGGTCACACTGGCCTACATTGACTCCCAGCTTCAGCTCCTACTACCAGCTGTGTGATCTGGGAACATAACTCAGCCTCTCTGAGCTCCCATTTCTATGCCTGAAAACTGGAGGCTGAGGAACCCTAACTCATAGAGTCCTTAAAAGGGGTAAATGAATTAATGAATAAAATGCCTGTCATAGTAGCTCTTCTCTGCAATCCCCTCTTCTATATCTGGAGCCATACATTTCAGGATCTTGAAAGTCACTAACTACTATCAATCCTTGCAATTGGCCTCACCATCTCGCTGCTCTTCAGTGACCATTGTATGAGGTTGTAGTGAAAACAAGCTTGAGATTTCCTATTAGGAGCCACTGTGGACCTGGCAGCTGGGCCTGCATAATACTTTAGGGGAGAACAAGGGGCTAGCACCTCACCTAATGCTTAAGAGGGCCCTTATATAACCCCAATCCTGCAACCATTCCAGTCTCTACTCTGCACTAGTGCAACAGGAAATAAACATCAGAGGTTTGTTGGCAGACCATACGATACCCTCCTGTCACATCTGAGTGCATTATCGGATTACCTAGTAGGCCAGGGCTGCAAATAGATGGCATGCACCCCACTACTCCTATACCTGTGGCAGACAGCACTAATCAACCATGGCACTATTCCCCACTGAGCCCACACAAGGCAACAGAATCCTTCTCCACATAAGCAGTCTGGTAGACACAACCAATCAATCAGAGATATCATGCAAGCGGGAACCTAGTTACCAAATCATAGATATTTGCCCTCTGGAGTGGTCTAGCCATGGTGAATGGCAAGCTAGAGAGACATAATCAGGAGGAAACCAAGGTAATCATCGAGCTGCCCAGTGCTCACAAGAGCACAGTGCACAAGTGCTAGCGAAATCTGTATGAAACCATGCAATCAGCCATGCACTCCAGGTTGGAAGGACTATTTCCAAAGCATGACTTTTGCACCTTCTATGTATTGCTTTGCTGGGCAATGAGGTTTTCCCAGGAGAACGAATGAAGCGTGTACCAGTGCAGAGGGTGGCCATTGTCCCGCAGTTCCAAGCGTCGCTAGCCGATCCTCTAACTGAACACCAGAGCTCATCCCATCTCCAGAACTGTTAACAAGACACTGACATATAGTACAGGGTGCGATAGCTTCCAATGCAGCAGCTCTGGCCATGAATCAACTAAACAGGATATGCCACGATGTTTAAGATGACTGTAAGTGTATTTATGACCAGGTCAGTGTTTCTGCCAGTTACCTTTATTGTTTTTATGAAATTGGATTAACATTTATTTATTGCCCGTACTATTTCCTATTCACAATGGAGCTTCATTCAACTTTTGAAGATATTTATAATGTTTTCTGCTGATCTCTGTGGCATGAAAAAAGAGGTCTTTTTTCTTTGGGTTTCTGCAAGGAACTCACAAAGCTAATTTGGATGATAAAATGATACCATTTCAAACATCTTCATGCATGGATTATAGTATTTGAACCTTTTTATGTGAAGAGATTAATCATATGGTTTGCATCACCAATCTTATAATTTTAATCAAAAGGCTGTTCAGATGAAAAGCAAAATTTTATCTCATGATGGAATATGCTACCTCATGGGAGTAACTTCTGTTCCTGCTGTTGGACTGTGCTTATGCCACTGGCAGTCTGAGAGGTGGATTTATTCCAGAACGGGCAATATAAACCCAAGATGCAATTCTGCCATTTCTTACTGTCGTTCACTACAATAGTAATAGCTCCCATTTTTGAAAGTTCATTATATCCCAACTGTATGTACAATCTCTCAAGACAGAGAATTAAGAACCATGATCTCCTATTTTTCAGAAGAGGAAACTGAGGCTAAGCATGGGTCACACCCCCAAGTCCCCTGGCGGTACTGACAAGAGAAGGATTCACAGGCAACTTGGTCTAATGCCCAATGCTGTCCTTGTGGCCAAGATGTTCTCCTCTCTAAGATTATTTTATGTGGCCAAATCTATGAGAAAGAATCAAACTAACTGCAAAATACCATGGAGACAAAACAAAAACCTAATTGATGTAACTCTCATTGTCCAGCTTTTAGAAGTACTCTCAGCCATGGAGATGGTGACCCGTGGTGTGAAGGGGCCCAGAGGCCATGTTGTTTAGCTCAGAGGAGCCAGGCAACAGAGACTTCCCTCCCCGCTCCTCTGCCAGAGCACTAATCTCCCCGTGATATCTCTCATGTCTGGCTCTCTACCAAGTAGTCAGCATAGCGTCACTGCCAGCATCACAGTGGCCTTCATAATAATCACAGACCACACTGGCAGCCTCACCACAGCTCGTTTTGTGGCACATAGTACGACTGGGTAATATAGTGCCGTCTAACATATAGTAGAGTGCTGTATGCTAGACATGCATGACTTCATTCTGTCCTCCCAACATCTCTAAAACATCTACCCTTTTCACACATTGAGAAGCTGGGGTTTAACTTGGGTCTGTCCAAAGTCATACCTGAAGGTAGAAGACTTGGGGGCTAGAATCCAGGCTGCTAACCCCAGAGACCAGGCACTTACCCTCTTATTTTTAGAAGCTGAGGACTTTTTTCCGAAGGGGCAAAGCAACAGTCACCAAGGCAAACCCATAGATGGTCACAGAGGTGGGATGACAACCAGGGCTCTCTCCTCATTCTAGAACTTTCTCCATCATGCCATACTGTCCTATTCTTTCTCCCTATTTGTTCCCCAGCAACCGGACATAGACTGCTGGCTATGATTAAGACTCTCAGCTGCAGTGACATGAACCCAATTCAAACCAGCTCAACAACAACAAAAAGGGGACAAAGTGGGAATCAGTGGTCGGCAAACCGCAGCTCGCGAGCCACATGCGGCTCTTTGGCCCCTTGAGTGTGGCTCTTCCACAAAATACCGCATGCGGACGAGCACATACAATGCGATTGAAACTTCGTGGCCCATGCACAAAAGTCGGTTTTCGGCCTGGGAAAGTCTATTTTGAAGAAGTGGCATTAGAAGAAGTGGGGGTGTTGGTCAGTAAGGCGACGGGGAGATGCAGCGCAGGTGGGCCGTGGGGTGGTGGGGGCGGGGATGGAGGTGCGCATGTGCGATTCATGCAGGAGTTGAGGATGGGAGTGTTGGAAGGGGTTGAGCTCAGTAAACATACCTCAATCAGATTGAGGACGTTTTTAGCAAAGGCCAGCTTAGGAGTACCTTAATTAAGTTAATAACAATGTACTTACCTATATAGTTTAAGTTTAAAAAATTTGGCTCTCAAAAGAAATTTCAATCCTTATACTGTTGATATTTGGCTCTGTTGACTAATGAGCTTGCCGACCACTGACCTAACACATATGACAAGCCCAGGGCCTTCAGACATAGCTGTGTCCAGGAACTCAAGCATTGTCAGGACACAATCTTTCTTTGTCTTTTTCTTTCTCTCTCAACTTGGCTTTCCTCCCTGTGAGCTATTCTAGGCCTCACTCTCCACATGTGGTACCTCCTGCAGTCCCAGATGACTTTCTCTTGTATCACTCATGAAAACAAAAACCACTTTGGCTATTTACATCAGAGAAAATTTAGGAGGGAGAACCACATGGCAGTATAGGTAAATGCCAGTACATGCCACCTCCCACAACCACATCACAATTACAACTAAAGGACAGGACAACCATCATTCAGAACCACCTGAAATCTGGTGGAATGGAAGTCCTACAACTAGAGAAGCAAAGAAGAAAACACCACCTTGAGACTGCTAGGAGGGTGGAGGCCTGGAATGGGTTGATCAGAGAAGCCTATGTAACTTCAGGCTATAAAAACCAGCAGGTACTATGGCTGAGTGAAAGGAAAGCTACTGGAGATCCAGGCACTTCCTCTTAAAGGGCCTGCACATAAACTTAAACAGTCCCACTCCCTCGGAGCTGGGGCTTTCAGGGATCCAGGGACATATGGGGAGGAACTGGATTGTCTGGTATCTGAGCTAGAACTCATGGGCATTCTCCCAGACAGGGGTGCTCACAGGGGTCCTTGTTTCTCTTCTGAGACCTCCCCCATTGCAGAACTGATTGGTAGCCATATCTGAGTCTCCATCAACTTGGCTCACACTGTACGCTCTGCCCTGCTGATTCCCTGTGACCCCACCTGATCCAATTTGTAGCCCCACCCAAGCTGTTTGCAGCAACTTTTCCATATAAATGGCCTGTCCTGGCTCAGGCTTCAAACTTCCCTAAAATCTCTCAAACAAGCAGCAGCTGGCATTAGCAAAACCTAACACTAGCAGCAGCCTGCTTTGCTTCACAGGTTGATCTCTCCTGGGCACTTCCAAGCACAACACAAGTAGCAGCCATCTGCAGATTGCTCTGTAACTCCTGCTGGGTGACCCAGGCAGTGGCTGACTTTGCACCTCCTGGGAGGTCTCAGAGCCAGTGCACCTGATGGACAGCTTCAGACTATACCAGATTACAACTCTACACACCCACAAGTGATACACTCAAGGGGCTGACTCAGTGAGCACCAAAGGGGTGTCCCCTGCACAGCAGCTCTTCCACTATAGTCACAGCTGGTCCCCACAGCTAATTGGCATGGAGTTCAACTCCTGCCAGTGTTGCCAACAGCAATCAAGACTCAACTACAAGACTATACACACAACCGACACAGGGGTGCAGCTAGAGTGCCCAGCTCAGGTGACTGGGGAGGCAGAGCCACTGGGCCCCACACAAGTGGCCTTGTGTAGTAGGTTTCCTGAAGAAGAAGAAGAAGAAGAAGAAGAAGAAGAAGAAGAAGAAGAAGAAGAAGGAGGAGGAGGAGGAGGAGGAGGAGGAGGAGGAGGGGGAGGGGGAGGAGGAGGAGGAGGAGGAGGAGGAGGAGGAGGAGGAGAAGGCAATAAATACATATCTATCAACAATTGAATCTGAAGATCAAAATAAATGAACAAGTAATCTAATGAACAAAATAAACTGATGGCTAAAATAGAACCAGAGGCATGGAAACATAGAATAGACTGATGAATATCAGAGGGAAGAGGAGGTAGTGGGGAGGGAAGAGATTAACCAAAGAACTCATATGCATATATGCATTACCTATGGACACAGGCAATAGGGTGGTGAAGGTCTGGGGTGGGATGGGAATCAGGTGGAGGGGGGAAATGGGTGGTAAAAAGGGAGAATCTGTAATACAAGATGGCCATTCAACAAGAAAGATATTTTTAGAAAAAGAAAAAGAAAATTTAAAGCAGGGAATTGGTTACAGAGCTGATAGAAAATATCCCAGTGGTGCTAACCCAGAGATTAGCCAGCTGTCCTGCATGTAGGATATTTAGCAGCATCCAGTCTCTACCTAGAAACACCCACCCCCCACCCCCCATTCTCTTGTAGCAACAAAGAAAAGTCTCAGGCTTTGTCATATGTCCCCTGGGGTAAAATCATCCTTGGGAAAATTCTGGAATCAAGAAAACTATGCAGTGACTAAGACCTCTCTCTCTCTCTCTCTCTCTCTCTCTCTCTCTCTCTCTCTCTCTCTGTATGAATACATTTTTAGAGCCCATTTTAACAACATTGTTATTTGTTAAAAGAGGACTCATTTGAAAAACTGAAATGGCAATAAAAGTTGCTGTTTCTATGGAAAGTAACTTAAAATCTTATGAGAATTTATGAAGAGTCCATAAGTGAAGCTTGCTTTAACAATGTTATGGAGTTAGGTGGAGACAAGACAATTGTATTTTTAAACAGAACTGAATTCCCCCAAACTTTACTCCTGCGCGCTGTGTAGGAAAACGTGCATTGTTGAAAGTCGCATGCGGCACCTTCTGCGTTCTCGAAATCCAGCAGCCACTGTCTCACCAAAGACGTGCATTGAAGTTCTCCTGTCCAGTGATTTGTCCAGTCAGGTCAGTGTTAACCTGTGGGGGCCGCCCATGCAGTGTCTGCCCCCAACAGGTCGGTGGCCCAAGGGGAGCTCTCAGCCTGGGAACCACACTGTCCCAGGAAGGACGGAAGCCCAGACGCTGGGGACATGTCCCAGACCAGGGGCCGGTGGCTGGGCTCCCATGCCAGGTGGCTGGGATCACTGGGACATGAAATAGTACACAAGTACAACAAATGGAATAGACTAATAATCTGTGAATTTATGCAAATAAATAAAAAGGGAAAGCGGAAAGGGATGAAATTAGAAAATGACCACTTGATGACCACCATAATAACTGGGTCTGTCAGGGACCAACATGGATGAGGACAGGCAGGTGAAAGTTTGAGGACAAACATAATATGTGCACAGTCCCCGGGCACCTGTCACACAGAACTGATTGCTGAAGGGGAGGCCGAACCTCACTGTGGAGAGGCCTGTGAAGAGCATCTCAACCAGGTGACCAAGGCCAACGTCACCGGGGGGCAAGGTGCTCTGGGAAGGACCTAGTCTCGCCTCTGTGACCCCAGCCACAGCTGCATAACCTGAGTCCACTCATGCAGAGACACCAGACAAATCCACTGAGGAGCGCTTACACCGTCCTGTACACGTCAGAACTGTCAGCGTCATGAAACACAGAGAACGACTGAGGACCGGTTCCAGGTAAAGACAAAGAGGGCCCGGCGCCTGGCTCAGCGGTGGGGCATCGACCTATGAGCAGGAGGTCACGGCTCGATCCCTGGTCAGGGCACAAGCCTGGGTTTCCGGCTCGATCCCCAGTGTGTTGTGTGCAGGAGGCAACCGATCAATGATTCTCTCTTATCATTGGTGTTTCTATCTCTCCCTCTCCCTTCCTTCCTCTCTGAAATCAATAAAAAATTTTTAAAAAGACCAAAAAGACATGAGAACTGAATGCAACACATGATTTGGAAGCTTCCTTTATTATAAAAAACAGTATTGAGATTACTGGTGAGACCTGCGTGAAGTCTGCAGATCAGACAGCAGTGTGTGTCAGTGTTAACTGCCTGATTCCGATCCTTGCACTGTGGCTGTATAAGAAAACATCTTTGTTTGTATAAAACATATGCTGATTTAAAAGGGAATCATGTTCACCACTCCTCTGAATGGCTTGGAGAAGGGGAAATACACATGTGCATATGTGTGTACATGTTACGTAACATGTATGTGGAGAGAGGCAGAGAAATTGTGATAATTGAGTTGGGAAGTCTGGGTGAAGCATATATTCTGTGACTTATCTGTAAGTCTAAATTAGGTCAATATTAAATGTTTAGAAAAGAAAGCTCTGAGGCTCAGGACTCCCTCATCCCCAGCCCCCTGGACTGGGTTCTCCTTGCCCCGTCCCTCTCCTTCCTCTGGCCGCCGAGCTCCCCAACGCCCTCCCTCGGGGCTTGGAGCACTTACACACCAGCTGCTATCTGATGGCTTGACACACAGATTCCTGGATTCCACCAGAAACCCTGACAGGTCATCTAGGTCAGCGGTTGCTACAGATGCCTGAGCCTCACCTCCAGAGGCTCAGATTAAATTGGCTTGGAGTGCCCTCTGGGCCTCAGAATGTTCGTAAGCTCCCCAGACGATTCTAAGGAGTAGCCGCGGGTGAACATGAATATGACTCAGCAGAGGATCTTATTAACATGCAACTTCTGGTTCACCAGGTCTAGGTGGAACAGGGCCTGAGGTTTTGAACTCCTGACAGTTCCACGTGGATAACACCTTGAGTAGTAATGGTCCCTCTAGGGCAGTTCCCCAGTGCTCTTTGCTAATAGACCGTCACTGCCTTAAGTTCTGACAACTCCAAGAGGGCAGACACACCACCTGCCAATTCTCCGGGAATACCTCGCACTGGGTGTTGCATCAACAGTGGTTGAATGTGTGCGTGAGTGAATGACTGAGGACTCCCTAATGCCATGCCGATCTCCACTAGTCATGCCAGCCACTTCATGTTTGTAAAAGGTCACATTTTGCATTAGAAACACCCCCATCAGATTTTTAAAAGTCAATGGCTTTTGAAACTAAAAACCACTTTGGGGCAAAAGAGTTGGCAAGGTCTCGCTCCCCTTCAGAAGTCACCTGGTGCTGGTGCAAATGACTAAAGCGTGGCTACCCATCTTTCTCCACTTCTCAAATCATTGTCGCATTAGCACGTCTCTAAGTGCATATAATTTTCACATCAGACAGTGTGATTCTTTTGCAGAAGTGGAGTGGAGAGGAATTTATTCACCAAAGTATCTCAAGCAGCACTCTCGACAGCATGACATAAAAATTACACAGAAGACAGGTATTTAGGGAAAATATGGTGGCAGAATTTGTGTTACTGAAGTAGATACAAAGAAATTCACCGCCTGGCTGGAGTGGCTCTGTTGGTTGAGCACCGTCCAGTGCACCCAAAGGTTGCCAGTTCGATTCCCACACATACCTGGTCAGGGCACATATGCAAGGCAATTGATCGATGTTTCTCTCTCTCCCTTCCTCTCTCTAAACATGTAAGTATTTCCTCTGGTGAAGATTTAAAAAAAAAAGTAAAGAAAAAAATTTCACCAGTTGAAACGAAAAGGGGGGAGGAGGGAGGTGTTTGTTTTGTTTTGCTTCCAGTTAAAAGCAGGCTCTCAGCCTGGTAACGAGAGGGCCGTCTGAGCTCATTGCCCACTCCAAGCTCTCTAATGGGGCATGGGCGGGGGGATCCATGGTCTGCTTTTCCTTCTTTGGGGGTGGGGGAGGGCGGTTGACAAAGGGCAATGCCTGGCCCTGCCTTTCTTAGTTATTATTCTGACATCACCTGCCTGAGCTGTAGGTTTGGCTACTGTCACAGTCAAACAAACATCGAGTAGCGTGGGGGACTTAAACCTAGGCCAGGGGTGGGCAACCCCTGGCACATGTGCCAAACACGGCACGCCAGTAACTTTTGCTGGCATGCGAAACCCTCTCCTATAATCTTCCATTTACAATTTTTTTCTTAATATCAACTTTTTTATTTTTCAGGTAAATTCAGTGTAGGTGTTACTTAGATAAATAAATAATTTTACATAACAAGTTATCTTAAAGTCTATAGACATGGATTGACAAGAGAGGGGAAGAGCAATTTCTATGCCTCTCTGCCTTAACTCTCCCTGCCTTCCTAGATCCAACCAGTGTTTTGGTTTCATCCACATATGCTTGTGCAGGGGTCCTCAAACTTTTTAAACAGGGGGCCAATTCACTGTCCCTCAGACCATTGGAGGGCCGGACTATAGTTTAAAAAAAAACTATGAACAAATTCCTATGCACTCTGCACATATCTTATTTTGAAGTAAAAAAACAAAACTTTAAAAAAAGGCCCTACTAACTGAAAATAAATAAAAAAAATAGACCTCCTAACTTCAAAAAAAAATAAATCCTAACTTGTTCTTTTTTTTTAAAAATATATTTTATTGATTTTTTACATAGAGGAAGGGAGAGGGATAGAGAGTTAGAAACATCAATGAGAGAGAAACATTGATCAGCTGCCTCCTGCACACACCCTATTGGGGATGTGTCCACAACCAAGGTACATGCCCTTGACCAGAATCGAACCTGAGACCCTTGAGTCCGCAGGCCGGCGCTCTATCCACTGAGCCAAACCAGTTAGGGCCCTAACTTGTTCTTACCTCGGTCCTCAGGCAGCAGCAGGCTCTGCACAGGCAAGCTCGTGACTCGTCCAACACACCCGAGACTGAGAGGAGGAGTTGAGAAACAGAGAGAAGGAGGGGAGTCGGAGAGTGCGGCACACATTCCACACATGGGCACTGCGGGCCCGGGATGAGTCGGCTGCTAAGCAACAGGCAGCGGCGGCAAAAACACTCAGTGGGCCGGATAAATGTTTTCAGCGAGCCGAATGTGGCCCGAGGGCCGTAGTTTGAGGACCCCTGTGCTTGTGAATCTTTGTTCTCAGTGATGAATTTTGTTAAGTCTCGTAATAGGAGTAGCCTGACTGATGAAAGTAGTAGCTCATGCATATCTCTGAAGGATACGAAATATAAGCCTGATGTAAAATCTCTGTCATCAGTGATGCAGCAGCAAAGTCCCACTGATAATATCAAACGGAGTCATAAAGTTTTCTGTCAGACTATCAGTGTACATGTATACATTAAAAAATAAATGTATTTTTCATCATCATATACTGTGTTTTTGTCGCTCGAATGAATTTTATTATTTCTTCAAGGTTCTTCACATAGGTACACCTTAAGAGATATCAAGTAGGTGTAAAATGTTCCCAAAAAATTAGGGTTGGCACGCAGAAGAATTTTGAGTCAGAGATTTTGCTGGTTTTGGCACGCACTCACAAAAAGGTTGCCCACCCCTGTCCTAAATGGTTTATCTATCAACCTTCTTTCACCTCCTCCTCTTACTGTGTACACCAACTTATTCCATACCTCTTAACCATCTCCTAAGTCCTCACTACCTCTCCCAAACCCTCAACTTGATGCATCACCTCCTCAAGTCCACCAACCCCACTCTCGAGCAAGACTGTTAGTTCTGTCTTCCCCTCTCATCAACCAGCTATACAGTGGCCCCAACCTCCTTGCATGCATGGGCCAACTGCAGTCTATCCTTCCCCTATACAATACATGGAGGGTCCCCATTCCGACTCATGCACCTCAAGGAACTTTATGACTTTAAAATCATCCAATTGATACAAGGTATTCTCACGGGCAGGGCTATCCAATTATTCCAGTCATGTTTACATAACATAACCCAACACTCATCAAGAGAATCCCCATCCTAGGACCAGTAAAGACTAACACCGTCCTAACCTATCAAGCTCTTCTCTGCATCAACAAGACACAACCTACAGGAAAAAGTTTAGGACACCTTAGTAACCACTTATGCAATTTTTACTCTTAACCTTACACCTTCCTCTGACTGGGATAGCTATACCGTCATACACACAGCCCCTTTTTTATGACCCATTCGATTCTCAGCCTGGCCCTTCATCTCAGCGACCTTCCCCACAGCATCAGTCTCCCAATTCTGTCAAGCTCGACCTCCTTCCTCTTCCTGCATCAGCTACTTCCCTCATTCTTCACAAGCTCAATCTCAATGCTGCAACTCCCTTCCCGTGGTCTTGCACATTCTAAAGTTTGGGTGGAGACCAAAAGGAAGTATATATTTTTTGAAAACACCACCTTTGGGACTACACAGGTCAATCCCCCATCCCTTTTCAACTCCTTACGGGAGCAACCTTACCTGGGTTTCTCTCTATTTGGGAAAATGAAATCTACAAGCTTACTCACCTCTTCACTATAGAAAATACCTTCTGCTTAGAAAATCAAGGCATTTTCTTTCTATGCAGAACCAAGACCTATCTTTGCCTCCCAGCCAACTGGATGGGAACCTGCACCCTAGTCTATCTTGCCCCTGAATAAACATTGCCCCTAATAATCACTTCTTTAAGGTTCCTCTCACCGCTCATTCTCATACTAAGAAAGGGATTGTCCTCCTTCCCCTTGTCACTGGTCTAGGGATAGCCACAGGCCTAGGCACTGGAATGGGAGAAATAGCAACCTCTCTTTTCTACTATCAAATCCTATGCAAAGACCTTGCAGATAGCTTAGAGGATAATGCCAAAAGTATTGTTGCGGTACAAGACCAAATATATTCCTTAGTAGCAGTTACCCTTCAAAATCAGAGGCCTCACAGAGGGAAAGGGGGACTTTGTCTATTCCTTGGGGAAGAATGTTGTTTTTATGCCAACCGATCTTGCATAGTAAGAGATGGAGCCAAGAAATTAATTGATAAAGCCTCCTTAATTAGATAATGAGCAGCTGAATCTTGGCTACAACCTTCCTGATGGATCACCTTTATCCTGCCTTTCTTAACGCCTCTCATACTACTCCTTCTATTTCTACCCATAGACCCTATGCTTTTAAACTCTTCACACAAACCCTCCAAAAAACTATCCAAACCACAATTAACCATGTTCTTCTCCTCCAAAGGTAAAGATATCAACCTTTAAGTACCATGGAGCAACCCTAATCAGAAATTTGTATCCCTCAGGGAGAGCACAGGGAGGATAAAAATGAATCGTCCGTCGACCCTTCTCAGCAGGAAGTAGCCTAGGCTGAGTCAATGCCCCTCTCTCCTGACCCAAAGATCCTGCTCCTCTGATTGATCCTCTCACTGCTCCTCTCACTGCTACTATGACAACTGCCAGCACCACTACCACATGTACTATTACTGCTGCCACTCCTCCTACCACTGCTGCTAATACTTCACAGCACTGTTATAGGGTTGAGAAGGCATGAATGGGAAGTTCTTGGCATAGTAAATGCTCAATGAATACCACTTTTGCTCCCTTTCTCTCTACTATTCTCCTCCATTCACTTTCCTGGGTCCATGCCCACATGTGTACAACAGGGCCTTGAGTGTTGGTCAGACCTGGCAGCTCCTTGAAGGAACACAAAGACAGTAGGTTCTCCCCCAAATCCTGCTTGACTCCTGGCGCCTACGCCCTGGTCCTTCTCTTCCCCAGGATTCTTACTGCCTTAATCTCTATACCACAGCACTGCTTGGCTTAGTCACCATGTCTTCCTTACTCGCCAGACAGTATCTCAGGCCCCAAAGCACACATTTCACAAATTACAGAAACCGAACGAAGGAAGAGCTATGAATTTCCCCATCTTGGCCCACTTCCTGGGAGCTGGCCATGAATCTTGGGCACAGAGGCCTGGAGGAGCCCCTCAGAAGATTAGTGTGCTAATGGCCCCGTAAAAATGAACCATTTATGGGGCGCGCTTGACTTCATCTTACCTTCACTTCCCTCCTTGTGACCAGGCTGGCTGCCTTGCTGCAGGCTTCAGGAGGAGGGGCACTGACAAACCGCAGCCTCGGGTTCTGGGGTGAATTGTGGGGGTTAGAAAGGAGTCTTGTACATCCTGTGGGGCAATTGCAGGGCAAACAGCAGGAGCTGACGAGGACATGGGACAGAATATGGGGGCTCTGTGAGGACACCAAGGCCCCCCATCTCCTCCTGAGTCTAAGGAATTCTTCTGAGGAAAGGTGCTGACAAGCCGAGCACTGGCAAGTCTGCCAGGCTCATGAGCAACTTAGGTCCTGCAACCACAGTGGCCTAGTCCTGGTCAGTGAGCAGCATGGCTCTCACCAGCCTCAGCTTCTGATCCCTGGACAAGCTGAGCTGACGGGATTGGGAAACTGGACTAAGTTCTGGAGACCTGAGCCTCTTGATAAGAGCACCTCTTTTGAGGGCTGGACCCTGGCTTTGATGCAGGTAGGCCTGGGTTCAAGTCCCACTGCTGCCACTTCCTAGCTGCCCAGCCTTGGGCAAGTTTATCGGCTCTTCTGTGCCTCACCCCCCCTCTTTAAAAAGGGGGTGACATATTAAATATGGGTGTTGAGATTAACCATGCTGATGTCCTGGGTGACAGGACTGAGTGAGAGAGTGGCATGTCTGACATCCATGGTAGCTGTTGATTAATGAGGCTGTCATTAGGACGGAAGATGGTTTCATGTTGGCTTGACTTTGGACTTGACACGCCAGGGGCTTCGCTGAAGGAGCTGACGCAGCCCTAGTGACCGGTGGTGCTTGAAGGACATCCTCAGGGCTCACTCTTCTGTGCCCTTCCCCCGCCTCATGGCTCTTCTTTAGGATTCTTAACAGCCATAAGCACTGTGGCTAAGGCTGGGATTCCAGACCAAGTGAGACTCCATGTCTGCCTTCCATGCTTTTAAGTCTCGTCTCCCAAGGCTCTGAAGGCAATAGGTTTTTCCCAAGGACCAATGGCAACAGGAATTGCTGGCTGAGGCAGGCGAGGGCCCCCCTCGAAGCTGGGAAACCGGGCAGTGTCACCCAGAGAACCCTACTTCCTGTGTGGCGCGGCCTCCTTGGCTTCAGGGCAGTGGCAGTGCCCTGCCCGAGCCCCCTGCACACAGAGCCCTGAGGCTCCCGCCTCCCTCAGGCCTTCTCGGGGAGGGTCCAGCTCCTCGCCCCTCAGCATCATGGGCAGTGTTCCACAGGTCCCCAGGGGACCCGAGCCAGGTGTCCGGCAGTAACCTGATTGTTAACTCACCTGTATTGACTTTCGTCCCTTCCCTGCTCACTTCCCACTCCCGCATCGCGCCCCTGTGGTCACCTCCCAAGTAAATTCCTTGTGTCCAAATCCTTGTGTAAATCTGTGGTAGACCCAAGATCCCCTCCACAAGGGGCTTGTGTGAGTGTGGCCAGCAGTGGCCTTCGCAGCAGAGGCCAGGCTCTCCCAGGCCAGGGCACTGTAGCCACCAGGTGGCACAGGCGGCGCTCCCACAGCTTGCTCCAAGGGTCCCTGCGGGCTTGAGGGAAAGGGAAGCTTTGCCACTTGCCTCCTCCCTCTACCCAGCTCTGCTCCCCTCTTCCTCTCCCAGGACTGGATTCCTAATAAACATCTCGCACCCAAACTGCAACTCAGAGTCCATGTTCAGAAAACCCCACCTGTAGGACTCCTCAGGCAGGCATATCTCAGCTCCGCCCCTCACAGCCAGGAGGCGCCACGGCCAGAGGACCCAGGGCTCTTCCCAGTGCCCAGGGTGGCTGGCCTGCCATGCCCGGGAGGGAGGAGGAAAGGGCCTCTTCACAACTCTCTGGCCACAGAAAAGGGCACAACAGGAGAGCGGGCAGCCAGCTTGCCCTGACCTTTTAAAGCAATGACCTGCACCCTTAAGAAACTCTGGCCCAGTGCTGGTCCCAAGGGTGAATCCGAAGGCTGGAGGCCCATGGGGTCCTTCCTCAGGGGCCACCCATTCTTTCAGGGGCCATGCCTTCCTCCTGGAGTCCCGGGAGTGATGCTCTTTGGGCCTGCGCGCTGCTCTCAGAGGTTCCCCACGCTCAGGCCCCGGGGCCCCGAGAACCAGGTCCTGCCCGCTCTGGACAGCCCTCACCACCCTGGGCAGCCACACCACAGAGAGCCCTGCCTGGCCCGGTCGCTCAGGACACAGCCCCCGGCTCAGTGGAGGGAGGCTCCTGGGGGGCGGAGGGAGGGCGGTGGCGAGTGGGACAGTGGCCTCCGAGGGCCTCTGGAGCTAGTGGAGAATCGCCAGGGCCCATGGGGCGGAGCCCAGCGATGATCGGGAGTGACATGCAGATGATTTTTGCAAAAGCATGTCTCTAGGAACACTTCTTCAGCTGGGATGGTGGAAACTTCCAGAAGGAGGAAGGAGCTGAACCTAGTCTTCAGGAACCAGCCTCTAAAAAGTGCGTCCACGACCTACAGTGGACAGAATGCGAGCCACACGTGCACCCTGAATGTCCCACTCACCACAGGGGAAGGTGGGAAGGATCAGCGGCGTGTTTTCACCATCTTTTATTTGACCCCACGTGATTCAAAACATTGTTAATTCAGCAATAATGAAACACATTCACCTGGTGTTTGCAGTGAGTCTGCTTTCCTCGTTGCCAGCGGTCCCGGGGGAGAGCCTGGCCCCGTGGGAAGGAAGCGTGTGGGGTATGAACTCTCCTGCCAGGACGGGGATCAGTTCCTGCCGCTCTGCCAGCTGCAGGCCCCGGGCGATGACCCCAGGCACTGCCTGGTGCAGGGGGACCGGGTCTCACCTCAGGCCTGAGAAGCAGCTGTGAGCCCTCCCCTGCCCTTGGGCCCCTCCGCTCCAACACCAACCTGCTGAGGCCGGCATCTACTTTAAACCGTCCGGGACCCACCGCCTAGCTCAGTGATGGCGAACCTATGACACGCGTGTGAGAGGTGACACGCGAACTCATTTTTTTGGTTGATTTTTCTTTGTTAAATGGCATTTAAATATATAAAATAAATATCAAAAATATAAGTCTTTGTTTTACTATGGTTGCAAATATCAAAAAATTTCTATATGTGACATGTGTAGACGAAAAGGGGCCACATGCTGACCTGACAAGCTCAGGAGAGGCCTGCATGGCACTTTTGCAGACTTGGAGACCTAAAGTAACCACAAAGGATGGTCTGAAATTAAACCTTAACTAAAAGCAGTTACGGTGGGCAGTTACGTCCTAAGCCGATATCTTCACTGATAAGGTCAACCTTTACCGTACCTGAGCCTATCTGTCTTTTTGCATCTAAGATAACATGTCCTTGGGATGTCTGGGTAACTTGTGACTTCCCTGTATCTGGAGCCCCTGGGGCACGGCCAGGTGTGCTGGGCCCAGGACACATACCACAGATTCCTTGTTAATTGTTCCTGTACCCACCTAAGTCTGTGTCCATCATTTTACTTTTTATCCTATCACAGAGGTTTCCCCGCTTCACTTAATCCCACCTCCTTAAATGTGTCACCAATGAATTTCATGTATAAATACGGATGTAACCCTGCCATTCTCTGGAGCACTGTCTCAATTCGTTGAGGTTCTGCTTCCCAGCATATGTCGACAGTTTGGCTCAAATAAACTCACAAAAATTCTTTACAGGTTTCAATGTTTTTTTTTACGTTAACACATGGCACCAGAGTTAAGTTAGGGTTTTTCAAAATGCTGACACGCCGAGCTCTAAAGGTTCGCCATCACTGCCCTAGCTGCTGGCCTGCCCACACAGGCCTGCTCAGCTGCTCTGGGCTGGGCTGTGTTCCTCCAAAAATGTTGACATTCTAACCCCAGGGCCTGTGAAGGGCACTGAGTTAAGAACAGGGTCTTGGCCCGGTGGCCCCACTTTGGGAGGCGCTGCGCTGGCCGGCCTGACCTGCAGAGGTCAGACCCATAGAGATCAGACCCGCAAAGGCTTGAGGTCCTGCACCCACCGCCCAAGGTCCACGCCCGAGGCCGCAGGGCCAGCTCCCTGGCCACCAGGAACAGCCACGCGGCTGCTGTGGAGCTGGTGGCGCAGGAGATGCTCCGAACCACGGAGTCCCCGGGAGTCTTGGTGGTGTGGGGCCTTTCAGGGGACCCTGCAGGGAGGAAGGCCACCAGGAGGCTGGGACCGATCTCCCAGGGCAGCACAGGCCTTGCTGGAGACTGGCTTTCCTTCCTCCTCACCCTTGTCCTCCCTTTCTTCCCCCTCCTCCCCCTCCTTCTCCCTGTGGACGAAAGGAGCCACATGCTCACCTGACCAGCTCAGGGGAGGCCTGCATGGCGGTCTTGCAAACTCAGAGACCTAAAGTCACCACAAAGGATGGTCTGAAAATTAAATATTTAACAAAAAACAGGTTATGGTGGTGACTACTGTCCTAGGCTTATATTTCCCTGACAAAGATCAATTTAGATCTTTGCTGAGCCCATTTGCCTTTTTGCCTCTAAGATAACTTATCTTCGAGATGTCTGGGTAACTTGTAACTTCCTTGCCCGCCACCCCCGCCCCTCAGGGCACAACACATGGCACCAGGACATCCCCTCACTGTCATTGTTATCAAGTTAATTGTCAACTGTTAATTATGTTAACTATCCTGTACCCATCTGTGTAAGAGAAGCACATGTCCATCATTTCACTTTCTATCCTATCCCAGAGGTCTCCCCACTTTGCTTCCTCCCGCCTCCTTAATCTATCACCAATGAATTTCATGTAACTCACCTTTGTCTCTTTCCTTTGAGTACAATGTATAAATACAGATGTAATCCTCCATTCTCCGGAGCATTATCTCAATTCATTGAGGTTCTGCTTCCCAGCATATGTCGACAATCTGGCTCAAATAAATTCACAAAAATTCTTTACAGGTCTGAATTCTTTTTTTACGTTAACATCCCTCTCATCCCCCTCTCCTGCTTCTCCTCCTCCCTCTCCTCCCCCTCCCCCTCCTTCTCCTCCCGCTCCTCCTCCCCCTCCTTCTCCCTTTAATATGTTTTTATTGATTTCAGAGAGGAAGGGAGAGGGAGAGAGAGATAGAAACATCAGTGATGAGAGAATCATTGATTGGCTGCATCCATCCTGCAGGCACCTACTAGGGATGGAGCCCCCCACCCGGGGCCTGTGCCTGACCCACGACCTCCTGGGTCATTGGGAGACACCCCCTCGCCACGGGGGCTCCCTGGCTTCCTCACCCGCGCTGACGGCTGCTTGGAGCAGACTGCATGTCACTTCTGTCTGGCTTTACAGCAACAATCTTAACCTCTTTGTGGACAAAATTAACAGGAGTTTCAACATTTTCACCCATTTCTCCCTGCTATGACCAGCCAAGTGTGTCCGGGGTGGAGAGAACAGGACAGCACAGCCCCCTCCGAGACATGTCACCTGCAGTCCTGCGGGTGCCCTGAGGCCATGCACCCATGTTCCACTCACAGCTCGCCAGGTGTGGGCCCAGCCGGGCCTCCAGCGGCTCTTCTCTGACCGTGGAAATGGGACTCGAAAGGTGATTGCTCCAAAGACTGTAAAAGGAGCTGCTTTCGTTAAGTGGAGCCCTGCTGTATTTGCTTCTTTTAGATAAACATGGATATGAGACTCTCCTCCATCCACAGTTCCACGTCCTACTGCCGGCTGTTCGCCAAGGCGCTGGGCCTGGTGACATGGTGAAATGACCTGAGGAATGCTCCAAGGACGGTCTAACAAAGAATGTAGCAGCAGCACCTTTACAGGAATTCTACCTAAAGTCTTTGAAACTGAATTCTTGGGACTTCTCAGGTTTCTAGAGTTAATATTAAGAATTTGTATTTCTGACATCAATAAATTATTAAATGTCTTCAAAGTTTTACTAAATTTATGCATATTTTTAAAAAGCAATTGGGTCTCTGTAGACATGGAGGTAGTATGAGTCATCAGGGTGGGCCCTCGTGATGTGACAGTGCCCCATTGAAAAGGGAGCTTGGGACACAGGAGAGCAGCGCGGGAGGCTGAGGAGAGCGGGGCTGATGCCAGCACACGCAGGAGCAGGCCGGGCGCGGAGCAGACCCGCTCCGCCCTCAGCAGCAGCCAGCCGCCGGACTCCTTGGTTCTGGTCCCCTGGCCTCCAGAACTGGGGCAGAATTCCTTTCTATTGTGGGAGCCATCCACGTGGCAGCACTAGCATTGCTCTACACCCAACCACTGAGCTGGCTAGTGCCACCCTTGCCCCCAGAACCCTGACTGCAAAGGATGCCACAGCCTCAACCAGAGAGACTCTTAACATGAAAATGGGAGCAGACCACTCCCCCAACCTTGACCCTCCCATTGCTCTGCATTCCATCTCTGACCAACCCCAGTTCTTAATATCACACACACGTGCACACACATGCATGATTGCACGCACAGACATACACACAGTCTTTCCACTCCTCGACAAGACAGGCCCTTCCCTCCTCCGGGCTTCGGCAATGCTGTTCCTTTCCCAGAAACACTGATGTCTCCGCCTCCCCCATGGCTTCTGTTTGAAAGGGCGAGGAGTACGCCCTCCACCTTGCCCCAGGGTAAGGGCTACGCCCTCCACCTTGCCCCAGGGTAAGGGCTGTGCCTGCCATCTTACCTTGGCCATGTGCTCAGCAAGCTTCTTCCCGGAAGCCAAGCCGCTGCTGGCCACACCCAGGACTTCTTTGAACTGGCCAATGACAATCAAGAGAAGTTGCCATAGATATGACCACATCCTGTGTGACAAGGCACCGACTTGCGCCTGGCCAATCGGCAGGGCCCACAGTCCTTTCTCCTTCCCTTGCCCCAACCCCCTATAAAGCCTCTCTCCACACAGAGTTCTCTCTCTCTGCCTCTTGCTGCTGTGCCAGTAAGGGGGGGCAGGGGAGCCAAACCTAGGTTTGAAATAAATGACTCTTTGCTTTTGCATCGGACTCTCTGGCTCCCTGGTGGGCCCTTGGGAATCTTGAAATCTGGGCACAACACTGTTCATCTCTCAAGTCTCACTCCTCAGGGTCACCAGCCTCGAGGCCCCTGGAGCTTTCTCCTAACTCCTCTTATCACTGACAGAGACCAGAGCTGGGCCAGGAGCCGGTTGTTATGCATCCACCTCAACACAAAGTGTGAGTGTTTAGAAACGTTCATTGCAGTTTGACCTCCCCGCAAGCAAGGGGTGAACTCACCTCATCGCACAGGTGTTAGACGGCTCCTTATTGTCCACACACATGGCACAAGCCACGCACATCATGCACAGCGGACCACACGTCAGCTGGTCGATGAGAAATGGAAGATAGCAGGTTCTTGCCCACAGACAGAAGCCAGCTTCACAGAAACCATCACTAACAACTATTGTAATTGGTCTGCACTCTGTGACTCTCATTTGCTCTGTTCATGACTGACACAGGCCGGCCACTGTCTGACAGAGGAGTGTAGCAGTATTGGGCTTGTGAGTGTGTGGGCTGGATTACAATGTGTGTGTGTGTGTGTGTGTGTGTGTGTGTGTGTGTGTGTGGGCTGGATTACAATGTGTGTGTGTATGTGTGTGAGTGTGTGGGCTGGATTACAGTGTGTGTGTGTGTGTGTGTGTGTGAGAGAGAGAGAGAGAGAGAGAGAGAGAGAGAGAGAGAGAGAGAGGGGTGTCTAGGGAGACAGAGGGCATAAGATGAGGGCAACACTTGAAGGTGAGAAACCACTGGCAAACCAGAGGCTGCCTGCAATATCTTTAAAGCTTGATAAATTCACATGAAGGAATTCCTCAAACCTTAGTATGGGAACCGCCAAACAGATGGAGAGTTCCAGATGCATGGATAGATTCTTCCAATCTTGGGCTGCATTCTGTTTTCACAATTGTTTCTGGCAGAACCTTAAAGAAAAATGCAAACCAGATGTACAGAGAAATACTTTCTTTGTTAGGAAATGAAAAAGTTATTTATCCTGCTCTCAGACAGCTGCTCCTCAAACGGAGGCCAGACTCCCAAACTTCACCTTGAACAGCTTGAAGAACCTTCTCCAGCCTCATGCCCCTGGGTAACTGGGAGGCCAGATGGTAGGGCTGCTGTCCTCTCCCTCAGGGCTCTGGAGAAGCAGATAGAATGGGATTTCTGCTCCTCCCACAGATGAGGGAGCCCTGGGGCCACGTAGGACTGGAGCTTAATTGAAATAAATAAAGCGGTGGCTGCGGTTTGGGCGGCCTGCAGGGAGTGGTCTCTCCCTGGGATTCCCCCAAGCACTGTCTCCTGCTGGGCCTGCTGGGCCCTCCTCCGGGCTTAGCCTCCCTGCCCAGTTGCTTGCTGACCTTGACCCAGATGGCCAGCTTTTGCCAAGAACAAGAAAGAAGCCAAGTGTGCCTCCAGCCCCCCCTAGGAGCCCTGAAGTGCCCCAATCCTCAAAGCACCTCCTGATTGACTCCACTGCCTCCCCCCACCCGCCCGCAGGAGTTGGCACATTCCCTCCCCAACCCTATCAAAATGCATCTGTCTTCAGGCCATTCCCAGCTCCTGGGAGAGCCTCACCTGTAAGTCACCAGGGGTGCTATGGGGAGACTGTGCCCCTTCAGGGCTCCTCCACTTGTGGCCCCAGAGGGGAGGACCTCAGCTTCTCAGACCCACAGCACCTCTGACTCCGTCACTGCAGGGGGGCCAGAGCCTGTCCTCACAGCCTCTGGGGTTCTCACGCTCAAGGTTAAGAACCACTGTGCTGCTTGCTACCTGTCCCAGGCTCTCCTGCCCCGCCCCCGAGCGACCAGGGGCATGATTTCAATGAGGAAACGAGCTCGCCTGCCCATCAGGGCGAAGCTCAAGCTGATGGAGTCCAGGTAGAAGGTGGGCCCAATTTTGCCAGATCTTTCCATTTTTCAAGAGTCCCAGGTCTCCTGGCTTTCACCCTTGGTCCCTGCACTCAAGTTTCAAAGAAGCAGCCAGAGGACCCCTTCCAAAAATACGAGCTCAGCGCTCCCTCTGCCCTCACCAGGCACAGCTGCTCACTCTGCCCCAGGTGAGAGTCCTCCAAACTCTACCTGCCTGGCTCCCCAAGCTCCACGTCACCTCACTGTGTCACCGCCTCTCTCCCTGCTCACTCAGCAGCTGCAGGGGCTTCCTGCTGTTTCTCCAGGAGGCCAGGCCATCCCACTGCAGCCCCGCCCACTGGTTCCCACTCCTGCAACATCCCTCACGGCTCCTCTCTCACTCCCTTCAAGTGTCTGTTCAAATGTCTCTTTCTCAGTGAAGCCCACCCAGCAACCCTATTTCACATGCCTCCCCTGGCACACCGCATCCACCCCTAGCCAGCTGCATCTATGATAGCACCTGATCTTGTAACAGACCATCTACATGTACATTTGCTTGTCTGTCTGCCTCCATCTGCTTGGACTTTAGCTCCGTGGGAGCAGGAATTTCTATCTGATTGACTGATGGAAACCTAGCAACTGGAGTAGTATCTGCACACAGTAGGATTTTAGTAAGTAGGTGTTGCGTGAATAAATGGATGAACGCAGACTAGATATTGCTGCCAAGCAGCTCTGCGTGTACAGTCCAATAGGAATCTCTTGAAGATTTGCTCCAAGCCCGAGGCATTTCGCCTGGTTGCTGGTGTGTCACAGCACCATTTCAGGACAGAAGGTTCCCGAAGGCCGCAAGTCAGGAGCAGTCTCCCTTCCCTGCACACAGCCCAGTCCTACCTACGCTTAGATGAGCACACATGCCTTCGCCGACATCTTTTATTCTGGACAGTGGCTTCTCTTAAGTCTACACAGGAACTGACCTATAATCTAATGTTTTCCAAAACATATTCTTTGGAGTTTGTTTTTCATCTTTCTTGTTGAAAGTATTACATAAGTAACCTTTTTTTCTCCATTGACTCCTTCTAGCCTGCCCCTGGCCCCCTGCCCCAGACCTTCATCACCTTATTGTCTGTATCCATGGGTTATGTATATAGGCATATCAGGTCTTTGGTTCATCTCTTCCCATCCCCCCCCCTCCCCTGCCTTCCCTCTGAGATTCCACAGTCTGTTCTATGCTTGTCTCTGGATCTATTTTGTTCATTAGATTCCACATATAAGTGAGATCATGTGATACTTGTCTTTCTCTGACTGGCTTATTTCACTTAGCATGATATTCTCCAGGTCCCTCCATGCTGTCTCAAAGGGTGAGAGATTCTTCTTTTTTACAGCTGCATAGTATCCCATGGTGTAGATGCACCACAGCTTTTTTATCCACTCATCTACTGATGGGCACTTGGGCTGTTTCCAGATATTAACTATTGTAAATTGTGCTGCTATGAACACAGGGTGCATACATTCTTTCTGATTGGTGTTTGAGGGGGTCTTAGATATATTCCTAGAAGTGGGATCACTGGGTCAAATGGCAGTTCCATATTTAATTTTTTGAGGAAATTCCATATTGTTTTCCATTATGGCTGCATCAGTCTGCATTCCCACCAGCAGTGTACTAGAGTTCCCTTTTCTCCACATCCTCTCCAGCACTTGTCATTTGTTGATTTTTTTTTTATGATAGCCATTCTGGCAGATGTGAGGTGATACCCATTGTCACTTTAATTTGCATCTCTCTGATGATCTGTGATTTTGAGCATTTTTTCATATGTCCCTTTGGAGAAGTGTATAATTAAAGCCTTTGCCCATTTTTTAATTGGATTATTTATCTTCCTTTTGCTAAGTTGTCTGAGTTCTTTATATATTTTGGATATTAGCCCTTTATCAGATATATCATTGCCAAATATGTTCTACCATAGAGTGAGCTCCCTTTTCATTCTGTTGATGGTTTCTGTTGCTGGGCAGAAGCTTTTTATTTTCATGTGGTCCCATTTGTTTATTTTCTCCTTAGTGTCCTTTTTCCTAGGAGAGTATCTGTAAACCTCTTGCTATGAGAGATGTCTGAGATTTTGCTGCCTATGGTTTCTTCCAGGATTTTTATGGTTTCATGTCTTACATTTTAGTCTTTTATCCATTCTGAGTTTATTCTTGTGTATGGTGTAAGTTGGTGGTCTTACATTTTTTTCATGTACCTGTTCAATTTTCCAAGCGCTGTTTGTTGAAGACACTGTCTTGACTCCATTGTATGCTCTTGCTTCCTTTGTCAGATATTAATTGAGTGTAATGGCATGGGTTGATTTCTGGGGTCACTGCTCTGTTTCATTGGTCTATATTTCTGCTCTTGTGCCAGTACCAGGCTGTTTTGAGTACAGTGGCTTTGTAGAATTACTTGATATCTGGTATTGTGACCCTTCCAACTTTGTTCCTTCTTTCTCCAGATTACTATGGTTATTCTGGGTCTTTTTTAATTCCATATAAATTTTTGGAGTATTTGTTCTTGATCTGTGAAATATGCCATTGATTTTTTAATAGGGATTGCATTGAGTCTATAGATTGCTTTGGGTAGTATGGACATTTTAATGATGTTAATTCTATCAATCCATAAACACAGTATATTCCTCCACTTGTTTATATCTTCCTCTTTCTCTATTTTCAATGCCTTATACTTTTCCAAGTACAAGATTTTTAACTTTCTGATTAAGTTTATTCCTAAATATCTTAATGTTTTTGTTGCAATGGTAAATGGGATTGTTTGTTTAGTCTGTCTTTCTAAGAATTCATTATTGATGTATAAAAATGTTATCTATTTCTGGGTGTTAATTTTGTATGCTGCTACATTGCCAAAATCATTTACTAAATCTAGTATTTTTTTTTTTTTTGGTGGAGTCTTTAGGGTTTTCTATGTACAATATCATGACATCTGCAAATAATGAGAGTTTTACTTCCTCCCTTCCAATTTGGATGCCTTTTATTTCTTCTACTTGTCTGATCACTATGGCTAGGACCTCCAGTACTATGTTGAATAAGAGTAGGAGAGCAGACAACCCTGTCTTATTCCTATTCTTAGGGTAAATGGTTTTAGTTTTTGCCCATTGAGTGTGATGTTGGCTATAGGTTTGTCATACATAGCCTTTATTATGTTGAAGTATGGTCCCTCTATTCCCACTTTGCTGAGAGTTTTTATCAACAATAGATGTTGGATTTTGTCGAATGCTTTCTCTGTGTCTATTGATATGATCATGTGAGTTTTGTCTTTCGATTTGTTTATGTGATATATCACATTTATTGATTTGTCAATTATGTCCCTGGAATACGTCCCACTTAATCATGGTGTATGATCTTTTTAATATATTTCTGGATGTGATTTGCCAATATTTTGTTGAGGATATTAGCATCTCTGTTCATCAGGAATATTGGCCTGTAATTTTCTTTCTTTGTAGTGTCTTTATCTGGATTTGGAATTATGATATTCTCGCCTCATAAAAAGAGCTTAGAAGTGTTTCTTCCACTTAGATATTTTGGAATAGTTTGAGGAGGATAGACGTTCTTTGAAGATTTGGTAAAAATCCCCTGTGAAGCCACCAGACCAGGGTTTTTGTTTGCTGGGAATTTTTTTATTACTGCTTCAATTTCTTCTATTGTTATTGGCCTATTCAGGTTTTCTGATTCTTCCTGATTCTGTTTTGGAGGATTCTATTTTTCTAGGATTTTGGCCTTTTCATCCACATTGTCCTGTTCGTTGGCATGGGGTTGCTCATAGTATTTTCTTACAATCTTTTGTATTTCTGTGATGTCATTTGTTACTTCACTGCTTTTGTTTCTGATTTTATTTATTTGGCTCCTCCCTCTTTGTTTCTTGATGAGTCTGGCTAAAGGTTCATCAATCTTGTTTATCTTTTCAAAGAACCAGCTCTTGGAATCATTAATCTTTTGTATTGTTTTATTATTGTTTGTGTGTTTTGTCTCCATGTTATTTATTTCTGATCTAAGCTTTATTATTCTTCCATTCTACTTACTCTGAGCTTTTTTTGTTGTTCTCTTTCTAGTTCTTTAAGTTGTAAGGCTAAATAGTTTATTATTAATTTTTCTTGTTTTTTGAGGTAGACCTGTAGTATTATGAACTTCCCTCTTAGAACTGCTTTTGTTGTGTCCCAGAGATTTGGGGTTGTTGTGTGTTCATTTTCATGTGTTTCCAGGAAGTGTTTGATTTCTTCCTTGATCTCATTGGTAACCCATTCATTGTTTAATAACATGCTATTTAGCCTCCATTTTTTTTAATGTTTTGGGGTGTTTTTGCTGTAGTTGATTTCTAATTCCATTCCATTATGATCTGAGAAGATGCTTGATATGATTTCAATATTCCTGAATTTGTAGAGACTTGTTTTGTGTCCTAACATGTGGTCTATCTTTAAGAATAACCCATGTGCACTTGAGAATAATGCAGCTTTGGGGTGAAATGTTCTATATATATCAATTAAATCCACCTGATCCAGTGTGTCATTTAGAGTCACTGTTTCCTTATTAATTTTTTTATCTGGAAGATCTATCCAGTGAAGTGAGTGGGGTCTTAAAGTCCCCTACTATGACTATATTGCTGTCAATATCTCCCTTAAAGTCCTCCAGAAGTTTTTTATATATTTAGGTGCTTCTATGTGTTTACCAGGGTTATATACTCTTACTGAGTTTATTCCTTTAGTATTATGTAGTGACCTTTGTTGTCTCTTATGATGGCCTTCCTTTTGAAGCCTATTTTGTCAGATATGAGTATTGCTAACCCAGCTTTTTTTTTTGTTTCTATTTGCATGGAAATTTTTCTATCCCTTCACTCTTATCCTGTGTGTCTATTGTTCTGAGGTGGGTCTCTAGTCGACAGCATATACTTGGGTCATGTTTTCATATCCATTCAGCTACACTATGTCTTTTGACTGGAGCATTTAATCCATTTACATTTAAGGTTATTATTGACAGGTACTTATTTATTGCCATTTAATTCTTTATGCCTATGGTTTTCTCTCTATTATTCTCATTACAGCAGTCCCTTTAGCATTTCTTGCAGTGCAGGTTTGGTTGTGATAAACTTCATTAGCCAGTTTTTATCTGGGAAGATCTTTATTTAACCATCTATTTTGAATAACTTTACTGGATATAATAATCTTGATTTTAGATCCTTGGTTTTCATTACCTTGAATACTTCATGCCATTCCCTTCTGGCCTGTAGAGTTTCTGATGAGAAATCAGCTGACAACCTTATGGGAGTCACAAATTTTCTCGTGCTGCTTTTAGGATTCTCTCTTTGTCTTTAATTTTTGGCATTTTAATTATGATGTGTCTGGGCATGGGTCTGTTTAGGTTCTTCTCTGTGCTTCCTGAACTTGTGTGAGTTTCTCCTTCACCAGGTTAGGAATATTTTCTGCCATTACTTCTTCAAACATGTTCTTTATCCTTTGCTCACTCTTTTCCCCTTCTGGCACTCCTATGATTCCAATATTGCTGTGCTTCATGTTGTCCTATAGTTCTCTTAGCTGTCTTTCTGCTTATTAATTGGATTTTCTGTTTGTTCCTCTGATTGAGTGCTTTTTTTCTACCCTGTTTCTAATTCACAGACCTGATCCTTGGCTTCCCCTAATCTACTGTGTATTCTTTCCACTGTGTTCTTTATTAGTGCTGTGTCATTCTTCATAGTTACTATATCTTTTCTCATGCTATTGAGCATCCTTGCCGTCATTATTCTGAACTCTATGTCTGATAAACTTTGGATCTCCATTTCATTTAGCTCTTCTTCTAGAGAATTCTCTTGTTCTTTCATTTAGGGCTTATTTTTTTGTCTCCCCATTTTGGGTGCCTGTTTGGGTTTGTGTCTATATATATTAGGTAGATCTGCTAGGACTCCCAATCATTATTGCAGGACAATGTCAGATGCTGTTTGTGACTGCCTCTGAGTACCCTGTTTGGAGCTATTAGCAATCCACAGCATGTGGCTCCATCTTCCAGGGCTGGGTGCCTTTGGAAAGGACCATGATGTGCACCAAGGTCTGCTTTTCCCTAGTTCTGGGCCTCAAATTAGATCAGGCGAAAACTCAAAGCTTCCAGAGACCCTCCTCTGTCTGCAGGCTGTTATTCTTAGTCTCTTAATGGGCTTCAGAGACTGCACAGGGTGTTTTCCAGACTCCATAGGGTGGGGCAGTTGCTTCCCCACCCCTCCCCAGGCAAAAACATCCTGGATGGTAAAGGTCCTCTGGAGAAAGGTGCCCTCTGCAATGTGAGGGAATGACTCACCACAAGAAACCAGGGTGCCTGCCTTCCAAACTCTAACCCCAAAGCCCCCTGCCCTCCTGGTCACACAGCTCCAATCCACTCTGCCCTCCCTCTGCCAGAGTCCAAGGTGAGTGGCTGCACATGAGATTTTGTGTGTTGGCCCTTTAAGAGGGTGCCTGCCTTTCCAGTCATCTCTCCCTGGCAGACAGCAACCCCACTGCCTTTCACAGTCAGATGTTCTGTGGGCATGTTTCTCAGTTCTGGTTCTCTGGGCTGGGGGCCCAGCTTGGGGTTTAGACCCCAGAGTTCTCAGTGGGAACCTCCCACAGCTGAGATATCCCTCCAGACCTTCAGCTGCTGCCTGTGGGCGCCGGTCAGCCCTTTCGCGTCCCCACACTTCCCGCCAGTCTCTGTGGTCTCCACTTCCATCCTTGGATATCAGGGTTCTCGCCAGCCAGTCTTCCGCTGATTATTCAGGTTGGTTTTTCTGTATTTTGGTTGGTCCTGGGAGCATGTCAGTGTAGCTTCTACTTAATCCACCACCATTTTGGAATCTCTCACACACCCAAGACATATTCTTTGCAATACTAATCCCACCAGATTCTCCAAGAAAAATAATCTGGAAACACACATACATGCACCTTCTTTTCTGGAGCTCACAATACATGTTAGTATTTTAAAGGCTGCAGGAATCTATCTGATTGTGAGTTCTTCATCTCTCTGTTTATTCCTGTGTTTCTCAAAATTGTGAAAGCACATACTCCTTCCCCAATAAACACCCATTAATCCTCCAGGACATTCATGTTTTGGGTAAGCAGTTTCATATTTTTCATCTTTTTGTGAGGCAGGAAAGGGGAACTCTAGCCACCCGAACCAATAAAATCCCCTTTTATTTAAGTAAGCCCATTTTCTGTTGTCTGTGTTGGTGGAAGCCTTAGCTGCTATAGATAAGGTAAGTGTGGTGGAGTGGTGCACACTGGAGAGACCAGTACAGACAGAAACACATTGTTAGTTTGAAGCACGGACATGAGGAAGTCTCAGTATCTCAGCAAGTTCATAAACTGAAAAGTTTAAAGGTAGGGCAGCTCCAGGCATGGCTAGACCAAGGATCAAATTGTGACATTTGGACTCAGTTTCTCTCTCTCTTCCAGTTCAGCCTTCCACTCCAGACTCTTCCCTCATGGTGACAACATGGCTATTACAGTGCTAGCCTCACCTCCTCATAGGTTCAAATCAAGCTATAAAACCAAAACCTTTTCTAATGGCCCCTCAAATGTCTCTAGCTCCACTTTCATTGCACCTGCTTAGGACATATGACCATCCTTAAACTGGCCAAAAGGATGGGTGCCGGACATGCTGAGGGTCATGCCCTATAGTCCACTCCTGGAGCCACTCCTGGAGCCAAGCTTAGAACCGACCCAGACAGACAGCAAGGACGGAGAAGTGTGAAGAGTGAGTCCCTTGCCCACGCAGGCATTATTGTCAGAGCCAGGAGGGATGGATGCTGAGAAGGCAGTGCTCCAGTGTGCACACCCGGCCCTTCGCACAAACACCCAAACGCTGCATCTCCTCCAACCAACAATCTCAGACTCCCCAGCCAGAACTAGCATCCCTCTTCAGGCAGGAGAGTTTGACATATATGAGCCAATCCTGTAGAACACAGTAGGAAGTTCTCGGGTTCACAGAAAAAGCTGAAGGCAGTAGGAATACAATAGATTTGGAGTCACACAGATTTGAGCGCACAATCTGGATATGTGACCTTGAATTAGTTAGTTAACCTCCCTTAGTTTCAAGTCCTCATCTATAATGCCCAGTCCTAGTGGAAAATATCAGTAATAAAGTCTAAAAGAGTGAACACAAGCTGGCTGTTGCCCAGGCTCTGCGGCTGGATCTTGCCCATCGCCTGCTTCCAGACTCCACTGTGCTCAGATCAGCCCCCAAGGACAAGGCCGTCTGCCCTCCAGACCCCTCAAGGACAACTGCCCCTGGAAACTGGAGGAAGCGAGTCCCTGCCGGCCACTTCATCGGCAGGCTGTGCTTTGTGGTCCTGCCCGCAGCCCTGCTCGTTACGACTGGAGTCAGGGCCTGTGCTGTCAGCCACCCTTCTGCCACCAAGAGTAGTTGGAAAACCAGAAACAGCATTTCTGGCAGCTGCCAGGACCCACATCACACAAGCAAGCTCTGGGGATAAAACCAAAGTAAATACTACATTCGGCTTCATGCCACACAAACGCCCCACTGACTTGTGATTGCTATGCAAGAGAGGCACCCAGGCACCAAGCACACACCTTTTCCCATCAGGGGACAAGCAGCCACCCTGAGGGGAGAGCGGCGGAGCTCACGCTCCTTGTGGCAGAGATAGACCATCTGGGAGGAGGAGAGAGAGTGGGGAAGGAAGTGGGGGGGGACCAGGAGCTGAGGCTGGCAGCCTCCAGGCTGCTGTTTTATAAAAGGGAACCAGGGACCAGAGCTCCAGAAGCCGGAGATCACCTGCGTGGGAGCCTCTGAGCGCTGAGGAGAATGGACGCATTCCAGACTCTTCTCCATGGGGCTTCGATGCACATCCATCCGTGTGACCATTCATTCTCTGCAAAGAAATACCGATTAATCGCAGAATGTGTGCTGAGCGTGCCGGGCACCAGGGGACACCGATCGCCTGCCTGCCCTTGTGAACTCAGTCCAGAGGGAAGACAGGCCGTAGACAAGCAAACACTTCCACTAAGGGTGCAGCCACACTGGAACACTCACCCAAAGGCGAGGCCCCCGAGCAGTAAGAAAGTGTGCGGGGAGCCATGCTTTCTCAGGGCAGCAGAGAAGGGCCGAGCAGGCGCCTTTGACCAGCAGGGAGATGCAAAGGAGGCCCCGCAGACGCTGAGGCAGGAGGACCCGTGTCCAAGGGCAGAGAGAAGCCAGGGGCTGGAGCTTGCTTACCATGTGGTGGGGAGAAAAGAACCAGGTGGAGCTGGAGGAAGACAGGATCAGATCCGGTGGGGACACCTGGGTCCTGATGAGCTTAGAGTTAACCAAGGGGCAACACCTCTCTTCTAAACCACCACCTGTCACGGGAATCCTATTCACGGCACCTGCATACATTTGAAAAATGCAGTTTGCAGGAGGCCTCCCTTATCTGGGGAACAGACTGCAGGCAGGGGTGCAGGGTTCTGCATTCCTGTGCCCAGCTCTTTCAAGGAGTGTGGCCACAGGCCAGGAAACCCCGGGGGCAGAACATATCAAAAGACAACCAAGAGACCTCAAGTGTGCACAGGGAGGAGCACGGTGGCAGGCAAACAGGAACCGGTGCTCAGCCTCCCTGCCTCCGGGCTCAGCCTCCCTGCCTCCGGGCTCACCCAGCCCAGGTGCAAACCCCACACCTGAGAGGCCTGCAGCTGCTACTCAGCCTGCGGTCTGGGCACCAACAGTGTCCGCATCACCTGGGAGCTGTTCAGAAATGTAGACTGTACGGGTTTTCTCTTGCTGCTGTAACAAATTTCCACAAACTTAAAGGTACAGAAAGCATGACCTCCCGGTGCTAGAGTTCAGAAGTCTAAACGGGCTCCCTGGGCTCCCATCAAGGTGTCTCAGGTTGTGTCCTTCTGGATGCTCGGGCGAGAGGCCACGTCCTCACGCTCTCCAGCTTCTAGCAGCTTCTGGTCGTTCCTCCACCTTCAAGGCCCCAGCCCTGCAGGCCGAGTCCCTGCCACATGCGTCACTTTGACGTCCTCTTCTACATCCGTCTTTCATTTGTAAGGACGCTGGTGATCCCACTGAGCCCGCCGGGGAACCAGGGTGCTCTGCTCTTTCCTTCACAAGGTCAGCTGACAAACTAGCAGCCTTCACTCATCTACAGCAGAGCCGTCCTCTCCCTGTAAGGTCCCAGGAGCCAGGACGTGGGCATCTTAGTGGGATGTGATTCCACCTGCCCGCCAGCTCTAGGGGCCTCTCCTGCTGACTCAGAATCTGCATTTTAACAGGATCCCCCACCCCGCCCCAACGGCCACTGGGCAGATGCCTCTCAGGCCCTGCTGGGCCAGGCTACAGGGACCCTGACAGCTGGTTTTCCTCTCTCTGCATGAACTCCCTCCACGGAGCAGGGTTCCTTTGACCAGAAAACTGGGCTTGGGGCAGCCTCCTGGGGGTGAGCATGCTGGAGCACCCCAAGGCTGCGGGCTGTGTGGGGAGGAGCTTGCCTATCCTCTCTGCAGGCCTGAGGGAGGGCTGGTCCGGGGCCAGGGCAGCAATTCCCACAGCTAACTGGTCGTGCAGCTGAAGGGTAGGGGAGTGTGGAGAACCTGGAGCTGGGCCAGCAGGCTGGGCCACACCCCCTGTTCCTAATTGACTGTTATCTGGGGGCCAGGCCTCTCACAGGAGGAGAGCAGGGGTTAAGATGGCCCAACCTCTGGCTCAGTCTGGTCTGTCCAGAGGGAAAGCTGCCGCCTCCCCTGAGGCTGCCTGGAGGGAAGGCCCTGGCAGAGGTGGAGCGTGGACCGGGAGTGCTGCCCTGGCTCTGCCCCTGGAGCAGCCCAGCCTGTGGGGTGCCTGCAGCTGAGCGTGGTCCCAGTGCCGGGGAGGGGACTTCTCGGAGCGCCACCCGGCCAGGCAAAGTCCCTGAGGGCTGCCATGGGGAAGGGGCCCTCCACCTGGCAACGCCCCGCCGCTCTGCGCTGCCGAAGAACATCTGGCTGCCTGGGCACCTACGCTGGGTAAAAATAACGTGCCATCTGGGAGTGGGCACCACGCCACCTCGGCAGATGGAGACCAGCTCCACGAGCCCAGACCGCTGAGCAGTGTGAACGGCGCTCGCCAAGGGCCACTCCCGGCCAGAGACTCACAGGGCTGAGCGCCAAGACCTTGGCTGAGGGCCAGGAGGTGCAGCAGGGGCAGAGGCAGGTGGCGGCCGGCCGTGAGCGCACGGGGAGGCCTGGCTCGAACCCGGGGCTGGGCCGGGCCTGAACTCTGTGTCTACCTTCACTGCTGTGTGACCTGAGCCAGTTAACCTCACAGCCTTGGGCAAAAGCCATCCTGCAGGCTCCGGTGAGCCGTCCACCGTGCCCTCATTCGCCGGGCAGTTCCGAGTGTCAGCTCTGTGCCAGGCACTGTGCTGGGTGGGGATGGCCGTGAGCACGTGGGAGTTCTCTCTCCAGTGTGGGGACAGGCATTAATCAAAAACAACACAAATAAAAATAAAATGTCAACTGAGACGCATGCCTCCAGGGAAGGTGTGTGGTTCAATTAGAGCAAGTCATGGAGTGTGGGGAGCAGCGCCCAGCAGGAAGGGGCAATGCGGACCGAGGGGCGTGTGGGGAATTAAATGGAGAAACGAGAGGGTGAGGTGAGCTCTGAGTTCAGTGCCTGGGCCTGTTAAATACTGGAAAATGGAACTAGTTATTAATGAATACTTACTGACAGTGAAGCTGGAACAATGCCGGTTCTTCCCCAGGGCACCTCAGGGAGGGCTGACCGCCGGCCCCCCGCAGGACTTAACAATAAAAACGCTGAAGATTGCCCAGACCTCGGGGAGGCCACTCAGAGTCCCTAGACACCGCAGTTTCAGCAACGACGCTCGGACCCTCCCTTCTGTGAGCTTTGGACAGCTTGGCTGGTATCCAATCTCCTCCCACTTTCTCCAGGCTCCCAAGCAAAGCAGGAAGGCACCTGCACAGCCTCTGGGACCTCGTCTGCCTGACCCGGACTCTCGCTGTCCCACAGACGGACTGCAGGCCTGGGCAGACCCTGCTTGCAGGGTGCACACTTCCCCTCTCAGTGCACCTGCGAAAGGGGTGCCTTCAGGGGTGAGGCCGGAGGATGACGCTGGGAAGGCAGTGCGAGGTGCCCGCCAGCACCAGCAACCACGGGGCAGCCCCTGCAGACCCCAAAGGGTGGGCCCTTCTCATGGGCTCAGGCCCAGCATGTGCAAACCCCACTGGGCCCCAGGCTGCCTTGACATCAGGAGGCCGTGTGAACGCACGTCTAAGGGGGATGAGGCTGGGGAGTGCCCTGCCCGGCGTCCTCCCACCTACTGCCACCTCCAGCTGATGCCCTGACCATGCTCCGTGCCCAGGGGACCCACAGCCCCTCACCTCAGCACCCACACCCCTCACTCTCGTCCCTGGGGATCCTCAGCTGCCCTTTTGTGCACCGGAGCCCCCTCCGCCATTCTGCAGCGCGTACACCTGGACCCACACCTCACTCCCCTCTCGTCCCTCAGCCAAGCAATTTGGGGGCTGGTCTCAAGGACCCCTCTGTGGGTCTTCGGGATCCCTGGCCACAGTGGCGATCACCCAATAATGCACCTTGCACTACTTTCTCTCCGTCCCCGTTCCCCTCCAGGGCGTCGATGAGACTGCAGTGTCTGGGCCTCCACATGGGCCTGCACACAGCCTCTGTGCTCCACCTCTGCCTGCTGGGAGGAGCCCGGGCCAAGAGCAGCCTTGGCCTCCCCCCCCCCCCACCCCACCCCGGCCCCCGCCGCTGGCTGTCAGGAGAAGAGGGGCGTCAGAGGTGCGGGTGGGAGTCAGACAACAGAGCAGCTGGCTATGCTCTCCCGGCAACCTCCACTGTCGCTTGCTGATCCCACTGTCGCTGCAGGTCCCCAGGAAGCAGCCGGCACTCTCCAAGGTGAGAGTGGGACCCCTGCAGACAGCGCTCGGCTCCTGGGGCATTTGACATCTGGGCTGTTGTGCACACACTCCTGCTTTCTAACTCAGTTTACCTCTTGGAAACACCTCATGCCAATTTAGCAGTCCTCGCTGGAGGACTTCTTAGTGGCCGCTGCCTATGGTAGACTTTCAACAGCTGTCTCCCCTTCCTGTCCCAGCTCGGCCAACGCGAGGCCTTCTCCCGGACTCAGTCTCAGACCCACAGCCAAAGGCTGGGGACAGGCCAGAGGGGCTCACGACGCAGGTTCACCCCCCACCCTCACCCCTGTGCCGCCTTTCAGGCTCTCGGTGTGGCCCCGCCCAGCCTGCCCTCCGCCCCCAGTGGGTCTCTGAGTAGCCGTCCCTGGAACTAAGACCCTTTTAATAAAGGTCTCCCCTCTGAGGCCAGGAGAGTTGGCTTCTGTAGCTTGTGACCAGAAAACATTCACAGATGCCCCGACGGCCAGTCTCGGACGTGGGCAAAGTGCAGATGCCCGCTAGGGAGACGGCAGCCCCTTCCCTGGAACCTTCTAGCAGTGGCTCTTGGTCATCGCCAAGGTGCCCCGGGACCTGACAGCGCTCAGCTGAAAAGCCCTGGCTCTCATCCCAGCTCTTCTCTGCATAGGAGGAGAACCGGGCAAGAGAGCCCAGGGGCTGGCCAGGTGACAGCGCTGCTGAGCGACGGGCTGAACCAGCCTCCTGCCTCCCAGCAAGTGGCTTCTCTCTCTCCACCTCGCTGCTCCGCTTCCCGTTTCCCAAGCTCCCGCCCAACCGCTGGTTCGCACGTCCTTCCAACATAGTCTTCTCTTTAGTGGAGAAGTGGATTTCTGTTGCTTGCAGCCAACAGATACACATGCACCTCCATACCTCAGAGGTGAAAGTGACTGCTCTGGGGAGGTGAAGTGGGCAGGACGAGAGCTTCGTGGGGTACGTTGGACAGATGCCATGCTCTGCAGACGCCCAGCTCAGAGTACATGGGCTCTGAGCACAGCCGTCAGCAGATGGAAGAGGGGCATTGCGGATGCGCAGGCCTCTGTGGCGTTTCTCACCAGGCTCCTGCAGGACACACTGCAAACCCTCTGCCACCTCCCCTCGCGGAGGCCGCTCCCCCTGGCCATGAAGGCTCCTGAGAGGCGCGAAAGCCCTGGGATAAGACCCACTAGCCTCGGGGCCAGAGGTGGAGGCCACCACCCAGGTCAACAGGAGACGGTCCCTCCACTGCTCATCCCACTGGCTGTACGTCTGCCCTGCAAGCACTGGCTGGAAGTGGGCTCAGGCGCAGCCTTGGCAGCGGCCGCGGGCCATCGCAGGCTCTCGCACCGCCTTCCGGCTCTGCCAGAGCTGCGGCAGCCAGTGCTCACCCGCGGCGCTGGGCTCTGCTCTCGGCAGGTGTCCCAGGAGCCTGCTCACCGGGGCCTTGGCAGACGTGGGCTTGCCGCCCCAGGAGCAGCTGTCACCAGCGTGGGAGCCAGTGCCCCCTCTTGTGTGTCTCGAGTGGACGTGCTGGAGTGGGCTCCGCTGCGGCTCAGAGGGTCCCCTCTCCACAGCAGGGCCTCCATGGTGCCCCCAGCACTGGCCCCACCCCCGTTCCCAGACCACTTCTTCCGAAGGGACTACCTGCAAACTAGCTCGTGTCTGGTTTACAGAGCTTTTCAACAGTAAAGAGAGCACCCCGTTTTGTTCTCTTGCCACAGCCCCTCCTGGGGGAAGGCTCGGGGGGACGGGCCACAGCGTATCCAGGGAGATTCAGCAGAAGGGGCCCCAAGTGTCCACCTTCCTGGCTTCTGGGGCAGCTGTCAGGTTTCCCCAGGCCGCCTTCTCAGGGAAGAAGTGGGGACGGACCCGCTTCCAGGCACCCCACACAGGAAGTGAGCGAGAGCCAGGCCACATTCCTGTGGCACAGACGCTCTCCAAGTTGACTGGGCGCCAGCAGTGGTTGCCTAGGGAACGCCTGTGACATCGCGGAGGCAGGAGCCACCCTCACTGACTTCAGCAGCTCTGCATTTGGCAGGGCTCACAGGACTGTGGAAAGGCCACGGGGCCCAGAGGAGGGGCAGCTGAGCAGGCAGTGCTGGCAGCAGCAGCTGAGGGAGGGGGACTTCCAAACTCACGGGGGGCGGGGGCCTCCCCAAAGCCAGTGGGCCAGCGACCAGCAGCAGGGAGCTCCAGGAGGTTCCCCAGGCTTGTGCTTGGGGTGATGGGACCACAGGCCAGAAAACCCGGGAGGGGCAGCCTTTTTCTGGACAGGCCCTTTCCCCGCGGCCCGGCAGCCCCTCCAGGGCCTGCTCCTGCTCCCACACCGTGGAAGGCTGGTGACAGGTGGGCTGGGAGGCTGCCGGCGGTTCATTGGGATCCTTTTCACCTGACAGATGAGAAGTCTGAGCGGCCTGGGAAGTCAGCACTGTCAAACCTGCTCTTCTCACCCTCCTGCTCTCATTACAGTGGAGTCATCCCCGGGTCCCAGGAGAAGAGGCGATGAGACAGCACTCCCCACGGCCTGGGGAGGGTAGTGCTGGGGCCGCACCCCTGGGCTGTGCGGGTCCCTGGGTGGGTCCCGGGCTGTGCGGGTCCTTGGGTGGCTCACTGGGCTCAGAGTCCCAGGCGTCCTGCTCTCTGGAGGATGGGACGCAGACCCAGAGAGGCCAGGCCTCTCCCACGAAATGTAGTCATTGGGCAGATCCGCCTCCGCCACCCCCTCCAGTGTGACCGTGTCTGTGGGTTCTGTTGAAACAGAGCCGACACAAACACAAACACAAACAGAGCAAACCCGCAGCAGCGAGGGTGGGAGGCACCTCGGGGCCAGCGCAGCGCTGGACGCCAGGCACCCCCTGCCGAGGAGGTGGCGAGGAGGGACTGATGAGGGGGTGGGGCAGGCCTTGGTGAGTGACAAGTACGCAGTGTGGACGTGCAGGACGTGGAGAGGGAGAGAGAAGGGCTTTCCTGTGTGCAGATGGCGTGACCCACGAGCAGGTGCGTGACCCACAGGCCCCACAGTGTGCGGCGTCATTTGTCTTCCAGTTGTTTCCCAGCCTGAACTGCTTCTGGACACGTCAGGGTCTATGTGCGTGTGCACGTGTGTGTGTATGTACATGTGCACAGATTCCACTGAAACAACACAGGCTTTTTCAAGGGGGAATGCTCGGAGCTGGCAAAGCAGAGTAGAAACAGACGCTGGCGTCTCTGGAGACCAGTTCAGGCTCCACGACTGACGTGTGCACCTGACACGCGGACACCCCGGCCGGGCATCTGGGACTCCGCAGCCTCACGGGTATTCTTTGCACTCAAACGACATGCTGCTGGCTCTGCTGGGGCTGGAACCTGCGCCCTGAGCCCTAATCGCCCTGGCTCCCGCGGCTGAGGCCAGCCGTTCCCACCGTGGCCTGGAGGGATGAGCGAGTGCCCTCTGTGACGCACGCACCACAGGGAAGGGTCGCCCAGCAGGTCTGAGCCCCAGGCTCAGGCGGCCCCTCAGGCAGCTGCGGCTCCCGCCTTCCACCCTCTGGAGCACACTCCTGCCCCAGGAGCCGGGCAGGTGCTGGTGCGGTTGCCCCACCCCAGACGCTTCTCCCTTTGCTGCCTCTGCTCTGAGACCTCTGGGGTCCCTCCCACATGATGAGGGTCCCTGAAGCTTTCTCAGTTCATAGTCCTATCAGCAGATGCCCAAGCCCAAAGGCAGACAAGACAAGAGACTTAGATTTCTCAAAAGGACCCTCATCTCTTCTGTTATTCAAATCCTGGTTCCTGCTCCGCCTACACACATCACGTGACCCATGCAAATGCTGGATTATGCAGACAAATATGCCAGCAGGCTCCCTCTGGAAGGTGCGATCAGTCAGATGTTCGCCCCGGGCCTCATCCTTTGCACTGAGGGGCTTTCTGCTCTCCCATGTGACCTGGAATCTATGATTTTGTGGATGAAGCAGATTGTTGGTCAAATGGCCCAAACAGTCCCCCGTGGATCCATCGCCCTGCACGTGACGCAGCCTCTCCCAGGAAGAGGCCGGGTCTGCTTGTCCGCCCCTCGAATCTGGGCTCCTGTCACACGCTGGGACCAGGCACCGGAGCAGTGCCATGTGGCTGGTTATGTCCACGTCTCAAGGGTCTTCCGGGACTTCGACTCTCTTTCTTGGACTCCAGGTGCCACCAGGGCGAGCCTGTTGGAGGCTGGCAATCAAAGGAGACAGACCAACTGTCTCAGTGGGGCCGGCCCAGACCACCCAGCCCCATGGCATGACAGCTCCCACGGGTGCCAGAGGGAGCCCGGCCCAAACCGCTGGCAGCGTTGGCAGCTACAGAGCGACTGCATCATGAGCCACTAAGCTGAGGGCTCTTTACGCAGCAAGAGCTCCCGAACAAGGAGGGCGAGTGTCGTGGGAGGCCGTTAGGAGTCAGGAAATGATGGCCCAGACTGACTGCTTATCCAAAGCCCCGGCCAGGTAGGAACAGATTCAGAACTTGGATCCCGTGTCCTGCCGGCCGTTCTCTTGTTTGCATTGGCCGCGCCTGTGGAATGGAGAGCGCTCAGAAGCCTCGGGCAGCAGCGCCCGGACCCGCCTGAGAGCTGCCCGCTGGCTGCAGGGTCTGTCCTCTGTCAGCTGCCGCCGCCCACCCCGGCCCTGCCTCCCCCAGGCAGACAGCAAAGCCGCACACCCACCCCCCTCAGGACTAACCAGCCTGGCTGCCAGCTCCTCAGGGCTCCCTGCCGTGGCACCATCCTTCCGCAGGCGGCAAGGCAGGCAGCAGGTGCAGAAGGCACAGTGCTTTCCACCCCAGGGACGGCCGTGGGGGGCTGTCCCCTCGCACCATTGGCTGGAGATCAAAGCAAACACAAGAGGGCACAGACCCACAGGAAGAGGAAGAAAAGCCCCGACACAGCAGCCTCGCCAGGCTTCAAGGGGCGGAGCTGGAGCCAGCCTGAGGGGCCCATGGGAGAGAGGGCACCAGGAAGGGGAGGGTGGAGCTGGGGCTGGAGGAGGAAGAGAAGGCCGGAGGGTAACTGGAGGAGCAACTCCACCTCCTGCAGCTTCAAAGGGGCCTTTCTCCATCGCCACAGGAGGCCCAGGGCCCTGGAGGAGACTGCAGTCTGTGCTGCAGGTGCTGGCCTGAGTGGGTGGGTGCTGGCCTGAGTGGGTGGGTGCTGGCCTGAGTATGTGGGTGCTGGCCTGAGTGTGTGGGTGCTGGCCTGAGTGGGTGGGTGCTGGCCTGAGCGTGTGGGTGCTGACCTGAGTGTGTGGGTGCTGGCCTGAGTGTGTGGGTGCTGACCTGAGTATGTGGGTGCTGGCCTGAGTGTGTGGGTGCTGGCCTGAGCGTGTGGGTGCTGGCCTGAGCGTGTGGGTGCTGGCTTGAGCGTGTGAGTGCTGGCCTGAGCGTGTGAGTGCTGGCCTGAGCGTGTGGGTGCTGGCCTGAGCGTGTGGGTGCTGACCTGAGCGGGTGGGTGCTGGCTTGAGTGTGTGGCTGCTGGCCTGAGTGTGTGGGTGCTGGCTTGAGTGTTGTGGGTGCTGGCCTGAGTGTGTGGGTGCTGGCTTGAGTGTTGTGGGTGCTGGCCTGAGTGTGTGGGTGCTGGCTTGAGTGTTGTGGGTGCTGGCCTGAGTGTGTGGGTGCTGGCTTGAGTGTTGTGGGTGCTGGCCTGAGTGGGTGGGTGCTGGCCTGAGTGGGGGGGTGCTGGCCTGAACTTCAATTCAGGCCAGAAAAGGCCCAGGGGACGCATCCCCTTGCGAGCCCCTCTGGCATGAGGGTCTCCTGAGGATGCTGGGCCTGGCCCCGCGGTGAGGAGGACTCGGATCCAGGCAGGAGTTCTATGGCCTTGGGCATGTCCCTCAGCCCCTCTGAGGCTCCTGGGGAGGGGAGGCCAGCCTCTACCAGGGAGGCAACAATTCCCAGGGGTGGCCACAGTGAGGGATGGTGGCGGGGGGAGGTGCGGGTACAGCCAGGGAAGCCGGGTCATCCTGCCACTGGGCCTCCAGGCCTGGGCAGTGCCTTCCTGCCAGCCTGGGTGCGGCTGGGGTGTGCATTGTCTTGTGGAAAAAAGAGGACCAGGAGGCGAGGCCTGGGCAGGGCCAGTCCAGGGACAGTAGTGTCCTTTCTTCTCGTCTTCTAAGGGTTTGCGTTTGAATTTCACAGCCAATGGGACTGAAGAGCAGTCCATGCAGACACCGGTGCCTGGTGGGCCTGGAGCTGTGCTGCCACAGGGGCCGGGAACAGCTGCTAGCCATGACTCCCACCCGCGGCCCGCGGTGCAGGTGTGGCCAGGGCCAGGGCCCGGGCACCTGGAGGCCACTTCCTCTGGGAGAGACGGTGCAGATCACAGAGCCTCGTAGTCTACGGGCAGCCTGGTCCTCGGGCCGTGGGCCTCAGATGGACAGGCTCCCGAGGCCTCAGACCCTTCAGGGAGGCACTTAGCTGGAGACCGCCCCTTGCCCTCCAGCTCCACCTGCCAACTTCCTTTCAGCTGAGTCCCGGGAGGCCGCCCCATGCAGAGTGTGTCCTGGCTCCTGGCCCTCGGGCTTCCCGGGAGCACCAGTGGACACTGGAGGCAGAAGGAGAGAGGGGCCCAGAAATGTGTTCCCCTCTGAGCTGCTGCAACCCAGCCCCTGCCCTCTCACCCCCGCCCCCCACAGGCAGCCTCTCCACCCGCAGCGCCCCCTGATCCTAGGGATGTGGCAGCGCCCACCTGAGAGCCCTGGTGGTTTCCCCAACTCCCCAGACACTTTTGCGCTGTGCTTCAGTCAACGCTCCCGCCAGCCTGTGAGAGCACACCTCGCTCCCGCTGAGAGCAGGCACAGCCCCCACGTCTGTGACAGTGCCTCAGGCTTATTTTTGCCACCACAAACCCATGTACCATTGCCATGGTGTGCGGGTCTCAGTGCGGCCGAGCGAGCCCTGCTGAGCATCTGCTAACAGGCCTTTGGCTGGAAACAACAGAAAACTGATTCACAGCGGCTTAAAGGCCCCCAACCCCACTCTCACCACCAGCAGCCCTCACCCTCGCCCTCGCCTGACCTCAACCCTACATGTAACCAACACCTCACCCTAACATTTTCTTACACAGCAGGAAGTCTGAAGGCGCCTGCGGATTTTAAGGTTTCGGCTTCTGTCCTCTCGGCCTTTCTCTGGAGGCGCGAGATGGCTGCTCCAGGCACCTCTGCCAGGTCCAGGCAGGACTAGGTCAGCAAGGAAAGGGACGTGTGGTGAGGCGGTTCTGAGGTCCACCCCGCGGACCTGCCCGCAGGCTGGACCTGGAGAGCTGACCTCGCTGCCAGAGAAGCAGAGCGAGAGGCCGTCTGGATGCCGCCTCCACCAGGCGGCCGGAAGGGAGCCGTGTGCAGGCAGCCGTTCAGCGGGCCTTCCAGGTGCACCAGCTGCAGCGGCCGGCTCCAGGCCAGCCTCCATGTCCCCCGCCCGCGTCCCCCCAGCAAGGAGACATGTCAGTGCTCCTGCTCAGCCAGCGACACTGTCCCCTAAGGATGCTGCCAGAAATACTAGTATTTTGAAAGTCTAATGGGCCCACAAAAAAGCTAAAGTCACCCATGTTTCCTTGGTGCTCGGGCCAAATCCCAGACCCCCATCGTGTGGCTCAGAGGTTTGGGTCCAAGGGAGGAATCTTCTAGATTATCAACTTTAGAAACTGAAAACAGGATTTCAATCAGGATCCCCCTGCCGGCCTCCCATCCCAGCAATCAATGCTCTCTCTTCTTCTCGGCCTCCACTCATACCGTGGGCAGGAGCGCTCTCTCCCCCGCCCTCCACCCCCCACCCCCCATTCAACCCCCCCCACCCCTCCCACCCTGTCTTCATACCGCTCTGACCCCACCGAGGACCCTGGTGGCCCCACTGGGAAGTGACACCAACGGCCTGAGCTCATCTGCCTCTTGTCACTGTTTTGACGAGGTACATGCGTGGTGCGTAATCAGCTTTTTAGTTCAGTTTTTTAAAGAACACCAGGCACGCATCAGAGGAAAGTGAAAATACTGTCTAAGCAACTTCTACCATTGCCTCCGTTTTGTCCCTCCCAGGGAAACTGGAGACTGAAAAGGCGTACCCCAAATGGGCGTAAGCAGCAGCCAGTCACTTGTTGAGTCGGACTCCAGAAGCTTTAGTGAGTGGCTTAATGGGTGAACTTTAACCCAACCCCTCTGAGCTTCCCACCTGGCCGGGGGAGAAAGGTGACGCCCACACCATGTCACACATGCCTGACTGCCCTGAAGCAGGATTGGAGAGAGACAAGCGACCGAACCACCCTGCACAGCGCTGTCCCATTAATAGTGGAGCCTATGTGCATTTTGCTGGAAATATAATCTACATTTGCTATGTCCACACATCTTCATCCACACAGTGCTAAGGGCTACTCATTGATGTCCAAAGGCCCTCAGGGACAATGTGAAGAATTTTTTCTCAAAAACAGAGGAAGCTGCTTTTGCTGGCAGCAGCAGCAGCAGATCGGCTGGCAATGCCTGAGAGAAAAGCACATTGCAGACCAAGGTCTGGGTGCCAGTGAAAGGCAGGCCTGGTCCTCCTGAAGGAGGCTGCTGGCTTTTCCACACCCTGTGTTCACGGCCCACTGAACACCTGCCCCATTCAGTGCTCACTGCACACTGAACACCTGCCACACCCAGTGCTCACTGCAATGAACACCTGCTGCACCCAGGCTCACTGCGCTGAACACCCGCCACACCCAGTGCTCACTGCGCACTGAACACCCGCCACACCCAGTGCTCACTGCACACTGAACACCTGCCGCACCCAGTGCTCACTGCACACTGAACACCTGCCACACCCAGTGCTCACTGCACACTGAACACCTGCCACACCCAGTGCTCACTGCACACTGCACACCTGCCACACCCAGTGCTCACTGCACACTGCACACCTGCCTCACCCAGTGCTCACTGCACACTGCACACCTGCCTCACCCAGTGCTCACTGCACACTGCACACCTGCCACACCCAGTGCTCACTGCACACTGCACACCTGCCTCACCCAGTGCTCACTGCACACTGCACACCTGCCTCACCCAGTGCTCACTGCACACTGCACACCTGCCTCACCCAGTGCTCACTGCACACTGCACACCTGCTGCACCCAGTGCTCACTGCACACTGCACACCCGCCACACCCAGTGTTCACAGTCCACTGAACACCTGCCACACCCAGTGCTCACTGCGCACTGAACACCTACTGCACCCAGTGCTCACTGCAGACTGAACACCTGCCACATCCAGTGCTCACTGCGCTGAACACCTGCCGCATCCAGTGCTCACTGCGCACTGAACACCTACCACACCCGGTGCTCACTGCGCACTGAACACCTGTCACACCCAGTGCTCACTGCGCACTGAACACCTGCCTCACCCAGTGCTCACTGCGCACTGAACACCTGTCACACCCACTGCTCACTGCGCACTGAACACCTGCCTCACCCAGTGCTCACTGTGCACCTACCGCACCAAGTGCTCACTGCACACTGCACACCTACCGCACCCAGTGTTCACAGTCCACTGAACACCTGCCACACCCAGTGCTCACTGCGCACTGAACACCTGTCACACCCACTGCTCACTGCGCACTGAACACCTGCCTCACCCAGTGCTCACTGTGCACCTACCACACCAAGTGCTCACTGCACACTGCACACCTACCGCACCCAGTGTTCACAGTCCACTGAACACCTGCCACACCCAGTGCTCACTGCGCACTGAACACCTACTGCACCCAGTGCTCACTGCAGACTGAACACCTGCCACACCCAGTGCTCACTGCGCTGAACACCTGCTGCATCCAGTGCTCACTGCGCACTGAACACCTGTCACACCCAGTGCTCACTGCACACTGAACACCTGCCACACCCAGTGCTCACTGCACACTGAACACCTGTCGCACCCAGTGCTCACTGCACACTGCACACCTGCCACACCCAGTGCTCATTGCACACTGAACACCTGTCACACCCAGTGCTCACTGCACACTGAACACCTGCCACACCCAGTGCTCACTGCACACTGAACACCTGCCACACCCAGTGCTCACTGCACACTGCACACCTGCCACACCCAGTGCTCATTGCACACTGCACACCTGCCGCACCCAGTGTTCACTGTGCACTGAACACCTGCTGCACCCAGTGCTCACTGCGCACCTACCATTCCCAGTGTTCACTGTGTACCTACTGCTCCCACCTGTAGTGTGTGTGTCGGCAGGGGGTAGGGGGGAGCAGGAGGTTACACAATGACTCTGTGGCTCTCTACCAGGAGCTCTCACTTATACGAAGGTAAGCTACTCTCTCTGAAAAGACCGAACAGTATGTAGTTTGCTTTGCAGACCAGGAGGGCGAGGTGGCAAATCTGCAGCTCTGCCATCGCAGCTGGAGAGCAATTGCCATGCGTGGCCCATGAGGGGCTGGGTCCCAGTGAAACTTCATTCAACAACAGGGAGGGGCAATTTGGCCCAGTCGCATTTCTGACCCCTGTCTGGGTGGGACCATGTGAAACAGTTGGTATTTGGCCATCCTGACCTCCGCACACAGCAGTCGCCTGTGGCTCTGCCTGCTGGTTGGGGGGTTGAGCAAACACGGGCAGCGCTGGTACAAAGCAGAGCACAACAGGCCGTGATGTGAGTAGCATTGAGTTAGTTATTCTTCTGAAACCAGCTCCTGAGAGGGCCAGGAGTCAGCCAGGTGGCCCCAACTCGCTTCCCTTCCCTGCCCCCTCCCAGCTGCCACGCACTGATCAGCTGCACTGCATAGCTGCATGAAGCGTGCAGCCTGGGTTTCTGCTAAAATCACGTTGAGGTAGGATTACTAACACCCATGGCAGGGGCAGGACGGTTTGTTTGGGTTATTAATCGGGTTCCCAGCAGGTCTCAGCAACACCTTCCTGCCTCTCAGACGGGGATGGGGTATGACACCGCAGCGGCGGCCTGCTCTGGAAGCCTGTGCTCTGCACACCTGCCTGGGTGAGAGGCTCACCTCGTGTTTCTAAGGCCCGTTTCCCGCAGGCCAGTTCGCTGCCACCACCCGACTCGACTCGGCTGGGCCCCTGCGGCCCGGTGAGGTGAGTGGGAGGAGGTGGGAAGACGAAGACTTGCTGTCGGCCACACAGCCCGGCCGGGAGAGGGCACACAGGGGCATCCGGAGCCGTACAGAGTAGGGAAGGCCACGCCCATCTCCTGGTGGCAGCGATGCAATTTGATGCCCAGATTGGAACCTTTCGGGGAGAATTCTTATCCTGACATTAGGACATATACGGGCCACTTCAAGGAACCCTCACTATTCCCTCTGGGTTTCCCTGCGGAAGGAGAAAATTCCCGTGTAAGGGCCTCTCTTTCCTGCAGCTGCTCTTCATTCGCCAACTGGGCACATTTCTACCAGCCAGTCTCCGGTCAGAGTGCGGTGCCTGGACCCACAGGACAGCGCGACGCCCGCCTCCTCCAGCAGAGCCCGGGACACGGCCCTCCGACGTCGCTCCGGCGTGCCTCTTTGTAGCAAATGCCAAGCTTGGTCTCTTCTTCAGTAGTGGGAGGAGAGGCAGGCAGGAGGCTGGCAAGCAGGACGCAGCTGGGCCCCTCTGCATTCTCAGCGCAGCCTGTGTCAGGGGTCCCGGCCCAGGGGTAAGGCCAACACCTGTACGTGGTTGTCTTCCTAGTTGTATTGGACATTTTTGCCAGACCCCATGCTAAGCATTTTATAGACATTAGTTCCCTAATTCCCATTAGTTCACTATCGTTCACCCCATTTATAGATGCGGAGACTATGGCTTAGAGGAGAGGTCAACGTCCTTAAATCATGCAGATGGTGATCTCCACTCAGCCCCCAGAACTCACCAGAGTGAAGATGAGGGGACAACAGAGCTGTAAGCAAATAAGAAGAAAACACACAGAAGAGGGAGCACCCAGCCGGAGAAGGCACAGTGAGGGACATGGAGAATGGACAGACAAGCAGCCGTGGATCGTGGCTTCGATCATGGCTGCTCCTCTCTGCTAAGTGCCTGCGGAGAACACAGCCAATAAGAAGTGTGGGTGACGCATGGCAGAGTCCTGGAGGGTTCAGAGGTAGAGACACAGGTACCTCTGCAGACAGGCATGTTGCAGTCAGTGGGTTGGAAGTCGGTGCCAGCTTAGACCCTCAGCTCCTCCCTCGGGCCCACATTGCCAGGCAGGTGCCCAGCTCTGCAGCTACAGACGGGATGTCAACACTCAGGAGAGGTTATGCCAAGGATGCTGGCATGGGGACCAGACCCACCAACATAGACAAGAGGATCGGAACCAAACACAGGAACCCATCCATGTCTGTCCCCTTTAGAGTGAGGCTCAGACCCTTCCCAGCACCTGCTCCAAAGTGTTCTCTTTCTCTCTCTCTCGCTCTCTGTCACACACACACACACACACACACACACACACACACACACAGTGTGTCCCCAAGCATATAATCAGAGATTTCTTCTCCAGCAAAGCTGACTGAGCCCAAAGTAAAGACCTAGAGAATTTTATATTTGGGGCCCTTAGAAAAAACAAACCTATCCCATACGCTTTCCAATAAGACAGCTGGACACCACCGCACGTGAATATGCTTCTAGCTTGACAGACAGAAACTACACAGACGAGAGGGGGAACAGACACTTGGAGGATTCACAGAGCAGGAGAATGCTCCTAAAAACACTCAGAAAAAGAGCATAAGGTATGCTCCACACAAGAACAGCACACTCTCAGGAAGGACTTGCAGACAAGAAGGCGCTTCTGGAAAGTGGAGCGGGATAGCAGCAGGGCTGGGAATCAAGGCCGACAGCGGGTGGCTGTGCTCTCCAGCCCCGTTCTCTGCTCCTTCCCCTCCTGTCTTTAACAAAGGCTCCCCAACTGCTCTGCCCAGCAGTCACCGGGCATCCACTTGAAAAGTCCTGGGAGAATGTAGGGGTTGAATTGTGATCCCCCAATGTCATATGTTGAAACTCTAACCTTCGGTGCCCCAGAGTTTGACTGTATATGGAAATAGGACCCTTAAAGAGTTGATTAAGTTAAAGGAGGCCCTTAGGGGAGGCCCTGACTAAATCTCACCAGTGTCCTTATAAGAAGAGGAAGTTTGCTTCTCAAGAGAAACTTTGCAGACCAGAAGAAATTAGTTGAAATCATTCAAAGATGAAAGCAAGGACCTACAACCAAAATGAATCTACTCAGCAAAGATATCATTTAGAATCAAATGACAGATAAAGAGCTTTCCAGACAAGAAAAAGTTAAAGAAGCTCATTACCACCAAACCAATATTTCAAGAAATGTTAAAGAGACTTCTTTAAGCAGAAGAAAAAAAAGATTAAAAATATGAATAATAAAATGGCAATAACTACATGTCTATCAACAATTACTTTCGATATAAAAGGATTAAATGCTCCCATCAAAAGACATAGGGTGGCCCTGGCCAGGTGGCTCAGTTGGTTGGAGCATTGTCCCATACACTAAAAAAGTTTTGGGTTTGGTTCCCAGTCAAGGCACAAACCTAGGTTGCAGGTTCAATCTGTGGCACATATGGGAGGCAACTGATCCATGTTTCTCTCTCTCTTTCTCTCTCTTTTTCATCAATGTTTCTCTCCCCCCCCCCCCCCGAATAATACAAATTCTCAGGTGAGGAAAAAAGCAAACAAACATAGGGTGGGTGGCTGAGTCAAAAAGAAAACAAGACCTACATATGCTGCCTATAAGAGACTCACTTTATATCAAAAGACACACACAGACTGAAAGGAAAGGAAAGGAAAGGAAAAAGATATTTCATGAAAATGGAAACAACAACAAAACTGGTGTAGCAATACTTATACCAGACAAAATAGACTTCAAAACAAAGAAGGACCCAGCTATTCGACTTCTGGGTATTTATCTAAAGAGACTCAAAGCTCTAATTTAAAAAGACATATGCATCTCTATGTTCATTGCAGCAGCATCTACAATCGCCAAGATATGGAAGCAACCTGAGTGACCATCAATAGACAAGTAGACAAAGAAGAGGTGGCACATATTAGAATGGAATATAACTCAGAGGTAACAAAAGAATGAAATCTTGTCATCTGCAACAACATGGATGGACCTAGAGGGTACTGTGTAAGCGAGATACGTCAGACAGAGAAAGACAAATGCCATATGATTCACTTATTTGTGGAATCTGAAATGCAAAATAAATGAAAAAACAAAACAGAAACAAACTCATAGATACAGAAAACATTTTGATAGTTGCCAAATGGGAGGGTGATTGGGGGAATGAGGGAAAAAGAGAAAGTGGTTAAGAAGCACATATTGGCAGGTACAGAATATTACGGGGCTGTACAGTACAGCCTAGGGAGTATAGTCAGTGATGTTGTGACCACTATGTGTGGTGTCAGTGGCACTAGACTTTTTGGAGGCAATACTTTGCAAGTTATATAAATGTTTAATCACTGGGTTGTACACCTGAAACTAATATAACATTTTATGTCAACTGCAAGTGAAAAATAACAAGTTATTTTAAATAAAGAGGAGAAAGTCTGGACACACAGAGACACCAGGGACGTGTGTGTACAGAGGAAAGGCCACGTGAGGCCAGGTGCAAAGGTCACACCAAGGAGCGAGGCCTCAGGAGAAGCCAAGCCTCTCACACCTTGATCTTAGACTTCCAGCAATAGCTGCTTGTTGTGTGTGCCGCCATCTGTGGCATTTATGCTGCAGCCCGAGCTGGTGCAGAACACTGTGCTGTTTAATGAAGGACTCGTTTTCTTATTCTAGGAGCCAAGAAGAAACGACAGGGCCCTGGTCAACAGCTCAGTGGTCAGAGCGTGGCTTGCGCACCAAAGGGTCATGGGTTCCATTCCCAGCCAAGGACACATACCTGGGTTGCAGGTTCGATCCTGCCCCCAGTCAAGGCTCATGCGGGAGGCAACCAATCGATGTTTCTCTCTCTCTCTCTCTCTCTCTCTCTCTCTCTCTCTCTCTCTCTCTCTCCCTCTCCCCTCTCCTCCCCTCCCTTCCTTCCACTGTCTAAAAATTAATGGAAAAAAGTATCTTCAGGTGAGGATTAATAAAAACCAAGAAATAATAATTTTTAAAAAAGGAAAAGCAACAGGGAACTTACCCTTAGACGAGTGAACCTTTTCCCCAGAGAACAGAACTCTGCAGCATGAATGAGGCACCTTCCCAAGCACCAAGGATGAAAGAGAAGGATCCCTTTGCAAAGGGGCAAAAGATTCTGGTACAACCGCACAGACCAGCTTCACCCAGCACATTCCCTGCCAAGGCCAAGCTTGCTGGCAGCTCCATCCAGGCCTAGACTCCCTTTGCCCTGGCTGGCTCCCATGGCCCCCTCCCCCTCCCCCCTTGGCTAAGCCCAGGGTCTCTCCCAGGAGGCTGTTCCCCGGAACGTTCTGCAGCCAGAACTAGCTAATCTAATCAGTTGGTGCGGAGTTTACCTCCCGCCTGATGGAGCCCTCCGCTGGGACAAGCGGCACATGAACAGCTGCCCTGGGCCTGCCCTGCACACTCAGACTCAGCAGGTCGTGTGGAACGCGTTGCCCAGAGGACCCTAGCGGAAGCCTCCTTGGAAACATTGGCTAGTGCTGCCTGGGGAGGCCGCCTCTGCTAGACCCAGGGCTCCGACACCCCAGGCTGCCTGCAGGCCTGCGCCTGCGTGACCCGAGGGCTGACCCTGGCCAGCTGAGTGCCCTGAGGGGGTGGGGGGCATTCCAGGGAGGTTGGCTTCCCTCCATGGGCAGGAGAGCTGCCAAACCCCAGTGCTGCTGTCCAACGTGGACGGGCATCAGATAGGGAGAGCCTGGCCGAGGGAGCTCAGCAGAGGCCCATGGAGAGCTCCGTGAGGAAGGCCGCCTGCCCGGGCCGATGGAGAGCTCCCAGGGGCCGGCGGTCATCCCGGAAGGATGAGAGGGCTGAGAGGCCTCGGGACCATCTGGGAGCTTTAAAACCTCTCCCACCTGACCTCGCCTCCCAAATCCCAGGCACTTGATCCAGGCCAGGCCCTGGCATCAATGCTTGGACATCCTCCACTTTATTCTCATGTGAGGGAGCGGGAGAGCCAGAGGGGAGACGCCGGGCTCCCTCCCACAGGACAGCCGGCCCTGCGGGGCACACGGGTGGAAGAGAGAAGCTGCCTTAGAGGCTGTGTCTCTTTCCCACGTTCTTTCCTGCAGCCTCAGCCGGGACCTGTCCCCAGAGGCCTCCAAAAACAGCAGCTCAGCTAGAGGGCTGCCGCCACACTGCCAGGACACAGGGCAGCAGGACGGCCCCACCCAGGCTCACTGCCCGGTGGGAGGAGGGAGAAGACGAGGCCCACCACTGGATACAGCCCGGCAGTCAAATCAAACCGAAACCAAAGCAGGGCAGGAGCAGAGACAATAACCAGCTCTCCTGACAGGTCACACATGCACGCTGGCCACCGTCATCCCATGTCGTCTCTGGAACAATCCGTGCACGACTGTGAGGTGCTGCGATGAACTCCCGCTTTCCTCGCAGGAAACGGGCCAAGAGGGCGCAGATGTGAGGGGCGCTGAGACTCACCCGGGACCCCGAGGGCCTGCGCTCGCCCCGCCGTGCTCACTGCGCTGCCCTGCCCTCAGGTGTAAGCGTGGAGAGGGGCTTCTGTGGGCGCTGGCAGGTTTAGAACAGGCTTCCTTGAAGAAGGTGACGTGAACTTGGCCATGAAGGGTCAGGGTGAGCGTGGGGGCAGGTGTAAGGCTGGAAGCTGAGGACAGGCAATCAGGCTGAGCCTGATCAGGATTTGGGAGGGAAGGATGGGCAGGAGGAGGAGGACATCCCCGAGAAAATGGGTGAAAAGGGATGAGGATGGGGGAAGCGTTAAGTTAGTTCCCTTGGATTGGCGAGCAGGCTCTGGGCACTGGCAGAGGGTGGAGGGGGGGGGGGGGGGTAGGAGGGGGGAGGCTCCAGGGAGGGCCTGTCTCAGCCCAGGACACACAGCGCTTCTTCAGGTGGCACCTGCCTGGCGCCCAGGCCCGCGTGCTCAGTGCTTCGTGTGTTCCTTGGTTGTTAGCATCCTCCCACTGTATTCTCTGCATAGAAGGGGACCCCGGCTTGAAAGGAAGCAGAGCTCAGTGAGGCCATGTTACTGAACCCCAAGTCTGTGCACCCGAGGCTTCGACGGGTCCAAATCCAAACGTCAGCTCCAGATCGAGACCTAGTGGCGCCTCAAATCCCTTTGCTCGCTGGACCAGGCCACGGGGTTGAGGGTTTGGGGGGGCCCGTTGGTTCCTTCCTTAGACCAGAAAGTTCCTTCCTGGGGAAAGTGACCAGCCCAGGAAAAGACCAGCAGGTGTGCCGGCCAAGAGTTTGAACTGGAGAACCTGACTCGGCCGGTGAAGGGGCTTGGCTTCTGAAGGCCCTGGGCTCGGATCCTAGCCCTGCCTGGGTCCCTGGGTTCCAGCCTGGGTCAGAGGCCTCAGGCCTGGGCGGGGGTCAGAGCCAGATATTGGGGGGAGATGGGGGTCCCCTGTCCAAGCCTGACACCTCTGGCGGAGGCGTCAGGCCTGGGCAAGGGGCCGATCAGGCGATTGGAGGGTGATGGGGGTCTACGCCTCTGGCCGAGGCATCAGGCCTGGGCAAGGGGCAGAGCCAGCAATCGGAGAGGTTTGGGGGTCCCCTGCCCAGGCCTGATGCCTGGGCCAGAGGCATCAGGCCTGGGCTGGGGGCAGAACCAGTGATGGGGGGAAATGAGGGTCCCCTGCCCAGGCCTGACACCTCTGTCAGAGGCGTCAGGCCTGGACAAGGGGCCGATCCTGCGATTGGAGGGTGATGGGGGTCAACGCCTGAGGGCTCCCAGTATGTGAGAGGGGGCAGGCTGGGCTGAGGGACACTCCCCCCACCACACACACACACACACCCAGTGCATGAATTTCGTGCACCGGGCCCCTAGTATATATATATATCCTTCAGTGAGGATTTTAAGAGGAGAGAGAGAGAGAGAGAGAGAGAGAGAAGCAAAAGGGAGGGAGCAGGCAATCACTGTCCAAGTCAGCGTTTTGAGGTGCTGGAGCCACGCCTAGAAGAAGAGGATGAAACAGGGTGGCTGTGCCCCTCGGACCCCAGGAACCAAGAAGAATCAGAGGCACCAGTGAGCCCTAAAAGCAGGGCCCAGGGGGGTGGAAAGCACGAGGATTTGTTTAAAACTCTTTAAAAAGAGAACTTAGATGAGGGGCTTAGGGCCAAGCTCTGCATGAGATGCAAACAGGAGATTAGAAACTCAGCACAGGGAACGGTGAGACTCACCCCAGCCGCTGAACCTGGGAGGCCCGTTCGCAGGGGGCCTGGGGCCAGGGCCTTCCCCGGAGGACAGACTTTCAGTATTAAGATCAGGAAAGTCCTGGGTGACCAGGACAGCTTGTCCTTTCTCTTAGACCAGAAGGCTCCTTCCTGGGGAAAGTGACCAGCCCAGGAAGGAGACCTGCCAGCTGAGAGGGAGGAGGCAGACACCCTCAGGGGATGGCAAGGCCCAGTCTCGAGAGGGAAGCTCAGCCACCAGTGGCGCCAGCGGTGGCGGGCTGGCCGCCCACCCAGGCACCTGGCACAGAGCATCCATCATGTGGGCCCTGGGGACGCCCGGAAACTGCTGGGAGAGTCCGCAGAGGGCATTGTCACTGTGTGAGCGCCAGTTTCCACAATGGCCACAGTCAGAAACGGCCTACATGTCCGTGCAGGTAAATAGGTACATTGGGTCCACCATGCAACACACCGTCATCCAGTCAGGAAAGGGCTCGAAGTGGTCACGCCCAGCGTGGGGCCTCTGGAGCCCTGTGCTGAGGGAGGAAAGCTACACCCAAAGGCCGCATGTCTGGTTCCATTTTCCTGAGCAGGAGAGTCCAGAGATGGGGAGCAGACCAGGGTGACCAGGGCTGAGGTCGGGAGGTAGGAAAGGAGTGTGACTGGTAAATGGGTATTTACTTTTTGGGTGATGGGAATGTTCTGAAACTAGATAGAGGGAATGGTTTTATAACACGGTGAAGGCACTTACTAAATGCCACCAAATTGTATACTTTAAACTTGATTTTTCATTATGTAAATTTCACCTCAATTAAACAAAAGAAAAAAGATCAATCTGGCAAGAATAGAAAGGCTCATACAACACGATCACGTTATGCTCACTGGTACCAACAGGACAGCTGGGACTCCGAGAGCTACTCAAAGCTACCCCGCCCCCCTCCCCCTCAGGAGACCAGAGAGCCAGGGAAAGGCAGGCTTGCTCCCAGAAAGGCAGTGGCTAAATTGAGCCTTCCAACCCCCTCCCCTAGACCTGCAATTAATAACAAGCCCCCAAATAAAAGGGAGACACACCTCCCTGACTCTTCTCTCTGTGACGCTCCCTGGCCCCAGAGGCCCACGGAGCCCCCGATGCAGTGCAGTGCTGGGAGCCCAGCTCTCTGAGCTCTCAACAGCCTGCTGGTTCCAAGTGTTCTCATGAGAAACTCGTACTGGGACATGCTCTGTGCAGCTCCATTAGGTGTGTTTAAAAACACAATTAGGAAAGAAAGGCACACTTTTTTCCCGTTGATATCAGAAGCATTGCTGATATGCCAGCCGGGCCTCTGGAGGAACATATATGCAGGCCCTCCAGCCGCAAACCCTGCCCAGAGACCGGCCTGCGCCCCCAGCAGTGCCGCCCGCTGCCCTATGCATAGTCCTCAGGAACTCGAAAACTTCCATCGCATCATCTAGTGCTTACAACCCTCTTCTGTGTGGCAAACACTCAAAATACAAGGCGGCTCTATAAATGAGCTCCTCAGTGGTTAGGGCAGCGAGGAGGCTGACGTGTCCATCTCTTTAGTGCCCACTAAGGGACTTTGGAGGCACCCGGAGTTCCCCAGAGAACAGTTTGTCAACCACTGATCTAGTCCAATGCCCTCACTGTGCATGTTGAATCATTTTCAAAAAGTTAAGAACATAAGTTTCACACAAATAGAAACAAACATACTAGTATGACAAGGCTTCCTCTCACCTGTCTGTGGGTGAGCCAGCAGGAAGGGAAAGACTAATGGGAGAGACAGTTCAATACCGTGAGGGAGAGAGTGCTGGACCGAGGCCACAAGGCTAGACCTGGGATGGCGAATGCCTGCAGATCAGCACAGGTGTGTCCACGGTATCTCTTACACTGGACAGAAAGCATTTTCATGACTACTGCACCAAACCATGTGCAAGTTGTCTTCCACAAATTAGCATCACATTTTCCAGAGCCTGGGCCCAAATCAGTAGTAAATCATAAATCAAACAGCACTGTTCCTCTGAACGGGTGAGCTGACTGTTCTGGACGGGGAGGGCAGTGAGCAGTCTTCCTGCCTTGTCGTGATATGCAAGCAGCAGAGATGGTATATAGGTGAACACATACAGCTGTTTGCCAACAGAACTTTATTGCCCAAAACAGGTGGCAGCCTGGGACCTAAAGAATTGATAATCCTGGGAGGGCCTGTTGGCTGCGCCTTGCTGAAGCATTCAGAAGACATGTAGTCATTCTTTTGTCTTACTTCCAAGTTTTTGACTCAACTTCCTCTTCCTCTGTGGAAACCAGAGATGGAAAGCAACTTGCCTAAAGGGATACAGCCCAAGGGCCTTCCCACCCGAGTCTCCTATCTCCTGGCTCTTTAGAAGCAAAACAGTGCCCATCAGAGAGATGGACAAATGGGGATTGTGGCTGAGAGACATAGAGGCTGCTGCAGACCCAGGTGTTCTTCCTAAAGGGTCCATGCACAAATTTACATGGTCTGCTTCTTCCAAGCTCCATCACCAGGGAACCCAGACACATACGGGAAGGAACTGGATTGTCTGTCTTTGGGGCAAGAACTTAGGGCAGCTTTGTCCCAGATGAGGGTGCTTGTAGGGGTCATTGTTCCTTTGCTGGGACCTCCCCTATTATAAGGCTGACTGGCAGCCATATCAGCCTGGAGCACTTGATTTGCTCTGCCCTGACGATTCTCTGAGACCCTGCCCCATCCAAATTGTAGCCCCACTCAACCAACCTGTTTGTAGTGGCTTTTCCATATGAATGACTTTTCCTTGCTCAGGTTTCAGACTTTGCTAAAATCTCTCAAACAAGCTGCAGCTAGCCTCAGTGTGCCCCATACCCATCAATAAAAGGCTCAAGACCCAACAGTAGTACAGCCTGCCTTGCTTCAGAGCTGGGCCTTGCCTGGGCACTTCCAAGCCCAATACAAAGAGTTCCTGCTGGGTGGCCTCAGGCAATGGATGACTTTGCACCTCCTGGGAGGCCCTAGAGCCAGTGTACCCAGTGGACAGCTTCAGACCATAGCAGATTACAACTCTACACAGCCACAGATGACACACCCAAGAGGCAGACTCAGTGAGCACCAACACCCCACTGAAGCAAGCCCTGCTCCATAGGGGTGTTTCCTGCACAGCAGCTCTCCCACTGTAGTCCCAGCTTGTCCTCACACCTAATTGGCTTGGATGTGGATTCCTGCCAGAGATGCCAACAGCAATCAAGGCTCAAGTACACAGCCCACACAAGGGCACACCTAGAGTGCCCAGCTCAGGTGACTGAGAAGGCAGAGCCACTGGTCCCTGAAGGACACCTACTCCACAAGGCCACTCTACCAATTCCAGAAGGCATGGCAGCTCTACCTAATACATAGAAGGAGATGAGAGACAGCAAGATGTTGAAAACCTATTTGAAGAAATAATGACAGAAAACTTCCCCTACCTGGTGAAAGAAATAGACTTACAAGTCCAGGAAGCACAGAGAGTCCCAAACAAGAGGAACCCAAAGAGGTCCACACCAAGACACATCATAATTAAAAGGTTAAAGACAAAGAGAGAATTTTAAAAGCAGCAAAAGTGGAGCACCCATATGACTGTCAGCTGATTTCTCAATAGAAACTTTGCAGTCCAGAAGGAAGTGGCAAGAAATATTCAAAGTGATGAAAAATAAGGAACTACAACCAAGATTACTCTACCCAGCAAAGCTATCATTCAGAATTGAAGGTCAGATAAAGAGCTTCACAAAAAAGAAAAAGCTAAAGGAGTTCATCACATCAAACCAGTAATACATGAAATATTGAATGGTCTTCTAGAACAATGGTTCTCAACCTGTGGGTCACGACCCCTTTGGGGATCAAATAACCCTTTCACAGGGGTTGCCTAAGACCATTGGAAAACACATATATAATTACATATTGTTTATGTGATTAATCACTATGCTTTAACTATTTTCAGTTTGTAACAATGAAAATACATCCTGCATATCAGATATTTACATTACTATTTATAACAGTAGCAAAATTACAGTTATGAAGTAGCAACAAAAATAATTTTATGGTTGGGGGTCACCACAACATGAGGAACTGTATTAAAGGATCACAGCATTAGGAAGGTTGAGAACCACTGTTGAAGAAGAAGAAGAAGAAGAAGGAGAAGAAGAAGAAGAAAGAAGAAGAAGAAGGTCAAAAATATGAATAATAAAATGGCAATAAATACATATCTATCAACAATTGAATCTAAAAATCAAAATAAATAAGAAACCTAACAAACAAAAATACACTGGTGAATAAAATAGAATCAGAGGCATGGAAACATGGAGCAGACTAAGAAATCTCAGAGGGAAGGGGGTGGGAGGGTGGGAAGAGATTAACCAAAGACCTTACTTATGGACACAGACAGTAGGGTGGTGGAGGCCTGGGGCTGGGTGGGAACTGGGTGGATGGGGGCAATGGGTGGTAAAAGGGGGGACATCTGTAATACTCTCAACAATAAAGATTTTTTAAAAAAGGAAGAAAGCAGACAATTCACGGGTAGATGAGAAAGAGCCAAAGTGGTAAACCGATTCATGTTGGGAGCTCCCTTACCCCCAAAAAACACAATGGGCAGAGAGAAGAGTTGGACAAGCTTTTGCTTCTCCCTGCTGCCACGTGAGCTCGCACTGTGATGCCAAGGTGACGCCCTTCCTTTAAGCAGGCAGCTGTGAGGAGGTAAAGGCTTTTCTTGAGTCTTTTGTTTCTGAAAAATAACCAGCTTCAAATAAACAATGTTTCAAAGGGCACATTTTGGGGTGGCAAACTTTGGTCCCCTCATTAGCACCTAGCATGTGCCAGGTGCTTTCGCACATGACCTAATTTTCTTACCGTGGGTAGCAAGTTATTGATAAAAGCGAAGACAGCAAGGGGAGTCGGACACTGCTGAGCCTAATGGAGTGGGAGCACGAGCCTGTTCGCCTCACTAGGAAGCTGCAGCATCACACACTCGCCTCCTCCCAGGAACCACAGGTCTATTTCCCCAGACCCCTGGGAGAAGCATAGAACAAAGCCGGCAAGGTGAGCACAGGCACAGCCAAGTCAAAATGGTGCAGGGGAGGTGTTTGACCATAGAGGCCTGTCAGTCTAACCTGGAAAGGAGACCATTGGCTAGGGGGTGGACCCACTGCAAGCCTGAGAAGCTTGGGAAGATGATTTATTGTTTCAAAAAAGCTCCTGGCTTAAACCCCAGAGGAACAAAGAGCACTCTCTCTCTCTCTCTCTCTCTCTCTCTCTCTCTCTCTCTTGCTTGGTGACCCACTGGCCCCATTGGTGCTTTCTCTCTCAGTCGGGCACATGAAACCACATGGGCCTAGCAGAAACAGGGCCTGCAGGCTCCGTGGGCCCCAAAGGACTAAGCTGTAACATGAAGCAAAATCTGGACACTGGCCTTTGCCTTGGCCTTGGTGAGAACAAGGTTGGGCTTTGTCCATGGCGGGTGCACGGAGATGCGACATTGGGAAGCTGGAGGAACTTTCTTGGATTTTGCATCACAAGTAAACCTTGCCACAATCTCCTGGGCATGGATTCGTGAAATGCTTTCCTCACAGTCCCATGGAAGAGTGATTCCCATCAACAATTTAACCCTTGCCACTGTGAGAAACACACTCACCTGTCCAAACTCAAATAATGAAGTGCAGCAAAAGTGAAACTTTTAATGGCCGTCTTGCAAGACCAGGTGTCTGGTATGCAGGCACACCTGGGGCAGTTACAATAAGCAATTTATCCCTAGTGTGTGAGCCCCTCCCCGGTTCCCCATTGGCTGAGCACCATGGGGTGTACACTCTTCCTAGATGTTACTTGAGTTTCCTATTGGGCTATTTAAAAAGTGGCTGTGGGCTTTGGTCTGTCTCCACCTCCCTTTGTCTCTGTGGCGGGAGGCCTCCTGGGGTGTGTGCCTTCTGACAGTATAGACTTCCTCACTTCATCGTGATCCATCCTCCCCTGTTGGGCTCTTTCTAACACCCTGTTTGCCCGGGGGCTGTCCAGGTGCATGAGCCTTGTCAGTCCACAGGCCGACATGCAGGGTTTACCCTCCGGGCTAAATGCCTTGCCTTGGAGATGGACACCATCATCCTGAATTCAGAACCCCAGGCACGAGACAAAGATTAAGGATCAGCCTAAGGTCACAGATCTGAGGATGGAGCTTACTGTGGCCAGGAGTTGTTCTAAGCACTGGGTATTCATTCCCTTGTTTAATCATCACATCTTTCTTGTGAGACAGGCACCTTTCCCATCATCCCCACTTTGTAGGAGAGGAAACTAAGGCACAAAACTGCCCAGGGGCCCCCAGTTGGAAGTGGCAAAACCAGGATAGTCAGGTTCTGAGACCAAGTGCTTAACCCTCATACTCACCTCCCTCCTGAAGCGTGTCTGCCTTTGTCTCCCAGATAGCAATTCCTGAGCAGGCAAGCTAAACTCAGTCCAGATGCCTGTAGTCACAGAATAGAATGCCTCACTCGAACATCTCCAAAGCCAGGCTTTGCTTTTCTTTTTGGTGGATTTGGTCGGATCTGAGACTTGCAGGGATACACAGAGGCACGGAGATCAGGTGCAGTTTCAGTCCAGGCCTCTGCTCCCTCCAACTTGGACTTTAAAAGACATGCAGTCATCATGTACTTACTGAGAAGTCCTCTCCCAGCAGCTGCTGGCGGGCTTCCAACTTATCTCCAAACCCCAGTCCCGGTGATGAAGACGGAGCATGGAGACACAGGCTCTCACGTTGCCAAGCCTCCCGCGCAGTCAGGAGACACGTGCCCTCGTTTGGCTGCAGCTCCTCTCCCCCAGGCAGCCCTGGTCACATGCCATTTCTGAGGCTGTCACTGCGAGCCCGGCCAGGAGGAAGAGGGGCCTTTTCCTGTCCCCAAGGAGGAGGGCAGCAGAAGTGCTACTCGAAGTCTTACCACCAAATGCCGACACCAAGGGTGCGGCCTCCTCCTCCTCCTCCTCCCCCACCACCTGGGGCCCTGCATTGGATTCTGTTCTGACGCCACCCAGGAGACCTTAGTGTCGTTACTGGTGACAAGACCTCGGTTCTTGTCTTTTTTCAGGAAAGATTTTAGTCAAGAGACGAAGAGTAGAAAAGCAAGCGAGAGTGCATTGGCCACAGCAAAAGCACATCCAGGACAGTGAAGCAAGGAAGTCGCATAGAAGAAGCAACGGGAGAGCCCAGGCAGGGCTGCTCTGGCTCACTGGGGAGTCAGAGAAAAGGGGGCCTTGGGGATAGGCCTGGGTGAGCCCAGGACAAGCTGCCACTGCCCATTGCTCCCCTGGTTGCAAATCTCCTGGGTCCTTTAGAGGGAAAAGGAGGGGAAGAGATGGTCTGGGCAGGACCCCCTGGGAACGAGCCTCTCTCTCTCTCCTGCAGGTGGGAACCTCAGGCCAGGGTCTCATAGAATTTCATCAGCTTCCCACAAGCTCTGTCGGGTCCTGGCCTCCAGATGGGCTGGTGCCAGGGAGAGGGTGATTAGTCACTGCAGCTGGTCCGGAGGCAGCCAAGGCGTCACTTGTCTGGTTTGGCTGCTTTTCTGGGCCTAGAGCTGAAACACAGCTGGGGCTCGATGTTCTCTCTCGGGGGGAGAGGTCAGGGGTGCAAACCGTCTGGCCAGCGATACCTGGGGAGGAGAGGTCACCCTGGGGCGAGGTTCTTGTTTTCCCAGTTTCGCCCCTTGCTGGGCACCTGGGGTTTTCTGCCCTGGGAGTCTCTGTATCTGGCCGTCGTCCTTGCTCAGCTCCTGTCTGTCTAACTGCTTGTTACAGAGTCAGATTCCACAAGGTGAGGGCTCAGTCCCACAAGACCCCCCACTGCCAACACCAGGCCAGCCCTAGCGGAGGCTGTTTCTGACTGCCTGGCTATCAATGCAATGGGTTCCAGTCACTCCCTCCCTGGCTCGATAATCAGGCAGAGAGACTCACAGCACTGTGCTGGTTATTACTGGCTTTTTATAACGGCTGCAGCTCAGGAACAGCCAGAGGGAAGCAGCTCGCTGAGAGGGGGAGGGGGTCCATAGGCTTCCAGGACCTCCCAGGTCTCCTCAGCACCTGGATGTGTTCATGGAGCCGGAGGCGCTCAAGTCCTGCCCTTAGTGGTATTTAGGGAGTTTCCCTGGGCCTGTTGGCTACCTTCTGGGTGATTGAACTCAATCTGCAGCCCCTCGCTTCTCCCTGGAAGTTGGGGGTGGGGCTGAATGTTTCAATACTCTAGTCACCCTAGGTGTTCAGGGTGCCAGTCCATCCTGAAGCTCCCAGCACCTCCCATTCTAGGGTATTGTGAGCCAGGAACTGAGGACAGAGACCAAATGGATGCTTCCTCTGCCGCACAGACCCTGGGCCGCCATGTCTGCACCGCAATGAGCACAGGGCTGCCTTCCAGGGAGACGCTTTTCCCACGTGCCCTCAGGTCCAGGGGAGGGATAGGTGAAGAAGGGAGGAGTAGGTTCCCCCTCCCCCTCTCCCTCTGCACTGCCCTGAGCTGCATGTGAAGCAAAACCCACACAGCTTGCGATGTTTACTCGCTTAAGAGCCCAGAGGGGGTACAGGACAGAGCCCTGGATCCCTAGCACCCCGGGGTGCAGGCTGATGAGGAAGAGGAGGGAGCTCTGGCCTGAGGCCTGAGGCCTGAGGCCTGAGCCCCGGACAGGCCGCCTCTGCTGACCCCCTAGAGGAATTCTGCCTGAGGCTTGAGCCTGGTTAGTAGAGAGGTGGGGACATCGGCACAAAGTCGCAGCTGTTTCCAGATGGTCACAGAGGTCTCCGTGACTGGCCTTGGTCAGCAGGGTCAGGGGCCGACCACGGCAAAGGGGTTGAAAAACCTGCTCTTCCTGGGATCCCTGTGGAGCTACCTGTCTGGGCCAGCACCTCCCACCCCCCACCCCCACCTCACCCCTCCTCCTGCCCCTTGAGATGGAAAGTGCTGGATCCCAGCCTCCCTGGAGAAGGCTTGGAGAGTCCATTCTCCCTTCTCTGTGAGCAAGCCCTTCCTGGTCAATGGACCTCTCCCTGCTCCCCACACTGGCCTATTGAATACTGGCCTTTCTTGGAAGCACGGAGCACAGGCCCCTGGGCCTGCAACGCTGGACAAGCTGCCTGTGGTCCCGGAGGTTGGTGGGGTGGGAACACGTACCACTTGCCAAGCCTCCCAACCGGCCAGGCGTCACAGGGCCTCTTCTGCTAATGCCCTGAAGTGGGGGGTCCCCACCACAGAAGGTGGAGGCAGGAGTGGAGGTGAAGGGGTGGAGATGAAAGGGAGAGGGGCGGGGAGGAAGGGTGCCACCTCTGGTTTAGCTGGAAACTGGAAGTCTCCAAGTGCTTACCCCCACACCGCCCCCTGATGGGAAGCCCACTGGTGCCCACAGGGTGCGTCTGAGCCTCCTGCCCTGCAGGTGGGTCATGGGGCTGCTTTGTGCAGGAGCAGTAAGAACATGGGTTCTAAGGAAAGTGGGCTTACGCTGCAGCTGGGGTTCCACCACTCACGTCATCTTGGCAAACCCCCTCTCTGAGCCCCAGTGTCCGCCTTTAAAGTCCTCCACCCGCCAGGAGCTGGCGGCCAAGACCCTCCCCCTGAAGCCCCCCCCTCCCCTTCCTGCTCTCAGAGAGCCCAAAGCGCTGGGAGGCGCATGTGCAGCTTCCCTAGCACCATCTGGCCCTTGGGTGTGCAGGAGGTGGCCAACCAGGCTCCAGCAGTGCTCCCACAGGCAGAGCGCCCCTCCTCTCCCCCTCCCCGCCCCTCCCCTCCTGCCTGCACAGAGTGTCTGCAGGTAGTGCTGTTGGCTGACCAGGACCACAGGGAGGCCGGGGTGTCAGGTGCAAACTGTAAGGAAGCGCTCACCCTCAGGGCTGCTCAGCAAGAACCAAAAATGTGCATCTCATTACATTTTGCTCCCCCGGCACCTCATTCATTTTGCCCCCTGGCCCTGCATCGCAGACCATGTGAATACAGGCACCGCCAAGGAATGGAGGAGCCTCAGCTAGCAGCACAGAACAGAAACCCATCTCAGCCATCACAGCTCAGACGGAGGGCGGGGTCATCACTGCGGTTGTCCGGGCCACTCCCCCCCACCCTCCTACCCCAACCACCACCCCCCCCTCCGCCGTGCCCTCCTGCCCCTCCCAGCCATTTTGCAGGCCACAGCTACAGCACCTTCCACCAAGATGCTGCCCATTGCTCTCGGTGTAGCACACAGCATAGCAAGCAGGAAGCATGTCTCCTTGGCCTGCCAGGCTCTGCCCCTCCAGCCTCCAGTCACCTCATGCCCCTCTCTGCGGCCCAGCCTCCGCCTCCCTTAGGCCCTGCAGACCCCACAGGGCAGGCATGGTGTCCAGGGCCCGGGTCCCCCTCCCCCACCTGCCCCTTCCTCCCTGTCCTCTCCATCCCTCAGACTGCGGCTGAAGCATCCCTCCTTGGACCACTGGACACAAAGCAGCTTCTGCACCCCCACAGCGCCCTGTGCCCTCTGCCCAGCGGCAGCTGTAGCTGTCCTCCGTGCCTGCAATTACATTGTTGTCATCTTCGCTTGAGACCAAAACCACCAAGGCCATTTCAGTCTCATTCGCCTCACCGTCCCCCAGATTTAGCACAGTGTCTGGTTCTTGGTGATAGATCAATACATTTTTGAGGGCCCTGGCCAGTTTGACTCAGGAGACAGAGTGTTGACCCTCAGACTGAAGGGTCCTGGGTTCAATTCCAGACAAGGGCATGTACCTCAGTTGCAGGCTCCATCCCAGCCCTGGTTGGGGCACGTGCAGGAGGCAACCAATCGATGTGTCTCTCTCACATCTCTCTCTCACATAGAAAATAAGTACCTGATGAATGAGCAGACGCTGGGCACTAGGGCTGTCCATGCTGCCGAGCCCAGCGCCGCGAAGGGCATGTCTGGATGGAGCTACGGGACCTGGGTGCTCAGCACAGTCCTCCTCGGATGTCTCCTTCAGTCTCACGACCAGTCCCAGGTCCCAGGGGACTCGGGACAGCGTCAGAGCCCCCAGCCCTCCTCCTGTTTCAGGTCCACAACTTGTGAGCTACCTCTCTCTGCTGCCCACAAGCGCGCCAGCTCTCCGAGCCTCAGGTTCATGCATCTGCCCATTCTATTTGTTACCATCATCATGATTCTCGAGATGAGATCATATAAAGGAATGTGAGGGAAAGTGTTTGCCATTCCTCCCATTGAGAAATGGAGCCCAGTTCCTGCATCCCCTGCATCTGGGCAGGGCCCGATGCTGCTGAACCAAAGCAATATGCAGAAGTGACTATACTCCCATGGAGGCCTAACCTTCCAGAGAACTGTGGCAGCTCCACTCCCTCCTGTGGAAACTGCCGCTGCCCCGAGAAGCCCACGGAGCCTTGTGGGAGGCCAGGCGTGCAGCCGTGGCCAGCGCCACCGCGCCTGCCGATGAGGGAACACCCCAGGTGAGGTGCCCCATCAGCTTTGTCCAAATTGCAAAGCTGTGAGGAAATTTTAAAAATCTAATTGTTGGAAGAAACCAAGATGGCGGCATAGGTTAACGCTGGAGATTGCTGCCTTGAACAACCAAATCAAAATACACCTAAAAGACGGAACGGACATCATCCAGAACCACAGGAAGGCTGGCTGAGTGGAAGCTCTACAACTAGGAGGAAAGAATATCATACCCAGACTCAGAGGAGGCGCAGTGCTGAAGTGAAATACTCAGGTACAGAGTGCACGCGGAGTGGGCTGGCGGCGGAGGGCGCGGTTGGTGTTTTCAATCGGGAGGGAGTCTCGGACTCTGAGCTCCAGATCCGGCGAGTATCTAGGGACCCAGACTCAAATGGGAGAAGCGGGACTGTCTGGCTTCGGTCAGAACTCGAAGGCAGCTTTCTCTCTGAGGTTTGCAGCGGTTGCTGGGACTCAGAGAGGCAGAGCCCCTAGGGACAGAACTGAGAGCCGCCATAACTGCTCGCTTCTGCCCACCCTGTTGATCCAGAGCCACCCACCCACCCCGCCCAAGCCCTGCACAGAGCCATTTGCCAGATAGCCTCAGGCAAAGGCTAGATTAGCACCTCCCCAGAGGACAGAAGTTTTCCCACTGCAGACACAGCTGATTCTCACAGCCAGTTGGCCTGGAGGTCAAATCCCCCTAGTATTAACTACAACAATCAAGGCTTAACAAGACTGCGCACAAAGACCACTAAGGGGTGCACCAAGAAAGCATAAAAAATGCGGAGACAAAGAAACAGGACAAAACTGTCAATGGAGGATATTCAGTTCAGAACCACACTTTTAAGGTCTCTCAAGAACTGTCTAGAAGCTGCCGATAAAGTTATTGAGATCCTCAACAAATCTAATGAGACCCTCGATGTTATGATAAAGAACCAACTAGAAATTAAACATACATGGACTGAAATAACGAATATTATACAGACTCCCAACAGCAGACCAGAGGACCGCAAGAATCAAGGCAAAGATTTGAAATGCGAAGAAGCAAAAAACACCCAACCGGAAAAGCAAAATGAAAAAAGAATCAGAAAATACGAAGATAGTGTAAGGAGCCTCTGGGACAGCTTCAGGCATACCAACATCAGAATTATAGGGGTGCCAGAAGACGAGAGAGCAAGATATTGAAAGCCTATTTGAAGAAATGACAGAAAACTTCCCCCACCTGGTGAAAGATATAGACTTACAAGTCCAGGAAGCACGGAAAACCCCAAACAAAAGGAATCCAAAGAGGACCACACCAAGACACATCATAATTAAAATGCCAAGAGCAAAAGACAAAGAGACACACTTAAGAGCAGCAAGAGAAAGAAACTCAGTTACCTACAAGGGAGTACCCATACGACTATCAGCGGATTTCTCAACAGAAACTTTGCAGGCCAGAAGGGAATGGCAAGAAATATTCAAAATGATGAATACCAAGTACCTACAACCAAGATTACTTTATCCAGCAAAGCTATCATTCAGAACTGAAGGTCAGATAAAGAGCTTCACAGATAAGGAAAAGCTAAAGGAGTTCATCACCACCAAACCCGTATTATATGAAATGCTGAAAGGTATCCTTTAAGAAGAGGAAGAAGAAGAAAAAGGTAAAGATACAAATTATGAACAACAAACATGCATCTATCAACAAATGAAGCTAAGAATCAAGTGAATAAATAATCTTATGATCATAATAGAATCAGGGACATAGAAAGGGAATGGACTGACTATTCTTGGGGGAGAAAGGGGTGTGGGAGATGCGGGAAGGGAGATGCGGGAAGAGACTGGACAAAAATCGTGCACCTATGGATGAAGACAGTGGGTGGGGAGTGAGGGTGGATGGTGGGGCGGGAACTGGGAGGAGGGGAGTTATGGGGGGAAAAAAGAGGAACAAATGTAATAATCTGAACAATAAAGATTTAATTTAAAAAAAAAAATCTAATTGTTGTTTTAAGCCGCAGGTTTCTGGAAGGAAGGGAGGAAAGGAGGTTCTTACACAAAACAGATAACCAAAGCAGCATTCCTTGGGCCAGTATAGTTTCAATACTTGCATTTATCTCCAACTCGAGAGGGGTACTTCCCTGGGGGTGTTGGAAATGGGGGACACACTTTTGTTTGTCACATGACCCGGTTTGAGAGGGAGGAGATTGTGCTACTGGCATTTAATGCCCCTGGGGTCAGAGCTATCAAATGGATTAATGTCCGCTAGTGCTTGGGAGTGTACCCACAATGAACTAAGCAATGTCACAAAAGTAAGGGCCTGAATAGAAAGTGGTTTAAAGGCAAAGATGAAATAAAATGTAAGAATTCAACATCAACTGCTTTCTCAGTAAAGAAAAGTAGGTTCATCTTGATGCCAGCTTTTATTTCTGGGAGTGGCTGCTTGGAGGGCTGGGTTGAGACGCCTTGGAAGATGCAAGGACAGGCTGCTGAGCTGGGCCCTGGGGTCTGTAGGGAGCTGAGCTGAGCTGTGGGGTCTGTAGGGAGCTGAGCTGAGCTGGGCCGTGGGGTCTGTAGGGAGCTGAGCTGAGCTGAGCTGTTGGGTCTGTAGGGAGCTGAGCTGAGCTGGGCCGTGGGGTCTGTAGGGAGCTGAGCTGGGCTGTGGGGTCTGTAGGGAGCTGAGCTGAGCTGTGGGGTCTGTAGGGAGCTGAGCTGAGCTGTGGGGCCTGTAGGGAGCTGAGCTGGGCCATGGGGTCTGTAGGGAGCTGAGCTGGGCCGTGGGGTCTATAGGGAGCTGAGCTGAGCTGGGCAGTGGGAATCTCTCTGTCTGTGACGGGCAAGGGAAAGGAGCATAGCCTTTGGATGAGGTGAGTTATGGGAGGTCCCAGGGCTCCTCCAAAAGCTGAGAGCTTCCGTGTGTTCTTACCCCTGAGATGCTCACCTCACCATCATCTCGCAACATTTCAGAAATTGAAACGTCACTTGAGCTGGATGGAAGGGCTTAAGGGGTGTTTCTTGGGAGGTGTTTTTGAGTGACAGTTAAGAAGAACAAGGCTCTGAGTGCCGGCCCTGCAATCCCTGCAACCCCCACCGCCCACCCCACCCCCGCCTCAGGGCGCAGCCGCCTCCTATGGACGGTGCTGTGAGCCATCGCATCGCATGGGCAGTGGCTTGTAGAGCTGCGTGTGCAGCTGGCAGGTGTGAGCGCTGCGTGCTAGCTGGTGCTTCTCTTCGTCCTGCGCAGCTATTACATTGCTGGGTGTCTGAAAACAGACAAAACCCTGTGTCCACAGTACAGTCAGCTTCGGGGAGAGCTCAGAGCACTCATTTCTGAGCTCACGCTACATTGATTATGTATTGGGTCAGAGGGATGCAGGTTTGATAGCAGGACTGTACCTGATGTCCTTTCTGCTCAGCTAAGTGGAGGAAGCATGGGCTTCTCCTTCCATCACAGACACATCTGCTCCCTTTCCTTCCACACTGGGGCTGGGAAAGGGGCAAAACAGAGGAAGTGTCATTTCAACAGAGTCTTGTACACAGAACAAGGCAGGTGGTTGCCACCTGTAGGGACCTAACCAGAGTACGCGGGGTGTTACAGGCCTGTGTGCCACACGCGTGTGCACAGGCACTGACACAGCAGTTTTAGCATGCCCACGGCGCAGGCACACCTTCAGTGTACGTAACCCTGATACACTGTTCGACAAGAAGCCTCTTTTGTCTGAGTTGGCATAAAAATGTGTTACTGAACAGCCGGTGGGGCTTCTGTGGCTGCAATGACTGCACTAAAACACGACCCATCTGCCTATGGCTGCTCGTGTCTTTCTCCAATTCCCGGCACCCAACAAGGTTCCATCCCTGGCTGAGGAGTTCGGACCCAGCACCGCCCGTCATGGCCCATGAGAAACATTGCCGTAGGTCTAATGGTCCTAAGAGAAAGTGAAAAACACAAGCATTGGGCCCATCCGGACCTGAACGGGCCACACGCTCTGCCCCGTGCGGCTGGGATGGTTAGAACCATGCGGATCAGGGCATCAGGCCTCATAGGAACCCCAGGAAAGATGAACTGTCACTGAAACCCAGGAGTCACTCGGGCTGGCATTGGGCAGGGTTGCTGGAAACAGATGACAGCATTCGCTCGAGCTGGCTTAGGCAGAGAATTTACTGGAGGAGACCAGATGGTTTGCAGAACCCTGGGAAGGCTGCTCTGAGGCACCACAGCCCGGAGCCCTGTCCGCACCCTGTGGACTTCCCCGGTCAAGGCCACAAGCTGCTGGGCCAGAGCCTGAGGCCATCACTCGCCAGGCACCAGAACCCTCCATGTGGGGGCTTCCTCGCAGCACCCAGGCCTGACCTCAGGCTCCCCTGCTGTGTGGAGTGTGCAAAGTTGCATTGTGTTCTAGAGGCGAGGGGATCTAGTAAGTGTGTCTTCTTCCATCTTCACACGGCAGCACTGAAAACGTGGGAAATCGCCACCAGGAACAGGGAGGAAAGGGGTCCTGGTGAGGGGCAGTCACAGGTGACCACATCTGTTCTCAGCCTGCAGGGTTCCAGCTCATGCTCACACGTGGCCGACTGCCCACCTTGCTTCACTCCAGGCTCTGCTGTGCCATCTCGGTTGGGACTGTGCATGGACCTGACTCCATCACTCATTTCCTAAGAAACCCTGTCACATGTGTGAATTTTTTGTTAATAATTTTGGGGAAGACCTGAGGAGTCCCTGGGGGGATCATGGAGCCCTCAACCCAGCCTCTCCTCATCTCTCCCTCACCTTTGCTGGCTCCCAAGACCCCAGGCCCTGACCCTGCCTGAGTGTCCCAGTGTCCCCTAGTATTCTGGGAGAGCCGCCCCTCAGCCTGCTGCCTCTCTCCAGGCCTATGAGTCCACTCCCTGTCTGTGAGCCCCGGTGTCTCCCCCCTCAGAGCTGCTGGGTGACCCCAGGAGGAGCCGCTGCACCTGGCACCCCCACCCCCTCTCGCCTCTTCCCCAGGACCTGAGCCCTGGCTTTGGATGCAAGCAGTCTGTTCTAGGAGCGCATCCCAGGAAGCACATAGGAGAGCAAGGAAGGGGTTAGGGCAGGAGGAGAATCATGGAGGCATGTTAATAACTGGGTCATGCCTGTGGGCAGCTAGGCTCCATCCCACCGACGCCTCTGAGAGACTGTGGGCACCCCCTCTGAACCGCCCTGCCAGTGAGGAAGCTGGCGCCAGCGTGGCCCCGGCCCTTGCCCCCAGCAGGCTGCTTCCTGAGGCAGTGACCACCGGCTGCCACCGGCTCTGGGCCCAGCTTCCGCACTTGGAGAGCCGCTGGCTGGGGGTCGGCCCTGGGTTGGAGCCCGGGCCTGGGCTCCATGCTGCCGGGGTTTCCAGGGCAGTGAAGGGACCCAGTGCTGCCGCCTGGAGCTGCTTCGGGGATAACAGTGCTCAGCTGGTCGTTGGGAAACAAGGCTCAGGGGAGCCTTTGACCCTCCCCTTTCCTGCCCAGGAGATGCAGACAGAGAACCTGCTTCAGGATGGAGCCTGGCTTATCCCCTCACCTTCCCCCAGCGCCAGTGGGAGACCCGGCCTGTGGGGCTGTGAGCCGCCCAGCAAGGCCTCCCACCCTGCGCCCCCTCCTCCTCGCCCCCTGTGGCTGCCCCTCTCACACTGAAATCTAATTACCACCCCCCGTTCTCCTGGTGCAAATGCCTTCCAGCCCCAGGGCTGCCTCACGGTCTCTGGGATTTCCGTGGGTTTCCCGTGTCCGTGTTATTCCCACGCGAGTATTAAACTTCCATGTTCTCCTGGGAGTCCGTTTCTGTTCACTTGGCTGCTGGTCCAGCCAGAAGAGCTGAGACGGCGGGAGGGGAGGTGCAGGACTTTCTAGCCTCCATCTGTCAGGACAAGGCCCGTATCAGCCTCTGTCCCCCTGTCACAGGCACAGGCGACTTAAACACCCGAGAGGCACTTGCTCATAGTTCTGGCAGGTAGACCCCCAGAGTAAAGGGGGAGGAGGCAGTGCCCTGAGGCTCCAGGAAAGAGCCTTCTGGCTCTGCAGCTCCCGGCAGTGCTCCTGGCCAGGCTGTGTCCACAGTCTCACCGCTCGCACCCACGGTGTGCTTACCTCTGCTCACGTGTTCCCCTGGCGGATGAAGGGACCAGCTGCTCCATAGGCCCTCAGCGACTTACATCTGCCATGGCCTTATTTCCAACGCAGCTCACATCCTGAGGCCCTGGGGCGCACAGTTCCACCCTCCCCACAGAGGCCTGCAGGTCAGAGCGAGGAGCGGGGAGGGGCACTGGGCGGGACCACCCAAGGGTTCCTGGCTCCATGGCAGAGCTGGAAGCTGAACAGTCTTGTCAGCCTGGCTGCTCATGTGCTTTCCTCTGAACACAGTGCCTGCTGTCTCCAGCACTGGCATGAAGAAGCCGTGGGCAAAGATGCGGGTACTCCAGGCAGATGACCCGAGTGCAAACCCCACGTCCACGTGTGTGGGCCGCGCAGGCAGGCCTTCAGCAGCTGCAGTGCTTCCTGTGAGGACGGGCTGGTGGCCTGTGAAATGCCCCTGGAGAGCCGGGGCCCAGGGTGCACGGGGAGCATCACCACAGCTGCTGCCACCTGAGCCAGCCAGGCGCGCAGAGGGCATCCACGCTGCCTCTCAGCAAAGCTGGCAGCTCCCGGCCACCGTCCAGGACCATTTTGTCTTTTCTTTCTATCACAGCGCCCTGCGTGAGTCCGGGCAGGCATGCCGGGCTGGAGAGCTGTGTGGAGACCCCTCTCCCTGCCTGCCCCTCCCCCTGCTGGGTGGTACCCTGGTATCTGAGTCTGAACGCAGTGATGCCAGCAGCAGCTCTGACCTCCGGCTGCCTGCCCCCCTGGGGTGCAGCTGAGGGGAGCAAGGCAGACCAGGAACAGCATTTCCCTTGTGCCCTCCCCACTCCAGGGCCTGGGCGGTGCCACGGGGCACCCCTGGCACAGCCCCACCCGGCTCCTGTGCCACTTGCTCGAGCAGGCAGGCCTGCAGCTGTGATGCACAGCTGGGAGCAGGAGCTTGGCCACAGAATGCTCCCTGGGGACACAGCCCATAACAAGTCATTTCACCTCTTCCTGGTGAAAAACTACTGCAGGGGGTGGGAGCAGGGGCGGGGGCGGGGCCAGGGCGAACGGCTGGTCTGAACCAGCTCTCACTTCTCTGCCTGGGCCTCTGCCAGGCTGAGCCAGCACGGGGTGCGTGGAGGCTGCAGGCCAGGTGACTGCCTGCAGGCGGCCAGCTTGCACCAGGTGCCGGGTTCCCCAGACTGGCCGGCCTCATCCTGTGCAGCTTTTTCGTTCTTGGATTGTCTTTCAACAGCTAAAAGCTAGAGACAGAGCTGAGCTAGAGACTACACTTAGCTACTGAGACTCCCTAGCGACTTCCAGGCTCAGGACCCAGGCCCTGTGCCAGGCCTTGTTCCAGGCTCAGGACATGGCCAGGGAGCCACTCCCTTCTTCAAGCAGGGAGCCCAGAGGCAGACACACATACACACACACACACACACACACACACACACACACACACACCAGGAGAGAGAGAGAGAGAGAGAGAGAGAGTGTGTGTGTGTGTGTGTGTGTGTGTGTGTGGCAGGACCCCAGGACCTGGACCCAGGGGCTGACTGGTGTGGGCACCACAGTAGGTGTCTGTGGGCAGAGTTGTGGCAGAAGCCGAGGAAAGGGCTCACAGTGGCCCGGGAGTTGCTGAGGACAGACCAGGGGACTGGGACGCCCTTCCCAGGCCCTTGGCTTCCTCTGCCTCTAGGAGTGCGTCACCCCTGGTCCAGCTGGGCAGGCTGTCCTCTACCCCAGAGCCATGAGGGAGCCTGCAACCAGCAGTGGGGGAAAGTTAACCGGGAAGATGTGCACAAGCAATTTATGGCTGCAATGGTGCTTCTCTCCTCCTGTGTCAGGTGCCATGTGCACTGGGAGGGAAGCCATGGCCGCCCTGGCGTTTCCAGTCTAGTCACAATGTGACTCCTAGGTCCTACTCAGGCACCAGGGCCACACCCTAGAGGCAAAGGAAGTGCATTACAGTCGCCGGTGCACGTGTTGGCCCGGCGGGCGGCGCCTGGGTTGGTGAGAAAGCAGGGCCTGGCCCGGCCAGACCTCCTGGGGCCGGACCTTCCCGGTGATTCTGGTCCACTCTCAGCCTGGAGATCCACTTCCCTCAGGCCCACCTTCCAAAGGAACAGAACGTCCAGCTTTCCCCAGGGTTCCCTTCAGATCTTGCCTTTCCAGGCCACCCAGGTGCCTGTGAGTCAGTCACACCACCAGGTACATGTAATTTACCTACGTTACTCATCTTGATTACAACGCTATGGCAGAGGTGCTCGGTCCCTACCTGACGAATAAGAAGGCAGCCGGGTTAAGCCACTCGGCTAAGAGGTGCAGGTGCGCTGTCGTGCAGGCAGCCACGCTTCGCAGGCGCAGCGGTAGCCACGAGTTAAACTGGCCGTGAGCTCAGTCCCCAGTATCTTTGCTGCCTGGTGGAGGTGGAGAAGTCTTGTCCTGGAGACTGGACCCTGCAACTGCTGTGGTTCTCGCCCTCCCCGTCCGACTGCTGCGGTGATCACACTTACTTCTAGGGCCCAGGTCTACAGAGGCCTCCAGTCCCTTCAGAGCAGGTGAGAGTGGGGATGAGGCTCCAGTTCACACCCGCAGCAATGCTAACTGAGCCTCCTGAGCCCAACCCGAGGGCTGCCTGCCAAGCAGGTGGCTCCGCCCCTCCGAACCCTGCTGGGGAGGAGCCTGCCCCCAGCCACTGGCCTGGGGTTGAGTTCAGCTCCCTCCAGGCCCCTTCCCTTAGGAGTGCCTGCTCCGAATCCTGGGTCCTTTCTAAGGATCAGCCTTGACTGGAGCAGCCAAGCCCAAAAGATGAGGATGTTTTTACATTTGAATACAAGGCAAAGACCACAATCCTAGATTCTTTTCTCCCAGGAAAATCCTCGGTCCCTGTGGGGAGGGAAATCCTATATAATAAAAGCCCAGCAACCAAAACGGCAGAACAACCAGAACAACCAGAGACCATGGCCCCTAACCCCAGACAGCTGCCCCCCAGCAAGCAGTTGGGGCGATCAGGCAGGCAGGTGAGCAGTTAGGGATCAGCGGTCCTGGATTGCAAGAGGGATGTCCTAAACCGGCAGTCAGACATCCCCTGAGGGGTCCTGGATTTCGGGAGGGGGGATGCCAGGCTGAGGGACCCCCCAATCCCCATGCATGAATTTCGTGCACCGGGCCTCTAGTTGTTAATAAAAAATGGTGGGCCAGATGGTGTGGCTCAGTGGTTGAGCATCAACCTGTGAACCAGGTCACAGTTCGATTCCCACTCAGGGCACATGCCTGGGTTGCAGGCTTGATCCCCAGTGGGGTGCATACTGGCGGCAGCCAATTGATGTTTCTCTCTCATCGTTGATATTTCGATCTCTCTCTCCCTCCCCTTCCTCTCTGAAATCAATAAAAATATATATATATATTTTTTAAAAGGGTAAGAGGGTATGCGTGGTCCAACTCACCCTCCAAGAACAAAAAAAAAGCTCCAAATGCACATAGAAAAGTGGGCTGGGAAGTGAGGCCCCCTAGCTCCACCCACCAAACATATACCTCGGCCAGGCCCACCTCCAGCCCATGCGTCCAACCCCACCTTCAGAGGAGTGGGAGGGACACGCTGAGAAGGATCCATGAAGCGCTAGCTGAGCTTATTAACAATTAAACTATTTCATTCTGGCTTGAGCCCGGCTGCCACCTCACCTGTCCCCCGCCACCCCCCACCCCCGAACCCCAGGCCCCCGTGATCCAGCAGCCACGGGCTGAGGCCGCGCTGCAGCAACCTCTTTAAGTCATGGGAACCTTTCTCCAAATCAAAACTCAGTCAGAGGCCACGTTACAAAACAAAACAAACTGAAGCGAAAGAACTGCAGTCCCTAGCAGAGCTGCGCAACACCCCCGGCTCCCGGGACCTCCTCGGCTCTCGGGCCACGGAGACCTCTGACCTCATCCAAGTCTAGTGTGGGGGAGGGAGAGAGAAATCACTGGCCCAAACTCACCAGCCAGCGAGTGACAGAGACAAGAACCCAGGCGCCTCCTGGCTCTTGACCTCAACCCCCGCCAGTGTCCCTTCTTCCCTCGAAGGGCATCGCCTCCCTGAGTGGCTGCAGCTGCCCCAGTTGTCCGTCCTGTCTGTCTGTCTGTGCCTCCCATTTCTCAATCAGCAGCCTCCACCTCCACCTCCGCTTCTGATTTGTGGAGCTGCCTCAGGAAAACCTCCACTGTGAGATTCACGAGGGCCCCACCCACCTAACCCACCTGACCCTGGACACCCAGCCCCCAGCCCCTGCAGCTGCTCAGGCCATGGTGCTGTGGGCACCCTTGGTCCCTCCCTCCCCACCATCAGGAGTCTCTGTAGCTGTCACCTTGATCTTGATCTTGACCTCCATCCATCTCTCCATCCCCACTGCCACTTCTTTTCTCTAAGACCCCACCGGTCCCCTCCTAGGTTTTTGCAATAGTCCCTTAACTGCCTCAGGATATTATTCAGGATGGAGTTGGCATAATCTTTCTAAAACAAATTTGAAAGTTACTCTCCCCTGTATAATTCTTCAAAGGCTTCCCATCGATTTTTAAAATTTTTACTCACAGTTGGCATACAAAGTCACATTACTACCAGGTGTGTAATACAGCGAGCAGACACTTTTGTGCCTTATGAAGTGATTCCCCTAATATCTCAGGAACCCAGCATCCATACTTATTATAAAATCACTGACTATGTTCCCTACACTGCACTTCACATCCCCAGGACTGTTTTGTAACAACCAATTTGTACTTCTTAATCCCTTTTCACCCAAACTCCTTTTCCCTCTGGTAACCATTGGTCTGTTCTCTGTATCTACGACTTTGTGGATGCTCTTTATCCACTTGTCTATTTTTTTAAGTGTGTTTTAAATTTGTTGATTTGAGAGAGAGGAAGGGGGAGAGAAACATCAACTTGTTGTTCCACTGGTTGAAGCGCTGGGTGACTCTTGGATGTGCCCTGACTGAGGATTGAACCAAAACGTGGTGTCTCGGGACAACGCTCTCACCTGCTGAGCGACGGGGCAGGGCTCATCCACCGTCTACTGAGCGGCACTGGGCCGCTTCCATATCTTGACTCTTGTAAATGATGCTGCAGTGAACATAGAGGTTCATATGTCTTTTCAAATTAGTGCTTGGATTTTTTCAGGTAAATACAAAGAAGTGAATTGCTGGGTCATATGGTGCTGCTATTTTAATTTTTTGAGGAACTGCCTTACTGTTTCCTCACTGACCTCTGAGTGATGCCCCACCTCCTTGGCACCTCCTTACAGTCCTGTAATCTGGCCCAGGTGGGTCTCCACCACCTTCGGATTCCCTGATTGGGATTCCTGCAAGGTGGCACTACTTTGCATTTTGTGTGTGTGTGTGTACATGCACATGTATGTGTGTGTGCATGTATATGCACATGTATGTGTGTGCATGTGCGTGTGTGAGATCTGAGCTGGAACAATTCCCCTCTGTGCCCTGACTAGGGATTGAACCCCAAACTTGGGGATCAAACCCACCATGACTGGGTTTTGCAGCTCCTCTGTGGCCCCTAGCACAAGCCTGGCTCAGCTGCATGATACACCTGCCTGGCAGAGGGGTTGTGGGTGGCGGCATAGGTGCCCAGCCCTTCCCTGGCTTCAGGGCACATCTGAGCTGAATGGCCTCCTAACCCTCTACCTGGGGTCCCCAAAGGCAGCGTGGTGGCCCTTGTAATGCTACAGGGGGCGGGGGTGGGTCAGACTGCCGACAGGGTGGCCTCTCTCCTTGGAGCTAAAACCACAGCCCTGCCTCCCTGCCTGTCCTCTTCCCAGCTCTCCCCCTCGCCCCCCGCCCCCCCCCCCCCCCCCGGGCCTGCGCCCAGGCAGGGGGCGGACAGCGCCCACAGGGTCTCCAGCGGCCGGGCCCACCTCAGCACCCCTCCTCTGGGCAACTTGGGCGCATTTCTTCACTGCTGCTGTGGCTCGGTGTCCCTGTGGGACGTGATCTAGCCTGACCCGTGCAGGTGCCTGGGGTCAGAGGCGATGGCGAATGTGCAGTTGTGTTCCCCTCTGGTTTGGGGGCTAAGGGCCGGCTCTTCCCTGATCGCCCTCCCCCCCATAAATAGAGCCACACCCTCATTCACTTTGCTCCTGTGAGGTTACTGTATGCGCCATCAGGGCTGGGACCCGGGGTCCCGATGCAGCGTGACTGCGGGTCTGCGAGGTGGCGAGCCTGGGGGAAGGGGGAGGGCAGCCTCTCCAGCGCCTAGAGCTGAGAAAAAGGGGGTGGATCCCCTCCTCACTGCGCTCCGACAATGGTCTTCTGTCCCGACTGGGCCTGGGAAGCACCGCAGGCTCCCAGCCCCCAGCGCCGGTGCCCCTCGCGGGAGCCCGTCCCTGCCACTCCACGCTCTTCTCCCCTCGCCATCCTCTGAACAGCCCCTGACCTGCCAGTCAAGAAAGCACTGCCATTGCTTCCAGGGACAGCTGAGAGAACGGGCAGAGAATGAAACCGCAGTCACCCCACACTCCAGCCGCGCCCCCCCACAATTCCCCGCACCCGCCTCCTGCGCCCCCCGGGCTGCCAGCTGCTTCCGCCCACCCTCAAGCATTGCTCACCCAGCGCCGTCACAGGGCCCTGGCCAGCGGGCGACAGGTCTGCATGCTGCCCCTCCATCAAGGAAGGGAGTGCTCAGCTCGTCCCAAAACAGAGGGGCCCCGCACGAACCCCACGTCCACAGCCCCATCATTCATAAGCCGAACCCCAGAAACCACGGGCCCTGCCAGCCACGCAGGAACCAAACCCCAGAAACCAGGGGCCCTGCCAGCCCACGCAGGACACCGAGCACGGGTGCCTGCAGGCCCCGGCGGCGCAGGGCTCCCGCCGGCACTGGAGGCTCCTTCAGGTTACGCCTTAGTCTCTGAGCACCTGCTGGGCGGACCTGAGTCTGGAGAGAGCCATCCTTCCACGCAGCCTTAGGTGTGTGTGTGGGGGCGGGGGGGGGGGGGGCGGGGAGGTCCTCTGGCTGCAGAGCCAGCCTCCCCTGTTTGCACTTGCCCCCCACCCCGCCCTCCGTGGCCCCATCCCTGCCTGTGCTCGGCCTTGGAAGCCACCAGGAGATCCGATCCGGGACCTGCCTCCCTCTCAGCCATGAGGACCCCACTGGCTGCCTGCCTCCTGCTTGAAGCCGCGGAGCAGCCGGAAGGCTTGGAGGGCGTGTCTGCCCGCTTTCCTTTCCAAGCTCAGACATTCCTGCCCCCCGCCCCCCAAAACACCTTTATGGAAATATACTTAACATGTAAAACTTACCAGTGGAATGTGTACATTTTAATGGTTTTTAGTTTTGTTTGTAGAGTTGCAGTTATCCCCAAAAATCTATTGTAGAACATTTTCATTGTCCCCAAAAGAAACTTCATTTCGTTCTCTCTGCTCTTCCTTCCTCTCTTGCATAAGCCTGGGGACCCGGCCTGTTTTCTCAGCTCAGCCAACTCGCCCTCAGGGACGCTCCACCTGGCAGGGCCCCCCAACTGTCCTCCTTCTTTTCCCCCAACTGCCCCCCTCACTCCCCGCAACTTCCCCCTCACTCCCCCCTCATCATCCCCCACACAAGTCCACAGGCCTTTTAACTTAAAGAGCTCACTGCAGGAGGAAACAGATGGGAGGAAGAGAAATAATAAACAGTGAGGATTTCAAGGGCTCCGAAGCTGCGAGTCACGTCTCAGGCCTGTAAAGACTTCCTCCTGAGCTGGTCCTGGACACGCCCGCAGCCACTGCCCCTGACAGCCCGCTCTAGCCTGGGCCGTGACCCTCCCAGCAGCTGGAGGGCCTGTCCTCACTGCTGCTCACAGATGCAACCACTGAGGTCCGAGAGCGGAGTGGCCAAATGGTTTTACACGGTCAGCACAAAATGAAGATGTGGCAACCTGCTGGGGTCCAACCCCAGCAGGTCCAGGGGTTCCCAAAGGTGTGGACGGAGTTGGCGAAGAAAAGAATGACAAGCAGACAGCATTCAGTTGATCAGCAGTCTAGCCAGGTTCTAGCCAGGATCTCCAGCCAGGTTCTGTGTTTTATTGTCTTGTTACATCAGTATTTATACCAGTTGATTTTAATCCTATCAGTTTCTATTCCAAAGGTTAGGGCGTTTCTCATTTCCATTCCAGGGAGTAAAGATTATGTAGCTTAAGTGTGATTGTTCGTAGTTAAAGTGATTAACTACCCGCCTGGCACTTAGTTAAGGGGTTTTATTCCCTCCCTAACTTCAAAGGGAAAATCCCTACCTGGGGAAACAACCTTTCTTGGAGAGGTGACCTTAGTTAAAACACATAGCGCCAAGAAGGGGAGCAAACATGTTAAATACAGCATGTCATATACGCCAGGTGCCTTGGAACATATGCTGTGCAGATGTTTCTTCCCTGCAGCGACTGTGTCAAGCAGCAAGGATGGACCGGCTTCCGGCAGCAACCTTGTTTAAAAGGTGTTAGGAACTTCAAGGTGGTGACCACAGAGCAGGAAACAAACCAGTGTGGGCCTCAGTGTGCAGGGCCCGGGTTGAGCTGGGCGCAGCCTGTGGAGGTCAGACAGCTCCTCCGAATGGCCAGCTGCTGAGGTAATGTGGTTTCAGTGTCAGGTCCAGGAGTCTTAGCGGAATGTTCCTTCTCCTGTGTTTGCCTGCAGGCGCCTTCCTCCCTCCCACCCACCACAACTGATGAGCACATGGCTATGGCCTTTCTTTCTATGACTTAAAAATAGTAAACAGCAGAGCAGGACTGTGAAATATCCATGCTGCACAAACCCTGATGTTCTGGGAAGCCCTTTGGCTGTGCTGAGATGCGAGATAAAGAGGGGACTGGGCGGGGCACTCCCTGCAGTGTGAAAGCCCTCCTAGCAGTGTGAATGCCCTCCCTGCATGTGAAAGCCCTCCCTGCAGTGTGAACACCCTCACAGCAGTGTGAACATCCTCTCTTTGTGTGAAAGCCCTTCCTGCAGTGTGAAAGCCCCAGCAGTGTGAACACCCTCCCTGCATGCAGGGTTAATGCCCCCCTATAGTGTAAAAGCCCCTTGCAGTGTGAATGCCCCCTGCAGTGTCAACACCCTCCCAGAAGTGTGAACAACCTCCTTGCAGTATGAATGCCCCTCCCGGCAGTGTGAATGCCACCTGCAATGTAAAAGCCTCCCTGTAGTGTGAACACCCTCCCCGCAGTGTGAAAGCCCCCTGCAATATGAACACCATCCCTGCACACAGTGTGAATGCCCCTCCCTACAGTGTGAAAGCCCCCTGCACTGTGAAAGCCTCCTGCAGTGTGAACACTGTCCCTGCAGTGTGACCACCCTCCCTGCAGTGTGAATGCCCTCCCTGCAGTGTGAAAGCCCCTACCTGCAATGTGAAAACCCCCTGCAGTGTGAATTACCACATATAGTGTGAACACCATCACTGCAGTGTGGAAGCCCTCCTTGCATGCAGTGTGAAAGACCCCCTGCAGTGTGAATGCCCTCTCTACAGTGTGAATACCCTCTCTGCAGTGTGAAAGCCCCCTGCAGTGTGAGTGCCACAGCAGGATGGACACTCAGGAGCTTACTTCAGGAAGTGGAGTCTTCCCTCCCAGCTGTGCTACTCAGTTGTAAGGGACCTCGCTAGCTCACCACATAGAGAAAGACTCCTAATGGGACATGTATGATGACGGGCCCGCAATATACATTCCATGCAATAACTTAAAACATATGTACATGAGTCTGTGTCTCTTTTATTATTATGGTGGTCCCCACAGGGAGATAAAGTGACCTGCTATGTCTGGAGATGTGTCTGTTGGCAGAAGCTGCCATTGCTTCTTGTTGCTTCCTGTGGGCCGAGAAAGGGGTGCTGTGAATACCTAGAGGTGATGCTGTGAATACCTGGGACTGATGCTTGGAACACCCGGGGGCGATGCTAGGAATACCCAGGGCATGCTGGCAACACCCGGGGGTGATGCTGGGAACACCCGGGGGGGATGCTGGGAACACCCGGGGGTGATGCTGGGAACACCCGGGGGTGATGCTGGGAACACCCGGGGAATGCTGGGAACACCTGGGGGATGCTGGGAACACCCAGGGCTGCCCAGCGTGGCCCCAGCGTGGAATGCTCCAGCCCCAAGTGTCCACAGTGCTGAGGTGACGAGCCCTGATGGTCAGTTATGATTCATTTTGCTATTTACAAGGAAAGAAAGGTCTCTACAACTGAAAGCTCAATTTGTGAAATCTACCACTTAGAAATGAAGTTTTACAAGCTCTTGACCAAATGTATTATCATTATCATTATATGGGAACTAATTGGGCCAAATCACATGAATCCTGGGTAAATTCACAGCAACCCCAACCAGTGTGCTGTGCTGTCCCATTTTGCTGATGAGGGGACTGGGGCTCAGAGAAGAAGTAATGAGGAGAGGGCTGCTGGGTGAGTCTCACCAATGACCCCATCACAAGATGATTTTTACCTTGAGATCATTTTTTTCTCTTGTCACCCCGTCAGGTTTGGTCACCCCACCAGCTGGGGTGGGTGCCCACTTTTCTGCCTCTGGCTCAGGAATTGCCCCTCCTTGCATGTGCTCACAGTGGACCCAGGTTTTCTTGCCTCCCATCTACCCCATCTCTACCAGTTGAACATGCCCTCTTCACAACACGGCATTTTCTTTTGAAAGACCCAGCCCCCTCCAAGTGGACCCCAGGTTGGGCTTGGAGATGGGGCAGGTAAGCCAGGTGAGAGCAACCCGCGAGTTGAGTTCCCCTGGACACAGTGATTGATTGCAAATCGTCACAGACCCAGTCCTTGCTGGGGAGCAGCCGTGGGCACTTGCTGGTCTGGTGCTCCAGGGCACCCACCCTCCGGATGAGAGCGGGGAGCTGCGCATACCATGCAGGAGATACCTGTGCATCAGCCTCAATGAGCAATGGAGGGTGTTTTCCCGTATAAGCCTGTCTCAACTATTTAGTGGGACTTGGTTATACTAAAAGGTATTTCTGTTTATCTTCTATTCAAATTCAACTGGCACCCTATACTTTTATTTGCTACATCTCACAACCCAGCAGAGGAAGCTAGAGAGAAGATAGCTCCTTGTGACATCACCTGAGCCCCAAAGCAACCATGGATAAAGCCAAACTACCCCAGGACTTTGTGGCTGAATGACGGCTAAGGAATGTATGGGCCTTCTCAGTACTGGCCACAAAAAGAAATACTAGTACAGTGTCGATTCCTGACACCGCGGAGATGAATCTGAAAGGAGCCAGTCACAAAGCCCACACGTTGCAGGAGTCTGTGTCTATGAAATGCCCGGTGCAGGCAAACCTTTAGAGGCAGGTAGATGGGGGCCACTGGGGTGGGGAGAAGGGAGAACGAAGATGACATTTCTTTGGGGAAATGAAAATGTTCCGCAATTAGATTTGAGGGTAACTGTGCAGCTCTATGAGCAAAACTAACACCACGTTCAATTGGTAACTTGTACATGCTCAGCATATGTCAATACAGCTGCTTTTGAAAAACAAGAGGAAGGGCGAGGGGGTTCTCGCTCACATCCGGTCCCACGGAGCTCCCCATTGGCAAAAGGTGAGTGACAGCTGGTCCTCGGGTGTGCATGGAGCCGGTCGCCTCCCTTCCCCAACGCACTGCTCCCGGACTGAAGCGCTTCGCTGCCCTGTGGTCTACTGCCCACCCAGCAGGCCCACCCTGGCCGATCTCGTGGTGCCGGGTGATGAGGGCGCTCCTTCCACTAGTGCCTGCAGTAGCCAGGGCCCCGGCCTCCTCCACGCGCCACCGAAATGGGCGTCACACTGTCATGGGGAGGGTAGTGCTCGCGCTGTCAGGAGGAAAGGAATTCCTGAGTGAGACTCGTTGGTGTGGAGATAAACTCTGCGTTTCCCAGGCCCATCTCCCTCCGCCCGCCATGGGAGGTGTCCATCTTGTCTCAGGGGGGCCAGCCTTTGGGCTCCATCTGAAAGCACAGTCCCACCAGCTCCCGTGTGGCGTGGCTCCCCCAGCGGCCCTGCTGCCCAGCCACACGGCTGCAGAGAGAGCGTGTGACACAGCGAGCGCAGGTCACAGAGCGGGAGAGCAGGGGAGCCCTCTCTTTTTTAATAAATGTTTTCATTGGTTTCAGAGAGGAAGGGAGTGGAGAGATGGAAACATCAAATGATGAGAGAGAATGATTGATGGGCTGCCTCCTGCACGCCCCCACCAGGGATCCAGCCCACAGCCCCGGCTGTGCCCCGACCAGGATGGAAGCTTGACCTCCTGGTTCATGGGTCAAGGCTCAACCCCTGAGCCACAGCGGGCGAGAGGGAGAACTCTGTCTGAGGATTTTAACCAGGAGCTTGTCAAGATTTCACACTTCTGAGGGGCCCGCCCGCCCTTCCCCTGAGGTCCAGCGCCCCCGCCCCCTCTGAGAGCTCTGTGCCTGTCCTTATCCGGCTCCCTGACCATCCAGCCCGGAGGGCGGCTGTGAGGCCCCTGGGAGGGATGAGCTGCGAGTTCCTGGGGTGTGAAGCTTCCTGGTGAAACCCACAGGCCTCTGCTCCCAGCCGGCCCTGCCCGCACCCTGACTCCCCGCTCTCTTCCTTTATTAACATGGACTCGCCAATCACCATGGCAACCATGGGGCCATGGGACGGACGGGCAAGGTCTTCGGACACTGTTGGAGGCCCCCCTGGGCCGGCGTGCTGGCCACCCCAACAGGAGGTCCTCTGCAGCCCCGCCCCATGTAGGAAGGACAACGGTGTGGAGCGACCACCGAGAGGCTCCTTTGGCCCTGGCTGAGCCCCCGGGCCTCCCTGGGCTGGATCTGCCAGCCCAGCCCCCCATGCCCACACTTCTGCCCCCTCTTCCCACCTCCTCTCCCACTTCTACCATTTATGTCATCAATCCTGTCGCCCTGAGGCAAAGCCAAGAGCCAACATTCTTGTCTCTGAGAGTTTGTGGAGTCCCCTCTGAGGCAGGGACAGGGGAGTGAGGGGTGGGGAGTGGGGGGGGGGGTGAGGAGGAGGAGGGTGGAAACACGGGTACAAAACCACCCGCACCCACTCAAGCTCAGACCTGGTGTCAGGACTCCGGGTGGCGATTTGTGTTTATTTGTTTCACAAAAAGCAGAGCTATGCCTGCAGGTCTGTGTCACCACAGGGAAACCATCTCTCAAGCAACAAGACGCTAGAGGAGGGAGTGGTACCCCTGTTTTGTGCCCAGACATCTGCCATCAGAGGAGTGCTGGGCGGAAACCCAAGCCCAGCATTGCCTGGGGGTGGTCACAGAGTGTGTGACGGAGACCCTAGAGTGGGGAGGGTTCCTAATGCCTTACAGGGACCCCACGCGGGAACCTCTGAGTACCGGGAGCCCCAGCTTTGAATGGGAGCTTTCTCTGCCCGTAACAGACAACTCCCTCAATTGCCATGCACGTGTTTTGGAGACACCTCACCCCTGCAGAAGGCTCCTGCCAGGTGGGAGGAGAGTCCATCCGCCTTCCTGGGGGCTCCTGTGCCCCTCTGCTCAGGGGCTGGCCTGGGAGCTGAAGTGCCCAGTCTAACCGTCAGGCTTTCCGTGCACAGCCCGCGAGCAGCACCTCCTCCTGTTGTTTGTGTCACATGGGCTCCTTCCAACAGCGCATTTCAGTTCAGAGCTGGAGGAGCCTGTGTCCTGAGTCCTGGAGGCTGGGGGGTGGGGGTGGGGGTGCTGTGTCCTGAGTCCTGGAGGCTGGGGGGTGGGGGGTGGTGGTGCTGTGTCCTGAGTCCTAGAGGCTGGGGGGGGGGGGCCTAGTGAGCTGTGTCCTGTGGCTGGAGGCTGGGGAGGGGGGGGCTGGTGAGCTGTGTCCTGTGGCTGGAGGCTGGGGGGGGGGGGGGGGGGCGGCAGTGCAAGAGGTGAGCTGGGAGCCTAGGCACAGCCTGCTGGGGCCCTTGTCAAAGGTTGGCTCTGGTTTCAAGATCCAATCGCAGAATTTCTCTGCTGAGTCTGCCCCGCGTGAGTGCCACTCTGGTGTTCCTCCGGCTCCTGCAGGTGCTGGAGGAGGTGCCCTCACAGCCAGGGCGTGATCTCGGGGCCCACCCGCCCGCAGAGTCTGTGCCCCGGGCCCACAATGGGAATGAGCAAATGTCCTCCCTCGGAGTATGGAGAGCTCCTCCGATGGATCGTCCTATTCTCACAGGCCCATGAGAATCCTTTATTGAGGATCTATTATGTGTCAGTAACGCTGCTGATCCCTGGTCACATGTTTCTCGTTTAATCCTTGTAACAAACTTCAGTTTCATATGGTTGTTATCCCCATTTTACAGACGAGGAAACAGAGTTCCAGAGAGAGGAGAGTTAGGCGACTCGCTTCTAAGCGAGGTGTGATCTGGCTCCCCTCCCGGCCTCCTCCCCTGGAGCAAAAGAAGTGCCATCTGGCCTCTGACGGGCCCACACAGGCCCTGCGGACAGAGGGCGGAGCCCTCCAATGCTGGCCCTGGCCTGATTCACTCGTTCAGTCTTCAGCATTTATAAAATTGGGTTGGGGTGCAAGTAACATAAATCCAAATACAATGGCTGCCTCAAACTATAAAGAAGGCGTTTTTTTCTCATATGACATAATTTCCAGTAGTAAATGGGTAACTAAAAGCTGTCAGAACAGAGAGAGGTCTTCATGGTTCTGTGGCCTCTGCCTCATGGACACAGTGTGGCTGCCACAGCTCTAGCCATTACATCTGCATCCTAAGCGAGAGGAAAGTGGGTAAGTCGTGAGCAAAGGTCCCACAGTCGCCAAGTCCGTTCCCTCGTGCCGAGCCTCCCTGGAAGTCCTTAGCCACGACTTCCCCTCCTACTGCAGCAGGCGCTGGCGGGCGGCCCTCCCATGTCCCCAAACTCTCATCCCCTGGGAGCTACGGAAGTCCCTGCAAACCCCTTCGGTCGGCCGCAGTCACCTGCTCAGATCACCACACAGGCAGGGCTAACGGAGCCCAAGGGCAAGTGCAGCCAAGAAAGGCAGCAGTCAGCAGGCAAATAGCTACCTGGCTCACTCCCGGTGGGAGCTGGGGCCTGTTCCCCACCGAGCCCCACTGGCTCGCTAGCACACATCCTAGGTTCCATGCCAACCACCCCAGCCACCTTCTGGAGACACTGCTGGCTCTGGCACCTTAGCCTTGGAGTCCCCTCTGGAAATGCAGCCTCCGACAGCCTCGGTGGCAGACTGTCCCGTGTGGTTCCTCAGATGGTACTGGCTTCCCACTGGCGTCGGGGATCTGTGGCAAGGAGGAGAGAGGCTGCAGGTAGCCATCTCTATCCCCGCGACCAGGTCACCTCTCAACCGCGCACGCACAGTGCTGGACACGGCTTCCGAGGAGGCCAGGACGCCTCTGCCCTGGACTCAGGGAGGAGGAGGCAGCCAGGCAGCCATCAGAAGGCAGCCATGGGCGCTGCAGGAGCCCCGTGTGCAGGAGCCCCGTGTGCAGGAGCCCCATGTGCAGGAGTCCCGTGTGCAGGAGCCCCATGTGCAGGAGTCCCGTGTGCAGGAGCCCCATGTGCAGGAGCCCCGTGTGCAGGAGCCCCGTGTGCAGGAGTCCCGTGTGCAAGAACCCCTTGTGTAGGACCCTGTGTGCACAGGAGCCCCGTGTGCAGGAGTCCCGTGTGCAGGAACCCCTTGTGTAGGACCCTGTGTGCACAGGAGTCCCGTGTGCAGGAGCCCCGTGTGCAGGAGTCCCGTGTGCAGGAGCCCCGTGTGCAGGAGTCCCGTGTGCAGGAACCCCTTGTGTAGGACCCTGTGTGCACAGGAGTCCCGTGTGCAGGAGCCCCGTGTGCAGGAGCCCCATGTGCAGGAGTCCCGTGTGCAGGAGCCCCGTGTGCAGGAGTCCCGTGTGCAGGAGCCCCGTGTGCAGGAGCCCCGTGTGCAGGAGTCCCGTGTGCAGGAGCCCCGTGTGCAGGAGCCCCGTGTGCAGGAGCCCCGTGTGCGGGAGCCCCGTGTGCAGGAGCCCCGTGTGCGGGAGTCCCGTGTGCAGGAGCCCTGTGTGCAGGAGTCCCATGTGCAGGACCCCGTGTGCAGGAGCCCCGTGTGCAGGAGTCCCATGTGCAGGACCCCGTGTGCAGGAGTCCCGTGTGCAGGAGTCCCGTGTGCAGGACCCTGTGTGCACAGGAGCCCCGTGTGCAGGACCCTGTGTGCAGGAGTCCCGTGTGCAGGACCCTGTGTGCACAGGAGCCCCGTGTGCAGGACCCTGTGTGCAGGAGCCCCGTGTGCAGGAGTCCCGTGTGCAGGAGCCCCGTGTGCAGGACCCTGTGTGCACAGGAGCCCCGTGTGCAGGACCCTGTGTGCAGGAGCCCCGTGTGCAGGAGTCCCGTGTGCAGGAGCCCCGTGTGCAGGACCCCGTGTGCACAGGAGCCCCATGTGCAGGACCCCGTGTGCAGGTACCCCAGGGCACTGAGCTCACCAAGCTGCCAGCCCTAGAGGCATTTCATTTCAGAGCCCCCAGGGCTCACTGGCCAGCGGCCCTCCTGGCCCACCACTTACCACCTGGGGAACTTTGGGCAAACGCCGCGCTTTCCTTTGCCTGTTTTCCAGCCTTTGACTCTATGATGCCACTGCCTTGGGGCCCTGGCTGAGAACTCAAAGGAAGAGGCATGAGAGAGACTGCGCCCGCACCCAGACTGGGTGAGCGCTTTATAAGTAACTGCTACCTTCGCTAGCTACCCTTCCCATTGGGGGCCTGCCTGCCGTCCCTCACGGCTCCCACGCCCACACCAGCTGTCTCCCAGCACCCCTCTCTGCAGGTCTGTCCCAGGCCCAGGAACGCGGGGCCAGGAACAGCCCTGAGCTGCAGCCTCACTTTCGAGTGTAAAGAGTAGAGCTGGCCCAGCCCGGGAGGGCAGAGGCTGGAGGGCGAGCAGGGCCAAGCAGCACAGCCCAGCTTCCCCTCTCCCGCGTTTCAGGGTGCTTACAGACTTGTGCCCAGAGAGGGAAGGGCCGGTCCCACCAGGCCTGGGTCTCTGATTGCTGATGCTGGGTCTGGCCTGTGTGGCTCGGTTGGTTGGGCGTTCCCTGTGCACTGAAAAGTTGCCAGTTTGATTCCCGGTCAGGGCACATGCCTGGGTTGCAGGCTCTATCCCTAGTATGGGGCCTGTAGGGGGGAGCCAATCAATGTTCCTCTCTCTCATCAGTCTTTCTCTCTCTCTCTCTTTAAAAAAAATAATAATAATAGCTGATATCCAGACTGAAAAAAGAGCTGATGCCCGGTCAAGGGTCCTGGCTTTGACAGTGGTCACCCACAGTGGTTCACAGAAGGGCCAGGCTTCCCTGCGGAAGAGCAGTCCAGTGTGAGGCCAGCGGCTCCGGATGCGTGACTGGCCGCAGCCGCCAGGATCGGCCGGCTGAGGCAGAAGCGAGCCACCGGAAGCAAGGGCTTCAGATCAGGCTGCTCAGAGCGCGTGGACAGGGAGGGCTGTTGCCATGCCGGGCACTCAGGGCCATGGCTTCCTAGTCAGTAGCAGGACTAGCCCGTTCCCCGGGTGCCGGCCTATCTCGGGAGGCAGCCCTGCAGCGGGCGGCTGTGGGCAGGCTGGCCTGGGCGCACACCCCAGTTCTGCACTAACTAGCTGGGTGATCGGGGGCAAGATTCGGAACTTCTCCGTGCCTCAGTTTACTCATCTGCTAAATGGTGATAGTAGTGCCGGCCTCACAGAGCTGTTTTGAGGTTGAAGTGAGCCCTTCCCCTCTCCCACTGCCGAGGAGGCTGTCGGCCCTGAGGTGGGCGCTGCCATGCCACCTTGCCGGTCTGCGTGCCTGGAGCCTGCGAAGTTGCTGACCATCCCAGACCCACACCGACTCCGTCAGTGGCCGCCTCCTCCCCATCACGCCTGCCACCCCATCCCACCCCACCCCGTGTGCAGTCGCTGCTGCCCACTGACCAGAACCTTCCCTCCCCCACGGCTGGGCTGAGAGTCGGAGCAGTTCGCCTGGATGGGCTCCTGGACGCTCAGGGCAGTTGATGGCCATTTGCCCACTCGCCCCTTCCCCATGGCGGGCAGACACTGCAGGCTGATGCACAGATGCCCATATCTTGTCTGGGCATGGGGACCCCGCCCCATGGCCTCATCCCCTGCGTGAAGCCCCCGCCCCCTCCAGCAAGCGGACAGGATGCAGTGAGTTTGCCGGGGAAACTCCTTCTCCACTCCATTCGCTGCCCAGCCAGGCGCAGGCGAGAGCTCGGGCTCCACAGACCAGCACTGGCTCTGGGACAGCGAAGCGGCGGCCAGGGGGCAGGAGTGCCAGGGCCCGCTCTCCGAGCACCAGCAGTCTCTGCAGAAGGTCCACGGCCCACGTTTCAACCCCTGGACCTTCCATAAGCGGCTGAGGAAGGAGGCGGGAGCCCAGGAAGCAAACCTCCTGCTTCGGCCCAGAGCATCTTCCTATCCCCCACCTAAGGCAGCGCGGGGCGGTCCTGGGGAAGAGTGACAAGGCAGCTCTGATGAGAAGAGATTGGCTGCTGGGGAGGTGGGGGGCGAATAGAAACAGGAACCTCAGGGGAAATGCTTCCGCCCCGGCACTGGCACTTCAGCTGTTTTCCGGGCCAGTCTCCCCACAGCCTCAGGGCTGGCACCGCTTGGCCACAGGTCCTGCCGGAAAAGGCTCCCAGGTTATCACACTCCGAGACTCTCAAAGCGACACGCTGCTGGTGCAGACATGCCCTGTGGTCCCACGCCAGTTGGCCGGCCGCGGGGCTGTCTCGCCTGGGTGCCAGGCCCCGGGTGCGCTGCTGAGTGAGTTCATGGCTCGATGCTGGAGCCCCGCCATCAGATGGGAGGGGAGCACAGCCTCTCTTCCCCAGTGGGCGTCGCCAAACGCGCGTTGCTCCTGTGCCGCCATGGGGGCGCTTCACAGACTGCACCCCTGGAAGTGGGTTCTGGGTCATAGGGCGTGTGGGTAACATGCTGATAGATGCCAACCTCTCCCCCAGTTTTCACTCCTGGGTCCGGTATCTTCTACTGTGCAAAAACCTTGCCATTTCAGCTGCACAAAACACGCATTTGTTTTCTGGCTCAATGAGGGTTAGACTGGTCCAAGCTGGGCCTGGGGGCTGAGCTCCAGGACGTCCCGTTCTCCATGGGAAACGTTGCTCTCCTGGCCACACAGGACCACCAGAGGGACACGTGGAAACATTCAAAGCCGCTTAAGGCCTAGGCTCCCCTCCAGCCTGTCAGTGGGACAGGGAGCCACACTCCCCTGGGAAGGCGGAGCGGGAGGAGTGACTCCGTGCACAACAGTCACCCGGGCCACACCGCTCCCTGCCATGCGTGTCTGCTCTGCGCGCTCCTGTCACAGGACGCCCGCTGCCCTGACCAGGGGCTCAGCTGCTTGGAGCATCGTCCGTGCACCAGAAAGGTTGTGGTCTGACTCCTGGTCAGGGCACACAGGAGGCAACCAATTGATGTCTCTCTCTCTATATATATAAAACCAATAAGCAGCCCTAACTGGTGTGGTTCAGTGGATAGAGCATCGGCCTGCGGACTGAAAGGTCCCAGGTTCAATTCCGGTCAAGGGCATGTACCTGGGTTGCGGGCACATCCCCAGTAGGAGGTGTGCAGGAGGCAGCTGATCAATGCTTCTCTCTCATCGATGTTTCTACCTCTCTATCCCTCTCCCTTCCTCTCTGTAAAAAAATCAATAGACTTGCCCTAACCGGTTTGGCTCAGTGGATAGAGCGTCGGCCAGCGGACTGAAGGGTCCCAGGTTCGATACCGGTCAAGGGCATGTACCTGGGTTGCGGGCACATCCCCAGTAGGAGGTGTGCAGGAAGCAGCTGATTGATGTGTCTCTCTCATCGATGTTTCTAACTCTTTATCCCTCTCCCTTCCTCTCTGTAAAAAGTCAATAAAATATATTTTAAAAAAAAATCAATAGACTATATTTTAAAAATAAATAAGTAAATAAATAAATAAAATAAACATATCCTCCGGGAAGGATAAAAAAAAAAAAAAAAAAAAAGAATGTTTGCTGCAACAGTTTGTGCTGTGGAACCTGGAGAAAAACAAATATCCACCAACAGGAATGTTCCATCTGCCACATGAATACAGTGGAGTACGATGCAGCAGCTCCAGAACCTCGGGGCGTCACTCCTTAACCACACGGACAGACTCCCCCAGGCACAGCCAGGGAGACAAGCAGGTCACAGAGCAACGTGTCAGTATGACCCTATTTGGGAGCGAAAACGCTGCACTGGGACGGGGGGGGGGGGGGAGGGCTGTGTGCGTGTGTGTGTGTGTGTGTGTGTGTGTGTGCGCATTTGTGTGTGCACGTGCATGTGTGCGCGCGTGTGTATGTGTGTGTGTGGAAGGAAAACTTGGAGGAAACCCATAGCCAATTTTAGCCCTGGGGAAGACCTTCCGGATTACTTTACATTTATAAAGGAAATGTATTTAAGTATTATCTGTAAAATTCTTTTTTTTTATTAGAATACCAGAAGAAAAGAATAAGAAAATACCATGGTTAGCCTGAGACCTTATTAGATGCAAATGCTCTAAGAATTCAGGAATGCCGGGGTCCAACCCCAGCGGGTCCAGGGGTTCCCAAAGGTGTAGATGGAGTCGGCGAAGAAGGAATGACACGGAGACAGCGTTCAGTTGATCAGCAGCCTAGCCAGGATCTCCAGCCAAGTTCTGGTCTGGATCTCCAGAGAAGTTCTGCCGTTTATTGTCTTGTTACATCCGCATTTATACCAGTTGATTTTAATCCTGTCAATTTCTATTACAAAGGTTAGGGTGTTTCCTATCTCCATTCCAGGGAGAAAAGATTATGTAGCTTAAGCATGATTGTCTGGAGTCAAAGTGATTAACTACCCGCCTGGTACTTAGTTAAGGAGTTTCATCCCCTCCCTGACTTCAGGGAAAAATCCCTACCTGGGGAAACAACCTTTCTAGGAGAGGCATCCCCTCCCTGACTTCAGGGAAAAATTCCTACCTGGGGAAACAACCTTTCTCGGAGAGGTGACCTTGGTTAAAACACACAGCGCTAAGGGGAGCAAACATATTAAGAACAGTATGCTATATACGCCAGGTCCCTTGAAACATATGCTGTGCAGATGTTTCTTTCCTGCAGTGACTGTGTCAAGCAGCAAGGATGGACTGGCTCCCGGCACAGGAATGCTTGGGTCCTGCCAAACCAGAGCCCTCTCCCTGCCACACACCCTCCTGCCCACAGCGTCCCTGTGGGAAATGAACTCACAAACAGGTCAGGGGGAGGAAACAAAGTGGGCGTTTTATTATGAGGGGCTGTGCCCAGCCAGGCAGAGCCAGGGTGCGTGGCAGCGGAGGCATGGGGTGCAGGCCCGCCACCACGGGCTCCTGGTCCACGGAGCCCCGGCATGACCAGTGTCAGAGACGCCCCCCTGAGAAAGGAGAGAGAGCGCCTGCCTGGCTGCCAGCCGCCGCGTGGAGGAGCTGGGGTGCTCTGCCGACTGGAAGCCAGCTCCCTACTGGCGTTGCCTCCTCTGTGGCTGTGAGACAGGAGGCCGGGGAAGAGTTTCTTCCAAAAGTCTGGACCTGGGCTGCCCGGTATGCAGCCACTCGCTCGGCGAGGCTAGTAGACTTGCACTGTTCACATCCTGCTGCTCGGTCACACAAAGCACTTACGTGCTCAGTAGCCACGTGCGTCCGTGGCTGCCACACTGGCGGCCAGACGGAAAGCCTTGTCATTCACGTGGGAGGTTCTGGGCGGAGCTCTGGGGCTTCACAGCGACTCCAAGGCAGAGGGACAGGGTCCACCCAGCCCGGGCTTGGCACCTGGGAGTGTGCGGGGGCAGTGGCTCTCACTCCTCTGTTCTAAGGTCTTTCACCTTTAACTTCAAAATGTCTGTGACTTGCGGTACCCCAGGGGCCTCGGCAGGGTGTCAGCCGTGCAGCCTGCCTCCCGTGCTGGCTACCCTGGCCTACCCTCATCTGGGGAGACCAGCTGCTCCCCTGCATTGTCCCTTGTAAGAAAGTACAGAAGGGAGGACCCCCCACCTCGGAGCAGTCTGGCTTCTACCCCCACCATTGCACAGCCTCTTGTTACAATCCCACGTGATCCCCTGAGGGACAAATTTCCTTTCTCAAACTCCGGCCCTCCCATGACATCCAGCTCTCGATGTGCTGCCTGCTCACAGCTCCCACCTCCTTTGTCTTTGGCCAGACAGCACCCCTGCAACTCCATTCCCTCAAGGTCCTGCCAGCCTGCTCCCTCGCCCCTCTTACTCTAGACTCTAGAGTCTAGAGGTAACCCGTGAATTGCCCCTGGACTGAATCCAGCTTGCCAATATGGAGTATTTGGCCTATATGGCACTTTTGCAAAGTTTGAATAAATTGCCTTAAAAAAAAATTTGCTTAAAAATCCAGACTTCCTTCTCTTGACAAAAGCTCTTACATGCCTGGCCTGTTCTTCCACCACCAAACACCTGAGCGGCTGTGTTGTCTCCAGCAGTGCTGGGCACTTTCCTTAGCCACAGGCCCCACTGCTCTCTAATGTCTGCCCGACTGCCATGGGCACTGGAGTGAGGGACTCCGTGTTCTCCAGGTTCGTCCTGAGGGGCTCCACTCTCGCCACCTGGGGGTTCCCAGCGCTCTGCCATGCTGTACCTCCCACTGCACCCTGGTCCCCATTTCTGTCAGTGACTGTGCATCACCTGGACATGCCAGCAGCACCTTAAGCTTGTCCTGTACCAGTTGGCCCTCTGGTCCTCCCTCCAAGCCAACTCCTCCCACTGAGCCTACAAAATAAATGCTCAGTGCACAGGCCAGGACACTAGCAGTCACACACCCCACCCCACCCCCCACCCCCGCCCCAGCAGATCCCACAGCCCATATTTCCCTCAACCATAGTCTGTCCACACCTGGTGTAGCTCAATAGCTTCCTAACTGTGCCCCTCCCCATAACAATAGTCAACAGCCATTCATTCAGCAAGTATTTATTGAGCACCTACTACATGCCAGGGATTGTCCCACAGGTAGGAACCAAAACAGACAAAAAAATCTGTCCTCATTGGTCTTATATTCCAGTGGAGGGAGACAGTAAACAAGGTAAATCAGAAGAGATTGGGTGTTAGAAAGAGCTAGGTGCTCGGAGAAGCATTAGGAGGAGGAAGATGGGGGAGTCCGTTTAAATAGGTGGTGAGGAGAGGCCTCAGGAAGGCGACGTTTGAGCCATGACCTGAAAGAGGTGAAGAAGTGAGCCGCCTGGACGTCCGCAGGCAAAGCGAGTCAGGGGGACGGCATGCAAAGCTGAGGCAGGATGTGCTGGACGGTCCTCGGTCCTCGGGGTGCAGGAGCCCCTGGGAGCGAGGAGGTCCGCTGCATCGGGTGGAGCGGGCACTGTTCACACAGGCCTGCTGCCACTGAGGGAGCCTTGCTTTTTATGCCAAGAGAAGGGGACGCTTCGGGGCGGAATGGAGAGAGATCCAGTGTCATTGTGTGGAGAGAGGCTGAAGGGCCAGGCCTGGGGCAGAACCCCCAGGGGCTGCCGCAGGGGGGCCACAGGAGGTAGTGGCCCAGCCCACAAGGGAGGTGGGGGGAACACCAAGTAGGTCTTCAGACATGTTTCCAGGAGGATGTAGATAATTTGATGATCATGCCAAGGTTTATGGCTGCGTTTCTGCAAGGACAGAGTTGCCATTAACTAAGACGGTGGATTTATTGGGTTTCATGCACTGACCATAATGCTTTCCTTGAACTGTGCAATTTAATTCTCTTCCAAACCACAAGGCAGAGATGAATGCCCAGCCAGTGTAGGCAATGGGCAGATCAAACAGGCAAGACCGTAAGGGCAGAGTGGATTGCTTTCCTGGGTGAGCCCGTGGCTTCTGACCAGGAATCGAACAGGAGACCTTTTGGTGCACAGAACAATGCTTAGCCCAGTGAGCACACCGGTCAGGCATCATGTGGCTTCTAGCCTTCATTTGGTTTATGTGCTGTATCACCTTCATTGATTTGTGCATATTGTACCAGCCTTGCATCCCCAGGATAAATCCCACTTGGTTGTGGTGTATGATCTTTTCCATGTATTGCTGGGTCTGGTTTGCTAATATTTTATTAAGAATTTTAGCATCTATGTTCATCAGGAATATCATCCTGTAATTCTCTTTCTTTGTCGTGTCTTTATCTGGTTTTGGAATTAGGATAAGGCTGGCCTCTTAGAATGAGCTCGGGAGTCTTTCCTCCTCTTAGATTTTTGGAAGAGTTTGAGGATGAGAGGCGTTAACTCTTCTTTGAATGTTTGGTAAAATTCACCTGTGAAGCCATGCAGTCTAGGACTTTTGTTTGCTGGGAGTTTTTTATTCTCACTGAAATTTCACTGTTGTAATCTGTCTATTTAGATTCTCTGATTCTTTCTAATTCATTTTTGGAAGATTGTATGTTTTTAGGAATTTATCTGTTTCTTCCAGATTAGATAGATGGGCATAGAGTTATTCATATTTTCTTACAATTTTTTGTATTTCTTTGGTGTCAGTTAATAATGAAATCAAGGAAGAAATCAAAAGATAACTTGAAACAAATGTGTTAACTCTCCTCTTTCTTTTCTGATTTTAATTATTTGGGTCCTCTTTCTTTTCCTCTTGATGAGTCTGGTTTGTCAATCTTGTTTATCTTATCAAAGAACCAGCTCTTGGCTTATTGATCTCTTGTATTGTGTTTTTACACTCAATTTCATGTATTTCTGCTCTGATCTTTATTATTTCCTTCCCTCTACTCCTTTGGAGCTTTGTTTGTTGTTCTTTTTCAAGTTATTTTAAGTGTAAAATTAGATTGTTTATTTGAGATTTTTTTTGTTTCTTGAGATAGGCCTGTAATGCTATGAATTTCCCTCTTAAGACAGATATTGTTGTGTCCCATAAATGTGGGGTTTTTGTGTTCTCATTTTTCAATTGTTTCAAGTTATCTTTTGATTTCTTCCTTGATTTCATTGTGCACATGGAACATTTTTAGACCATTATTCCCTATTCCCCACTGCCACCCCAGGCCTTCACCACCCTGTTGTCTGTGTCCATGGGCTATGCATAGATGCATATAAGGTCTTTGGTTGATTATGTCCCACCCACCCCACCACCCTCCCCTGCCTTCCCTCCAAGATTCCACACCTTCTTCCATGCTTCCATGTTTCTGGATCCACGCTGTTCATCAGTTTATTTTGCTCATTAGATTCCACATATGAATGAGATCATGTGATACTTGTCTTTCTCTGACTGGCTTATTTCACTCAGCATAATACTCTCCAGGTCCTTCCATGCTGACTCAAAAGGTAAAAGATTCTTCTTTTTTACAGCTGCATAGTATTCCATGGTGTAAATGTACCACAGCTTTTTTATCCACTCATCTACTGATGGGCACTTGGGCAGTTTCTAGATCTTAGCTATTATAAATTGTGCTGCTATGAACATAAGGGTGCGTACATTCTTTCTTATTAGTATTTCCGGTTTCTTAGGATATATTCCTAGAAGTGGGATCACCGGGTCAGCTGGCAGTTCCATATTTACTTTTTTAAGGAAACTTCACATTGTTTTCTACAATGGCTGAATCAGTCTGCATTCCCACCAGCAGTATACTAGGGTTCCCTTTCCTCACCAGCACTTGTCATTTCTTGATTTGTTGATGGTAGCTATTCTGATAGGTATGAGGTGATACCTTGTTGTTTTAATTTGTATCTCTCTGATGATCAGTGTCTTTGAGCACTTTTTCATATGTCTCTTGGCCATCTGTGTGTCGCCTTGGGAAAAGTGTCTTTTTAGGTTCTTTGGCCATTTTTTAATTAGATTGTTTTATTAAGTTGTGTGAGTTCCTTATATATATTGGACATTAACCCTTTACCAGGTGGATCATTGGCAAATATGTTCTCCCATGCAGTGGGCTCCTTTTTCATTTTGTTGATGGTTCCTTTTGCTGTGCAGAAGTTTTTTATTTTGATACAGTCCCATTTATTTATTTTCTCCTTAGATTCCTTTGCCGTAGGATAGTGGTCGGCAAACCATGGCTCGCGAGCCAGATGCGGCTCTTTGGCCCCTTGAGTGTGGCTCTTCCACAAAATACCACGTGTGGGCGTGCACATACAGTGCGATTGAAACTTCATGGCCCATGTGCAGAAGTCAGTTTTCGATCTGAGTGAGTCTATTTTGAAGAAGTGGCGTTAGAAGAAGTGAGGGGTGTCGGTCGGTTGAGCGACTGGAGACTCGGGATACGCAGTGCGGGGGAGGTACATTGTTTTGAGGTACATTCACTGAGGTCGACCCCTTCCAACTCTCCCATCCACACTCGTCTATCTGAAACAAGTATACAATCAGATTGAGGACGTTTTTAGCAAAGGCCAGCTTAGGAGTACCCTAATTAAGTTAATAACAATGTACCTACCTATATAGTTTAAGTTTAAAAACTTTATCTCTCAAAAGAAATTTCAATCATTGTACTGTTGATATTTGGCTCTGTTGACTAATGAGTTTGCCTACCACTGCCCTAGGAGATTATCTGCAAACATATTGCTAGGAGAGATGTCTGAGATGTTGCTGCCTATGGTTTCTTCTAGGGTTTTTATGGTTTCATGACTTATATTTAAGTCTTTTATCCATTTTGAGTTTATTCTTGTGTATGGTGTAAGTTGGTGGTCTAGTTTCAGTTTTTGCATGTATTTGTCCAATTTTTCCAACACCATTTATTGAAGAGACTGTCCTGACTCCATTGTATTCTCTTGCCTCCCTTGCCAAATATTAATTGAGTGCAATGGCTTGGGTCGATTTCTGGGGTCTCTATTCTATTCCATTGATCTATATGCCTTTTCTTGTGTCAGTACCAGGTGGCTTTGTAGGATAAGTTGAAATCTGGTATTGTGATTCCAACAACTTCATTCTTCTTTCTCAAGACTGCTATGGTTATTCGGGGTCTTTTCTGGTTCCATATAAATTTTTGGAGAGTTCATTCTAGGTCTGTGAGATATGCCACTGGTATCTTAATGGGGATTGCATCGAATCTGTAGATTGCCTTGGGTAGTATTGACATTTTAATTATGTTTATGCTACTAATCCATGAATATGGTATATTCTTCCACTTGTTTATATGTTCTTCTATCTCTTTTTTCAACGTCCTGTAGTTTTCTGAGTACAGGTCTTTTGCCTCCTTGGTTAAGTTCATTCCTAAGTATCTTAATGTTTTTGTTGCAATGGTAAATGGGATTATTTGTTTAGTTTCTCTTTCTGAGAATTCATTATTGGTGTATAAAAAAGCCATCAATTTTTTGGGTGTTTATTTTGTATCCTGCTACATTGCCAAATTCATTTATTAAATCTAGTAGTTTTTTGGTGGATTCTTTAGGGTTTTTTATGTACAATATCATGTCATCTGTGAATAATCAGAGTTTTACTTCCTCCTTTTGAATTTGTAAGTCTTTTATTTCTTCTTCTTGTCTGATCACTGTGGCTAGGACTTCCAGTACTATCTATAAAAGGGTAATATGCTAATTAGACTGGACATCTTCTGGATGTCATTCTGGACGCCCTTCCTGATGAAGCCGGGGCAAAGGGAAGCCATCCTGGGTCCTGGGTGCCTGTGGGTGGCCAGAGGAGGGAAACAGCTTGGGTCCTGGGTGCTTGCCAGTGGCCAGAGAAGGGAAGCCCAGGTGCCAGAGGGAAGCCAGTGCCAGCAGCCAGGGGAAGGAAGGCCTACTCTTGCACGAATTTTCATGCATTGGGCCTCTAGTCTATATATATAAAAGCCTAAGCGACTGACCAACTGGCTGACCAGTCGGTAGCTATGACACACACTGACCACCAGTGGGCAGACACTCAATGCAGGAGCAGAAACTACAGGCATGGAAACATGGAACAGACTGATAAATCTCACAGGAAAGGGGGAGGGCGACAGGAATAGATTAACCAAAAATCTTATATGCATACTAGAGGTCAGGTGCACAAAATTCATGCACTGGGTAGGGGGTGATGTCCCTCAGCCCAGCCTGCACTCTCTTGCAGCCCAGGACCCCTTGCTCCTTTACAGCCCACCTGTTCGCACCTCCTTACCACTCGGCTCACTGCTCCTTAGTGCTGCCGCTGCCACGGAGGCAGGAGAGGCTCCCACCATCACCGCTGTGCTTGCCAGCCATGAGCCTGGCTTCTGGCTGAGTGGCACACCCCCTGTGGGAGTGCACTGACCACCAGGGGGAAGCTCCTGCATTGAGCATCTGACCCTGGTGGTCAGTGCTCATTATAGCGACCAGTCATTCTGCCCATCATTCTGCCTTTCAGTTGACTTGCATATTAGGCTTTTATTATATAGGACTTTTATTATATAGGACTAGAGGCCCAGTGCACGGATTCCTGCACCGTTGGGGTCCCTTGGTCTGGCCTGTGGGAATCGGGTGGAAACTGGCTCTCTGACATCCCCTGAGGAATCCCAGTTTGCAAGAGGACAAATCCGTGCACTGGGCCTCTAGTGTTGAATAACATTGGTGAAAGCAGACATCCCTGTCTTATTCCTGTTCTTGGGGGAAATGGTTTTAGTTTTTGCCCATTGAGTATGATGTTTGCTTTAGGTTTGTCATATTAGTATATGGCCTTTATCATGTTGAGATATGCTCCCTTTATTCTTACTTGCTGAGAGTTTTTATCAAAAATGGTTGCTGGATTTTGTCAAATGCTTTTTCTGCATCTATTGATATGATCATGTGATTTTTGTCTTTCAATTTGTTTATGTGATATATTACATTTATTGATTTGTGAATATTGTACCAGCCTGCACTTGGTATGGTGTATGATCTTTCTATTATATTGCTGGATACGGTTTGCAAATATTTGGTTGAGGATTTTAGCATCTGTGTTCATCAGGGATATTGGCCTGTAATTCTCTTTCTTTATAGTATCTTTATCTGGTTTTGGAATTACAATAATGCTGGCCTCATAAAAAGAACTTGAAAATGTTCCTTCCTCTTGGATTTTCTGAAGTAGTTTGAGGAGTAGAGGTGTTGGTTCTTCTTTGAATGTTTGGTGAAACTCCCCTGTGAAGCCATCCAGGCCGGGGCTTTTGTTTCTTGGCAGTTTTTTGATTACTGCTTCTATTTCATCAGTAATTACTAGGCTACTCAGGTTTTATGATTCTTCCTGATTCACTTTTGGGAGATTGTATTTTTCTAGGAATTTGTCTATTTCATCCACATTGTCTGGCTTGTTGGCATATAGTTGTTCATAGTATTTTCTTACAATCCTTTGTATTAATGTGGTATCAGTGTTTACTGCTCCACTTTCATTTATGATTTTATTTATTTGAGTTCTCTCTCTTTGTTTCTTGATGAGTCTGGCTAACGGTTCATCAATGTTGTTTATCCTTTCAAAGAACCAGCTGTTTGTTTCACTGACTTTTTGTATTGTTTTCTTAGACTCTATGTCATTTATTTCTGCTCTAATCTTTATTGTTTTCTTCCTTCTACTTACTCTGGGCTTTACTTTTTGTTTTCTCTCTAGTTCTTTAAGGTGTAGGGTTAAATAGTTTATTATTAATTTTTCTTGTTTTTTGAGGAAGGCCTGTAGTGCTATGAACTTCCCTCTCAGGATTGTTTTTGCTGTGTCCCAGAGATTTTGAGTTGTTGTGTGTTCATTTTCATTTGTTTCCAGGAAGTTTTTGATTTCTTTCTTAATCTCGTTGGTAACCCATTCATTGCTTAATAACATATTATTTAGCTTCCATGTGTTTGAATGTTTTGGGGTTTTTTTTACTGTAGTTGATTTCTAATTTCATTCCACTGTGATTTGAGAAGATGCTTGGTATGATTTCAATCTTTTTTAACTTGCAGAGACTTGTTTTGTGTCCTAACATGTGTTCTATCTTTGAGAATGACCCATGTGAACTTGAGAAGAATGTATATTCTGCAGCTTTGGGGTGAAATGTTCTATAAATGTCATTTAAATCCATATGCTTCAGTATGTCCTTTAGAGTCACTGTTTCCTTGGTAATTTTTTGTCTAGAAGATCTATCCAGTAAAGTCAGCAGGGTGTTACAGTCCCCTACTATGACTGTATTTTTATCTATCTCTCCCTTAAAGTCCTCTGTAAGTTTTTTTAATATATTTAGGTGCTCCTATATTGGGTGCATATATATTTACCAGGGTTATATCCTCTTGTTGGATCAGCCCCTTTAGTATTATATAGTGACCTTTGTTGTCTTTTGTGATGGCCTTCATTTTGATATTAACCCTTTGTTAGATATGAGTATTGCTACTCCAACATTTTTATCATTTCCATTTGCATGAAATATTTTTTTCCATCCCTTCACTCTCAACCTGTGTGAGATTTTTGTTGTGAGGTGGGACTCTTGTAGACAGCATATATTTAAGTCATGTTTTCATATCCATTCAGCTACCTTTTGATTGGAGTATTTAGTCGATTTACATTTAAGGTTATTATTGATAGTACTTATTTATTGCCATTTTAATTCTGTATGCCTAGGTTTCTCCCTAGATTTCTTCTTCTCATTACAGCAGAACCTTTAGCATTTCTTATAATGCTGGCTTGGTGGTGATGAAAGCCTTCTTTTGCCTGGGAAGATCTTTATTTGACCATCTATTTTGAATGATAGCCTTCCTGGATATAGTAATCTTGGTTTCAGATTCCTGCTTTCCATCACCTTGAGTACTTCATGCCATTCCCTTTCAGTCTGTAGAATTTCTGATGAGAAATCAGGTGTCAGTCTTATGGGAGTTCCTTTCTAGGTAACAGTTTGCTTTTCCCTTGCTGCCTTTAAGATTCTCTCTTTGGACTGTGGTGGCTGTTACACATGGAGGCATGGAAGAGTGCACTTGCCTCTGCAGTGTGGGCTCTTAGCAGGGATGTCGATGTCTTCAGCAGTGCCAAGGCCCAGCTGAGAGGGCAGTGGCTGAGGGCAAGCTGGCCCCGGCCCTGGCCCTGGCAGAAAAGCACCTTAAGGCGGACAAGGCAGCGTGGTGCTGTACGGAGAGTGGAGGAATCCAGAGCCTCATGCCGCCCCCACCGCCCTTGCACTGCTCACTGCAGGACCTGCCGGTGGAGATGCTAGTGGAGATCTTCACCTCACTCCCTGGCACCGATCTTCCTAGCCTGGCCAGGCCTGCACTAAATTCCACCACATCCTGCACACCGACAGCATCTGGAGACGGTGCTGCCACGAGGAGTTTGGGGTTCGTGAAAACTTGCAGAACCCGGAGATGTTCGGTATGTCTTATCAAGAAGTCTATGTGAAGCTGTTCCACCATCAGACACATTTTGGGATGTGGCAGCTAGATAATAGCTATAGAACACTGCTGAATGTAGTGGTGGATGGCTTATGCATTACTGGTTGTACATACAGACCTTCCCATAACACCCATGTGGATGGCCCAACGCAATTCAAGCCCTCGTTCAGAATTAGCCTGATGGATTGGAAATCAGCCACAGTGGAGTACATGGACGACTTCTACAGCTTTTCCCACAGCCACCACATGCAGATTCAGAAGGACAGGTTCAGCATCCAGTGGATCAAGAGAGACCACCGAAAGGATTCACCAACGCGGCTTAGGGGAGAACGGGGGTGGGTGCTGGTGCAGGAGGACAGACATCAGTATGACTGTCTGACCTACAGCTGCCTCTACCTCCTGCCAAGCCACCCGGATGACCTCATCAGGCCAGGCCTCTTCCAAGGCAAATATGATCCCTACGGACTAACAATTGTCATGCTCAGCTTCCATGGGAAGTATGCCAGGGTCACCAAGATCACGGGAGACTCCATCAGGACATTAGAGATCCACCTCATGCACCACATCCAGCTGCCAGATGGCGAGTTCTTCTGCAACTTCAACGAGCTCTCCCGCGTGGTCCAGGAGATTGACAGCAGGTGATCCGGGAGCAGCAGCAGCAGCAAGAAGATAGGACTGAGGAAAGCGAGGGCCATGCCTGGCAGAGCCCTGCCCAGCCCAGCATCGGGGAGTCCGGGGCTGCAGCTTCGGAGGAGCAACCTGTTCCGTTTGTTCTGCCTGTGGGCGTGCGCTCAATACACCAGAACTACCCCGGAACCTGCAGGATGTGTTTCTATGGCGTGGACATTGTTACTGGTACCTTAGATGGCTTCGCCCACCACTGGCGCTACCCTGGAGTCTTTATCCTGTTCGATGAGAACCACTTCGGGTTCATCTGCCTGGAGGCGAAACAGTTCTTCCTGTTCGGCAGAGCCCAGGACACCTTCCAGAATGTGGAGGCACCATCTAATCAGGCTTTCCTGGAGATGCTCTCAAACATTCAGTCTGGACCCCCTGGGAGGAGCAGCTTGCATGCATTTTGAAGATTTGACCTTCTGACCAGGTTACCCACCTTTGTTTGTTTTTTTAATCCTCACCTGAGGATATTTTCCCATTGATGTTTAGAGAGAGTGGGGGAGAGAGGGAAAGACAGAAATAATCCATGTGAGAGAAATACATCAGTTGGTTGCCTCCTGCCCAAGGCCGGACCAGGGCCAGGCTGGGTAACAGCCAGCAATTGAGGTAGAAATAAACCTTATACCAATGATCTCAACTTTCCTAATGCTGTGACCCTTTAATAAAGTTCCTCATGTTGTGGTGACCCCCAATTTCCTTGTTACAAATTGAACATAATTAAACATAGTGATTAATCACACACAAAAAAAGATTCTCTCTTTGTCTTAAATTGTTGGCATTTTAATTATGATGTGTCTGAGCATTGGCCTGTTTGGGATCTTCTTGCATGGGACTCTCTGTGCCTCTTGAATTTTTGTGACTTTTTCCTTCACCAGGTTAAGGAAGTTTTCTGCCATTATTTCTTCAAACATATTCTCTACCCCTTGCTCCCTTTCTGCCTTTTCTGGCACAGCTGCTATTCTAATATTGTTACATCTCATGTTGTCTCACAGCTCCCTGAAGCTGTCCTCCTGTTCTGTAATTGTTTTGTTTGTTTTTTTCTTTTTGGGTCTCTGATTGAGTTCTTTTTTCTACCCTGTCTTCTAATTCACTGATCTGATCTTCAGCTTCCCCTAATCTTCTGTGTATTCATTCTAATGTGCTCTTTATTTGTGCTATGTCATTCTTTATTTCTGTTTTCATAGTTACTATATCTTTTCTCATGCTGTTGAGCATCTTTAGTATCATTATTCTGAACTCTATATCTGGTAAATTTATTATCTCCATTTCATTTATCTTTTCTTCTGGAGAATTCTCTTATTCTTTCATGTTGGGGTTGCTTCTTTGTCTCCTCATTTTGGGTGCCTGTTTGGGTTTGTGACTATGTTTTAGGTAGACCTGCTACACCTCTCAATCTCTGGTGTAGGGCAATGTCAAATGCTGTTTCTGACTAATTAGATCAGGCAAAGACTCAAAGCCTCCAGTGATGGCCTCTGCTTTCAGACTGATTGGATGTACTCTTGAATTACCCTTAGGCAATCACCCACAGGTGTGGCAAGAATTTTTCCCAACAGGGTGGGGCAATTGCTTCTGCCTGGAGGCTAATTGTTATTCTCAGTCTCTTAATGGGCCTCAGAAATTTTGCACTGGAAGGCAAGGTGTTTTCCAGTAGGGTGGGTCAACTCTCCCCCCCCCCCGTCCCCCCCTCCCCCCCCCCCCGCTGGGAAAACAACCTAGATAGCAATTGTCTGTGTGATAAAGATGACCTTGGGAGTTTGAGGGAATGACTCAGCACAGGAAACCAAGATGTTTACCTTCTGAGCTTTAACCCAAGAGACCCCAACCCTGGCTTCTGCTCCTGCAGCTCCAGTCCACTCTGCCCTCCCTCTGCCAGAGCCGAAGGTGAGTGGCTACACAGGGAATTTTGTGTGTTGGCCTTTTAAGAGGTTGCCTGCATTTTCAGCTGTCTCTCCCTGGCAGACAGCAACTCCATTGCTTTTCACAGCCAGATGTTATATGGGTATCGCTACCTTTCTCAGTTCTGGTGCTCTCTGCTGGGCAGCCCAGCTTGAGGATTAGACCCCAGAGTTCTCAATGGCAACCCCCCACAGCTGAGATATTGTAACCAGACAATCAATGGGTCTATGCTGCCTGTCACTACTTAAGCCAATTAAGCAGAGACAGGGTTGAATCATATATGAGCATTTATTCCAATACTGCCAGCAGTATGGGAGTGCAGCAGGTCATCCACAAAAGTCTGCTCTGCAGCCCACCCTCCATAAGTCAGTTGTTCATATAGGGAAAGTCAAAAATTACATGGGGAAGTAGGGATTATAGATATAGGGAAGGAGGGATTACTGGCATGGGGAAGTAGGCAATGAAGGCTGGGGTGGAACTCCATTGTTTGGGCAACATGGTTGTTAATCTTTCCATAGCAGTTCTTGAATGAGAATGGACCACATTCCAAGATTGATTCCCAGGTTTAAGGTTGACTCCCAGGTCCCAGGGCATGCAACTTCCAGCCAAGTTAAAGTGTCCTTTCTTTAATCAGAACAAGGAAATCATGGTTAACAGACATGATTAATATTTCTTTTAATCATAATTAGTCCCCAATATTCTATTTTTGCCCCTAACAATATTTCTCCAGAACTTCAGTTTCTGTCTGTGGGAGCCTGGCCAGCCTTTTCATGCCTCCACCCCTCCTACCAATCTCTATGCAGTCTCCACTTTTCGTCCTCAGGGTTATCAGGGTTCTCTCAGGTGAGTCTTCAGTTAATTATTCAGGAAGTTTTTCTGTATTTTAGTTGTAATTCTAGTTTGGTCCTGAGGCATGTCCGTGCAGCACTCTTTCCGCCACCATTTTTAATCTCCCACCATTCCCTTATTAATTTTTCCTCTGGAAGATCTATCCATTGATATCAATGGAATGTTAAAATCCTCTACTATGATTGTATTACTGTCACTCTCCCTTTATGTCCATCAAGATTTGCTTTACATATTTCGGTGCTCCTCTGTTGAGCACATGAATGTTTACGAAGGTTATGTTCTCTCGTTGAATTGCTCCCTTTATCACTATGTAGTGTCCTTTTTTTGTGTTACTATAGCTTTTGTTTTAAAGTCTATTTTGTCAGATATAAGTATTACTACTCCAGCTTTTAAAAAAAATTTCCATTTGCATGAAAAATCTTCTTCATCCTTTTACTTTTAGTCTGTGTGTATCTGTTGTTCTCCAGTTGGTCTCTTGTCAACAGAAAAAATATGGGTCTTATTTTCTTATCCATTCAGCTACCCTATGTGTGTTGATCAGAGGATTTAAGCCACTTATATTAAAGTGATTATTGATAAGTATTTATTGCTATGTTATTCTTTTAACTAAGTTCCCCTATAGTTGTTTTTCTCCTCCTCCTCATTCTCCTCCTCCTTCACTTCTTTCTCCTCCTTCTTCTTCTTGCAGGCCCTTTAACATATCTTGTAGTACTGGTTTGATGGTAACAAACTCCTTTAGCTTTTTCTTGTCTGGGAAGCTCTTTATTTCTCCTTCAATTTTAAATGATAGCCTTGCTGGGTAAAGTAGTCTTGGTTGCAGGTCCTGGCTTTTCATCATTTTCAATATTTCATGTCAAACTACTTTAAAACAAAAAAACATGGTTGATCATTTTATTTTGATCGATATCAAATAATTTTCAAACCTTTATATCTTTAGATATCCACCTGAGTTTTGGCTCAGATGTTCTAGATTCTTTGCAAGAACCAGCCAGCTCAGAGGGGTTCCTAGCAGGGCAACACCTGGCTGGGACTTTGGGGTTCTTCTCCCTACCTGACAGGTAGGGGTTCCTACTTCCGGCTTGTTAGTGAATTCAATTGTGGAGTGCAGATCTTCAACTTCCAGTGAACCTCACTGCTCCCTTCCCAATGACCTATGTCCATAGGGGAAAAATAATTAGTTATTAAAACAAGTGCTTCAGAAATGTGATAACTGTCAAGCCCCAGTCTTGCAGCTAGAAGGCATCCTGACATTTATAATAGTTCCACAGCCCCCTTTCAGTGCTCATGATGCATTATCAATCTGGTTTTCTAAGGTATAGTTGGTGGCTCAAAGAACCCTTAGGCTTCCCTTCTGGCTACAGACTCCATGTGCCTTGGCATTTATGACTAACTCACTTTTTGTCATCTGTCTGGCAGAAGTGGCATTGCACACAGTGTCCCATGCTAACAAAGTCATGGCCCTGGCTCCCACACACCCAACCACCAACCCACTTTTATTCATCCACCCACCAACTCACACACCCGTTTCTCCCTCTTTCACCCATCTGCACACCAACCTAGCTACCCACCCACCCATTCATTCATCCATCCACCTATCTACTCACCATCCATCCACCCATCCATCTACCCCATCTATCCATCCACCCTTCTATGTACCCATCCATCCACCCACCCATTCATCCACCCATCCTTTCAGACCCAAGGGCATCCATCCTGTCATCTATTTACCCATTCATCTATCTATGCACCAACCTACATATCCACCCATTTCACCATTTAACCATCTATCCATCCACCTATCAACCCAACCCATTCCATCCATCAGTCAACCCATCCATTCATCTAGCTAGGCAATAAACACTTAATGAGCACCTATTAGCCATTCATGTATTTATTAATTTACTCAGCAAGCATTTTTTAGTAGCTACTGTTAATTCATCCAGCCAGCCAACCAACATGTATAGAGAACTTAATATCTCATTCATTTATTCACGAATGAGCACCTAGTGTTTATCCATTTCCTTAATAATGACCAGACAGCAACCATTCATTCATTCAACAAACATTTGAGTAATCATTACTAGTCATCATCCAGCAAGCTAGCATTACTATTGTCAGACCCTGTTCTAGGCGATTGGGATACTGTAATGATTAGGATAAGTCTATACCTTTAAGCAAGAAGTCCAAGCAAGAAGATAGACCTGCAGCAGATGACTGCTCTGCAAGGGTCCAGTGCCTTGACAGACATCAGGGAGTGCAGGGTCTCCAAGAAGGTGGACACAGTCGCTCTGGAAGCTTTAGAAAAGGCTTCCTGAGGACGTGGGTGAGTTTGAAACTCAGACCTTCTTATCCCCAGTGCTGTGGCCTAAGCCCAGGATGCAGTTGTGACTTGCCATCCGAACATCAGGTTTTTCACTTTAGAATCGAGATGATAACAGTGCTTACTGTGTGGAATTGTGAAGAGGGAGGCATGTGTGCTTACTGACCAATAAGTGGCTGCTCTTACTACTTACACTTACAGCACAAGTGAGAAGTGGGAAGGCGGGCACCCCAGGCAGCAAGACCCAGAGCCAAGACCCAGGGGCCAGAAAGTCTTGTGGAAAGCAGGGCCAGCGCATTGGAGGTTGCTGCCAGAAGTGTGAGGGAGGACAAGGAACGGGGAGGAGGCTGGGCAAATCCGGGCCCTAGTGTCTAGGACAGAGGTTATTGAAGTTTGTTTCCCTGGCCTGGCTGGTTTGGCTAAGTGGATAGAGTATTGACCCTCGGACTGAAGGGTCCCAGGTCCAATTCCGGTCAAGAGCACGTACCTCAGTTGCAGGCTCGATCCCCAGCCCTGATCCGGGCTTGTGCGGGAGGCAACCACATCGATGTTTCTCTCTCTCTCTATCTCCCCCTTCCATTCCACTCTCTCTAAAAATCAATGGGAAAATATCCTTGGGTGAGGATTAACAAAAAAACAAAAATACAGTTTATTTCCCTGAGTGCAGCATCTGCACCACGTGGAAACAAGCTAGATATGCACATTCTAGCCCCCAGCCTAGACCTGCTGGATAAGAAACTCGAGGGCCAGGCACAAGCCTCCCGGTGTCTGTGATGCACTCAGGGTTGGGTCTGGAGACAGACCTGGGATAGGTGTTACCCAGCCCTGCACTGCGGGGAGAAGGGCGCAGAGGAGCCCGCAAGGCTTCCCTGGGGGATGCTGTCCATGGACTTGCTTTCCTTACCAAATAATAAAGTACCTTTAGATGCAAGCTGTTGAAGATAGGATCGCGGGGCAGAGCATGTCAGCAAGAGGAAACCCATCTCTCCCGCTGACAAAGCAAATCCCTGCCATCCCGGTGGGATGGGTGGAGCAGGGCCCTGAGTGAGGAAGGCCTGGCCTTGGTCCCCTTTCTCCTGAAAGCAAGGAGTAGCTTCTGGCTCAGACCCCAGGGCACCGGGCCATGGATCTGCCCGCGTGTGCGCCTCCCAGCCCACCCTGCCTGGCACTGTGAGGTGCCACAGGAAGCCTGTGCCTTTGCAGGCGCCCGCTGTGTTGGCGGCTGCCTGGCAGCGGCCTCTCAACGACTCTCATTTCCTAGGAAACGAGTCCCACGTGTGCCGCTGCTCAGCCTCCGCATTTGGAGCTGGCATGCGGCGCTGGGAGCTATTTTTAGCCTTTCCTTGCCCTGTGTTGCAGGAAGAATGATTTGATGAAAATACTAAACTCATTAAAAGCCTGGGGGTGGGGGAGGGCGGGTGGGCTGCCAGAGCAGGCGGCAGCCAAGCTGGGCTGCAGCACAGAGGTCCTGCCGCGGCGGAGACCGCGCCTCCTTGGCGCTGTGCTGGGGGCGGTGGGCGCAGGGAGGAGCCAGCACCGAGGCTGGTGCTGCTGGTGTGTGCTCAGCACTGGGCCTGCATCATTTTACTCCTGCCTCGTCACACTCCCGAGCACAGGAACATCTGGTAGATAAGGAAACTGAGGCTCAGGGGCTTAGAGAAGTTGCTCAAGTTCATTAGCTTGGAAGCTGGTGAAGGGACCCAGTGCTGCCGCCTGGAGCTGCTCCGGGGATAACAGCGCTCAGCTGGTCATTGGAAAACAAGGCTCAGGGGAGCCTTTGACCCTCCCCTTTCCTGCCCAGGAGATGCAGACAGAGAACCTGCTTCAGGATGGAGCCTGGCTTATCCCCTCACCTTCCCCCAGCGCCAGTGGGAGACCTGGCCTGTGGGGCTGTGAGCTGCCCAGCAAGGCCTCCCACCCTGTGCCCCCTCCTCGCCCCCTGTGGCTGCCCCTCTCACACTGAAACCTAATTACCACCCCCTTCTCCTGGTGCAAACGCCTTCCAGCCTCAGGGCTGCCTTGTGGTCTCTGGGATTTCCGTGGGTTTCCCGTGTCCGTGTTATTCCCACGCGAGTATTAAACTTCCATGTTCTCCTGGGAGTCCGTTTCTGTTCACTTGGCTGCTAGTCCAGCCAGAAGAGCTGAGACGGCGGGAGGGGAGGTGCAGGACTTTCTAGCCTCCACACTGAAAATCCCGGCCACCTCCCCATCTGCAGAGAGAGCTGTGCTGTGCCCACCGGCTGCTTCAAGCAGGAGGACGGTGACGGGTCACAGGGCTGCCCCCGGAAGGCCCAGCGCTGTTTCCTGCTCCTCCATCTCCATGTGGAGACTCAGTCCTTGTTGAACAGAACCCTTGCATTTTGATTTTGCACTGGATCCAGCAAATGGCGTCGCTGGTCCTGCTGGGAGAAGCTCTTGCCCTCTTAGCAGTCTCCTCGGATTTGCATTTTCCTTGTGTCCTTCTCAATGTGCTTCCTTCTTCCTGCTCAGAATGAAGGAGGACTTTCTTTTTGTTGTGTTTGCGGCGAAGGTCCAGCTGCTGGAGTCTCTCGCCCAGACTGGGTCCTGATCCCAGCTCTGATGAGCTCTCAGCCAGGCCTCTGCCTCCGGGGCCTCGGGCTCCTCACCGAGAGGAGGGCCACAGGGCAGCTGCTCCCTCCCGCTTGCCGCCCGGTGAGAAGCCGTGCTTGTGGCCAGGACCCAGCGTGGTTCCCGGCTCAGGCAGCTGCTACTGTTGGGAGTGGAGACGGCACAGGCCTGTGGTCTGCCCACTGCCTGCGGCTTCCGAGCTCTGCAGCCTCCCCGCATCCTGCCTGGGTCTCCTGGGGTGTCCTCAGCTGTGTCCCCAACGCCAAGATGGCTGACTGCCCCCCACCCCCCGGCCAATGGCCTGAGGCTCCCAGGACCCTCCTGGGCTCAATCCCTCCCAGAGCTCCCGGGACCCTGGCCCAGGCTGACATGAGGAGGCACATCCGTCGCTCCCTGGGTCACGGTTACAGCACATCGCCCGGGCGGGAGCGAGGAAGCAGGCCGCTCCAGGGGCAGAGGACGGGGCTGTCAGGGCAGGACCAGGCAGTGACCCCGGCAGGGTTGGGCCCCGCCCAAAGGCACAGGCAGGTGAGGGCAGGCCCCCCACGAGCACGCCCGCAGCTGCACAGACTCAGAGCCAGGCCCGGCCGCAGTGGAGGCCCACAGCCAGTGCCCCCCATTGCCTGAGCCCCAGGAGAGAACCTGCGCCCTGGCCTTCAGCCAAGGGTGTCCCCATGCCCACGCCAGCCTCTCCTCCCGGCCTGCAGCCCCGCCCGCCCAACCTGGGAGCCGGCCCCGCGCCACAGTTTGGGGAGAAGAAGCTGGAAGAGGTGCCAGCGAGAGGAGGGCTCATCAAGACAGAGCCCCATCATTCTGAGGGAGCAATGTGTCCCCCAGCGCAGGGGCAGGTCGCGGACCCAGGGAGACAGCAAATAGAATCATATTTTCTTTGGAGAACATCCAGAATCGGGCCCGCGGAGCCCAAACTGAATCCCTGCTGTTTGGCCTCCAAAGGCTGCAGAGGTGGGTGCGGTCGGCCACAGCCTGTCCTGGGAGCCCCAACTCAGTCCTGGGAGCCCCAACTCAGTCCTGGGAGCCCCGACTCAGTCCTGGGAGCCCCGGTCCATCTTGGGAACCTTGGTCCGTCCTGGGAACCCCAACTCAGTCCTGGGAGCCCCAACTCAATTCTGGGACCCCAACTCAATTCTGGGAGCCCCGGCTCAGTCCTGGGAGCCCCAACTCAATTCTGGGAGCCCCAACTCAGTCCTGGGAGCCCCGGCTCAGTCCTGGGAACCCTGGTCCGTCCTGGAAGCCTCAGCATGGAGGGCCGGCGTTCAAACACCCGGCTTCCTCGGGCCTCAGGGGAGACAGCTGTTCAAACCCTCAGGGAGGATGTGTGTCCATTAACTTCTACAGAAAGTGGAAGGGAGGGAGCGCGGCACCTCCGCCATGTGTGCGACCGGCTCGCCTCCCATCAGAGGAGCGTCCATCCTCTGTTGCCAGTGAAGTGGCGACTGGAGAAGAGACTTTCACCACGAGGAGGGGCTTCTCGCGCAGGCAGATCCTCCTGTGAACTGAGGGGACGGGGCACCCGCGGCCGGGAGGGTGGGCAGGCTCTCCAGCGCCGCCCACCTCTTCTTGGCTCAGGCACAGGACAAGAACCATCCAAACTGCCCAACCCACATTCCTCACTCTTCCCGGCCGCGCCTGGGCCCCCTCCCGGTCAATTCTGTGGGTGCCCTGTCCTCCTGTCTCGTCGGGAGGACTGGTCTCCTCTGTCCGGTCCCGCTTCCGCTTCCCGTTTGTACGGATTGTTTAGTTCCCTGTTGCTTCCTTCCTCATGTTAATGGCCGCTGCCTTCGCTGGCGCTCTCCCCTGAATCCCAGCAGCCTTGTGGCTTTAGTGGGAATGACACCAGGTGACTTCCAAGGCTGGTCCGAACCCGCAGGCCCCTTCCACCCAGGTCTCTGGGGACCTGGTTCCTGGAACCGACCGCCGTGCTCAGAGGAAGCCCACGCGCCAGGGGAAGACTCACAGGAGGAGCCGGCGCTTGGGCCCAGGCCTGGCCGCTCCCGCCAGCGCCAGTGCCCACAGGAGGCCGGGATGGCGTGCGGCTCGCCCTCCAGCTCCAGCCCCACTTTTGTCGTGTGAAACTGAGGACGTCTCCCCACTGACCTCTGTCCAACTGCAGATTCAGGGACAAAACCTACGATGGTTATTGTTCGTCACCACTGAGCTGGCGGGGCTTTGCTTGCAGCAATAGGCCTGTTAGGGGACAGGGACCTGGCCTGGGCGGTCTTCCTGGGGCTGGCACGTAGGGTGTGGGTTCTTCACGAGCCCAGGTGACTATGAGGGAACGTGCATTAAAGCCGGAGACGTAAAACAAGAAAGGGTTTAGCAGAGAAGAAGCCACAGGAGAGCCCAGTGGGTGGCCCTAGCTCTCGGGGAGGTCGAGAAAGGCCTGGGGGCAGGATGGGGGGCAGCCTGAGACGAGCTGCTGCTGCCCATTGCTGCCTTGGTTGTAAGTCGCCTGGGTCCCTGAGGGTTTAGGAAATGTGTGCCTGTGGGGGAAGGCGGGGAGGGGACTGGTGGGGGCTGCTCCCTGAGGGAGGGCAGACTCTGGGTGCTTTGTCTGGAGTCTCTCTCTCTCTCTCTCTCTCTCTCTCTCTCTCTCTCTCTCGCAGGAACCTAAGGGAGGCCTCAAGGGAGGTTCCAGCAGAACATGCCTCAGTGCCCAGGTGGGCTCCTCCAGGGCGCGGTCTCTGCCGATGGTCAGTGTCACGCAGGGGGTCGTCAGTCCCCGCAGCTGGTCTTGGTGCTGTCCACCTGGTTCTGCTGCTTTTCTGGGTCTACAGCTGAAATACAACTGAGGCCCAGATATTATTTCTAGGGGGGGCCTCTGGACCTGTTGTTGAACTATCTGTCAGCTTGTTCAGCTCTCTCTCTCAGCTTCCCTAGTCCACTTGCCCTGGCTTACTGGCCTGTCTCAGGCTGATTCAGAGAGATTAAGGGACTTGCCCAAGGTCACACAACTGGTGAGTAGAATTCAGCCTCAAATCAAAGCCCCCAGCATCCTGGGGCAATTAATTCTTCTTGTCACAATTCTCATTGAACAGATGAGGAAAACAGGGCTCAGAAAGGCTAAGTAACACACTCAAGGTCAGAGAGCAGTGTGATGGCTTGAATTGTGTTTCCCCAAAAAGACATGTTGAAGTCACAGCCCCTGAGTCCTCAGAATCTGACCCCATTTGGAAATGGGGTTCTTACACATGTAGTCGAGGTCATGAGGGTGGACCCTAATGCAATATGCCAGGTGTCCTTACAAGAAGGGGAAGTCTCACACGGACATCACACAAAGAAGATCATGCCAGCAAAGGCACAGGGAGAATGCCAGCTGCCAGCCAAGGAGCCGAGGCTTCGTGTGCTGGGAAGAGGACTGGAGCCATTCCTTCTGGCAACTCTCAGAAAGAACCAACTCTGCTGACATGCTGGTTTCAGACTTCAACAATAAGTTCCAATTGTTTGAATCCTAGAAAACCTAACACAGCTAGGAAGTAGGACTCTAACCCCAGTATGGCTGATCCTAACAGTTATGCTCTACTGCCTCTCCCCTGAGGCATTCTAGGAAGGCTTCCTGGAGGAAGTGGCATCCAAGTCCTAAAGGATGCAGAAGAGTTAACCGAGAGGTGATGGGAGAAGAGTATTCTCTATAGGGGCAGGTTGGGTGGCCAGGACGCCTGCTCTGAGGACCAAGGACTAAAGAAGTTCAAGGGGCTGGAAGAGCTGCCTGTGGCAAAGGCAGGGGCAGGAGCAAGGCCTGGAGGCCAGACAAAGCCAGGCTTTGTTAACCCGGCAGGCAGGGCCTGTGGATATTCTCCGAGGGTAGTGGGGAGCCATCTGCCTTGTCTTCCAGGCTTGTCACCCAGCAGGGTTCTTGGAGGAGCCTTTACACGCTCTGGCCTGCTCTCATGGGAGCCAGGACATGTGGGAAACGTGGTGCTCAGCAGGGAGCCCCCTCTGTCGGGAATGAAGGGCTCTGCGCCAACTCCCACCCCGAGCCCCCCAGAAGGCCTTCTCACTGCCCAGTGTGAATCCACGTCTAGAAAGGCCACCGCAGAGCTGCTGGGCAGCTGGCAGGGCCCTGACCGAGCTGTCCGTGCTCACGTGCCCGGGAAGGGCCGTGACCGACGCTGCCCCGCGTGGAGCTGGGGTCTGTGAGGAGCTGCGGTTGAGACACCTGTGACCTAGAGCAAGGCCTCCACCTCCCCCAGAAAAATAGCTCCCATGTGTCTCCCAGAGCCCCTCCTCCACTCCCTTCAGGCTCCGATTCTTCAGACAAACCCGAGCTGTTGAAGTCACTGTCTCTCGCCCAGTCTCCCGAGTGTCTCCTGGCTCCAGCGACACCCACCCAGCCCCCATCCGGATGGACAGACTGCTCAGGGAGTCCCGCCGGGAGCCGAAGCTGGCAGACTGCACCCGGGCAGCTGCAGCAGACAGCACAGCCCACGTCTCCCCAAGGCCCTGCAGGTCACCTTCGAAGCCCAGGACAATCTGAGTGGAGGCTGCCATGAGAGGAGCTTGCTGACGGGGCTCCCCTCAGGCCCGCACAGCCATGTGCCCCCACCCCAGGACCTGGGTGTGATGTGCAGAGTGGGGACTGGGAGTGCAGGGAAGGCGGGCAGAGGGATGTGTAACAGGCCATGGTGTTGTGTCCTTGCTGCTGGGGAGGACTCAGGAGGAGACCCTTTGTGGCTCGTGCACACAGGGCCTGGCGGGCAGTCCTCGCAGCTGCGGGGCTCGAGGCCATCTTTCTTCAGCAGCTGTGCCAGCTGCCTCAAACCTAGAGGATCAGGCTGGGTGCCCAGAGGAGAGAAAGAATGGTCCCAGGGAAGACGATGGAGCCTGAAATTGCTGGGGCGCCCTCGGGGAGGTGGCCTGGCCTGGGAGGAGGTGGCCTGGCCTGGGGGGAGGTGGTCAGGCCTGGGGGGAGGTGGTCAGGCCTGGGGGGAGGTGGTCAGGCCTGGGGGGAGGTGGCCTGGTCTGGGGGAGGTGGTCTGGCCTGGGGGAGGTGGCCTGGCCTGGGGGAGGTGGTCAGGCCTGTGGGGAGGTGGCCTGGCCTGGGGGAGGTGGCCTGGCCTGGGGGAGGTGGTCAGGCCTGGGGGAGGTGCCCTGGCCTGGGGGAGATGGTCAGGCCTAGGGGAGGTGGTCAGGCCTAGGAGGAGGTGGTCAGTCCTGGGGGAGGTGGCCTGGCCTGGGGGAGGTGGCCAGGCCTTGGGGGAAGTGGTCAGGCCTGGGGGAGGTGGCCTGGCCTGTGGGGAGGTGGTCAGGCCTGTGGGGAGGTGGTCAGGCCTGGGGGAGGTGGCCTGGTCTGGGGGAGGTGGTCTGGCCTGCGGGGAGGTGGCCTGGCCTGGGGGAGGTGGTCAGGCCTGGGGGAGGTGGCCTGGCCTGGGGGGGTGGCCAGGCCTGGGGGAGGTGGCCTGGCCTGGGCGGAGGTGGCCTGGCCTGGGGGGAGGTGGTCCGGCCTGGGGAGAGGTGGCCTGGCCTGGGGGGAGATGGTCAGGCCTAGGGGGAGGTGGTCAGGCCTGGGGGGAGGTGGCCTGGTCTGGGGGGAGGTGGTCCAGCCTGGGGGGAGGTGGCCAGGCCTGGGGGGAGGTGGCCTGGCCTGGGGGGAGGTGGTCAGGCCTGGGGGAAGGTGGTCAGGCCTGGGGGGAGGTGGCCAGTGGTGAGGACCATGTGTCTCACTGCGGAGCCCATCTGACACCAGCCCAGACCCCGGCATGCAGGCTGCAGGCTGCAGCTTGGAGCTGGGTCAGGCTTTCGCAAAGACTGTACAGACACAGCCACTCCTACAACCCTGAGCTCCCAGAGTCACCGGAGGAGGAAGGAACAGGAGAGAGGGAGGGAGGACAGGCAGACAGACTAAAAGAGACAGGCCGACTGAAGGAGGGGCAGAAGCAGGAGAGCTCGAAGGAAGAGGTGACCCACAGGTGGACTGGGAGTAGGGGAGGACCTGCCCACTGAGAAAGAAATCCAGAAAAGGAAGGACTGTGGGTGGAGAGGAGGGAGAGGGAAGGGGGGGGCTGAGTGTGGAGGGGGAGGGGAAGAGGAGTCGGGAGAGGTGAACTGAGAGGGAAGAGAGGAGGCAAGGGAGGGGGAAGGGAAGGACCGATGGAGAGAGCAGGAAGAGCAGAAGGGAGGAGGGAGAGGGGCAGGAAGTCCAGCGGGGACGGTCGCGGGCCCAGCCATATCCCTAGCAGCAAAGGCTCCTGCAGCTCCCTCTGCTCCCTCTGGGCCCTCGGTGTGCGGGGCAGAGCCATGGCCACGGCAGCTTGAGGCCTGTGCCTCTAAGCCACGTGCCAGTGCCCGGACTGCTTTCTGGGGGTGAGGGGAGCGGAAGGCCCAGGCCCGCTGCCCCCGCCCCCACCCCCTGGGCGCTGGGGGCTGCTCCTCCTGTGCAGCCCTTCTTGCTGGCACTGCGCCTCCCACCGCGCCCAGCCACGTGCAGCACGTGCTGAGGAAGGGCCTGTCTGACTCAAAGAGGGAGCCGTAAGGCCAGAGCCGCCCGAATACCCCCCTCAGGCACCTGGCCACCAGCAGCCGGGCCTGCTGGGAAGGGCATCTCACTCCAGGGGTCACATGGGAGTGCAATTTCTCAGGAATTCAGGACAACAACTATTGAACAACTTCAGGCAAGAGCAAAGCCGAGTGCAAACAGGAAGCCAGCATGGATGGGAGGAGGGAGGGAGGCTAGAGGTGCAAGAGGGGATGCTGGGCAGGTGGGGGTGTCATCGGAGGGGAGGGTGCCTCGTCTCCCTTGGTTGCTTGTGGGGATGGGCTTTGTGAGGTTCCGCTGGAATTAGCATGTCCAGGCCCTCGGGACAATGAAACATGGCAGAAAGCTCAACGTCCATGGACGTGCACCCCTGGTTTCCACAGTCCCATTTCCCCGTCCAGACACAGGAGCGGTGCCGCTGGGGGTCGGCAAGCTGCGTCCGAGCAGAGCCCGAGCTTTCGCCATGGCTCACAGTCCACTTCCGCGTCAGGCAGCTGCGCCGTCTGCCCAGGGATGGCATGGCCATAGCCATCGGGGCAGAGACCAGGAAGCCAGGACCACCTGAGCAAAAAGAGTCCCAGGAGCACCAAGAGCAACCAAGAGGGTGAATCCCTGTATTTAGGGGATTATGAGCCCCCCATCTCTGCTCGCTTGCAGTGGCCACGCCCATTCTAGCCAATGTCCTCTTTCCAGCTGTGACTGACAGCAAGCACTTTCCCTAGTCCCCCCAGCTTCACTGGGCATGCGGCTGCCACCCCTCTGTTGGCCGCTGGGGAGTGTGAAACGGCAGCTCCTGGAGAAGCTCCCGGGTGACATGCCTGTAGTATCTGGCCTTCGCTCTGCTCCTTCCTGTTATTAATAACCAGCTAACGGCGCCAGGTCACAGGGACAAAATCCGTACACGACCGCGGGCCTTAGGATCAGCTGGTTCTGGCCCTGCACTGACTGCCTGTGGCTTTGGGCAATCGCTCCAGCTCCTGGGACCTCTGCTTCCTCCTCTAAAATGGGCGCAGCAAAAGCAGGGACTTCCTGGGTTACTGGAGGTGAGGAAGGGTGGCCCACTGAGCACACCCCACAGGATGAGGCTGTGATGGTGGGGCGGGTGCGGGGGAGGGGTGGCTGCGCGACTGGGGGAGAGAAGGGACGCGGGAGAAGCGTCTCGGAGCCCGTGGCCTGGGCACCCGTTGGGCTGCTTGGAAAAACCAGACCCATGTCAGCAGTCACAGACGCTGCCCTCCTCCAGGCCCGGCCCCTCGGCTTCTCCTCACCCAGACCCTGGGAGGTGGGATCTGTTCTCGTCTTCATCGTAGATGAGGGAGCCCGCTCTAAACCCAGCTTCTGTGCCAGTGTCGCCACAGGCCAATGCGCGGTGGAGCAGGTGCTGACGGGGCACAGCCTCATCTCAGAGACGGACAGTCCCCTGGGCTCAGCCCTCGTGGACGGAAGCTGTGGGGGTGAAGGGGGGTGTTCTTGGAACAGGCTGTTCTGAAATGAGGCCGGCCAAGAAGCCAGGCGGCCAAGCACGTGTGTGTGTGTGTGTGTGTGTGTGTGTGCATGTGAGTGTGTGTATGTGTGTATGTGCTTGTGTGTGTGTGCATGTGAGTATCTGTATGTGTGTATGTGCTTGTGTGTGTGTGTGCATGTGAGTGTGTGTGCATGTGGCTGTGCATGTGTATGTGTGTGAGGGTATGTGTGTGCATGCACGTGTGTTCATGTGAGTGTGTATGTGTATATGTGTGTGCATGTGAGTGTGTGTGCATGTGGATGCACGTGTACGTGCGTGCATGTGTGTATGTGTGTGCATGCATGTGAGTTTGTGTATGTGTGTGGATGCATGTGTGCGCACGTGTGCATGTATGTTTTGTATGTGTGCATGTGCATGCATGTGAGTTTGTGTGTGTGCATGTGTGTATGTGTGAGTGTGTGTGCATGCATGTGAGTTTGTGTATGTGTGAGTGTGTATGTGTGTGCATGTGGGTGTATGTGAGTAGGTGTGTGTGTGCACGCACACATGCTCAGGAGTGGCACTGGGGGGCATCAGCTGCAGGTCTGAGCTATGGAGAGTGGTGGCGCCTATCTGGACAGAGCAGGGGGCACTGATGACAGAGGAAGGGGGAGGAGCCCACGATTCAGGGCCAGGCCTGCTCGCAGTACCCCTGCTGGGAAGGCTTGGGGCCTCGTTCTGGGAAGAGAAGACCCTCAGGTGGGGGCAGAGAGCTGGTGTCCACGGCACGCTCCGCCACACCTCTGGCTGACAAGTGGGAATCGCGGGTCGGCCCATCCCCTCAGCCCGTCCCTCCTATGAGCCCAGAGCAGGAGGCTGGTTTGGGACCACTGGCCCTGGACATTGCTGAAAGGGCTAAGGTGCGTTTTCCGTTGGATTTAGGGTTTCTGTCCATGAGTCCCAATGGCTGGTTTGCTCGGTAAGAAGCCAGCCTGTGCCTCAGTGTGGCCGAGGCTCACTGAGCGGTGCGGCCGCGGAGGCTGCCTGCCGGCTGGGGACTGACGGGCCTCCCACGCGGAGCCTGTGACTACCCAGGGGTGCCTGGTCAGGCCCGGGCTGACGGGTGGAGTCTGACCGGCGAAGCGCCTGGCCGGCTGGGAGGCTGGCTCACGGCCAGGGCTGCCTGGCTGGCTGGCTGCTGGATGGTAATGGGCCTGGTGTTTGCCTGGTCACATAATTCAAACTGATGGAGAACGAGAGCTCCCTGTGCTGGTGCGGTGGCTGCTGGCTGCTGGCTGCTGGCTCGTCCGGTGGCTGCTCACCGAGACGCTGGGGCTGGGCGCCCGCTGCTGGTGGGGGAGGGTCTCGCCTGAACCGCTAACTGAGCAGATGACGGTGTCTAGTGACCCCAGGGCCTGTGCAGCACGTCTGACCTTGAGAACGCTGGCCGGCTGGCTGGTGTTTCTTTGTGGCTGTGACTGACCAGGCCACAGACGGTGGCTGCCTGTGACAGGCCATTTCACAGACAGAAACTCAGCCGCCTGTGCTGACAGTAGTCGGATGCCCTGTGTGATCATCGAACACGACGGCCTGAAGCTGCTGAGGGCCTGGTGCACCCGGCTGGCTGGCTCGCTGGCCGGGGAACTGGCTGAGTCACTGTCCTACCCACTGACCACTGGACGTGGTGATGGGCTGGCTGGTTCTGATTGGCTGTTTGACAGAAGGTGACCGTGTGGCCAGCCAGCTGGTGCAGATGGGCTGACCGACCTGTGGCCTGACTAGCTGCAGACACACTGAGTGGCTGTGAGTGACCCTGCAGCCCCGGCGTGTGGCTGAGTGGACTGCGGCAGTGACTGGTCAGGCGGTGAGACCTACCATGACTGGTATGAGCAGGTCCCACTGAGGGTCAGTTCCTGGCTGCCTGGCCGGCTTCTGCTGGGAGTGGCCCTGCCTCCCAGTGTGGCGCTAACCGCGCGTTAGACTCTGTGACCTGATGACAGGCTGCCTGCTGTCTCGCTGCCTCTGGGCAGGCTGTACACAGTCCCTGCCTGTCCCAGAAGCATCGGGCCTCCTGGGAGTCGCGCAGCCTGGGGGCAGGCATCCGGTGTGTGTGTGGGGGGGGGGGGGCGGGCAGGACACGGGGCTGCCAGGGGAGAGTGGGCATGGACCCTGCCCAGGGCTGGCCTGAATGGCAGGCTCTCCACCTCACCCCGTGGGGGCCAGGCATGTCCTCTGAGCTATGGGGGGTAAGGATGGAGGGGAGGGAAGCAGGGAAAACCTATAAAGATATTGAGCCAATAACTCCCAACAGCATTCCAATTCCAGCAGCTTCGTGGCGGGGAGGGTGGCGGAGGAAAGCCTATAACGGGGAGGGCAAGGCCACTGGCTGCTGGTTATGGGGCTTGGATTCAGACCAAACCACTGCCCTAGGAAAGTCAGGCCTGCAGTGCTGGGCTGGGGAAGGACAGTGTACCTGTCAGCTCACCAGTTACCTACTTCAGGGCTGAGGAGCAGCCCAGGGCCTCAGGGACAGGGCGGTTCGCACCTGCCCGCCCTCCCAGGGCCCTCAGGCAGCCACAGGAGGACGTGAGCTCTGCCTCCTTCACTCCCCAGGAAGGCGGGGGGCTGGGGCAGTGCGGGCAGCCTTTGGGGGGGGCACTCGCCTCTGGGAGCCTCAGTTTCCTCATTCACCAGACATCTTTCTAACAGGAGGCTGCGGGCATAGCGCAGACGGTTCGCAGATGCCTCTGCCACAGGCAAGCCGCGGTTCCTCGCCCACAGACGGGAGTAAGGCCGCACAGGCTCGCACTCTGTCAGCTTGTCGAAGAAAAAACCCCCGAACCCAGATAAAGGCTTCCACTTGGCGCCGGCAGCGAGCGAACAACCCAGAAGTGTAAGCTCCCACGATGAGCAGCGCTGTCTTGCGGGATGTGTCAGGTTATTGAAGGTGTTCTATGCAAATGCACCTGGGAAGCCACGCACCCCAGCCCACCCCGAAAGTGGGGGCGGCCGCTGACAGCTCAGCAGTGGCTCCTTCACGGAGCCTGGCCAGCCCCCCGCCCCCGCCGCCCCCCGGAAATGCCACCTCTGGGGATGGGCTCTCGGGTACACCCGCTGCTCCAGACTCCACAGCGATGGGCTCTGGCCCCAGGCACAGGGAGGCAACAGGAGGAGGGGCTTCTCTGGGTTCCCTGGGAAGAGCTGAGGCCGGTTGTCAGGAGCAGACCTGCTGGGCAGGGGCCTCTTCCCCGAGGCCGGGGCCCCGGGCGCTCCAGGGCCAGTAGAAGGGCCTTGCTGTCCTCTGAGTCGTTGCAGGGGGGAACCTCCCCAGGAGGCTGAGAACCCAGTGTGAGCCCGGGACACCCCTCCCGCACTAACGCTGCCGCACGCTCCCGGGCTACTGAGGCCCTGAGCTTCACCAGAGTGTAAACCCCTCAGACCTGGGCCACAGCCGGGGAAGTGGGAGGAGCCTCCTGGGGCTCCTTCTCACCAACTCCTTCCTGAGACCTGGACTCAGCCCCGGGAGCTCAGCTGGTTGTTGGAGCTGTGACCTTGGGTAGGGAACGCCCCCTCCGTTTTCCCACTGTAGCACCCTAAGGTAAGGATTTGATAAAATGCTCAGTAAATGCTTAAGAATGTAAGGCCCAGGGCACTGGGGTGTCCTGTCTGCCCCACAGCCACACCCTCCTCTGTGGCCTGGAGTCAGGAGGTGGGCTCTGAGCGTGCTGGCTGCCCGCCTGGCACAGCTCCGGACACGGCTCATCCTGGTGGAGCGGCTGCCTCAGCCCCTCTTCACAGTGGCCCTGGCTGGCCCACAATAAGGGCTGGACAAGGAGGAGCTGTTTGCCTTACTCTTGGGGGATGCAAATGTGGATGAAAGGGGCCACATGCTGACCTGACCAGCTCAGGGGAGGCCTGCATGGCGGTCATGCAAACTCAGAGACCTAAGGTCACCAACAAAGGATGGTCTGAAATTAAACTTTAACTAAAGCAGTGATGGTGGGCAGTTACTGTTAGGTTAGGTGGCTCAGGAGGCGGCACAAGAAATAGAGAGTCCAGTGAATCAGGGAGGGGGGCGCTTTTTTATACTGCGGTTGGGTGAGGGGCGGGGACATGAGCTGAGGTATTCAGTTGAGGAAGTTTCAGCTGCAGGGGTCAGCCAGGTATTCAGGAATGAGTCAGTGATAACATACCCTTGAAATGTCTGGGTAACTTGTAACTTCCCTTTTTCTGGAGCCCCCGGGGCACAGCCAGGTGTGCTGGGCCCAGGACAGAGACCACAAATTCCTCCATTATCATGTTAATTGTCCTGCACCCACCTGAGTATGTGTCTATCATTTTACTTTTTATCCAATCCCAGGGGTTTCCCTGCTTTGCTTTCTCCCTCCTCCTTAATCTGTCACCAATGAATTTCATGTAAAGGAAAGAAAGGAAAGGAAAAAGTTTATTTCTGCGTCCCTGGGAGACCCACGTACCCCAAAGACAGGGCACGTGGATTCACACCAACAGGGAGGGGGGCGCTTTTTTATACTGCGGTTGGGTGAGGGGCGGGGACATGAGCTGAGGTATTCAGTTGAGGAAGTTTCAGCTGCAGGGGTCAGCCAGGTATTCAGGAATGAGTCAGTATCTGTGTGGGGGTCCTATTGATTCAGGGAGAAGCCAGTATCTGTGTCTGGCATGCTGATCTGTTAGACATGCCAGGGGGAGTCCAGTATCTCGTCCCATGTCTGCATGTATCCGATCCTGGGCTCTCTCCGACCTAACAGTTACGTCCTAGGCCGGTATCTTCACTGACAAGGTCAACCTTTACCTTAACTGAGCCTCTCTGTCTTTTTGCATCAGTGATAACATACCCTTGAAATGTCTGGGTAACTTGTAACTTCCCTTTTTCTGGAGCCCCCGGGGCACAGCCAGGTGTGCTGGGCCCAGGACAGAGACCACAAATTCCTCCATTATCATGTTAATTGTTCCTGCACCCACCTGAGTATGTGTCTATCATTTTACTTTTTATCCAATCCCAGGGGTTTCCCTGCTTTGCTTTCTCCCTCCTCCTTAATCTGTCACCAATGAATTTCATGTAACCCACCTATGTTCCTCCTTTCATTGCAATGTATAAATACAGATGTAACCCACCATTCTCCGGAGCATTATCTCAATTTGTTGAGGTTCTGCTTCCCGGCCTATGTCGGCAGTTGGGCTCAAATAAACTCACACAAATTCTTTATAGGTTTCAATGTTTTTTTTTTTACGTTACACAAAGGAGGAGGCCAGCACTTCGATCCCCGGGGTGTGCCAAGCGCTCAGTAGGTGTGGGGAGAGTGCGGAAGGGGGTCCGCTGGGGAGGAACAGCAGAGGAATGGGGAGGAATGGAGGGTCAGAGACAGAAAGCCTGGCCAGCTGGGGAGGTCCTGGCCGAGGGACGGCCTCGCAAAGGCCTGGAGGCCAGAGCGAGGGCAGCACTGGGTGCGGGGCCTGCGGGGGCTGAAGCAGCCGCCCAGCAGCACGGGCAGAAGAGGTGCCCTGGACCTGTGGTAGGGATGGAAGCAGCACGAGGGCTCGCGCCTGCGCCAGGGGCTGGCGTGGTCCTTGCAGCCGGCCCGGTCCGGTCACGGTGTCTCGGAGCAGCGCCGGCCACCCGGGCTGCGCCCTCCAGTCTCAGCACAGCAGCTGGCTCCTGGCTCCCCAGAGGCCAGCGCGTTCCTGGCTCTGGGTCCCTCCGTGTTTCTTTCACTTCACCTCTTGCTTCCTTTCTCACGTCGCCTTCTGTCCCCTGCATCTCCAGCCTCCCTCTTAGAAGCACCTGTGATCACATGGGGCTGGCCGGGCCAGGAGAGGCTCGGCCTGGGAGCCCTGCACGATCACCCCCGCCGCCAGCTCCGCACTCGCTTTTCCAGGGCTGAGAACGCTCCCCCCAGGCCCAGCAGCTCGTTCCTCCGCCTTCCTCAAGGGGCTGCTCCGACAACCCCACCGGATGCGGGGGCTCCTCGCTCCTCTCCTGTGCTTGACTTGTCTGCACCATCCACATTACAGGGTCATGGATTTGTTTATTGTCTGTCTCCTCCAACTAGAATGTCACCTGTACAAAGACTAGGATTTTGTCTGTTTTGTTCACTGTTGTGTTCTCAACACCTACAATGACCAATGAACAAATGCGGCAACTAAAGTTCAGAGAGGTAGAGTGACTTGCCCAATGTCACACAGCTAGTGAGTGGTAAAGCGAGGGATTTGAACCCAGGCAGATCTGATTCCCATACTTTAATGGTTTGGCTCACTGATACCTGTCAGTCTCTTAAAATTCACTTACACGGGTAGCAGCCTCCAGGCCTTGCCCTCGGCCTTCCCCTGGCTGAGGCTGCAGTGACTGTGGGCTGCCCCCGGAAGCAACCAGACGGATAAAAGCTGTGTCTGCGGGCCCAGGGCAGTAGATTTCACAGCAGACCGAGGGCGCTGTACGAGCGGGGAGCATGGCTGTTTCACTTGACAGGAAAAATCAGTGCCACACACCGGTCAACCGTTAAAGCTCCTGAAGTTGTTGACGAATGAATGGCTCTCCCTTGATCGCCCTGAGAAGACTTGCTGTATATCTGTCTGTGCATCTGTGTGTCCATCTGTCCGTCCATTCATTCATCTCTGCTCTCTCTGCATCTCTCTCTGGGTTTGGGGACCGGCCACACTTCCCGCTCTTCTGTGCATCCCTCACTCCTGCCTCCGGGCTTCCTGATGGGTCTCACCCAGGAGAGGCCCTCCGCCTCCCACCACTACCTGCTGTCAGAGGTCAGTGTCCGTGACAATGACAGCAACGTGGTGGGAAGGGCCTGCACCTGCCTCCTGGCCTCTCGGCCTGACCGGTCCCCTCGCACAGGCCATAGGCGAAGGCAAATGTGCCCCCTCAGGGCCTCCTCGGCACTCCCCTGGCCCGGCCCAGCCAGGGTTTCTGGGGTTCCCTTCCCACTGTGCATGCCCCGGAAAGGGAGTCTCTCTCTCTCCACATGGAAGAGGGAAAAGGCAACAGGAAGCTAGAAACAAGGACCAATTAAATCCATATGCAGCCCCGAGGGCAGCACAGGCTGCTGCGGCCCAGACACCTCCCCAAGGAGGACCAGGATGGCAAGGCTGTAGGGCTGGCCACACAGGCGGCACCGAGGCCTCATTGAGGAAGAGGGAGCAAGGCCTGCAGCAGGCACACTGGCCTGGCTGAGGGGGAGCCCTGGCTGTGTCACTGCGGCCTTCGCGTCCGTGAGAAATGTTTCCGTCAACCTCTCAGTGCCAGAGCACCGGCGCTTGGTTAGCTCTACGACGCCATGTTTTAAGGAGGGGCTTCTCTCTGCCAAGGGCCATTTGGATATTTGTAACATCGTTCTCGGGCCATACAACATTATCCACTTAGGAATTAGCCTGCTGTGTTTGGTCAAACATTTAATTAACTCACCCCTAATGCCTTGGCAGGGCCAGACCAAACGATTTCCTGGGCCTTATAAGGCTGGACCTACCCCACTCCTTTTTTAAACCCTTTTTTTTTTTTTTTTTTTTACAAATACAATCATCCTGGCTCCATGTAATACTAGAGTAGCCACTAGTGTGTGGCCAGGGCTCTGATTGCGCTTTATTAATACTTAGAAATTTTATGTGTTCTGTGAGTTAAGGTGTGCCCATTCTACAGATGAGAAAACTGAGGCTCAGAGAGGTTAAGTCACTTGCTTGGGGCCACAGTGCTCTTTTCATTTCCATTTTGTTACCCTGCCATGGGCTCAGCAAGCCGTGCTGGAGGCCAGTCCAGCTGCTGCCGATGGTTACCACGTTTCCCGGGAACAGCCACACCTGGTTGCCTAGGACTTGCTTCTGGCTGCTTCCATGCCAGATAATGGCACTGTAGGCTCCCCAAAGCCAAAACATTTACTGTCCGAATCTTTTTTTTTCTGTTAATCCTCACCCAAGTATTTTTTTTCCATTGATTTTTTTTTTTTGAGAGAGTGAATGGAAGGGAGAGGAGGAGAAAGGGAGGGAAGGAGGAAGGAAGAGAGAGAGAGAGAGAGAGAGAGAGAGAGAGAGAGAGAGAGAGAGGGAGAGAGAAAGAGAGAGATGAACTGGGTTGCGGATGAAACCTGCAACCCAGGTACATGCCCTTGACCAGGAATCAAACCTGAGATACTGGTTTGTGGGCAGACACTCTAACCATTGCGCCACCAGCCAGGGCAACTGTCTGAATCTTTACAGAGAAAGGTTGCCAGTCTCTGTCCTGTAATTGTCTGTGCCTGCTCCCCAAAGGGATCCTTTAAAAAGCTAACTTAAGTCATGACACCACATTTAAATCTTTTGAATAAAATCCATATTTCTTCCCACAGCCCAGGGGCAGCAGGACGCGTCCTTGCTGACCTCCCACGTCTGCCCACTGGCCACGGTCCCGCACGCTGGGCCCGCTCATGTCTCAGACGCGGGCTCTCTAACTTGAGGACCTTTGCACTTACTGCTCCCATGTCTGGAATGCTTGTCCCAGCTTTCGACTCTCCATTCCCTGCCCATTCTCCTTCCTGTCTCGCCGTGGGAAGTTTTTCCTCACTTGTCTGCAGGTTCCCTTTCAATCTCTCTCCCCCCGCTGCCAGCCCATAAGGCTGGCACTACCCTGTGCTGCCAGGGCGCTGGCCATCGCCTGGCACTGGCGGGGGCTACGGATCTTCGTTGGGGGGCTACAGCACAGGCATGTTGGCACTAGGCTTGCGGTCTCCCAAGCCCTTGCTCCCGCCTGCTCCTGCCTACTCCCCTCACGGCGTCCAGAGAGCAGCCTCAGAGTCTGTGGCCACAGGACACTTGTAGAGCAGCGCACGGGCCCAGCCCCCCTCAGCCTCTCCCCCTCAGGAATGGCAGCCAGAGGGGAACTGACGGTGCCTGGAGGAGCCCTGCTCGCTCAGGCCCCACCAAACGCCCCGGACTCTTCCCCGGAGGCCGCAGATCCCGAGTGGAGGACGGGGAGCTGCAGGAGAAGGTGTGCCCAGCCCCGCCCTGGAGCCCGTGGTGGGGACTGTACTGAAACTGAGGGCGCAGTGGCTGTGGCTGTTAGGACCTCGGTGCTGGGTGACCTGGTAGGTGGGCTCTGGTCCAACAGACCATGTGCTTTAAAGACACAGACGGGGACCAGGCGGCGAGGAGACAGCAGAGAGGAGCCTGGGCAGCAGGAGGAGCGGGAGGAGCCAGAGAGGGTTCTCCCGGGGACCTGGGAGGCTGCCGCCTTTCAGACATCTTGCCCCCAACTGGAAACGCACTCCCGTGGCCGCAGCCCCCCGTGTGGGCAATCCTTGCAGCTGCCCAGGAGAGGCTCACCTGGACGGGACGGCGGCTCCGCTGCGGCCACGGGACGCGCTGTGGGGACCACAGACCTGCAGGAGGATCACGGCCCGTCAGCCTTTCCTGAGTCCAGGCACCGCTCCCCCGCTGCACACACCGCCCTGCCCTCCCACCGCGTTGCCTTCCAGCTGACCTCTCTTCCTGGCACACGAGTTTCCGGAGAGAACTTTCTCCGGAGAAGGAAGAGCCAGCACCCGCGATTCCCCTGCCCCACCCTGGACTCACAGGCAGGACGACAGGACAGCAGGACGCTCGGGGGCAGCGCCAGTGTCGGCCGCCAGGCTCTGGAGACCAGGAGGCAGCAGCGAGCCCCTGTCCCCGGGCCTGGCATTCTCATGTGGGAGGGGCTGAAGGACAGTGGACCAGATAAATACAAAGCTGTTGCCATTGAAAGCATCCATTCGCGTTTCCTCTAACATTGTCTCTGACCAACAGGGCAGCAGGTGAGGCAGAGCCCAGGTGTGAATTCTGGGGGCGCCACTGACGAGCTCTGAGCGCCTCAGCCTGCCCCAGCCAGGCTCCCGCCCCTCCTGCGAGCCTGGGGCTGTGGGGAGCTGGCGGTGAGGATGTCCTGCCACTGGGATCTGTGGGCAGACAGGCTGTGAGCCGGCTCGAAGGGAGCAGGAGCCGAGCCTGGCTGCCCTGCCCTCGGTCACTCGGGGAGGACCCAGCACAGCAGCTCGAGGGAAGTGCTCCAGGTCTCACCAGGAGGCGGCGCAGCTCTCTGCAGAGGACCAGATCTGAGCCCAGGGCTGATCTCAGCATCTCGCTTTACCACCTGCATCTGTTTCTGCATCTGTAAAGTGTTGATGGGTGCAAGGAGCAATATCCCATTCAAACTGGCTGAGGCCCACCTCCATCCCCAAAGAGGATTTATTGTAAAACTAAGGGCTTTCAGGCACAGCTGGGCCCGATGCCAACAGCCTCCTCACAGCTCCTCTCGCCGCTGGCCCTGCTCCACGGTCGTTACTGTAGGTCCGAGAGGTGCCCGGGCTTCTGCTGGCGTCACAGACTCACTGGAAACTGCCCCTCCATCCAGCAGTTCTGCCAAAGTCCCGAGTGTCATTCTCATCGGCCCAGTGGGTCACATGACCGGCCTAACCAATCATTTGGTCCAGGGGGATGCAGTATTCCCACGGGCCAGAAATGGATCGGGTGTCACCGCTGAAGTCGGCAGGTGAGGACAGCACTCACCCCCAATCACAGAGACTGGGAGTGGGTGAGGCGGCTCCTCAGACCACTTCCTCCGGAACGGGCCCTGGGCAGCGGCTCCCGATGGCCTGCTGTCTCGTCCTCGGTCTCCGTGCAGCGCCTCCGCACGCTCAGCCTGCCCGCAGGGAAATGAGCGACAAAGCATTGCCTGCAGCGGGCCGGGGCGAGGAAGCCGATGGTCCATCTTCCCACATCAGCGACACTGGCCGTTGGACTGCGTGTGGCTAGCAGGTGAGTGGGTGTGCGGGCAGAGGCGCCCAGCGTGTCTGCTTCATCTGTCCTGGTCTCTGTGCCCCGTCCCTTGATCATCATTCGCAGGGTGACCACTGGTCCCCAGTGAAGAAATACATGGGACAGGCCTGGTCACAGACCCCAAGCCTAACGCAGACCTTCCTCGATGACCCACAGACCAGAGCGAGACACACGGGCCGCGGCTGTTGTGAGTGCCGAGATGTGGGGAGTGTGGCTGTATCCCAGCAGGCCTGCCCTACACGCCTGCTTGAGGGCCACGCCAGGAGGGCCATGCCAGGAGGGCACTGTTGTGAAGTCACCAGTGCTCCCGGGAGCCAGCGCTCGGGCTGCGCCATCCGTGCCTGGGAAACGCTGTGGTGAGCAGGAAGGCCTGGCCACTGACTTTCAGCTCCCAGTCTTCGCAGCCGGAGTGTCAGCACCGTCTCTGGAGCCTGCAGTCCCTGCCTCCACCGGCCTCTCGGTCCTCCCACCGGGACTGGCCTCCTCACCCAAGCGTCCGCATCTGCAAAAGGGAGTCACAACCGCCCTTAGCTGGGGACGAGTTCAGAGAATACACACCAGCAGTGACCGTGCGGGGCACTGAGCTGGCTCAGTACATGTCAGCTGTACATTCACGAGCCCTTAACGCCCCTGGAGGAGCAGCTGTGAGAACGCCCTCTGCTCCTGGGCCTTGGGAACGGGAGGCAGCAGCAAGCACGTCCCTCGGGGAGACGCCCGGGCCGGCCCAGGAGAAGGGGAACCGAACCGGAGGCAGCTTTCCTTCTCTGTTTTCTGTTTAGCTCCTAGAAACCACACGGCCAGCTCATGTGTTTTGATTGTTCATCACACAAGTAAAATAAACAGAGACGGGCAAACAGTGCCAGCATCGCTACAGCTTTAACCCCAGAGCCAGCGCTGGAAGAAAGGGCATGATTCCGTCCGTGGGAAGCACCGAGCGCCCTGCTTCATTTCCCTCGGAAATCCACTGCGGGCTGAGATTTCATGCCAGTGACAGACCAGGTCCCAGTCCAGGCTTCAGGCTCTGCTCTTACAGACGCCGGCGAGGGCCTTGGATGCAGCGATAACCCTCGTCTACGGGAGCAGCAGAGCAACAACTAAATCGGGCCCTGGTGCCAGGCCCTGTGACACGTGTGTGTGCAGCCAGGCCCTGTGGTGCACGCATGTGTGCAGAGTCGCACTTGGTTCTCCAGGACCCTGTGGGCTGCACTCGTCCTTCCTGAGAGGAGGAAATGAGGCTCGGAGATTCCCAGGGATGTGCCCACATCCCACCTCAGGGCACGAGAGACAGATTCAGGACCTGAACTCAGATCTGACGACCAAGCTTGTGCCCCAAGTTCCTATTTTAGGTTCTGCCTCCTGGTCCTGGGTACGGCCAGCCCCAGGGGATGCTGGGTCGGGGAAGTCACCTTAGACATGTGTGGAGCCCCAGAAAGAAGCTCAACAGGTCCTTGGGCCCTGTCCCGTGCCCTCAGCCCAGCCTGTGAGTCCTGGGAAGGGCGGCAGCCCAGGCCTCCAGGGAGGCAGACTTCCCTGCACGGCCTTGGAGTGAGGGCGGCACACCCACCGCCCGCCCTGGGTGCAGCCTCTTCCCCACTGTGCGGCTCTATGCATCCCCCCGGGCTCAGTTTCCCCATCTGTAAAAGAGTGGCATGCACTGTCTCCGGGGTTTCCAAACAGTGAAGGTGCACGCACACCTCCCCTGCGGCTGTGCAGAGCAGCGGGCCCTGGCGCCCTTCTACCCGGGGAGCAGGTGGGCTGCTGGCTGCGCTCAGCCCTGGGGCCCACACAGCCCCAACTTCCTGTGCCTCCTGTGTGCAGCCAGGCACTGTTACACTGTTAACAAGATCCAAGACAAGTTTTTTCCCGAACGTGTTCCTCAAGACACTGGGTGGCAAAACTTAATTGAAACCAAGTTAAGCCAAAGGGGACTGTGTGGACAGAGGCCCCAGCGTTCCCACTGGTTTCAGAGTCACCTCCTGCGTCAGGCCTTCGTGAGCGGCTTCTCCCGGCCCCTCCAGGGACACCCTTCGTCTGCGAGGCCGGCCTCTGAGCCTCGCTCTCCTTCCTCGGGGCCTTCGCGCTCTGCTCCAGCTCATGCTCACCATGCGGCTTCCGCTCCAATGCCACCTTCAGGGAGCCTCCTGTCCACTCCGAGGCACCACACCCACTCCCTTCGCTCATCTGGCCTCGTCTCCTCCTTGTCCGTCGGACACTCGCCTGTGGGCCAGGTGGTCCATCTCCCCACAGAGTGCCCCTCGCACAGGCGCTCTGCCTCGTCCGCTGCGCCCCTGGGCGCCTGCAGGTGTGTGCGTGCACCAGGGCTCAGGCACACCCCTGCAATGAACGGACAGATGGTTGACCGTCTTCGTGCTGAGCGAGTCTGGACTCCTCTGCCTCAAATTCAACATCTGCAGCTTCCCAGGGCTCCCCCCCACACACACTCCAACCTGACCCCTCGGTGCCATCTGCTCCTGTGCCCTCCGCTGCGCCAGAGGGAGCCCAGCGCCTTCCCGTGGGCCACAGGCCTGTCGCGTGCTTCTGCCTCTTTCTCTCCGCCCGCTCAGCAGCTCCGGCCCAGCCCTTCCCACAGGGGGTTCTGCCGGGAGCCGGTCCATCCTTGCAGTTTCAAGGGACCTGGCATATATGGCATACTGTTCTTAATATGTTTGCTCACCTTCTTGGCACTATGCTTTTTAACCAAGGTCACCTCTCCGAGAAAGGTTGTTTCCCCAGGTAGGGATTTTCCCCTGAAGTTAGGGAGGGAATAAAACCTCTTAACTAAGTGCCAGGCGGGTAATTAATCACTTTAACTACAAACAATCATGCTTAAGCTACATAATCTTTACTCCCTGGAATGGAGATAAGAAACGCCCTAACCTTTGGAATAGAGATTGATAGGATTAGAGTCAACTGGTATAAATACAGATGTAACAAGACAACAGGACTCAGAACTTAGATGAGGATCCGAGAGACAGAACTTAGAACACAGAACTTAGAACACAGAACTTAGAACACAGAACTTAGAACACAGAACCGAGAGACAGAAGAACTTCGCTGGAGAGAACATGGCAAAGGATCCTGGACAGAACCTGGCTACAGAACTTGGTTGGAGAACCTAGACAGACCCGGCTGAAGAACCCGGCTACAGAACCTGGCTGGAGAACCTAGAGAGAGAACATGGCTACAGAACCTGGCTGGAGAACCTAGCAAGGGAACATGGACACAGAACTTGGCTGGAGATTGTGGCTAGAGATCCTGGCAAGGCTGCTGATCAACTGAACGCTATCTCCATGTCATTCCTTCTTCGCCGACTCCGTCCACACCTTTGGGGACCCCTGGACCCGCTGGGGCTGGACCCCAGCAGGGTTCCCCTCCGCTGTGGCCAACACGCGGGGCCTGGCTCCTGTCACTTAAACACTGGGAGTGCAGAGATGAATAAATGTGGTTGAACACTTACTATGTGGCAGACGTTAAGCTAACGGGAACATTCCTTGTCTCATTTTCTCAGCCATCTTGCGAAGTAGGCACTCTTATGTTTGATCGATTGAACACGTGAGTGAGAAATGCACTTAAATGAGGGCAGAGCCACAGTCCAAGAGCAGCGGAGGCCGGGGGTGTGCGAGTGGGAGGCGCCAGGGTTGGCCCCAGGAGTGGAAGGACAGCAGGCTGCAGGCTGAAGTGTTCCCTCAAAATGTGTATGTCGGAGCCTTAACGCTCAGCACCCAGAATGTAACCTTCCTCGGAGCATCTTTGCAGAAGGCGGATGAAGACAGGCACTAGGGTGGCCCCGAGCCAAGACGCCTTGTTCTTCCGGGAAGGGGAGACCTGGGCCCGGGGAAGCTGACGGGCAGAGACACGGGGCCTGGCGGTGGCTCCGTCTGGCGGAGCCTGGTTGGGGCACCACTAAGGTTGCAGGTTTGAGTCCCGGTCAGGGCACAGCCCAGGCTGCAGGCTCCATCCCCGGTTGGTCGAGGTGAGTAGGGAAGACAATTGATTGCTGCTTCTCTCTCTGTTGATATTTCTCTCTCTCCCTCCCTCGCTCTCTAAAATCAGCGAAACAGCATATCCTTTGTGAGGATCTTTTAAAAGAGACACAGGGAAAATGGCCTCCTACGAGCCAGGAGAGCCAGGCTGTGAGCCGCTCCCTCGGCCGCAGGAGAAACCACCCCCCGCTTAACCTCGGACTTCTGGTCGCGGAGCTGTGACGCCATGTGCTTCCTTAGGGCCGGCAGCCTCGGCAGAGCAGGCGGCACCCAGAGGCGCCCCACCCGGCATTCCCACGCCTTGGCCCGGCGAGGAAGCTGAGGGCGGACGGACCAAAGGGGTTCAGTGGCACTGACTACACGAGGGCAGGACGGTGCCACCCGGAAGCTGGGCGCTGCCCCTGACAGCCTAGGTGTCAGGGACCCGAGAGCCCCCCAGAGCGGAGAGAGACGGGCTGTTCAGACGGGACGGCCCTCGAGCCTCCAGCAGGCAGCAACTCACCCTCCGGAAAGCCCGTTGGGCTGCTGCTTCCAAGGCCTGTTATGATGAAAGGGAACTGAGCTCTCCGCCCCATTCAGTGGAGACATTTCATGTCACACAGAAAATTTCATGTCATACAACCAGCCTCCCGGACCCCTTTGTTGGAAGTGTCTGTTTCACTTTCTCCAAGAGGAGCCCTCGACCTCCACACCAGGGGGTGCGGAATCACCAGCCCAGCATAGCCCGGCCCTGACACCCCACAAGCCCCCACAGCCCACAGGCCCCCACAGCACACAGCCCACAGGCCTCCACAGGTCCCCACACCCCACAGGCCCTCACAACCCAAAGGCCCCCACAGCCCACAGGCCCCCACACCCCACAGGCCCACAGGCCCCCACAGCCCACAGCCCACAGGCCCCCACAGGCCTCCACACCCCACAGGCCCACACACCCCACACCCCACAGGCCCCCACACCCCACACCCCACAGGCCCCCACACTCCACACCCCACAGCCCACACTCCCCACCCCACACCCCACACACCCCCCCCCCCCACAGGCCCCCACAGCCCACAGGCCTCCACACCCCACAGGCCCACACACCCCACAGGCCCACACACCCCACACCCCACAGGCCCCCACACCCCACAGGCCCCCACACTCCACACCCCACAGCCCACACTCCACACCCCACACCCCACAGGCCCCCACACCCCACAGGCCCCCACACCCCACAGCCCACACCCCACAGGCCCCCACACCCCACAGCCCACAGGCCCCCACAGCCCACACCCCACAGGCCCCCACGCCCCACACCCCACGGCCCCCATGGCCTGGAGCTGCCTCTCCGGGGGCCCGAGGGAGCTGGGTGAGCCAGAGGCCATGCCGAGCCTCCCAAACTGTCTAAAATGTAGGTTTTGTTCGTTTTCCATTTAGACTGAAGACCACCATCCTTTTCAACCTGTTGGTCTGGTTGCAAAAGGAAGGGGGCCTCCAGTTCTGGCCACAGTGAGGCAATCCTGGCAGCTCTCAGGTCTCCCTCAGCCTCCGGGAAGCGCGAGAGGCCTCGCTTTTCCAGCGGTCACTCACTGGATGGCAAGCACAGAGCAGGCCCCATACCACGGCCAAGCCCTTCCCCATCATAGCCTTCCCAGAATCCACTTCTCTGTTGGGTGGTGTCCTTGAAGATGGGGCAATGCCGGTTTCTGTGCGTCCTCCGGCCCCTCCTCACCCCATGTGTCCACACGTGGTCACAGGCTGCCATCATGATCCCTGCCCTGGGCTTGGAGGGGGCCAAGCGTCAGGTTTCAGCCCTCGGTGTGGGTCGGGAATGGCACATACCAGGCTCCCTAGGACTGAGAGCTGGTGTGCGTAGACAGTCCTCCTCTTGGAAAACAGATTTAGCCCTAACCGGTTTGGCTCAGTGGCTAGAACAGGGGTGGGCAAACTTTTTGACTCGAGGGCCACAATGGGTTCTTCAACTGGACCGGAGGGCCGGAACAAAAGCATGGATGGAGTGTTTGTGTGAACTAATATAAATTCAAAGTAAACATCATTACATAAAAGAGTACAGCCTTTTTTTTTTTTTTAGTTTTAATTCATTTCAAACAGGCCGGATCCAGCCCGCGGGCCATAGTTTGCCCATGGCTGGGTTAGAGCATCAGCCTGCAGACTCAAGGGTCCCAGGTTCGATTATGGTCAAGGGCATGTACCTTGGTTGCGGGACATCCCCAGTAGGGGGTGTGCAGGAAGTAGCTGATCGATGTTTCTCTCTCATCAATGTTTCTGACTCTATACCTCTCCCTTCCTCTCTGTAAAACATCAATAAAATATATTTTTAAAAAAACAGATATAATTATCTGCTATCAGGATTACACCCAAGCCTCCAGGAACCAACTTTCTTGCCTGATAGAATGTTTCTGGCTACTGCTGGCTAACCAAAGAGGAGGATGAGGATGAAGAGGAGGAGGAGGAGGAGGAGGAGGAGGAGGAGGAGGACAGGAGGAGGAGGAGGAGGAGGACAGGAGGAGGAGGAGGAGGGGGAGGAGGACAGGAGGAGGAGGAGGAAGACAGGAAGAGGAGGAGGAGGAGCAGGAAGACAGGAGGAGGAGGAGGAGGAGGATAGGAGGAAGAGGAGGAGGAGGAGAGGAGGAGGAGGATAGGAAGAGGAGGAGGAGGATAGGAGGAAGAGGAGGAGGAGGAGAGAGGAGGAGGAGGAGGAGGAGGATAGGAGGAGGAGGAGGAGGAGGAGGAGGAGGAGGAGAGGAAGAGGAGAGGAAGAGGAGGAGGAGGAGGAGGACAGGAGGAGGACGAGGAGGAGGAGAGCAGGAGGAGGAGGAGGAGGACAGGAGGAGGACGAGGAGGAGGAGAGCAGGAGGAGGAGGAGGAGGATAGGAGGAAGAGGAGGAGGAGGAGAGGAGGAGGAGAGGAGGAGGAGGAGAGGAGGAGGAGGAAGAGAGAGGAAGAGGAGGAGGAGGAGGAGGAGGAGGACAGGAGGAGGACGAGGAGGAGGAGAGCAGGAGGAGGAGGAGGAGGATAGGAGGAAGAGGAGGAGGAGGAGAGGAGGAAGAGGAGGAGGAGGAGAGGAGGAGAGGAGGAGGAGGATAGGAGGAAGAGGAGGAGGAGGAGAGGAGGAGGAGAGGAGGAGGAGGAGGAGGAGGAGGAGGAGGAGGAGGAGAGCAGGAGGAGGAGGAGGAGGAGGAGAATAGGAGGAGGAGGAGGAGGATAGGAGGAGGATGTGGAGGAGGATAGGAGGAGGAGGAGGAGGAGGATAGGAGGGGGAGAGGAGGAGGAGGAGGAGAGCAGGAGAGGAGAGGAGGAGGAGGAGGATAGGAGGAGGAGAGGAGGAGGAGGAGAGCAGGAGAGGAGAGGATGAGGAGGAGGATAGGAGGAGGATAGGAGGAGGAGGAGGCGGAGGATAGGAGGAGGAGGAGGAGGAGGATAGGAGGAGGAGGAGGATAGGAGGAGGAGGAAGAGGAGGAGGAGGAGAGCAGGAGAGGAGAGGATGAGGAGGAGGATAGGAGGAGGATAGGAGGAGGAGGAGGCGGAGGATAGGAGGAGGAGGAGGAGGATAGGAGGAGGAGGAGGATAGGAGGAGGAGGAAGAGGAGGAGGAGGAGGAGGAGGAGAGGACGAGGAGAGGGAGGAGGAGCAGAGCAGGATTGGAGAGGAGGAGGAGGAGGAAGACAGGAGGAGGAGGAGGATAGGAGGAGGAGGTTAGGAGGAGTAGAAGAGCAGGAGAGGAGAGGAGAGGAGGAGGAAGAGGAAGACAGGAGGAGGAGGAGGAGGAGGAGGAGGAGGAGAAGAGGAGGAGAGCAGGAGGATGCGGAAGACAGGAGGAGGAAGAGGAGGAGGAGGACAGGAAGAGGAGGAGAAGAGGAGGAGAAGGACAGGAAGAGGAGGAGGAGGAGTAAGAAGAGAAAACAGTTAAATATTATAGTGTTACTGTTCTCAGCACTATTCTAAGCACATTGCATATATTACCTCAGCGAATCTGCATGATTCTCCTCTTACCGCCATCACCATGTCACATGGCTCAGAAGCCGAGGCACAGAAAGATTATGTAACTTGCAAAAGGTCCCATGATGAGCAAGTGTGAAATCCAGGCACCAGAGTCCTTCTTCTCAACCCCTCTGTCGAGTGAACAGGGAAGGAGGAGGTGTCGTTGGGAAGCCCCTGGCCCGGCTGCCGGAGCTAATTCCCAGTGACACAGCCAGTTCACTCCCTTCCCCGCCGCTTTGCTCACCGTCTCCTGCCCCCCAAGGCACCTGCCTCGCCATCCCGCAGGCATTCTTCCTGGTGGAAGCTCGCGGCGTCTCCTGGAGTCAAGTCCTTTCTATTGATCTTGTTCCACAAACTCTGAAACTGAGACGCTACAATCCACCCAAGAGCCCCTCAGGTCTGCCTGACTCACCATCCGGGACCAACGACCTCCATATCTGCAGTGTATGATGCTGATTTGCAACACAGCCAGCCACCTCCTCAGCTGCCAAAGGCTGCTTGGACCTGCAGATGCCAGATGCCCATGTTTTCTTCACACAGATTTAGTTATATCCTATCTAATAAAGAGGGAATATGCTAATTGACCCTCACACTGTCACAAAGATGGCAGCGCCCAGTCCCCTCAGACCCCCAGATGCCCAGGGCCGCCCAAGGCGCAGGTATCCAGGGCCACCCGGGGCTCAGGTAACCAGGGCCGGCCGAGGCTTGTGCTGCCGGCAGTGGCAGCAGCAGAGGTGTGATGGGGCATCGCCTCCCGCCCCTGAGGGCTCCCAGACTGTGAGAGGGGGCAGGCCAGGCCGAGGGACCCCCCCTCCAGTGCATGAATTTTCAGGCACCGGGCTTCTAGTATTATATAGTTTATACCATACAATTCAACCATTTGAAAAGTGTACAATTCAATGATCTTTTAGTATATTTATAGAGCTGTGTAAGCATCGCCGAAATAAGCTTCAGAACATTTCTTCACCCCCACAACACACACTGTAGCAGTTGTTCCCCATTTTTCTCGAATCCTCTCCCCAGTCCTAGGCCACCACTAATCTGCTTTCGGTCTCTATAGATTTGCCAGTTCTGGACATTACATAGCAATGGAATCACACAATATATGGAATAGAGTTAGGGCTTCCACCTATGAATTCTGGGAAATAATTCAGTCCTAACATTTAACCTTCCTTGTTGACTGAGGAGAGTCTTTAGACTTGGACACTTGCATAGGGAATGTTTGGAGCATGGTCATGTCAGGCCTCCTGCTTTATTGCCAGGTGGGCATGGAGAGCCGGGCTCACCGTGGACGCTGTTAGACAGACATCATGAGTCCTTCAGGTCAGCACAAAGTCACCGCCAAGAACTACAAAGAGGGACCAGAGTCACATGAAGGCCTGACAGAGCAGAAGCAAGGATGTGAACCTGAGTAAAAGTACATCTCTTCGCGGCCCGAAGCTCAGCCACACGCCTCCCCACTCTAGCAACGCTCAGTCTTCACGTTAGAGAAGTCTGACTGGAAGCAAAGAGGTGGCTGCGACCGTGGAGCTGATCCCCCAGTGTGGCTCTTCCCAGTGCCGCCTGCAACCGCTGGCTTCCCTCTTCTTCTGACTCTAACAACGCAGCCAGAATGGAGAAACAGGGCCTTGGCTAGTGTGGGGCAGTGCATAGAGCATTGGCCTGTGGACCAAAGGGTCCTGGGTTCAATAATGGTCAAGGGCACATACCTCAATTGCAGACTCCTCCCTGATCTGGGCCCTGGTCAGGGGTCGTGCAGGAGGCTACCAATCAATGCGTTTCTCTCACATCGATGTTTCTCTCTGTCCCTCTCTCTTCCACTCTCTCTAAAACTCAATGGAAAAAATATCCTTGGGTGAGAATTAAAAAAAAAGAATGGAAAAACAGGTGTTTCTGATCAGTTTCCTTGGACTATGCTTAGGGGAGTGGAATGGAGGGAACTAGGTCAGATTTAGTTCATTCTAGTTCTCGTCAATTTCTGTTTGCATTCCTATGTTCCAATAAAATGATGTGGCAGACTGATGAATGCCCCAAGTATCTGCTGCCCTCCCTGTGGGACAGCTCCCACCCACTCCTGCACGGCCATGCGACTCTAGCTCATCACATGTGAGCAGACACACGAGTGACCTCTCAGAGGCTTGACGGGCCCGAGCACGGGCCACTGTCCCTTCTGCCTGAACACTGACTCTGACATCCCAGAGAGAGGCTGCTCCATTGGCCGGTGTCCAGAGCAAAGGCGACACGAAATGGAGCTGTGAGAGATTTCAGTGTGGGTGACAACCCACCTTTGTTGTCAGCTTTGGAGCTTTAAGGGCATTTGTTATAGCAGCAAAATATAGCTTGAGCTGACTACAGTGAGGATTTCTTCAGTATGAAGCTACCTCAGCAGGGCCCCATTAACTCATACGGCCATCACATTCTCTGAATAATTTGGATTCTTTCTTTTCATGGAGGACATCATTCAGAAGAAGAGAAAAGAGAGCCATACCAAAATCATCTGAATCCTTCTTAGCCTGCAGTGGCACTTCAATTTGGGATCATGGAACCATTCTAGAATCCAATAAAACCTCAAAACACTGCCCTCTGTAGAAATGCATAATTGTAATAAAAGACACACATTTTTAGTAAATAATTTCAAGGACTTCACCACACCTCTGAATCACCTCTGATTTAAGGTCTAACTTGAGTCTTTCTTCAAAAATCCCCAGCAGCAGAGCTAAGTCAGAGAGCGGAGAGCGGAGAGCGGAGAGCGGAGAGCGGAGAGCTGACGCGGCACGTCAGAGCCTTCCCCTCGAGGATGCCTCTCCTACTGCAGGTCACTGGTGTCAGCACAAAGCAGACCATCATGACCAGTGTGTTGAACTGAACACAGCAGCGTGTTGGGAGGCATCCATTGTATAGGAAAACTCAAGGTCAACCAGCTGCCAAGTGAAAATTGGATCTTACCCTAAATCTACCAGCTTCAGACCTGGCATTGCCCATGGGCCCTGCCACTCAAACCCGGGCACAGGACCCTGTATGAGAGAAATGTAGCACATTTTGCCCTAACCAGTTTGGCTCAGTGGATAGAATGTCAGCCTGCAGACTCAAGGGTCCTAGGTTCGATTCCGGTCAAGGGCATGTACCTTGGTTGCGGGCACATCCCCAGTAGGGAGTGTGCAGGAGGCAGCTGATCAATGTTTCTGACTCTCTATCCCTCTCCCTTCCTCTCTGTAAAAAAATCAATAAAATACATTTTTTTAAAAAAGAAATGTAGCACATTTTGCTGAAGTACCAGTTTTACTAGGATTTTTTTATCATCTGCGTATAACAGAAAAACCCCCAATAATAGTGTGTGGTGGTCAATTCTACATGTCAACTTGCCTGGGCCAAGGGACACTCAGACAGCTGGTTAAAATTATTTCTGGGTGTGTCTGTGCGGGTGTGTCTGGAAGAAATGAGCAGTGGAATCAGTGACCAAGTCGGGAAGATCTGCCCTCAGCGGTGTGGGAGGCCCCATCCCACCCCTGGAGGGCCCAATAGCACAGGAAGGTGGAGGAAGGGTGTCCCTGAGCTGGGACACCTTTCCTCTCCGCCACGCAGAACGGGCAGAGTGGTGGCGTCAGGATGGGCGGAGCTGCCGCAGGGCCCACCCCCATCACGTGTCTCCAGGCCCGTGTCTGGGCAAAAGTTCCGACTTGGATTTGTCAGCTTCTACAGAAAAGCAGGGAGCCTGGCCGGGTGCCCACCAAAGTGGTCTTCGCCTTCGGCCACCTCCCAGGGTAGCCGGCCCCTGGTCCGCCCCAGGGTGGACAGGTGATGGTTACCTGGTTGCTTGCTGCCTGTCCTCCTGTCAGCGTGACTCTGCAAGTGCCACTCGTCAGAGGGCCCAGCCGCTTGGGGTGCCTGGCCGGCACCAACTCTCCCTCCACCTGGCAGGCGCTGCCATCCCCGCCACGGCCACTTCCCACGTGGGGACCAGGCCCCTCGACGGAGGCAGAGCGCATGCACATCCGCCTTGCCCTGCATGGAGCCCCTCCTTGGGAGGCTGCTGGTGGCGGCTCCGGCCAACCACAGCGCTCACCCAGGGCCACCTTGAGGGCACGGTGGCTGGTCTAGTGCGCCTGCAGCCCAGACGCCTCTGTGTCAGGAGCTTGCGCCATCGTGCCTGAATTAACAAACCCCACTGTGTGGCACGAGACTCCTCGGGGTGATGGGTTGTAAGGTGTATCTGCACCACTGCTGTACACCTGAAACTAATAGAACATCGTACGTCAACTGTAATTGAAAAATAAAGTTTGAAACTCTTTTCATTCTTAATACGCCGCTCCTGTGTGTGTGTCAAGTGCATACACGTAACCCAGCACTGACGCTCACTACACACACACTGTGCGGGGTGCCAGCACTCTGCAGATCGCTCCTCTCCCACAGGCTCCACACTGGCTCTCTCTTACTAACACCAGGGCAGTAAGCAGCGTAAAACACGCACTTTTAATGAAGAAAAGCCATGCTCATTGTAAACACTATTCACAGACACAGACACACGGGGCAGCTGTCAACACTACCAGGGGCTTTATTTCCATGTGACCAACTGCCCCTCCCTCTGGGCCAAGAAAACAAATACATCTGACATTTGAAAACAAGATAAAACAATCACAAAACAAAAAGAAGCCCTTTCATTCATGCCAGGTACTGACATCAGTGAAGCATTGGAAAAACTGTTAAGAAAAAATCATTGCTTCCCGTTAAAAACACAGCATATTACAAGCAAGCACGGGCACTGGCCCAGGGCCCTGGAGCAGGGGAAGGGCACGGGGAGGCGTTCCAGACGAGATAGTGAGCCGGAGGCCGGTCTGGCACCCAGGCAGGTGAGGTGGCTGACGCCACAGGAGAACGTGCAGTTTCCCGGAGCCCTCGGCACGGTGACCTGTGCCGAGCCCGCGGCCGCCTTTCCCAGCGGCAGCTGGGGCAGGTCCCATCGGGCCTGCATGGCTGGCAGGCCATGCGTCTGGTATTTAGAGCTGCGCCGGCCGCTTGGTCTGGTCCACTTTTGAAGAGGGGCCGAGCCTTTGCAAGAGTTGGGTGTTGGATACCGAGTTCCCTTCTTCCTGACCCTCCAAGCCGCTTGCCAGCTCCCTCCAGGGAGCGCCCCACAATCGGAGAGCTGAGTCAGCACGCTGTGCACGTCCCAGCGGCTTTGGGTGGGTGTGTCCAGGTGGGAATGACACAAATTGTAACTCACAGGAACATGGGGCCGTGGCACCAGAGCAGGTGGAGATGCGCAGTGAATCGCTGACCAGGAGTGCTGATTAGTGATGCCTGGCACAGCTGAGGGGGCAGCCGGGGTGGCATCAAGAGCACCTGCACCTGCCCTGGGAGAGGCCTGCCCAGTGTCCCCCTGCACCCTGCCTGCCTCACAGCAAGTCCGCCCGGCCGGGGCTCCTGCCCCCACAGGCGGCTTGACCCCACCCATCCGAATGTCTCCTTTCAGTCCAGGCTCTGAGCCTCACCCCATCTTTCCAGATGTGCCCTACGAACTTTCTAATAAAAATCTGAGCCTTCAGGGCCCACTTTATTGAGCTTAACGGCCCTTCCTGACAAAAGCCATGTCCTGCGGCTAGACTGGACTGGCTCCTTTAGATGCTCAAACAGGAGTTTGAGCAGACGCTCGTTTTTAATCCCAACACAGGACGGCCTCTAACCCATTCCTTGCTGTGGCATCAAGGTTTCCGAGTAGCCCCTCAGAACTGCTGGAGTCAGGGACCAAGGGCCCCCCTGACTGCTCTCATCTCCTCTTGGCTGCCCAGGAAGATGCTGAGAGCAGAGCATAAGCTTGGGCACTCTCCAGCTTAAAACATCTTCCTACCCTTGACCAAGATTAACTCAGCAAGAGCTTCTTAGCACAATGGAGCCCCACTCCTGCCAGGGCATTCCCGCAGGCATCTGAACATAGCCCCACACTGGGGTGAGCCTCGCCTCCCTCCCCATCCTCCCTCCCCTAAAGGATCCCCTTGCACTTTCACTGTTGGGACCCACCCCTGCTGCACGCTGTCTAGTGAGGGGACAGCTCTCATCCTCCCAAATGGTGAAGCCAGTGCCCAGCAAGGACTGACCCTCAGGTAGCACAGAAAGCCTGTCACTTTACCTGCACCCACAATGCCCCTGGGAGACACCAGACACCATGAGCCCCACTCTTCAACCTGCCAGATTCTGGAGGGGCTGGACTTGGGTTTGACTCCGGGAAATTAGGACAAGGACAAGGGAACGTGCCAAGCTTGCTGTTACCAGGACCAACCTATTTTCAAATGAGGGTCCTGAGCCATTTCTAGTCCCTTCCCTTCAGTGCTGGTGCAAGCGCTGATGGGACCAGCAGTCCCGGGGATGGCCCTGGCGCTCTGGAGACATCGCGGAGGCTTTCAGCATCACTGCCTCCTTCAGCTCACGGCACCCGTCCCAAAGGATGCGCATGACATCGCTCGTTTCCTTCCAGAACTTGGCCATCCTTTGCCCAAGCACTTCCTGCACCACGCCTGCTCCCCACATGCCCTGTGCCTCCTGCTCCCAGTGGGCATACTCCACCAGTTCACAAACCAAGTTCGAAAAGGAACCATTTCCCACACAAAACTAAGATTTCAATGTAAATTTTACTATTTTATTTGTGAAAAAACTACAAGCAGAATTCATAAATAGACATTTCTATTTAAAGCAGGAAAATGATAAAGTGGCTTCTAATCACACAGTCGTGCACATGCCAGCGACAGGAATATATTAACATCTTTATTTGCTAGACGGAGAGCAGTGTCCAATATAAATCCCCCCAACATTTCAGACCTGCAAATTTCTGACCAGTTCACAAAACCACCAACTGACACTTTCGCATGAAGAAAAATCAGACCTAAGACTCGGCTATAAAGACGACAGAGCAGAAACCTCCGAAGCGAGACAAGCTGTCTTCCTGGGCAAATGAAAAATAGAGCTTGTATAATACAGTAACAAAAATTCACAAGATTATGTTGGACATACTTAACAAGCATTCTCTATTTGTCTCCAACAAACAAAGCTAAGGAAATAATGTAACCATCTTTACACAGTAAATTAAGGTTACGAGTCATACACAAGAACAGAACTGCTTGCGCATTAAAAACTGTTCAGCTCCATTGTCATACTCTAAATGTTGGCTCTTAAACCATTTTCGGTTACATACAAGCAAAGGTTATTATATATTCAGCAATTAATAAATTTTCAATAATTTACGATATGGTAGCTTAGAAAAGTAGGCTGAGAATGGTCTTGATAAGGCAGGTGAGACGTCTTTGTGGCACGCAACTCCCAGAAGCTTCTGCCATTGTTTTCAAATATCCAGATTGAAACAGAAGGGCTCTGACTGAAATATTTTGTGGGTGTCAAGATACTTCACCTTTGAACTGCTCGACTCAAACAGAGCATGTCAGGTAAGCTCTGTGCTCGCCTGAAGACCGGGTGGTGTTAAAACAAATGGAACCTTGCAAGGGTAACACTGTGCTTTTTGTTTTGGCTTTATAACCTGCTTACTGTGCCACCGAACACCAGTTATTTCTGACCCTTTAATATGTATCTTTCTAATCTACACTCGTGTTTTTACACACTGCCCACCTGTTGTAGGGCAAACTGCAAATACAGGAAGTTCCACGAATTCTGTCTCCAGAGCACATGTCTGAGGGACCTCAATGCCAGAAGTTAAGCCTCCAGTGCCCACCACCTCGGGCCTCAGCAGCTCGCAGGCAGCAGGGGCTGGCCCAGGACACGGGCCCAATGCTCCACTGCCACTTGCAGTCCCATCACAATGGCTATGTCATCCCACCTGTCCTAAAGCACCCTCCACCCGTCACCTCCCGTCCTCTATTCATGTCGGAGGCAAAGCCAAAACACCAAGGCATTGCATCATGAATCAGCAGCCGAGTAGCTGGCTCATCAGCTTCCCCCACTAGTCTAGGAGTCCAATCACTTTACAGGAGACTAATTTTGAGAAGTTACACAGTGTTTCTGAAATGCACACCAACACTTTATGGTTCGGAAAGCAGTGCAACCCACGAGTTTGGTGACATCTAATTTTTCTTATTAAAAAGTTAATTTTCAAACTTAGCAATTCCTTATATCTCTGGAAAATAAATATGGCTGACTAATTTACCCTCCCTGAGACCCTTAATAAAAGGAATATTAAAACTTTAGAAGGAATGTCTTTGCAATATCCCACTAATATTAAATTGTGGATTTAAAATTCATAGTCAAATCACTATGTATTATATATTCTGATACTTACAGAAAGCATTTGATTTCCTTTGGTTCATTAATAAATACTTGAAAAAGGTATCTAAAAAGATAAGCACAGCTTGCATCCCAGATGCAAGCATCCTTGCGAAAGGGGACATTGTCCGAGCGTTTGCGAGTAGGACCACACAACAACGGCACTGCTGCAGACCCTGTGCTTGGAGAGCAGATGGAGGTCATGGCGCAGAGGGACGCGGAGTCTGATGTAGATGGGAAAGGAACCTTTCCTGTCGGCTACTCAAAGCAAGCTGTTCATTTTTTCTTTTTACTTGTGGCCTCCAGACAGAAGTGACTTCTATTCTTAAGCATACCAGGTTTCTCACGCCCACCTGTGGGGCTTCCTCACAACCAGCTGCCTCCCAGGCTCCCTTAAGTTATGACCAAGTAAAGGAAGGTGACATCAAGTCCCCACAGTGACTCTGAAGTCTGGGAACCTGGACATGAGTGGTGGGAGTTACACAGAAGAGAGACCCTAATCCAAATGAGGCAAAACAAAGCATTTTAAAATGCCAGTGGGTAGAAACCTTAGTGGTCTTTGTTTTTTGTCTCCCCGCTTCCACTGAGATGGTAAAAATGGGTGAAAAGAAACTTTACAACAGAGTTTACTCGCGTTATCGTCAGGCCCAGGAAGGAGACGGCAGGCTCCCAGAAGTGCCCTTCCCAGCAGGGAGGCGAGGCCTGCAGCTGACCACCTTTGTTCATCAGGACAAGAAAGGAGTGGAGTTTTAAGAAAGAAAAACAATTCCCACAACTGAATTGGTGGCATAAGGGACAGGAGGGCAGGAGGCAAACCAATTTCAATGACAAAACCACCAGGGCAATGCCCTGTGCGCGTGTTGTCATGGATTTGCTTCTTGTATCGACCAAAAATGCAGTTGAGTCCGTTTTAATCCTAAAGCTAAGCGACAATTTATAGACTGACCTCAGCCCCGAGCAGGGGCCTGGGAAGTGGTGGAATCGCGTATGGAACACCGTGTTTTCACGAGCGAGCGCCATGTGAGACCAGCACTGCGCACACTGCCGGGGTGCGCACAGCCCTTGGCAGGGGGGCGCACTGGGTGCTGAACGACAGAGCCTCCCAGCCAGCACCTGGGGTCAGCGCTTCCGCTGCAAGTGCCGGCTCTGGAGCAGTCCTGCAATGGGAGATCACATTGTTTAAAAACCTCTGTTTTCCTATCACCCAGTGCTCTTTAGACAGATGAGAGAGCCAAGCTGCCCGTGGGCGGGAAAACACCTCGTGTAAGACCGATTCTAATGCAATGTCCGCACTTCCGTAGAAGGGACTGTCCCGGGTCTGTAACTGTTCAAGGTTGTACTCACTTCACAGTGTATCAAGCACCAGCGTTGCCATGGATTGGTTTCAAATAACCCTTTATATATAATTTTATATTTATATATAGTTATATCAAAACTGATAGTACATAGTATAACTGGAAGAAAGAAATAAACTTAGGATATGCTGAGAGGATGGAGCTTGTGAACACAATAAATAAAAGTTCCCTCCCCCTCCCAGCCCACCCCCAACAAAACAAAAACAAAAACCAGTTGTAATGTACATGGAAAATTGTGCACAGCAGATTTTTTTTTTTTATAAAAAGTAGATTCAGGAGCACATCCAATTATAAATGATTGTTAGGAAAATCATATAAAACAATGGAATACATAAAAGTGTCAAGAGTAATCGTCAGGGTGCGAAATTCCTTGGTGGCCAAATGCCCATGGCAAGCAGAAATGATCCTGGCAGCATCACCCACAGGTCGATGTCCACAGAAGGTTCCAGGTGCAGCAGCATGGGCAGGTGGAGATCTGAATTTCAGACCCTGATCCATAGTTTTCACAATTCCATGTGCAATTTCAGAAAGACTCGTCGTTCACTGCGGACAGGTCACCCTTCGGAGTGGAGGAGCGGGAAGAGCCCTTGTCTGTGCTCTCCGACCCCGAGCTGCTCTGGTGCTGCTGTTCTGACCCTGCACTGGAGGTCACTGTGGAGGAGGACGTGGAGGAGGAGCGAGTCTTTTCCTTAAAGTCTGTGATAATGACGGTGACGTTGCCCACAGTCACTGCCAACTGCTGTGCAGTGCTCCTGTCCACATTTTTCAGTCGGGGCCTGAAAGCAACACCACAGGGAACAGCCAGTTACATAAGCTCTGGGTTAAACGCGGTCTGGCAGACATCATCCACACAGAGATCCAGGACACCCCCACATACCACAGCTACCACAAAACCTGCAGCTTAACCTCAGCAGCAAAAGAAACCACTGCCTGTCAGCAAAGCTTCGGACCACTCCAAAGTGATCATCAACGTATCTGTCTCCTGTTTGGCCACAGTGGTATAAAGTATTGCACACCCACGCACGCACGCACGCACATAGCTCAGTCTCAGACCTAGTTCTCCACCCTACCCCTCAGCCTATAAACCCACAGGCACAAAACCATCTGGTTCTTGAGGACTCAGTCCACCAGAGCAGCACTTGACCTTTGCAGTCTGCGTCAGTACCTTGAGGTGTGATTCGACTCGCTGGTCTTGGTTGTCGCATTGGCGGACTGTATGCTGTTTGCTTCACTAGGAGGGTCTTTCAGAATATCGGACTTTGGTCTAAAGGGGCGGGGTGCCAAAAGAGGTATTAAAAAAATAGCTTTGCTTCACCTGCAAAGTAACATACAAGCTGAGTTACCCGGAACTTACTTTGTTTTCTTGTTGGTGTTTTTCTTGGTGACACTGGGACTAATTTCCTTATCTTTCTCAGGTTTCTCTTTGTCTTGCTTTTCAACTTTCTCCTTCTTCTCCTTCTTCGGGGGTGGTGGGGTGGCATACTGCTGTGCCACCTGCTGTGCCACCAGCTGAGAATTGATTCGAGGTTTTCTAAAACATTCAAGGAAAGACACACCATTATTTGTTTTATAAATATCAGGTTTTATTTTGGTCTCCTAATTCCTCAGGTATTTTATTACTAGTATCTGGCATCTCAAAGCTCCATTACATGGTGCTATTTCTCCATTCCTATCTCCATGTGGCATGGAGGAGTCCGTAAGACCTTTTTCCTTCTCACATTCACTTCTTGTACGTCTACCGTAAGGACAGGTGCAGGTGCTCACACAGCAGTGCAGTGTCTCTCGCCATAAAGGGCACTGCTTTGTTCCGAGAGTGCTCAGACCACCACTGCTTTTGAGCTGCCAAGATTATATGCCTGTCAGCTCACAAACACTCCCACTGCAGAGGGTCATCTCATTTCATTAGGTGGACACTGGTAATCCCTCAAAAAGAGGATAAAATTACAAGTATGACATTTCCCCTCAATGCAATGATTCCGATGTGGTCTGCTCCCTGCAGCTCTGTGATTGGCACGGACAACGGACGACACAGAGCAATAAAGGGGGTGAAGACTGAAAGTCAGTATAAAAAATCCTGAGGAGATGATACATTCATTGTGATAGCAACCATCATGTCCTCACCAACCTCCAGCTGACGCTGGCTCTCAGCACACACCATTGTTTGCCAATTGTAAGTGGTGCCAAACACTTCTCACTCTGCAGGCCCACGTGGGAAGGCAGAGCAGAAAGCCTGCACAGTACTCATCGTCAAAGACAGTCCACCCAGACCAGTGGTTCTCAACCTTCCTAATGCCGCGACCCTTTAATACAGTTCCTCATGTTTTGGTGACCCCCAATTTCATTGTTACAAATTGAACATAATTAAAGCATAGTGATTAATCACAAAAACAGTATGTAATTATATATGTGTTTTCCGATGGTCTTAGGTGACCCCTGTGAAAGGGTCGTTTGACCCACAGGTTGAGAACCGTGACCTAGACGGACATGTACCGCGTAATAAACTCTCCGAGAACAAGGTAGGGAAGCAAACATAAAATGGATCCGTTCACGAGGAGAAGCGACTAGCTGCCACAATTAACCATCCCTCAGACCCTACAGGATGGAGGCCTGGACAAAAGAAAAGCAAACGTAAAAAAAAAGAAAGCAGCGAGAGTTGCTGGATCCATGGCCACCCTGCGCTAGGCAGAGTCTGCTCCGTGCACTCAGTGGCGTGTGCTTTTGCCAGAAACATGCCAACAAAGAGGCACACTCGGAGCCACTTCCCTGGGCTCCGGCAGCATAGGCCACGGTCGGCTGCTGCCCCATGGAAGCCCGTCAGGTACACCTCACCCCTGATCACAAACGGCCACACGCACGTGTCACTGGGCAAGGGCTTCAAACACATGTGGGAGTGTCCCTAGAAAGGAAGGGAGGGACTTACTCTAAGCCTGGCCCCCGAACACGCCCAGCCACGCCCCCTCCCCAGCAGTAGCTGCCTCTTTCTCCGGCTCTAACCAGGCAGCAGTAGCCATTCTGAGCCTCTCTTCCTTCGAGGAGAGGGTGACTACGAGCACCCTCATAAAGAAGGCCATGCATCTCACAGATGCTAGCTGGGGACACAACAGCTCGCCGTCTACAGGGATCACCAAGCATGTCCGTCCGTGTGCCATCCACACTAACCAGACTCAGCCAGTGCTAACACTGTGACCAATCCATTAAAACTAAGAAAAACTACACCTTGAGGGAGAATTCCCATTTGCCAGTATGTGTGCTTTACTCCAGGGAAATCTCACATGAGAACAAGAGGACACCTGGGCACCAGTCCACTCCAGGACGCCTGCCCCATCTATGATGTCATTACCACTGGGCACTGTAACTGCCAATCAACTGTATACTCCTCAATGGCAAAACTGCATCCTAATCATCTTTGTTACTAACATTATCTACTGGGTAAATAAAGAATAAACAACATTGCAGAGAAAAACAAAGTAGAATGAGGACTGAGGAGAGGGGCCAAACTCTGGTGATACAGGAAGTCACTGCCAACTTTTAGAGCAGGCCCCATGCGAGCAGAGACCAGGGCACCGGGGACCACCAGGGGGTAATCAGAACCAATGGGAGCCTTCTGGGACAACCTACTAGAAGGGTGAGCAGGCTGGAGATTTCTACAGGAAAGGGAGACACGCTGTGTTGTGCACGGAGTTGGGAGTTAATCCAGGGGCAGGAGAGAAAGCACACACTCAAGAACTGGGGAAGATGTGGGGACACTTTTCCTGAGACAGGAAGGGGATACTAGAGGGGCTGTCGCGGAATATGGAAATGAAAAAGCAGAGAGGAGATTCAGAAACCATGGGCACTGGAAATGGCACTGGTTGGTGGGCAGCAGGCAGAGCAGCAGTGAGAGAGCTGGTGATGAGCAGAGAGAAAGGGACTTCTGCATCTCACACACGGCCTGAATGGCCTGAGTGCAGTGTGCTTTATGGACGCTCTCAGCTGCCCGACCAGCTTATCCAGAAGGGTCATCCCCTAACCAGCAGTCCACTCGGCTAGGGGCATCCTGAACACTAGGGGAGATGCCCATTGCCATGTCTCTGCCAAGGGCAATCCTCTACATGTCAGCAAACACACCCTCAGAATTCTTCAGCCCAGTACCACAATCCAGGATTGGCAGTGCAAATGTACATGTGCAGGCGGTTAAGATGAGCTCCACTTCTCAGCAGGCAGCACGTGTGCCCAGCGTGCGCACGCTCTCCCGTGCACCTAAGAAAATAAGTGGTCGAATGGTCAAGCGCCTCTCTCTGCTAATGGTCAGCCAAACAAAATTTCACAAATGAGGAGGAGCCAAGGCTATCTGGGATCTGCCTGTTATCAAGAAACTAGTGGCCCAGTGCACAGATTCGTACACATTGAAAGGAAATTAATTAGAAAGTGGCTGGCAGGGCAGGACTGGGCGAGACGGGCTGGACACATCCTGGAGCCAACCTCCCGGGTCGGCCGCACCTGGGGCAGAGCCGCAGCTCGAGGGGCATCTGCAGTCATCGCAGTTCAGCAGTAAACCAGATTCGGGCCAAAAGTGCCCCAGCATCAACATAACGCATGGTCAAAGGCGAATTCGCACAGCCCTGTGAGGAAGCCCTGTGAGGAATCGGGCTCCCTCCTCTCTGGTTCTGGGTGCGCCATCCAAGAACCACCACTGCCAAGTAAGTCACTGCAGCTCAGCAGCTCCTGCGCTGAGTGTCTGCCCCCTGGTGGTCAGTGCATGTCATACCTACCGGAAAGTCCCTTAGCCTTTTATATATACTAAAGGCCCGGTGCACGGATTCATGCATATTGAAAGGAAATTAATTAGAAGGTAGTCGGGTGGAGCAGAACTGGGAGAGATAGGCCGAACGTGCCCTGGAGCAACCTTCCACGGTCCCTCCCCAGCCGGCCTCACCCAGGGCGGTGCTGGGGCTCGAAGGGAGTCTGTGGAGTGAGCAGGGTCCCTCCAGCAGGTGGGGTCCCTCAGCCTGACCTATGGGGATTGGGCCGAAACTGGCAGTCCAACTCTGGAAGGGTTCCAGAGTTCGAGAGGGCACTCTGCAGAGATGCTGTCGCCTGGCAGCTCCTGCGTTGAGCGGCTGCCCCCTGGTGGTCAGTGTGTGCTCATAGCTACTGACTGGTCGTCCGGTCCCTTAGGCTTTTATATATATAGACTAGAGGCCCAGTGCACAAAACGGGGGGAAAGGGAGGGAGTTGGGGTGCCGCCCCCTGTCATGCACAGAGCAGAGTGGATTGGGAGGTTGCGATGCCACCCTCAGGGTAGGGCCGATTGGGGGGTTGGGGCACTGCCCTCTGTCACACTCAAGGCAGGGTCGATGGGCAGGTTGCGGCGCCACCCCGTCATGCACACAGCAGGACCAATCAGGGGGTTGGGGAGCTCCCCACTGTCACAGAGCAGGGCCCATCAGGGGGTTGGGGAGCTCCCCCCTGTCACGCACAGAGCAGGGTCGATCAGGGGGGTGGGGAGCTCCCCCCTGTCACGCACAGAGCAGGGTCGATCAGGGGGTTGGGGAGTTCTCCCCTGTCACTCAGAGAGTAGGGCCGATAGGGGAGTTGGGGCACCGCCCCCTGTCACGCACAGAGCAGGGCGGATCAGGGGGTTGGGGCACCGCACCCTGTCACACTCAGGGCAGGGCTGATGGGGAGGTTGTGGCTCTACCCCATCACACACACAGCAGGGCCCGTGGGGGGCGGGGGGTTGGGGCGCCGCACCCTGTCACACACAGAGCAGGGCCGATCAGGGTGTTGGGGTGCCGCACCCTGTCACACAGAGCCACAGGGCAATCAGGGGGGTGGGGAGCTCCCCCCCTATCAGGCACAGAGCAGGGCTGATCAGGGGGGTGGGGTGCCTTCCCCTGTCACAAACAGAGCAGGGCGAATAGGTAGGTTGTGACCCCACCCCCTGTCACACACAGAGCTGCAGGGCGATCAGGGGGTTTGGGCACTGCCCCGTCACACTGATCCCGGTGCCGGGAGGCCTCGCGGCTCTGCTGATCCCAGTGCTGGGAGGCATATTACCCTTTTACTATATAGGATAAAGGCCTGGTGCATGGGTGGGAGCTGGCTGGTTTGCCCTGAAGGGTGTCCTGGATCAGGGTGGGGGTACCCACTGGGATGCCTGGCCAGCCTGGGTGAGGGGATGATGGCTGTTTGCAGCTGGTCACACACCCTTCAGGGTGGGGGTCCCCACTGGGGTGCCTGGCCAGTCTGGGTGAGGGGCTGAGGGCTGTTTTCAGGCTGGCGTGTGACTGAAGCTCCCAACAGCTCCTTTTTTTCTTTTTTTATTCTGGGCCAGCTTTAGATTTGCGGCTTGGCTCCAGCTCTTAGGCCTCCACTGCTGAAAGCAGGTTTCTGGCCTTTGTTTACCTTCTGTATTTGAAACAATGTTGCGATCCTGCTGGCTGAAGCCGGCGGACTAAAGCAGGTTTCTGGGGTTTTGTTTAGCTTCTATATTTGTAACATAGTTGCTTAGAGTTGCAGCTCAGAGGCCTGCAGTGGCAGGCGGGGAACGTTGGAGTCCTCCGTCACTGAAGCAAGCAAGCCTCATGTTCAGTTTAAGCTGCCTGGCTGCCGGCCGCCATCTTGGCTGGCAGTTAATTTGCATATTGCCCTGATTAGCCAATGGGAAGGGTAGCGGTTGTACGCAAATTACCATGTTTTCTCTTTTATGAGATAGGATTATTACAGCTGCTATTTCAAGTTAATTCTCCCAGTGCCTAGGGATATGGGTGAGGTAGGAAAATACACCTGACTTGTTTGGAAAAGGCCCACAGTGCTTCTGAACAAAGCACACTAACACTTATTGGCTCAAAAAGCAGCACAGCCCCTTTCAAGGGGAAGGTAAGGGAAACTAGTGAGAGACCCCCCCACAAGACCTTTTGCTCTTGCAGTGAAGGCGCTATGTATCCCAACTGCTCTGGCAGCGCTTGCCATCTGTCCCCTCTGGGTTTCTAGGCTAATGTGCTCTGACTATGTGTGACAGAATGGAAGGGGCCAATCTCCAGGAACAGAGCTACACACACTTCACTCCTGCGAGGCCCAAAGCCAGCTAGTTTTCAGGGCAGACATTACAAGCTACGCCTCAAGTCCAACAGGCAGAGTGGTCCACAGGCAGCCCAGACAGGCACACCATACAGCTGGATTTAGCACAACATCCTCTAGAGGAGGAATTCTATTTCCACTTTTTAAAAAAATATTTATTTTATTGATTTTTTACAGAGAGGAAGGGAGAGGGATAGAGAGTTTGAAACATCGATGAGAGAGAAACATCGATCAGCTGCCTCTTGCACAGCCCCTCCTGGGGATGTGCCCGCAACCAAGGTACATGCCTTTAACCGGAATCAAACCTGGGACCCTTCAGTCCATAGGCCAACGCTCTATCCACTGAGCCAAACCGGTTAGAGCTATTTCCACTTTTAAAATGAAGACAGAAACATAGCTAAGGGTTAGTTAAGTGGGTGAGCTGGGATTTTTTTTTAACCCAAATCCATCTGGACTTCCCATGGGTTCCTCTTATGAAGGAACTGCAAATGAGTCTCTCTACTTTGGAAGAGCCCAGACTTGTTTTTAGGTGTGTGTGTGGGGGGGGGGGGGTGGCTCCAGCAGAAGCTACTAGGGATGAAAAGCCCAGGGCAACCCCAGGCTATGGTTTAGACACCTCCCGAGAGTCCCACTGGCCTCACTCGTCTCACCAGCTTTACTCTGTCAAGAAGAGACCACTGGGGTGTCCTTCAGAGAAGGGAAAAGGGCAGGAGAAGCTGGCAAGAATGTCTCCCCCTGTCTGTAAGGAAAGAACCCCGATCAGACAGTGAACACTGCTGACGCTGACAAAGAGTCCTTCCCACAGTTTAGCTGCTCAATGAAGTCTTCCCCGAGTCACACAACAAACTGCCAACAGCTCATTTGATGGGTGGAACTTTCAACCTGTTGTAGGAAATTCAATGCTTGATGCGGGTCTCCATAATGACCTGTTTCCCGACTCACAAACCTTCAATGAGCAATTAACAGCCGCCACCATATAGTGGGAAACACTAGATGACAGCACATGGCTTATAGCTGTTGGTGCCTAAGCCTCCACCACTACCACCAAACAAATAAAAAGCCCTATTTGACCAGAAATGCTATCAACAGGGGGCCTGGTTTCCTGTATGAGTATGTTTGGCACTAAACGAGTTTTTGGTGTCTTCTTCTTCAAAACTATATATCTTTAAACAAAATAAGCAGACAAGCAGAACAGAACAGACTCACAGACACAGAAAACATTTTGACAGTTCCCAGATGGAAGGGGGGTTGGGAGGATGAGTGAAAAAGGTGAAGGAAGTAAGAAGTTACAGAACAATTACAGGGGTGTAAAGTACAGCACAGGGAATATAGTCAATAATCCTATCTAATAATAGACAAACATGGTAATTAACCATACCTCCGACACGCTTCCCATTGGCTAATCAGGGCGATATGCAAATTAACTGCCAACCAAGAAGGCGCCGGCAGCCAGGCAGCTGAAGCGAACATGAGGCTTGCTTGCTCCAGTGATGGAGGAAGCCAAGGTTCCCTGCCTGCCGCTGCCGGCCTCTGAGCTGCACTCTAAGAAACAATATTGCAATTATAGAAGCTAAACAAACCCCAGAAACCTGCTTTGAGCCAGCAGGGCCTCAGAGCTGGAGCTGCAACAGTGTTTCAATTATAGAAGCCAAACAAACCCAGATACCTGCTTGCAGCAGCCAAGCCTCGGAGCTAAAGCCGGCTCTCAGTCCCAGTGACAACCATAGAAGGTAAATAAATCCCAGAATAAAAAAAAGAAAAAGAAAAAAAGGAGAGGTTGGGAGCTTCGGTCACCCGCCAGCCTGAAAACGGCGGTGTGACCAGCTGCAATCAGCCATAATCCCCTCATCCAGGCTGGCCAGGCACCCAAGCGGGACCCCCACCCTGATCCGGGACACCCTTCAGGGCAAACCAGCCAGCCCCCACCCATGCACCAGGCCTCTATCCTATATAGTAAAAGGGTAATATGCAAACTGACCCTAACAGCAGAAGGACTGGGAATGACTGGTCACTATGACACACACTGACCACCAGGGGGCAGACGCTCAATGCAGGAGCTGCCCTCTGGTGGCCAGGGTGCTCTCACATGGGAGGAGCTCTGCTCAGCCACAAGCCAGGCTGATGATTGCCAGTACAGCGGTGATGGTGGGAGCCTCTCCTGCCTCCTCAACAGCGCTAAGGATGTCCGACTGCAGTTTAGGCCTGTGCCTTGCTGGCAAGTGGACATCCCCCGAGGGCTGCCGGGCTGCCAGAGGGATGTCTGATTGCCAGCTTAGGCTCAATCCCCGCTGGGAGCAGGCCTAAGCCAGCAGGTGGTCATCCCCTGAGGGGTCCCAGACTGCGAGAGGGCACAGGCTGGGCTGAGGGGCCCCCCTCCCCACCGAGTGCACAAATTTTTGTGCACCGGGCCTCTAGTCCTATATAATAAAAGCCTGATATGCTAAGTGTCCGGTCATCCAGTTAGCCATTCAACCAATCAAAGCGTAATATACTAATGATATGCTAAGGTCAGTCAACTGCTTGCTAATACGTGCACTGACCACGGGGGTTTGGGGGTGGGGGGTGGTGGCAAATGCTTCCACTGGTATGTTAGCTTGCTGCTGTGGTCTGGACGACTGAACTGAACAAGATGGGCCAGACATGCCCTAGAGTCCTCCCACAGTTCATCCCTCACTGGTCAACCTCCCACATTCCTCCCTGGCCCCCATCCTGCCCCAGTAGGGTCCCTCGACCTGGCCTGCACCCTCTCGCAATCGGGAACACCTCAGGGGATGTCAGAGAGCTGGTTTTGTCCCAATGGTAGAATGACTGGTCGCTATGACACACACTGACCACCAGGCGGCAAACACTCAACACAGGAGTTGCCCCTTGGTGGTCAGTGTGCTCCCACAAGGTGAGCGCTGTTCGGCCATAAGCTGGGCTCAAGGCCAGTGAGCGCAGCAGCGGTGGCAGGAGCCTCTCCCACCTCCATGGCAGCGTTAAGGATGTCCTACCGATGGCTTAGGCCCACTACCCATGGGCCTAAGCCAGCAGTTGGACATCCCCCGAGGGCTCCCAGACTGCAAGAGGGTGCGTGCTGGGCTGAGGGACAACCACCCCCCCCCCTCTCCCAGTGCACAGATTTTGTGCAACGGGCCTCTAGTATTGTAATAACTATGTACGGTGTCAGGTGGATACTAGACTTACTGGGGTAGATCACTATATAAGTTATATAAATGTCTTAATTGCTATGTTGTACACCTGAAGTTAATATAATATTGTATGTCAACTGTAATTGAAAAATAAGTCCATTTTTTACGAAAAAATGTGGCTTCTTAAAATTATTTTATAAGATCTATTTTTACTTCAATAGAGTTTACAAATGAAAATGTTGTGAAACTGCAATAAACAGACATCATCAGAAAATTTTGTATTTATTTGCATTTAAACAGCTAATATTTCAGAAAAGTCTATTCAATAAAAAATGAAGTAAATCTTTATCTGGAGACATCAATTTGAAAAGGCAGAATTTCAGAGTTCAAGCATCCATGAACGAGATCACAAAACAATATCCCTTTCAGGGTTGTTTTGGTATGTGTACTGTGCCGTTGGGGAACATAGGCAAACCCTACTTTTTTAAAGAGACAAGTCTACCGTATACCTTTTCCTTCTTTACTCTTGAGCACTGGGGGACCTGAGATCTTGCCACTCGTTTCTCAATGTGCTTCTCCATACCTCAGTGACCACAAGCAACAAGGCAGACATGTCCTGTGGTTCAGGCAATCAAGAGCAAGAGGCATCTCTAACAAATCCTAGCTTTGCCTATGGTCAGCTCTTCCTAATTTATCATCTGTGCCTTTTGCCAACTTACAGAATTCCATCTGGTGTTTCACTTTTCATTTAAAATCACCAAAGGCTCTAAAATCAGACAATTCATCCATCAAGAAGGAGGGGGTTATAAACGGTATTCAAATGGCCCTAGCTGATTTGGCTCAGTGGATAGAGCATCAGCCCCTGGACTGAAGGGTCACAGGTTCGATTCCATGCTCTGGTCATCGGGTTACGTGCAGGAAGCAATCAATCAACATGTCTCACATCACTGTATCTCCCTCTGTCTCTCTCCCTCCCTCCCACTCTCTCTAAGAATCAGTGGGAAAATATCCTCGGATGACATCTTCAGGTTAGCTTTCACTGCCCTGGAGTTCTTTGGACATGGCCTCTACAAGGCCCCAAACCCCTCCTTTGCCCTGGCCATCTGTTTGCTGAGGAATGAACAACTTCAAGAGTTTAACGACTCTGTGGATGCCTTTCTACTAAGCTCACTCAATGAGGAGCCCCGATTCTTTATGACACCACCCCATGGTACTGTAAGCACAAGCCTTTCCACGTGACCCATTTTCCTATCCCTACATTCAACAGATCTTTCTAAACATGTGCATTGGGCCGGCTGAGACAGATGAATTTAAGTACCAGCTGAGAAAAAAAGCCAAGTATTCTGTGCATGGCCGTGATTCACTAACACTCACTAAAACAGTCTAAAAATAAGATAGGAATAACAGTAAATTCAACCTCAGGAAACTGGGTAGGCCAAATGTGTAAAAATGCTTTATAAATGAAACAAAATTTTTCTTTAAAAAAGCACCTTGTTAAACCACAATGAGGTTAATAAATCTGATCTTTGAACTAATCTGCATATAATAATGCATTCCAAATTGTAAACAACCAAACTGCAAATACATTTGTAGACTACAATCCACTTTTAAATTGGGTAACGCCTGCATTTAAGTGGGTAAAGCCTGCATTATCTCTAAGGCAATGTAAGTGTTAAACATGGAGGGTTTGTCTATCCCAACAATACCTTCAACTGAACAGAATGCTCCTGGCCTTGATGACTAATACTGAAGAGGCCAACAGGAACTACTTGTTTTCTGTTTATTTTACCCAGCTCCCAATTCATTCAATTTTGGAAAATATCAAAGATAACGAAGAGAAGAGAAGACATGCTGTGAGTGGAACCCAGAAGAGTTCTAACTCCAACATTAACAACCATGAGACCTTATGTCGAATGGATCCGAGATTTATCGGATGACCACTTGATAAATCATGTAAGGTCAATGACTAGGAAACTAATATAGTATTGTATGTCATCTGCAACTGAAAAGTAAAAAGTGCTTTAAATGTAAAAGTAAATCCAACACACACACTGAGACCTTAACGGGTGATATAAGACATTTTAAAAATCTAGAAATGCATAGGACAGATTTAAAGTAAGTAGGCTACTTTTAGGGCTCTTTCCCCTCCAACTGTATTTTTTGTTAAATGACTAATGCCCCGCTTTAGCCTCAGCAATTCTAAAAGATAAGTGAGCCACTGAAAAAGAGAGGGCTAACAGCCAGACCAGAGAGAATCAGAATTTCTAGACTATTCAGCTGATATCCTTTCAGCTACACCATGCTAAGCTGAATGGTTCTTTTAAATAAAAGATTTTAATGCCTTAAAGTTTGCTGTACCTTTTTCATATTTGTTGTGGTGTTATAGTTCAGTATTACAAAGAATCACCAATGTGATCCCAATGAAGAATAACATCAGAAAATATGGTAGATAATTTGGCTTATAAGCAAATTCCCAGGAAGTTTCCAGGTAAGTGCTTTCTTTTCGGTCATTTTATTTATTTTTTAATTTTTTCTTATTGGTTTCAGAGAGGAAGGGGGAGTGAGAGAGAGACAGAAATATTAATGATGAGAAAGAATCATTGATCGCCTGCCTCTTGCAGCCTCCTACTGGGGATCGAGTCCGCAACCCGGGCATGTGCCCTGACCAGGAATTGAACTATGATTCCTGTTTTATAGGTCGATGCTCAACCACTGAGCCCCACCGGCTGGGCATTTGCAGTCATTTTAAAGGACTGATGATCTTGAGAACATTGGACACATATTCATCTGTTCGGTTATGGGGAGATGAATCCACACCACAACACCAGCCTAAGTCTTCCCTGACACAGGAAAGAAGACCTCGTACTAGGGGTTAGACCCAGTGACAGTGGTGCCATTCGGCTGGCTGGTGGAGGCCCATGTCTACATGGCTCAGCCCTGGCGGGCCTTGCTCTGGGAAGATAAGTGCTCATGGCCAGGGCTGCTCTTGCCATAGTGTCAGGCCATGAAGCCAACATCATCAAACAAGGATGACTCAGAGGCTCACTGTCGCTGTGCTGGATCACACATGGCATGGCATTATTAATTTCCCTCTGCTCCCTAAATCATCTTGTCTTTTTGTTTTTTTCTCTCCTAAATAGTTCTTTCCCCTCTCGTGTAAGCACTTGTCTTCATGAACATTTCTCAACTCCTCTGGCTCATCTTCTAGAATGAGCCAGTGGGTGATATGAAAGGGTCTTAAGTTTGTTTTCTAGGTTATTCTTCCCCATCAGTACATAGCCTTCACTCAGGAGAACTGCTGCTCTGTATCAGAAAGCTAGTTATTTCTCCTCAAACTGACTACAAATTACTCGATTAAAAAAAACTTATGGACATGAAAACAGTGCGGTGGTTGTGGGGTGAAGAGGGGGATGGAGAGAGGGTACAGGGAGAGATAAATGGTGACGGGGGAAAAATAAAATAAGTGGAGAGAGAAGACAAGCTGTCCCCTTTCTCCACCTATCCTTCCTTCTGTCACCTTCACATGCTAGGCAGGTATGGACTTTGAGTATGACAGCCTTTGGACTTTTATCCAGACCTAGCTAACACAGATAAATTACTCAAAATGGGGACACACCTAATTTAACAGTGTTTAAGTCGATTAAATAAGGTCAAGTTCACTTAGTTGTTGCCATAATGTATGCATATACAGCATGTAGATATTCAACAAAATAATTCCCTTAAAAATAATATATACATTTCAAAGCAGTACTACTCCAGTGGTGGAGGCACCTCCCACCGGCCTCAGTGCTGGGCTCAGTGGGAAGCTGCACAAGCAGAAGCTATGGCAGCTCTCCCTCCAGGCCGCAGCCCTCCCTCCAGGCCCCTGGCTCTAGATGTGGAGCTCTCACAGTTAGCCAGGCTGTGCAGCAGCAACAACAACACTAAGCATGCTCACTGACTTACCCCTGCTTTTCCTGCATGTTTCAGGTAGAATTTGGGTTTTGCAGATATTCCTTTTAAAAAAGGATGCCTTTAGAAGGCCACCAGACTTCAACTGTACAATATACATGGTACCACACGCACACTCACCACATACAACTTGGTTAGGGACAACTGGTTCTAACAGAACATATCATTCTTAACGTAATAGACAGCAGAATCAGAAATGTTCTACTCTAGATTCACAATTATCATTTTGAATATTCAGATGTCTCTTATGTCCTGAAAGCACACTTAGTTGACATATAACTGAGCACTACTAAGTGTGGGCAATAGGACTTTTCTGCAACTCAGGAACATACATTCAGTAAAAGGAGCTACAAGTAGCTTAGATTCTTAAAAACAAAACATCTATTTCATAAGCCAACCTGGCAACAACAGATAAGTGTTAGCCTCCTAGGGGTCCTCAAAACCCTTGGGGGTGGGAGCAGGAGGCGGGGAGGCTACAAGGCCACAACTACTTCGATAGTAGTTTTGTTTCTATAATAATTCTAAGACATTACTAGATAGGGCTGAAAATAAAAATTTTAAGCTCACTAAACACCCGAACTTTCAAGAAGTGGGCTTAAGGTATTTTAACCAGACTATAGATCTGGCTCCCTCTCCCCTGTGGTGCCTAAAATAATTTTATTGTGGTCATTCAAACAGTTTAGTAAATATCCCATAATAAAGGTGCCCTTGGATCTCACACAGCATTTCCCCAGAAGCAAGCCCACTGAAAAAGAATGTACAACGCGGGCCAAACCCTCAGAGCAAGGCCAGACCTCTGCTGAGGACTGGGTCTGAGCAGCAGTGCAAGGTCACTGGCAACCTGAGCCAGTGTGAGTGTCACAGCAGCGGCGGCACTGCAAGCAGGGCTAGTGGAGACACACCTTTCTTCACCGGCCATGTCTCTGAGCAGGAAAGCCCGTGGAGGCCTCCAATGTCTACTCTCTCTGGGCCACCTCCCGTGCTCCTCAAACCCTGCTGGGGTGAAGAAGTAGAGATGCCACATGCCTTCTGCCGTCTCCCCTTTGGCATTCTGGCTTCAGTTCACATTCTTTAAAGAGACTTTTCCGGTGACCTAGTGCGTGCTGAGACAGGTGCTGCTTATGCTTGCATAGTGTGGCTATGTGCTCATTCCCATGGAGCTGATAAGACGTAACACCACAGACGTCAGCGGCCTGGACCTCTGGTGAAGGCCCCTTGTGTTTATGGGGTGCAGCCTGCACACAAGCCGGGCCATAGGACTTCACAGGCGGTGCCTGAGCTCTCCCCTCTACGCTCTCCCCTCTACTTCCTGTATTTCTTCTGGATCGAACTTGGTGACCTCAGATGAGTTACATGCTCTCCAAAACTGGTGTTTTCTCACTGGGAGAGAGACTACAGTAAACCATTCCTACCGTTCCTGTAGCTCAGACACTTGTATTCAATATTTAATAAAGACAACTGAAGATAGTATTTGTTCTTAAGGCACACCAGGCAAGCTTGCAGTTTATGCTGTTAGTAACTCATTTAGTCCTTTTTTTGCAAGTCAGAAATAAGCATCATGACGCACATTCTACAAACTAGAACTATAGTGTCGGTTTAGTGACTTTGATATGACCTCGTCCTCCCCCTCAAAAGATATACAAAATTACCTTTTAAGTCATGTCAATGATTTAAGAGGAATCACAGAAAAACTACAAATCTCTAAGCAAACCATATCTTCAAATAAACTTGATGATGAATCAGTTCTTTCTCCAAGAAACACTACACTAAAGCAATCCAATATGCTCTACAAATTACTTCATAGTTGTCAAAATTCCATTTAAAATGCATTTAACCATTTTGAAATTACAGCTCATGTCACAAAAACTGGGCACTCGCAAAACACACAAAAGAATTAGTAATTCTTCAAAGAATAAAAAGCTATGAGGTAATTCAAAGAAATCCAAGGACTAATAAATCAATTGCTCTCTTCAGGTCTTGGTTTCCTCACCAGTAAAATTTAAAGAGTTCGACTCTTGAAAGAATCCCTTCAATTCTACTCCTTCCAATAGAAACATGCAGACTAGAAAATGACAGTTCTAACCAACAGCCTCGTTCATGGTCAAGTCATGTTCTAATGGGCCTCCTCAATCACTGGTGATCAAAGCTTTCGGAAAGCCTGTCACCACTTCAGAAGATGTCTAATTTAGGGTTTCTCGCCCACGGTGCTGCTGCTGTGTCAGACCTCATAGTCTTTGCTATGGGGGCTGTGCTTATGCACGGTAGGGTGTTTAGTGGCAGCCCTGGCTTCTACCCACTACAAGACAGTAGCCCAACCAACCCCTAGTTTTGACAAGTAAGAATCTCTCCAAACATTACCACATGTTCCCTGGGTGGGAAAATTACTTCCGAGAGAGAACCATTAATCTATACAAGAATATAGGAGAATCAAAATATTCAGGGAAGTGTGAAGGCATCCCAGAAAAAATAGCACTCAAATATTTACCAAAGGTATCTATCAAAAACACCTGTAAGGTGTTCATCACTCTTAACTGGTAAGGTTAGAAGAGGGTAGGATTTAGGAGAAGAATCCTAAGAACTCTGAATATACTGAGATTGTGGGTGTGTTTTTTAAACACATATTAAGTTGTATGATCATGCTTCTCAAAAAATTTGCAGTAGTTTGGAAGATGGCAGTGTAGGTAAGTAAATACCTATACTTGCCACCTCCCAACCACATTAAAATTACAACTAAAACACAGAACCTCCACCATCCAGAACCACAGGAAAGCTGGCTGAGTGGAAGTCCTACAACTAGAGAGGTAAAGAAGGAAGCGCACTGAGACTGGTGGGAGGTGCAGAGGCGCGGAACGCCTGGTCCGGCACCCATGTGTGCAGCTTTTTAATCTGGAGGGAGACCCTCTCTGCGGAGGCGCCCGGAGGAGCAAGGGGTCCCAGAGCTGGGATAAGAAGTCTCTAAAGGCAATAAGAACTACAGACTGTAAAAACCAGTGTGGATTGTGGCCGAGTGACACACAGGCTGCTGGAGACCCAGCTGCTCCTCTTAAAATGACCGGCACCACAAACTGAACTTACAAAGCCCCACTTCCTATGAGCTCCAGCACCAGGGGGAGGTTCTGGGGGACACAGACACATACAAAGAGGTCTCAGGGCTGACTGGCAGCCATTTCTGTTTTGCTCTGCTCAGTGATTCCCTAAGACCCCGCCTTATCCAATTTACAGCCCCACCCAAGCTGTGTGCAGCGGCTTTTGCATATGAATGGTCATCCTGGCTTAGGGTAAAATCGCTCAAACAAGCTCCAGCTGAGTCAAGAAGCCCCAAACCTATCAATAAAAGGCCCAGGGCCGGCACCAGCCTGCCTTGCTTCACAGCTGGGCCTCATCTGGGCACTTCCAAACCCGGTACAAAGAAGGGGAATCTGCAGATCGCTCTGTAGCTCAGTGGTTCTCAACCTTGGCTGCACATTAGAATCACCTGGGAATCTTTTTAAAATCCTGATTTCTGGGCCTCATTCTCCGGAAATTGTTTCTTTGTTATGGGGTGAAGCCACAACATTAGTAACGAAGAAACAGAACTTCCAGAGGATGGGGCCTAGAAATCAGGATTTTTAAAAGATTCCCAGGTGATTCTAATGTGCAAACAAGGTTGGGAACCATTGTTGTAGCTTCTACTGGGTGGCCCCAGGTAGTGGCTGACTTTGCACCTCCCTGGAGACCCAAGAGCCAGTGTACCCAATGGTCAGTGTCCAATCATACCAGATTACAACTCTACACATTCATAAACAACACACTCAAGGGGCGGACTCTGAGCACCAAAGCCCCACTGAACCTAGGCTCTCCCACTGTAGTCACAGCTGGTCCCCTCAGCCAATTGGCCTGGAGGTCAAGTCCTTCCAGTGACACCAACAGCAATCAAGGCTCAACTGCAACAAGACTGTGCTCACAGCCCATAAAGGGGTGCACCTAGAGCTCCCAGTTCAGGTGACTGGGGAGGCTGATCCACTGGGCCCTACAGGACACCTACCACACAAGGCCACTTTATCAACTAAGGCAGCGGTTCTCAACCTGTGGGTCAAGACCCCTTTGGGGGTCGCCTAAGACCATCGGAAAATGCATATATAATTGCATGTTGTTTTTGTGATTAATCACTATGCTTTAATTATGTTCAATTTGTAACAATGAAATTGGGGGTCACCACAACATGAGCAACTGTATTAAAGGGCCGCAGCATTAAGAAGGTTGAGAACCACTGAACTAAGGAGACTTAGCAGCTCTACCTAATACATAGAAACACACACAGGGAAGCAGCCAAAATGCGGAGACAAAGAAACATGTCACAAATGAAAGAAATGGAAGAAAGCAAACTACTGGATATAGAGTTCAAAACCATGGTTATAAGGTTACTCAAGAATATTCTAGAAACTGCCAAAAAAATAAAATAAAAAGGAAAAGGAACAGTCAGAAATTAAGCATACACTGACTGAAATAAGGAATAATATACAGGAATTCAACAATAGAGAATTCTGAGAATCAAATCAACGATTTGAAATATGAGGAAGCTAAAAACACCCAAACAGAAGAGAAGAAAAAAAAAAGGAAGAAGAAGAATCAAAAAATATGAAGATAGTGTAAGGAGCCTCTGGGACAACTTTAAGCATACCAACATTTGCATTATGGGAGTGCCAGAATAAGAGAGAGAGCAAGATATTGAAAACCTATTTGATGAAATAATGACAGAAAACTTACCCTACCTGGTGAAAGAAATAGATTTATAAATCCAGGAAGCACAGAGAGTCCCAAACAAGGGGAACCCAAAGAGGACCACACCAAGACACATCATAATTAAAATGCCAAAGGTTAAAGACAAAGAGAGAATCTTAAAAGCAGCAAGAGAAAAGCAGTTAGTTACCTCCAATAGAGTGCCCATAAAACTGTTAGCTGATTTTTCACAAGAAATTATGAAGACCAGGAGGGAGTGGCAAGAAATACTACCCAGCACAGCTATTATTTAGAATTGAAGGTCAGTTAAAGAACTTCACAGACAAGAGAAAGCTAAGGAGTTCAATCACCACAAAACCGGTATTAAATGAAATATTGAAGGGTATTCTTTAAGAAGAGGAAGAAAAAGAAAATGATCAAAAATATGACCCGCAAAATGGCAACAAATACATACCTGTCAACAACTGAATCTAAATATCAAAATAAATAAGAAATCTAATGAACAGAATAAACTGGTGAATGAAATAGACTCAGAGGCATAGAAATGGAACAGACTGATGATTCTCAGAGGGAATGGGGGGTGGGAAGAGATTAAACAAAGATCTTATATTCATACTAGAGGCCCGGAGCATGCAATTTGTGAATGGGTGTGGCCCCTAGGCCAGGCCAGTGATCTAAGTGCAAGCGTCTGGCATGGAAGGGCAGGTCCCAGCTGACCTCTGGGCTCTGGGCAGCACCTGGGCACCCACACACCCCCCTACACCTGAGTCATGGTGCCCGAGTCCCCACATGGAGATGCAGTGAGCGCAGCAACGCCGTGGGCTGGGGCGCAGCGTGGGCCTCTAGGCCGCCAAGCGGTGCCGCACGGAAGTTGGGCGGTCAGCATGCTTTCTCCCGGCTAGCCTCACAGACTGGCTCCTGTGCTAACCCATGGGGAGCCCGACCGGCCCCTACAGTCCCTGTGGTCCCGGCTCACCCAGAAGAAGCCATGCAGGTGCGGGGCGGGCTCCTCACGGGCACCTGGCACCTGATTACAGGGGCTTCTTAGAAGAAGCCATGCAGGTGCGGGGCGGGCTCCTCACTGGCGCCTGGCACCTGATCACAGGGGCTTCTTAGCGAGCCCTAGTATCCCAGGAGAGGGTATCAGGGGGAGAGCGATCTCAGGAGACACCCCACATTCTCACCACACCTCCGTCCATCTCCCCCACCCTCAGGTAGCCAGCAAGAGGTCACAGCCCCCAGCCCAGGCAACACGGGAGGTTGGTTGCTGCCACCCACCCCCATCTCCCCATCCCAGCCCAGGGCCCAGCCCCAGTCAGGAGATCAGGGCCTGCCAGCCACCGACTGCGGGGCGATCCGTTAGGGCCATGCCCCACCCCCTGCCCAGCTCCCTCAACGCCTGGGAACCAGCAGGGGCCCCACCCCCCACCACCAGTTGCTGTCTGCGGGGCGGTCAGAGGGGCAATTGGGCCCCCGCTCACACCCACCTTGGCCTGGCGCTGCCCGCTCACCTGTTCCACCATCCCACTGTCATTGGGGCACATCAGGGTTGGCGGTGCCTCCACTGCCGCCTGCTGCCAGCGACACCGACACCCACCGTGTTCTGCGCCGCCCCTGGTGGTCAGCACACGTCATAGTAAGCAGTCGAAGTCCCGGTTGAACAATTTGCATATTGGGCTTTTATTATACAGGACTAGAGGCCCGGTGCACAAAAATTTGTGCACTCGGGGGGGATGTGGGGGGAGGGGGGGTCCCTCACCCCAGCCTGTGCCCTCTCGCAGTCTGGGACCCCCTCGGGAGATAACTATCTGCTGGTTTAGGCCTGCTCCCGGGTGGCAGAGGGCAGGCCCAATCCCTAGGTGCAGCCCCTGGTCGGGCTCAGAGCAGGGCCGATTGGGGGGTTGGGGCACCGCCCCCTGTCACACTCAAGGCAGGGTTGATGGGGAGGTTGCGGCGCCACCCCGTCACACACAGAGCAGGGCCAATCAGGGGGTTGGGGCGCTGCCCCCTGTCACTCACAGAGCAGGGCCCATCAGGGGGTTTGGGGCTCCGTACCCTGTCACGCACAGAGCAGGGTCGATCAGGGGGTTGGGGAACTCCCCCGTCACTCACAGAGTAGGGCTGATAGGGCAGTTGGAGCACTGCCCCCTGTCACTCACAGAGCAGGGCCCATCAGGGGGTTTGAGGCTCCGTACCCTGTCACGCACAGAGCAGGGACGATCAGGGGGTTGAGGAGCTCCCCCCTGTCACTCACAGAGTAGGGCTGATAGGGCAGTTGGAGCACTGCCCCCTGTCACACACAGAGCAGGGCGGATCAGGGGTTTGGGGCGCTGCACCCTGTCACACTCAGGGCAGGGTCAATGGGGAGGTTATGGCTCTACCCCGTCATACACAGAGCAGGGCCCGTGGGGGGCAGTTGGGACGCTGCCCTCTATCACCCACAGAGCAGGGCCGATCAGGGGGTTGGGGCACCGCCACTGTCACACTCAGGGCAGGGCCGATGGGGAGGTTATGGCTCTACCCCGTCACACACAGAGCAGGGCCTGTGGGGGGGTCGGGGGGGGGGGGTGTTGGGGCGCCACACCCTGTCACACACAGAGCAGGGCCGATCAGGGGGTTTGGACGCTGCCCCGTCACGCTGATCCCGGTGCCGGGAGGCCTCGTGGCTCCGCTGATCCCGGTGCTGGGAGGCATATTACCCTTTTACTATATAGGATAGAGGCCTGGTGCACGGGTGGGGGCTGGCGGGTTTGCCCTGAAGGGTGTCCTGGATCAGGGCGGGCGTCCCCACTGGGGTGCCTGGCCAGCCTGGATGAGGGGATGATGGCTGTTTGCAGCTGGTCACACACCCTTCAGGGTGGGGGTCCCCACTGGGGTGCCTGGCCAGTCTGGGCGAGGGGCTGAGGGCTGTTTTCAGGCTGGCGGGTGACTGAAGCTCCCAACCGCTCTTTTCTTTTTCTTTTTTTATTCTGGGCCAGCTTTAGCTCTGAGCCTTGGCTCCAGCTCTTAGGCCTCCACTGCTGAAAGCAGGTATCTGGTTTGTTTGGGTTCTATAATCGAAACACTGTTTCAACTCCAGCTTTGAGATCCTGGCTGGCTGAAAGCAGGTTTCTGGGGTTTTGTTTAGCTTCTATATTTGTAACAATGTTTCAAACTGCAAGCTCAGAGGCTGGCAGTTGCAGGCGGGGAACGCTGGAGTCCTCCGTCACTGAAGCAAGCAAGCCTCATGTTCGCTTCAAGTTGCCTGGCTGCCAGCCGCCATCTTGGCTGGCAGTTATTTTGCATATTGCCCTGATTAGCCAATGGGAAGGGTAGTGGACTTATGGCTAAATACCATGTTTCTCTTTTATTAGATAGGATATGCACTACCTATGGACACACACAATAGGATGGCAAAGGCCTAGGGTGGGAACTGGGTGAAGGGGAGCAATGAAGGGAATAAAGAGGGACATCTGTAATAATCTCAATAATAAAGATTAAAAATTTTTTGCAGTTTTATTAAATATTAAGTCCTGTGCTGCAAAGACTCATCGTAAGATAGACCATTTATACTGATGAAAAATGATGCCTCTGGTTCTTCTAAGCATCGCATTTTGTCAGGAACCTGTCAGTTGCTTAGATCTAAAGAATATTATTTCTATGTGTAGCACCTACTCTAGGGGAACCCAAGACAATGCGTAGAGAGAGAACCTCTATGTATAAGACCATGAAAACCAGTTGGGCCAATCACCAGAGAGAGGCTTGAGGGAAGACTACTTTGGTGATATCTACACCATTACAAACTCTGACACTCAATATCATCTATACCTCAGGCATTTCAGGTTAATCATGTTCTTTATTTCCAGGAAGGGAAGGGGAATTTTAGGATGTCTTACTACTTCAAATATTTAAAAATTAGATAGAATGAAGGTGAAGACTCTGAGACCCCCAGCAGCTTTCAGCTACAGACACTTGCACTGAGTTTGAGAATTCCTTTAACCCCCTCCCCGGCAGAAACGTGTATACACGTTTTCACAAAATGTTTTTTCAGTCGTCGACGAGTATACTAAGAAAATATGGTAAAAAAATACGGTTGATAGGAAGACGAGTTACAAACTGTTTTCATAACCAGCATCAAAAATACTATATAGAACCAAAATAAAAAAATTAGTCTGAAAAAGAAACGTTTTTAACAAAAAAAATTGTTGGGGAAGGGGTTAACTCAATAGATAGGACTTTGTTTTGCTTGGGCAGTGGATGAGCATGCGACACAGGTTGAAGATGGGAATTCATATATAAATTTAAACAGTACAGTAAATCTTAAATTAATGTTGATCATATTTGTTAAGTGGATTAAACATTTCTAAGAAATAAGAAAACATGATAATTATTTGGGTAGGAACAGAAACTTGAGTAAACAGGAGAGATTTTGAGATTACTGTTAATAGTCATATCTAACATCCTAACAAATCACCATATCTCAGTGCCTAGAAAATCAGTCCTGCTAACATCAAAAGCCACTTTAGCTAAAGAAATCATTTGTGGGGAAATCTTGATAACCAACTTGGTCTGTACCCTTTTAATTCTGAAGGACCTAAAGAAGTGGCGTTCAGGACATTACATGAACAAGCATGAGCAGCCCCTACCCATGAGTACTTTTCTTACCTAAGCAAACTTCTCAAAAGAACTTTCCTAGCAAGGAAGTGTGGTGAGTGGCAAACATGTACCACTGCTATGTTCCGCGCACTTCCTGAGAATACTCTCTCTCCTCTTTCTCGTTCTTCAGGAGCCGCGAGGACATCCGAATACTGTCCACCACCTCACCTCTACGTCACCCTTTTCCTTTTAGTCCAGGACCAACACACCTTTCTCCACAAGGTCCTGCCTGCTCATTTTTTGCCTTCCCTCTAGTTGTCTTACATCAGGGGTCATCAAACTTTTTAAACAGGGGGCCAGTTCACTGTCCCTCAGACTGTTGGAGGGCCGGACTATAGTTTAAAAAAAAAAACTATGAACAAATTCCTATGCACGCTGCACATATCTTATTTTGAAGTAAAAAAACAAAACGGGAACAAATACAATATTTGTATTTGCATGTGGCCCGCGGGCCATAGTTTGAGGACCCCCGTCTTACATGATACTATGAGACCACAGTCCAAAAAAGAAAGTGCAACTTATTTCTATGCTTGAAACGTCTGCCAACACCCATGGCTTACAGAAGTAAATCTTAGCTCTCTAGCTTGGTATCATGGGGCTCTATAATTCAGGTTCAAATTCCTTACCAGCTCACCTTTCCTCCACTTGCCACCCCACGTTGCTTCTGAGTTCTCGCTCAAGCCACACAGGACTTTAGCTTTTCAGAAGATAACTCAGCCACTTTCACCTGCTGATTCCCTAAGTTTCTGAAACGTCCTTCTGCATATAGCACCTGCAGAACGCACACCTACTTTAAAATCCAGTTCAAATGCCAGCACTTTCTCCATTTCTCCTGCCAAATAACATCTTGTGGCCAGATCTGTGGGGTTCCCACACTACCCTGACATGCCTCTACTACTTAATGTCTATCTTATAACATCACCCGGCTCCGGGCTCTTCCTACTAGAGATTATGAACATCTCTGAGGCAACAGTGACCTTTATATTCTATGCTACACTCCCCCAAAACCTGCTTCAAAATAATTGTTTCCTGACAGTAGCTCAGTTAATGCTGGCTGCAAAAACGTATGTCCTAGGTAGAGTGATACAGACAGCTCGTGCGCCCCCGCAGGGAGCATCACACTGCGTGATAATGTTAGACTTCAGTCTCTCTGGGCCTCAGAACTGAGGGAATCTGAATAACTCATCTTTCATACTGCCACCCCCAAGCAAAAAGCCTAGGACAATGACGGCGAACCTATGACTCGCATGTCAAAGGTGACACGCGAACTCATTTTTTTGGTTGATTTTTCTTTGTTAAATGGCATTTAAATATATAAAATAAATATAAAAATATAAATCTGTTTTACTATGGTTGCAAATATCAAAAAAATTTCTATATGTGACACGGCACCAGAGTTAAGTTAGGATTTTTCAAAATGCTGACATGCCGAGCTCAAAAGTTTCGCCATCACTGGCCTAAGACATGGGAGGCTCTCAATGAATATAAATATCTACCCCAGCGATAGACGAACTCCCAGTTTAAGGGGGGGGGGGGGGGGGCGGGGTAAGAAACCTCACAGGGAATGAATAGAGTGCCTTTTCGTGTAAGGAGGCACTGTGATGAGTAATCTACATTCTCACAGCTTTTTGAAGTTGCTGAAGGAACCAAAGCCTAAAGATTCCACAGTAAAAAGAAAGCTAAGCAAGTAGAGTTTAAGTCAAGTTTATGCTTTTTACACTAATCCACACTGCCCGCCCAATGAACCTTGAGAAGGGAAACGAACTGAAGCCAATGACAGTGAGGAGAACAAGCAAAGTGGTACACTATTAAAGAGAGAGAGGATGCACGTTTCCAGGAGAGAACAGCCAACAATACTAAAAGCTGCAGCAAATGTGGACTGAAGACAGGTCTCTGAATTTGCCAACCAAAAAAAAGATGTTTCTCATCGGTTCCTTCACTAGATTACACATAAGCCCTTCGTGCCCCCACCTCTGCTCCTGCCTCAACATCCAACCTACTTTTACACATCCCACTGACACACACTGCCATGGAGGTGGAAGAAAGCAGGCTTTGACCTTCTGTTCCCAGGGCCTGTATTTTTAACAGGGCCAAGGAAGCAGGACTAGTTTTTTGTTTCTCTATCAAAGTAAAAAAGATCTATGGGTAGGAACAACTGACTTCTCAAAGCGTGAAATAATAATCTGCTCTTTCACCCTAGAAAACCACAGCGTCACAAGAGTACGTACTGTGGCATCAAGGGGGGTGCCACATTACCACCAAGCTCCCCGTTTCATGGATTGCGACACACTGGGAAGGCGGTACAGTCCATACATACAAAGAGTTGCCATTGTCCTCATACAAGAGATTTTCAAGTTGGTATTCCACAATTACCTTCGGTACCAAAGTAAGCCGATGTGCATGCCTTATCCTAAGTTTGCAATAAGGTCAGGAGCCTCTTGTGTCCCATAAACAACTCTGAAATGTGTGCTTGAAAAAGACTTCTTTTCCTCGTAAGCTAAGTCGCTGCAAGCTCACTGTCTTCAGAGACTCACCCAAAGTATGATTCACTAAGTCACAAGATAAAGCAGATGTCTCTAATGCCTTTTATACGTCTGAAATTTTAGTCATATAGTACAGAGTTCCTGTACCACCTCACCCAGCTTCTAATGTTCACCTCTCATAAGCATAGTATAATTATCAAAACCAGAAAAGTAGCCCTGGGTTAGCTTACAACACTGTTAACTGAATGCACACTCTGACTCTCACACCAGCTTCCCCATGAACTCCCTGCTGTCTCAGCCTTGTACCCAGGCTCCCACGCCACCTTCTGTCATTCTCGTGTCTCCCATCTAAGCAGCTCATCCATCTCTGGTTTTTTTTTTAAATATATTTTATTGATTTTTTACAGAGAGGAAGGGAGAGAGATAGAGAGTTAGAAACATCGATGAGAGAGAAACATCGATCAGCTGCCTCCTGCACATCCCCCACTGGGGACGCGCCCGCAACCCAGGTACATGCCCTTGACCGGAATCGAACCTGGGACCTTTCAGTCCGCAGGCCAACGCTCTATCCACTGAGCCAAACCGGTTTCGGCCATCTCTGGTTTTAATGGCCTTGACACTTTGGAAAACATTAGATAGGTATTTTGTAGAAATGTCCCTCAATTTGGGTGTGTCTGATGTTTTCTTTTTTTAAAACCTCACCTGAAGATGTGTTTTCTTGATTTTAGAGAGAGGAAGGGACAGGGCATAGAAAGACATTGATGTGACAGAGAGCATGGGTCGGTTGCCTCCAGTAGGCACCCTGAGCAAGGATCCAACCCCGTAACCTTTTGGTGTACAGGACGCTCGAACCAACGGAGCCTCCTGGTCAGGGCTGTCTGACGTTTTCTTAGGGTCAAGAATGAGGTGATGCGTTTTGACACCACAGCAAAGATGTGTGTCCTCCTGGTGCCGAGTTAAGGGTTCATGATATTTCTATGTCTCATTACGGGCAATATGAACCATGATCTTGGGCTACAGTGGTGTCTACCAGGTTTCTCCATTTTAAAGTTACTATCTTTTCAATAAATATCTTAGAAGAGACATTTGGAGATTAGGACCAAGATGTAGATTCTGCAAAAACTACTATTTTTGTTTGTTTGTTTTGGCCTAATGGGGAACCCTTTCCCTTGGCATCTATTGACTGAAATTCCTGTGTAAATGTCTCTTCTTTCCCACTTACTTACTCAGGAAATGACTGATGTCTGTACAAATTCACAAATATTCATTTTATTCCCTGGGTCAGAAGCCAGCGCTACATGCTGGCTGCTCAAGGTGCCCAGCTTTTGGAGCTGCCACCAGGAGCTCTTCCTTCAGGTCAAGATCTTTTGATGACTCCCATCCTTGAGCCCTTAGAATCGAGAAGCTTTTAGGAATAAATAAATGTTCCTTAGACTATTTTGCAGTCCTAAGCACTGTACTAAAAACAACAAACACAAAAACCACCACCACAGCAAACACATTGCAGACCAGCTAGAGAAAGAATATAATACCCTGTCAGTCGTGCAAAACGATAAACTCTTACATCCCATCCTAACAGCATGCTAGCCCACTGACAGGAGCTGAGTGGTGTGTACCACAGCGGGAACTCTGGTCTAATGATAGCATTTTCTCAGAGTGCATGCACTCATCCAATGCCCTCTACTCACAGGAAACTGCTAGGTCCTAAAGACATCATGTTCTGCAGCCAGAGGAGAAAGTGCCAGGAGGAATGAGATAGATGTCAGACTAGCGGGATCCCTACAATTACTCTCTGCTTGCTTATGGTTGTGTGGTCTCCTGCCACGCGCGCGCGCTCACACACACACACGAAGACTAGGAAGAGTAACAAACAAGTGCTGAGGTGTGCTGACCTGGCCATCGTCTAGGATAAATTTCAATGAAGTAGAATTTAGATACAAAAAAACCACACATTTTTTAGTTACTCCTCACCCTGGGGTATTTTTTTTTCACTGCTTTTTCAAGAATGGAGGGGGGCTGGGGAAAGTGAAAAACATGATGCCACATCAGCTGGTTGCCTCCCACACTTGCTAATCATGGCCGGTGATCGAGCCTGCAACTGAGGCACATGCTCTTGACCGGAATCGAACCCGGGACCTTTCAGTCCTGGGGCCTACGTTCTAGCCCAGCCGAGGGCAAACTACAGCCCGTGAGCCAGATTTGGCCCATTTGAAATGAATAAAACTAAAAAAAAAAAAAAAAAAAAAAAAAAGACCATACCCTTTTATGTAATGATGTTTACTTTGAATTTATATTAGTTCACACAAACACTCCATCCATGCTTTTGTTCCGGCCCTCCGGTCCAGTTTAAGAACTCATTGTGGCCCTCGAGTCAAAAAGTTTGCCCACCCCTGTTCTAGCCACTAAGCCAAACTGGCTAGGGCAAGGACGCACTTTTATACAAGCATAATTGATGGCTTTTACAATGTGTGTAGACGGACCAACAAGCTTGTCAATATGATAATTGACAAAGCTGGATGACTGGCAGAGAAACTGTTGTCTCTATTGTGTTAAACTGTGTCCATTAAAAAAAACAAAAACAAAACAACCACCTAAAAATAAATATGCATACCCAGGGGCTGTCTTAATGTCTGAACTGAGGTACAAGGGCCCGGGAAGGAGACCCAGTGAGCAAGGTTTTTAGAAATCAGTGGAGAGGCGCTGGAAAGGGTGGCTTGGGGCTACCTAGCACTTTAGACCGAAGGGAGATCTGAAGGGGTTCAGTGAATTGCAATAACGAGTTTGAGATCAGCTACTGGTTTGACACGGCAGCAGTATTTACAGAGATAACCTGCTTGCTGTATTTCTTGATCTGAATCTACCTGGCCCAGTGAAGAGTGGCAGATGTTAAGAAAACAAAGGTATTCTTTTTATCAATTTGCAGAATGACTTACAACAAAGAACCAGTCTTCAGCCTCAGTTTTCCCAACTGTTAAAAGAGAGAGTATCTGTTCTACGTATCTCTCAATATGGTTGAGGATACAGTGTTGGGACCAGCCAAATACTTGGGGGCAAAGTATAGAAAAGTTATTTTGGTTTTCACATTCACACATATACATATTCATAAGCAAACTAAAGTTTTAAAAACTTTGGTTTTAGTAAAAACAGAAGAATATTTTTTCCAAGTTTTACACCAATATGCGCCTCAGAGGGTTGACACTTACATAAGTACTCCAACAAGAAAAAAAGGACAAACCTTATGCCATCCTGTGATTCATGAGTGAATTTCCTGGAAAGGGAAATCTGCTCCATGCCAAATAGTTTATTTAAACTGGTTTAAAAACCGGTTCTACATATTCCTCATATTATTGAACACAACATGGAAAACACAGCGAGATTCTCTGGAGAAGCATGCAGAACTCCTGCAACCCATCAAGTTGGGCCACCACTGCCATGGTAGGCACCAATGACACTCATCTAGTATGCCATCCTTACCCTAGAATAGGGGTGGGGAACCTTTTTACTGCCAAGGGACAGTTGGTTATTTATATAATATCATTCATTGCCGGGAGCAGGTCCATCTTTGCTGCTTGACACAGTCGCTGCAGGGAAGAAACATCTGTACAGCATTTGTTTCAAGGGACCTGGCGTATATGACATACTGTTCTTAATATGTTTGCTCCCCTTCTTGGCGCTGTTTTAACCAAGGTCACCTCTCCGAGAAAGGTTGTTTCCCCAGGTGGGATTTTTCCCTGAAGTTAGGGAGGGAATAAAACCCCTTAACTAAGTGCCAGGCGGGCAGTTAATCACTTTAACTATGAACAATCGCGCTTAAACTACATAATCGTTACTCCCTGGAATGGAGATAAGAAATGCCCTAACCTTTGGAATAGAGATTGATAGGATTAAAATCAACTGGTATAAATACAGATGTAACAAGACAACAACAGAACACAGAACCTAGAGACAGAACCTAGCAAGAGAACATGGCAAAAGATCCTGGACAGAACCTGGCTACAGAACTTGGCTGTAGAACCTAGACAGAACCTGGCAACAGAACCTGGCTGAAGAACCTGGCTACAGAATCTGGCGACAGAACCTGGCTGGAGAACCGAGTGAGAGAACCGAATCAGAACTTGGCTAAAGATCCTGGCTAGGCTGCTGATCAACTGAACGCTGTCTCCGTGTCATTCCTTCTTCGCTGACTCCGTCCACACCTTTGGGGACCCCTGGACCTGCTGGGGTTGGACTCCAGCAATTCATGGTCCATACAAAATTATCAACTTAGAAATTAGCCTGTTGTCTCTGTTCCAACATTCAATTAACTCACCCAGACCAAATGGTTTCTCATGGCCAGATGTTCCAACCCCTGCCCTAGGAGCTGTCCACTGTTCCTGCTGGGAATGTAGGAGCCATCCACACCCACTCTCATTGTGGGAAACCAACATTCACTTAAAATAATATACTAGAATTGAGAATGTAATTGTTTCAGAAGCAGATTACAATGCTTCTGACCACTAATTCAGCATCTTCTCCAAGTGTCTTTTAAAGAAAATTGTTCTTGCAAATGAGTTATTTCTACATTAAAGCAATCATAAAAATATATCTTAAACTTCCTCCATACTTAACTGTTCTTAATAAATGAGCTACAACCATGCTTTCTCAATGTGTATGCACGTCCCAAACTGAAAATCCAGTAAGGAAAACTTCAAGAAGACACAAACACATCAATAATCATATTCATTCTGTAAGTATGAAATATTATCTCATGGGAATGACAAATACAGTAATTTAACACCAAAGTCCTTCACTTCAAACACCAGCTAGGAAATACACAGTATTTTTGACTGACAGGGATATGGGTGGAGACTCATCAGGCTAACCATTAAAATCTTAATCATAAAAGAGATGTTTCCTACCTAGCAAATGACACATCTCCTGAAATAATTAGAAAATCAATCCCTAATTTTTACGAAGGTAAAAAGCTCTAAATAATATTATCATTTAAACTGATCTGTAGTGAATAATAACAGAATTAGTTTCATTCAACCTTTTCAGCTACTGAAGAACATGATGAGCGTCTGATGACTAAGCTTTGGCAAAACTGAACAAATTATCCCCCAATGTTAAGAAAAATATAAATGTGTTTAAAACAGGGAAGTAATAAGGAGAACAAGGGTTTAACTGCGGGGAGCAGGGCAGCACGAAGCAATTCCCCCTCCAATCTGTTGAGGTGAGTGGTTATCCACACTCCAAGATCCACAGGTGGCAGTGACTAATCTGGACAAGGGGGCTGACAGTCAAGCTTCCATATGGCACCGAGCTCCTGAAAAGCCCATCTGTGGGTCAACAGGATCTTGCCAGAAGCCCGGATTCTGTCCCTGCACAGCTACACTGCCGAGAGAGGAAATAAACAGTGCTTCAGAAAAGCCAGAGAGATGCCTGTCTATGTCTTGTGCTGTTTATCAGGGAGGATAGGGTTTCACATCTATACAACTCTAAGGGCCTCCTCTTAATGTACCAAATGCAAAAGTCACCCCTACTAGATGCTGTCAGAAAATGACAAGACAAGGACCATACCTACAGCAGGATAAATACTAAAAAGCCACAAAGTGTATCAGAATTTCATGCAAAGAGGAAAATAAGTGTAGTTGGTGTGACAAAAAAAACCTTAAAAGGGAAGACTTCAAGTGGATTTTAAGGAATAAACAAGATTTCAAACCCTTTAGGATTTAGGTTGGCCCTGCAGTCATACTGTGACTTTACAGAAACCCAGAGCATTTGTCAAGTAGTGTTTGGCAAAGTGCAAACAGGCGCTTCCTGAAGAAATCCATTTGAGAAACACACCTCACAGAGCCCTCTTTAAGGTTCACAACAGAGGGTAAACCTTAAAGACCTTCAAGTTCTATAGTAAATGTGTGCAGCTTTATTTCTACCCAGTGATCCCACATTTATTTGGTCGCAGAATCTGCTTTGGTTTGGCTGTTTTCCCATTCTGCTCACTGACTTTCCAGCTCCCGCAGGGTTTGTTTCTGTGTCGATCGTTGTCGCTATCACGCTAACCTATGAGGGTGGGATGGAAGTGGTACTCAGTTGTGATTCACTGTTTCCCTTTTTTCTAGTAACTCCAAAATGTGCTAAGTGTTTGTGATACAAAGGCCGAGTTAGTAACCAAGAGGGTAATGAGTCTATACATTTTTTTTTTTTCATTACAATTCCAAGGGCAATCTCATTGCAGGTGCGTGATTATAAATGCTGTCCAGCAACACCAAGTGCTGGCACCCTTCAGTTTTTGAAAATTTGCATATGCCACTCACTTTTACACAAGACCTATATTAGTAGCTGTATTTCACAATAAACAATCCCCTCTGTGAAAAAAGACAAAATAATGTTTGTTTTGCAGCAGCCACTATAGAGGCAGTGTGCACCAGGGGCCTGCTCCTTCCCTGGGAACCAGAGCTTGGGCCTATCTGTGAGACCAGGGCTTTTTCTCCACTTATTCAGCAACACTGTCCTCAGGTATCACAAAGCCTAAGAGCTGCTTGGTGTGAAACTGGATGTGATTAAGTATTTTGATCTTGGAGTACGAAATAAAGACATTGTGTGTGCTAAAAGTTGTGTGCAGCCACCATTCGCGCTTTTTATATTCAGAGAGAAAAATCTTGAAGGCTGCGGAAATTACTGTTGGTTATGTTGGTAGCCAAGTGGTCTCTTTAGTGGGCATCCAATAATGGATAAAATAGAAAGTAGTGTTTGACTAGGTTGATGGGCATGCAAAGTATGGTGTTCCAAAAAGTTATCACTCAAAAATTTTTCCATATAGGCTAATGGTTAGCTGCTTCTTTGTTTTACTCATTTATGCCATTGAGAAAGGTTTTGTCCTGGCTGGTTGCTCGGTGGTTAGAGCATGGATTCAATTCTGGCCAAGGGCATGTGCCTCAATTGCAGGCTGGATCTGATCCCTGGCCCTAGTTGGAGCACATCCAGAGGCAACCAATCAATGTGTCCCTCTCACATTGATGTTTCTCTCCCTCTCGTCCTCCCTCCACCTCCCCCATCCTTCCACTGTCACTAAAAATCAATGGGAAAAATATCCGCTGGTGAGGATTAACAACAAAACAAAAAACAAAAAAGAAAGGGGAGAAAGGAAGAAAGGGGAGGGGAGGTTTCATAGGAACACTCTACTTTCAGATACTGGGGAAACTTCCCACACCCCTCAAGCCACCCCCAAATCCACCTCACACAGGCAGACAGATTCCTCAAATGCACATCCTCTTCTGGACACCAACAAAATACACACGCAGATATACCACCCAAATAAACCAGTACTCTTAATTCCACCCAAAAGATACATGCTCTACACCAGGGGTCCTCAAACTACAGCCCATGGGCCACATGCAAATACAAATATTGTATTTGTTCCCGTTTTGTTTTTCTACTTCAAAATAAGATATGTGCAGTGTGCATAGGAATTTGTTCATAGTTTGTTTGTTTTTTAAACTATAGTCCGGCCCTCCAACGGTCTGAGGGACAGTGAACTGGCCCCGTTTAAAAAGTTTGAGGGCCCCTGCTCTACACCTTCATTGTCACTTACCTAGAAAGGCTGCCAACACTTAATGTACTATATGTAATACATTCATTCACACAAGAACGGATCCCATTCACACCTCCCAAAGTACATATTACCCCCGATTTCTACCACTATCACCACTAAAACAGATCGTGCTGGTTTTAAAATCTGTCCAAATTCTTTGATACTTCTCACTTCACAAACACAAAACACCCCAAAACTAGGGAGCCTAATTTTCTTCTTGGCTTTGAGCCGCCCTTCATGACATACACCTAACGAACAGAATATGATTTAAGTGATTTCTGAGCTTAAGTATAAAGGAATGAGGCTCTCTCCTGGCGCTTCTTGGACCCCTGGGGAAAGCCAGCAGTCCTGTCATGAGGACACTTGGAAAGCCTTCAGAAAAGGTTCAGGTGGTGAGCAACTAAGGACGCCTGCCTTGCCTGCCAACAGCCAGCAAGCAACTGGAGGTCTTGGCAAAGTCCTGCAAGTCATCTTGAAAAGCGGATCCTCCAACCCCAGTCAAGCCTTCAGAGGACTGCAGCCCATTCCAACATCTTGCTAAAACTTCACTGGGGAGCCTGAGCCCAAACCACTTGTAAAATCCTAACTCTTAAAAAAGGGGTGAAAATTGGATAAAGGTGGTCAAAAGGTACAAACTTCTAGATGTAAGACTAAGTAATTACTGGAGATGTTATGTAAAGCATGATGGCAATAGTTAACACTGTTGAATGGTACCTTGGAAGGCTACTAAGAGAGTAAGTGCTAAACAGTCTCATCACAAGGAAAAATAAAACTTGTTTTTTCTGTAACTAAATGAAATGATGTATTTAACTACACCTACTGTGGTAACCATTTCACAATATATGTAAGTCAGTCATTATGCTGTACACCTTAAACGTATACCATGCTGGTTGTCAATTGTGTCTCAACAAAACTGAAAGAAAAAAGGTGTTTTAATGGCTATTTTGGGGATTTGTTACACAGCAATAGATAACTCATAACAGACACAAGTATCCCACATTTATTTTTAAATATAGAAAAATGCCTAGAAAATGCTCCAGGTTGATGATACATCTACTATTTTCTACAAAACATTCTGATTAGATCTACTATTAAGGGAATAATGGTTAACTTGAGGAAGCCAGAAGTGAAACAATTAATGTAAGTAACCTAGCTCTGATCTCACAGCCAACTCTTCAGACATTAAATCAAATACTGTCAATATTTATTGTATTCCTTTAGGAGTCAGCAAACTATTTCAGCTTTAAAGGCCAGAAGGCAAAATACAATGATTATGTAGACACATTAACGACCATTTAAAAATACAAGTGTTGAGCCATAGTTTGACAACTAGAGTCTAGGCCAGTGGTCGGCAAACTCATTAGTCAACAAAGCCAAATATCAACAGTACAACGATTGTAATTTCTTTTGAGAGCCACATTTTTTAACTTAAACTATATAGGTAGGTACATTGTTATTAAATTAGGGTACTCCTAAGGCTTAGGAAGAGTCACACTCAAGGGGCCAAAGAGCTGCAGTTTGCCGACCACGGGTCTAGGCCACAAAAAAGATATGGTTTCTCATACTAAAGCAAATCCAAAACTTTCAGTGTCTATATTTCAAAGAACTCCCCCATTGGTTGCAGTAACAAAACTTGTAACTAGAATAGCTGCTTTTTCATGAAAGCAAGAGCTGCCATTGCAAAGTTAATATTATCTCAACACCAGAAACCTAAGAACAAAGACCTATTGTATCAAACTGCAAAAATGCAAATTTGTTTCAGTCAGAATATTCAGGGTGAAATGGTGATGGTCATAATGTTCCAGCAAATAAATTTATCATAAGTAAGGGGTTTTAGGAGCAAGCATGACATTCTGGTTAGCCAACACTGAAAGGAGTCATGCAGTTCACTGTCGATTACTGCCATTATCACATTCTCTGGCTTTAAAATCCCACAAGTTACATACTATTTTTTTAAGGTACACACAACTCTATGAATTCAACTGAGACGCCAGTGCCTACTTCTTCCACACTGGCACTAGCTACTCAGCCTCTGCTCAGTTGTTTTCTCTTGGCGTACAGACTTCACCTGGTGGAGCTAAAATGTTTATCTGACTTCTCTGTATGGCCAGAATCTATTTTTTACACTTAAAACAAATATGAACAGCCTAAAATAATTAAATTCTGCCTACTTAATTGACATTAGGTGGTCGGTAAGCAGCGCTCTTATACTGAAAAAAGAGGCAATGAACATAAATTAAGGTCTGGAGAATATTTCATTGGCTTAGGTTCTCTAGCAGGAAAATTCTCTTTCTAAGAAGCCAATGAAATGTTTTCTGAAGGGGATGCCAATTTACTTGATTAATTTGCCTTAAAAGACAGTGTTTTGTCTCTATCTCTAAATTATAGACCCACTAATCTTCCCAAAATTCATCCCTCCTACCCCGAATGTTCTCTCTTCAAGTGAAAGTAAAGCACTTAAAATCAGTCCGTTGGGCCAATCAATGACCCTGAAAACCCCCATAGGAAAAATTAAGATCCAGCTACACCTGCCACAAATAAACAGCTGGATACTCCCTCTGAAAGTATAAAGTCCTACACTCACCTGGCAACATGGTCTCCTGCTTGCTGGCTGCAAGCATTTAGTAAAGCCCTCATCCCACCTGGGCGTCTGGTGACAGGGAAGGATCTAGTTTCAATGGAGGTGCTGCCTACAGCAGCAGGCGCCAACCTTACGGACCTCATGGACCAGCGGTTAGCGATTGCTGGTTTAAAGTCTTCAATATTTTAAGACACACTTGGCATGAAGATGTGACTGTACATACTAAGTAAAATTCTTTAAAAATGAAAATATTAAGTACTTTAAGAACACTCAATGTTCTAAGAAAACTTACATTTCCTTAAATTTATTTCATAAATTTAGTGCTAGAGAAACCAAGATGGCGGCATAGGTAAACACCTGAAATTGCTGTCTCGCAAAACCACTTCAAAAATACAACTAAAAGACAAAACGGACATCACCCAGAACCACAGGAGGGTTGGCTGAGTGGAAATTCTACAACCAGAAGGAAAAAGAAAAGCACATTGAGACTCAGAGGAGGTGCAGACGTAAAGTGCAGAGGTACGGAGGTGCACGTGGAAAGGGCTGGCAACTTGAGGATGCGGTTGTCTTTTTCTTTCGGGAGGGAGACACGAGCTCCCGAATGCTCTGAACTCCAGTTCCGGGTGAGTCTCTGGGGACCCAGACTCATAAGGGGAGAAACTGGACTGTCTGGCATCAGGTGGAATTCGAGGGAGGCTTCTCTCAGAGGTGCTTGCAGCGATTACCGGACACTGAGACCTGGGACCTCTTATGGTAGGACTGAGGATCAGCCATAGCTGTATGTTCCGCCCTGTTGATCCCCTGAGACCCTGCCCCACTCCACCCAAGCTGGGGCAGAGGCTTTTGCATATGAATGCCTTGGCCCTTTGCAATCTAAAATTACCTAACAAACTGCAGCTGGGTCAGAGAGACCCAGAACTTCCAAAAGAAGGCTCAAGGCCCCACAGCAGCTTGCATTGCTTCACAGCTGGGCCTCATCTGGGCACCTCCAAACCCCAAACAAGGGAGAGAAATCTGCAGATTTCTCCGTACCTCCGGCTGGGTAGCCTCAGGCAGAGGCTAAATTAGCACCTCCTTAGAGATCCAAGAGCCAGTGTACCCAGTGGTCAGAGTGGGACCATCCAGATTACAACTCCTCAGATTCACTCAAGGGGCAGACTCAGTGAGCACCAAAGCCCCACCGAAGCAGGTCTTGCCCCAGAAGGGTGTCTCCGGCACAGAAGTTCTCCCACTGTAGACACAGCTGATTCTCACAGCCAATTGGCCTGGAGGTCAATTCCTCCCAGTGATACCTACAACAATTAAGGATTAACTATAACAAGGCTGTGCACACAGTCCACAAAAGAGTGCACCAAGAGTGTCCACCTCAGATAATTGGGGAGGCTGAGCCACTGGGCTCTATAGAACACCTAGTACAGAAAGCCACTCTATCAACACACATAAAAAATGCGGAGACAAAGAAACAGGTCACAAATGACAGAGATGGAGGAAAATAAACTACAGGATATAGAGTTCAAAACCACACTTAATAGGTTTTTCACGAATTTTCTAGAAACCCCCGATAAATTTAGTAAGAACCTCAATAAGTCTAGTGAGACCCTCGAGGATATGAAAAAGGGCCAGCTAGAAATTAAGCATACACTGAATCAAATAAAGAATATTATACAGAGTTCCATCAGCCGACTAGAGGATCGCAAGAATCAAGTCAAAGATTTGAAGTATGAAGAAGTAAAAAACACCCAACCGGAAAAGAAAAAAGAATCCAAAAATACAAAGATAGTGTAAAGAGCCTCTGGGACAGCTTCAAGCGTACCAACACCCGAATTATGGGGGTGCCAGAAAAGGAGAGAGAGCAAGATATTGAAAACCTCTTTGAAGAAATAATGACAGAAAACTTCCCCTACCTGATGAAAGAAATAGACTTACAAGTTCAGAAAGCCCAGAGAACCCCAAACAAAAGGAATCCAAAGAGGTCCACACCAAGACACATCATAATTAAAATGCCAAGAGCAAAAGACAAAGAGGGAATCTTAAAAGCAGCAAGAGAAAAACAGTCAGTTACCTACAAGGGAACACCCATATGACTGTCAGCTGATTTCTCAACAGAAACTATGCAGGACAGAAGGGAGTGGCAAGAAATATGCAAAGTGATGAATACCAAGAACCTACAACCAAGATTACTTTATCCAGCAAAGCTATCATTCAGAATTGAAGGTCAGATAAAGAGCTTCACAGATAAGAAAAAGCTAAAGGAGTTCATCACCACCAAACCAGTATTATATGAAATGCTGAAAGATATTCTTTAAGAAGAGGAAGAAGAAAAAGGTAAAGATACAAATTATGAACAACAAATACACATCTATCAACAAGTGAATCTAAAAATCAAGTGACTAAATAATCTGATGAACAGAATAAACTGGTGAATATAATAGAATCAGGGGCATAGAAAGGGAGTGGACTGTCAATTCTCAGGGGGAAAGGGGTGTGGGGGTGTGGGAAGAGACTGAACAAAAATCGTACACCTATGTATGAGGACAGTGTGGGCGGGGGGTGGGGGGTAGAGGGTGGGGTGTGGACCTGGTGGAGGGGAGCTGTGGGGGGGAAAAAGAGGAACAACTGTAATAATCTGAACAATAAAGATTTTTAAAAAAATCTTTTGTAAACATCCACCATATTTATTAACCTGACTGAATCACAAGAGAGATACCTAGAAACCTAGAATTTGTTTGGTTTCCCTACACTTCAAAGTTCTATTTTGTTGCTTTCTCCTTTCAATATAGTTTCTCATACACTCTCAAGCAATTCTCTCAAAAACGATTTCCCAAATAAGAAAACTATGAGAGGCCCAGAGATGGTATTGACCTTTAAAACCTTCTAACTACTGACAATGAAGGCAGTCTCATTTTAGTCTTCTGGGTACATACGTCCTTTGAAGCCCTATCTATCCATCTAATCTAATCTAAGTCAATCATCCCATCCATCCATTTGTTAAAAGACTCCACTGACCTGTTCTCTGCCACTAAATACATGTCAGTATTTGGTTATTGCCTTACATCACTCAGGACATGTCTTATTTCATTTACTTATTTACTTACTTATTTAATTATTGTTGACACCATTACAGATGTCTCCCATTTCCCCTCCTTTTGCCCACCTCCACCCCCCACCAGGCCTTCACCACACTACTGTCTGTGTCCATGGGCTAGGCATACACGCATATATGTTCTTTAGCTAATCTCTTCCTGTCACATCCCTTCTTCCCCTCTGAAATCTGTCAGTTCCATGTATCCATACCGCTGGTCCTATTTCGTCCATCAGTTTAGGTTGTTCATTTAGATTCCACCTATAGGTGAGATCATATGGTATTTGTCTTTCTCTGACTGACTTAGCACAGGAGTCCTCAAACTACAGCCCGCGGGCCACATGCAAATACAAATATTGCATTTGTTCCCGTTTTGTTTTTTTACTTCAAAATAAGATATGTGCAGTGTGCATAGGAATTTGTTCATAGTTTTTTTTTAAAACTATAGTCCAGCCCTCCAATGGTCTGAGGGACAGTGAACTGGCCCCCTGTTTAAAAAGTTTGAGGACCCCTGACTTAGCATAATAAGCTCCAGGTACATCCATGCTGTTGCAAAATGTAAGAGTTCCTTTTTACAACTGCATAGTATTCCACTGTGTATCATTGTTTTAATTCACTCATCTACTACTGATGGGCACTTGGGCCGTTTCCAGATCTTGGCTATTGTAAATAATGCTGCTATGAACACATGGGTGCATATATCTAAAAAACCTTTTACACAGTAAAAGAAACCATCAACAAAATGAAAAGCGAATCCACTGTATGGGAGAACAGATTCAGCAATGATACATTTGATAAGGGATTAATTTCCAAAATATATAAAGAACTCATTAAATTCAACAAAAGGAAGACAAACAATCCAATTAATAAATGGGCAAAGGACCTGAATAGACAATTCTCCAAAGTGGACATATAGAGGGCCAACAGACTTATGAAAAAATGCTTAACGTCACTGATCATCAGAGATGTAAATTAAAACTACAATGATGTATCATCTCACACTGTCAGAATGGCTACCATCAACAAATGAAAATTTTGGCAAGGAGGTGGAGAAAGGGGGCCCTAGTACACTGCTGGTGGAAACGCAGATGGGAGCAGCCATTATGGAAAACAGTATGGAGGTTCCTCAAAAAATTAAAAATGGAACTCCCATTGGACCAGCAATCCCATTTCTGGGAATATATCCTAAGAATCCTGAAACACCAATCAGAAAGAATGTATGCACTCAGGACATGTTTAAATGTCTTTATCCCAGTAGTAGTAGTTATGGGTTCAACTCATTTGAGTGTTCTGTTAATGAAGCCAAGACTGTATTTCTATCTCCATGAGACCAAGGTGTGCTGCTGTTTGGTGCCCAGATACACTGCTGCTGTTACTATAAAAACCCTTACTAGAAGTGTCTACCATTACACAGCAAGAGGGCATAAATGAATCATTCAATATTCAACCAATACACAGTCGACAGTGACAAGCCCAACAGTCCCTGTCCTCTGAGGACAAGTAAGATCAGGAGCAGGAGACAATTTTAATGTGGAAGATGATGGCTATGAGGCCAGGTGTTGTGGCGCAAAAGAGTGAATACCAACTCTGCCCTGAGAGATGAGTAAACGAAAGGACTAAGGGAGTCGTCAATCAATCAATCAATCAATCAAGTGAACAAAGGGAACATCCCTAGAGGGAAAAATACCTGTAAGGCACAGTATCACTAGTGACAGAAAGGACTGTAGGTGTTCACTAAGTATTGGGGGGGAGAGCATATTGGATTGTGTGTGTGTGGGGGAGGGGGGGGTGTCAAGTACAAAGAACATCTATGTTACCAGTTTGTTTTGCATTTCTAAATTCACAAGAGAATGGACTGTATCACTGTGCTCTTCTAGGTCCACAGAGGGGAAGGTAATTCACTATCTCTGTTGGAAACCTTAGAGCAATAGAGCTTAATTCTCTCAAAACCGGTTAAGAAAGGCTTTTGGGTTGAAGAACACTGTCTTTGCCGTTATCTTAGTACTGAACATAAAACATATTATTGATCCCAAGAATAAATGCACTCTTGAGAAGGGCTCCTGCTGGCTAACTGGGCTCAAACATATAAACAGCCCAGCAGCCAATGCTAAGCAGAGTCCTCTCACACCAACTGCACTGCGGGAGAAGCCTCCTGCACTGTGTTCTCGCCATCTGAGCCAACCTGTAAGAGTTCCTGGAATCCTATTTCAACCAATAGGCTATAGACTTTCCTTGTACAATAGGCGATTTGCAGCTATTACCCGCCCCCCGCCCCTCCGAATTAACTCATTCATTAACCAGTCAGGACAGTGATTTTTGGATCAAAACAAACTATGAAGATTTGGACCAATCAGGGACCAGGGGCAGGGACTTCTCTCTTTATAAGTCAGTTCCCCTCTAGCCTGGGGAAGACACTTTCCCTTTCCACACCAGACTGAGGCCTGCATTTCTATGGCAACAGAGCAGAAAGGAAGGAAGCAGAGCTATCTAGCCCCAGGGCCACCTCAGAGCCATGCTGTTCCCTAGTCCTGCAGTCTTATTAATTGAGCTGTTTGTACTGCATAAAGTTCCCTTCTTTACACACCCCAAATTAGGAATTTCTATTGGCACTGAATTGGCCCTAATGACCATCTGTTGACAATATATGGAACTCAATGTGAGCTCTGTGCCCTTGTATGACAGCTAGTAAATAAGGAATTTCCATGGCTGTTATATTTTTCTCGAAGAGGTGGAAGGAGAAAAGGCAGTGAGATATGCGCTAATTATCTCAGATGGTGTATTTATTTAAAACAAAACTTTATTAAAAAAAAAGTACAGCCCACAAATTAGAGGATTTAAGCTGGGAGGCACTGCTGAGGTCTGATAAGGATGAGCCTTTCATTGTATTGATTAGAAAGCAGAAGCCAGGGGAGGGTTAGGTGGCGAGCCTTATCACAGGTGGTGCTCAGGCACAGGCAGCACCCAGCTCAAGAGGCTCCTGACTCTCCACTGCGGTTCCCTGCTTGTCCTCTTTTCAACTGACATAGCTCACTTCAAAACAAAAGGACTTTATGCTGGAGTAATCAACAGCAATAGCAAAGACGGGGGAAAGAGCTCTATATTGTATGCTTCACAGACTCCGCATTTATACTCATGTGACCATGCACTGTAATAACTAGGCTTATCTGGTTGTGTTTCCATGTTGACTTTTTAAGGTCTGAAGTACCTTTAAATTTGCTTACTCTGTTATTGATGTGGATGTCCTAGGCAGTGAGAAACTGATTACTAGTCAGGAGAAATGTCATCTAATGTGCTAAGAACATTAACTTACATATAGGCCATTTTATAGTAGTATTTTTTAAATTAAAGCTTAAAATACAAATTCCATCTTTGAGGTTTCTGTAACAAGATATTTTACAAATTCAACCTTAATAGCACCTTTGCTTCACCAGAAGGAATAAATGAAGTTTGAATTGACGTGGCTCAAGCCAAAGTGACTTACTTTCACTGGGCTGCAGGTTGTAGCAGTGGTTATTGCTCTGATCTATTCAAAAACTTCAAAATATATAGACACCTCAGAATATATAAACCAAGTACATTCTGTATTTAAGGAAAATGAGAAATCATTTAGTCCAGATAACAAATTCTAGACCACCAAACACAAAAATTAAGGATGGTGCAGCCAATTTGTAGGCCTGTGATGAGAAGCCATCTCCATATTTGTCTCTAGTAAACTAGTGAAGCTAATGTAAAAAGATGATCTCCCATGTCCCATGGAACCATTTCTTAGGTGACCAGAACTATAAATGTTTTTTGTTTTGTGCTTTAAAGGCCAAAATCTGCGGGGATTGGGGGGAGGTTGAAGCTAATGTGAGTAAGAGATGACATAATCTAACACATTTTCCTATATTGCACCAAATGAGGTTACTTGTTGGCACATTTACCTTTTTATACATATTTATGCTTAAATGGAGTAGGGCAGCCTAGAAATCTGGTCAAGTTTCCTGGTAAATTAAAAAGTCCTGGGAGAAACCAAGATGGCGGCACAGGTAAACACTGGAGATTGCTGCCTCACACAACCACTTTAAAAATACAACTAAGCCCCAACCGGTTTGGCTCAGTGGGTAGTGCGTCGGCCTGCAGACTCAAGGGCCCCGGGTTCAATTCTGGTCAAGGGCATGTACCTTGGTTGCAGGCACATCCCCAGTGGGGGGTGTGCAGGAGGCAGCTGGTCGATGTTTCTCTCTCATCGATGTTTCTAAGTTCTCTATCACTCTCCCTTCTTCTCTGTAAAAAACCAATAAAATATATTAAAAAAAAAAAAAACACTAAAAGACGGAATGGACATCATCCAGAACCACAGGAAGGCTAGCTGAGAGGGAATTCTACAACTAGAAGGAAAGAGAAAAGCATACCTAGACTCAGAGTAGGTGTGGTACAGAAGTAAAATACAAAGGTGCGGAGGTGCATTCGGAGAGGGCTGGTGGCTGAGGTCATGGTTGTCTTTTTCAATCGGGAGGGAGTCTCAGGCTCTGAGCTCCAGTTCCGGGCGAGTCTCTGGGGACCCAGACTCATACGGGAGAAACGGGACTGTATGGCATCGGTCGGAACTCGAGGGCAGCTTTCTCTCGGAGGCACACCCAGCAATTGCCGGGGCCTCTGAGGACAGGACGGAAAGCAGCCATACTGCTCGCTCCTGCCCCAGCTGACTCCCTGGGGCTCCGCCCCGCCCAAGCCTTGCACAGAGGCTTTTGCGTATGAAAGGCCGGACCCTTTGTAATCTGAAAATTACTAGACAAACTGCAGCTAACTAAGGCCCCAGGGCAACTTGCATTGCTTTACAGCTGGCTTCTGCAGGGTAGCCTCAGGCAGAGGCTACCTACTTAGATTAGCACCTACTTAGATCCAAAAGCCAGTGTACCCAGTGGTCAGAGTGGGACCATCCAATTATAACTCCGCAGATCCATAAGGGACACACTCAGGGGGCAGACTCAGTGAGCACCAAAGCCCCACTGAAGCAAGTCTTGCCCCAGAAGGGTGTCTCCAGCACAGAAGCTCTCCCATTGCAGACACCGCTGATTCTCACAGCCAATTGGCCTGGAGGTCAAATCCTCCCAGTGTTACCTACAACAATCAAGGCTTAACTACAACAATACTGCACAAAGCCCACAAGGGGTGCACCAAGAATGTCCACCTCAGGTAACTGGGGAGGCTGAGCCACTGGGCCCTATAGGACACTTAGCACAGAAAGCCACTCTATCGACACAGTGAAGCATAAAAAATGCTGAGACAAAGAAACAGGACACAATGACAGAAATGGAGGAAAGCGAACTACTGGATATAGAGTTCAAAACTACACTTTTAAGGTTTTTCAAGAACTTTCTAGAAACCGCCGATAAATGTAGTGAGATCCTCAAGAAATCTAGTGAGACCCTCGATGTTGTGATAAAGGACCAACTAGAAATTAAGCATACACTGAATGAAATAAAGAATATTATACAGACACCCAACAGCAGAACAGAGGAGCGCAAGAATCAAGTCAAAGATTTGAAATGCGAAGAAGCAAAAAACACCCAACCAGAAAAGCAAAAAGAATCCAAAAATACGAAGATAGTGTAAGGAGCCTCTGGGACAGCTTCAAGCGTACCAACACCCGAATTATGGGGGTGCCAGAAAAGGAGAGAGAGCAAGACACTGAAAACCTATTTGAAGAAATAATGACAGAAAACTTCCCCTACCTGGTGAAAGAAATAGACTTACAAGTTCAGGAAGCCCAGAGAACCCCAATCAAAAGGAATCCAAAGAGGTCCACACCAAGACACATCATAATTAAAATGCCAAGAGCAAAAGACAAAGAGGGAATCTTAAAAGCAGCAAGAGAAAGAAACTCAGTTACCTACAAGGGAGTACCCATACGACTGTCAGCTGATTTCTCAACAGAAACTTTGCAGGCCAGAAGGGAGTGGCAAGAAATATTCAAAGTGATGAATGCCAAGAACCTACAACCAAGATTACTTTATCCAGCAAAGCTATCATTCAGAATTGAAGGTCAGATAAAGAGCTTCACAGATAAGGAAAAGCTAAAGGAGTTCATCACCACCAAACCAGTATTATATGAAATGCTGAAAGGTATCCTTTAAGAGGAAGAAGAAGAAAAAGGTAAAGATACAAATTATGAACAACAAATAAACCTCTATCAACAAGTGAATCTAAAAATCAAGTGAATAAATAATCTGATGAACAGAATGAACTGGTGATTATAATAGAATCAGGGACATAGAAAGGGAATGGACTGACTATTCTTGGGGGGGAAAGGGGTGTGGGAGATGCGGGAAGAGACTGGACAAAAATCGTGCACCTATGGATGAAGACAGTGGGTGGGGAGTGAGGGTGGAGAGTGGGGTGTGAACTGGGAGGAGGGGAGTTATGGGGGGAGAAAAGAGGAACAAAAGTAATAATCTGAACAATAAAGATTTAATTAAAAAAAAAAAAAAGTCCTTCCCCAAACAACCTCAATTAGGTCCCAAAGATAGGGACCTAATTCAATCAGACAGTAAAAACGTAGCCAGCGAGAGCAAAATCATCAGTTCCATCCAGTCACCTGCTGGTTGAATGCCCCCATTTCTTCAATCGTCTGCAAAGCATGCTTTCTGGTGTGTGATGAGGGAGAGCATTCAAATCAGCTCAAGGGCTAGCCACTCCGCTGCCTAGTGCGGTTGGGAGGAGGACAGGACCAGACTGCCTGCACCAGCAGCGCAGCAGAAGCTCATGGTTAACTCCGCAGGACCCCACCAGAGAAGGCCTGAAAGCCCTTATTCAAATCCGGTTCTGACAAAACTCCAAGAGAGTAGTGTTTAAAAGATTATAGCATGCATATTACAACAGTTTCCCATATTTTCATTTCCAGGCATCAGCTATGATGTAAAAAAAACAAACTGTACGAAGTTAAATGTCTGCACAAGCAGGCGTTCCCACGGCTAGAAGCCTCCACATAATTATGTTCAATGAAGAACAAAGGAGACGCCTTGCAAAAAGGCACAGCTATTCTCTGATGGGAATGCCACATGCCACACACACTTTCTCCCTCACAGAATTCTCTCACGTAAGAAGCTTTTCAGTGAAGCAACACAATTCCTCTTACCAGCCCCCCCCCCCCCCCGCCCCGCATCCCCAATCTTGTCACCAAATTTAGCTATGTCCTTTGACTTCTTAGTAAGAAACAGTTGTAGCTTCTGCAGGACACAACATGCACATGAATTAGGAAGTTTACACTACTTAGTTCACTACTTAGCCATTGCGTCTTACTTGAGAACTGACCTCAGGCTGCTCTACACTGATTGGCCTGCAGTCCATACATGGCTCACACTGCCCCAGAGCCAGGACTGGAATGCACAGGGGAGACTCATAAAAGACGGCTGCAGAGCGGGGCTAAGCTGATGGGGGGAAAGCGCTCCATCATGTAATTTGTACCCACCTTAGGTGCTCACGCTCAATTACCTGTTATCACTGTGCTGCCTTTTGCATACAAAGACAACTGGGTAAGAAATCTAACCCCGATGCCATAATTAAGTGTCCAGTTACCATTTCTTCCTGTATCAGAGTTTCCACACTTTTTAAAAAGTTTTACTCAAGATCTAGCTTGTGCTTTGATAATCTAGTAATAGTGACCCAATGACAAATAAAGACAGAATTGAGATATACAAATATGAAGGGAGGAAAAATTATCACAAAACTCTGACATCTCTTACCCAGTGTGGCTCCATGGTTAACATCAACCTATGGACCGGGAGGTTATGGTTCAATCCCCAGTCAGGGCACACGCCTAGATTGCGGGCTGGATCCCCAGTAGGGGGCGTGCAGGAGGCAGCCAACTAATGATTCTCTCTCATCATTAATGTTTCTATTTCTCCCTCTCCCTTCCTCTCTGAAATCAATATAAAATATATTAAAAATATTTTTGACATCTCTCAAGCCAGAATTAGTGCTGTAATTGACCTCCAAGTGGCAATTTTTAAAGAGTTTGCTGCAACAATGAAGTCTACATTAAAAAGTTATGAAAGGAAAAATTAGTCTTTTTATTCTTCTGCTCTGAGTTCTAAACTGAATGACAACAGAGCTCCAATAGAGACACTTGTTCCCCACTAGCCTGCATTTCTCATGATGACCTGACGGCACTCCGTGCTAGCTTTCTCATACACAAAAAACATACTGCATCTCAATCAAGCTTTATTACTTGCCCTTCAAGAAAATGTCCTGAACAGGTCTGGGATGAAAGTATTTCTTGCTTTTTCAACATGAAGTAGTATGATGAAAACCAAAACATTTCACACAAGATTTATAATACATTCAGAAGTTTGGGGACAAAAAAAAAAAGATCATATTACCTGTTTTTTTCATTTTGGAGGTAAGAACACTAAAAAACAAGAATTAAGGCAGCAACCCAATAACATTTTAGAAACAGACTAATAAAGGCTCACCTCATAAGACATATACATCATTCTCTCACTGGTACAGCAGCCTTCTTAAAAAAAAACTCTTAGGTAAGAACAAAAGGATAAATTGAAGTTTATCAAAATTTAAAACTTTTGGTCTTCAAAAAACATCAATAAGAAAATTAAAATACACATATACACTGAGTGGCCAGATTATTATGACCACCTGATGTTTGTAGGCACATTAGCCATACACTGCATCGTATGGGATATGGAAGCCGAAGGCCTGTTCGAACACCTTTGCTGTCTGCAGTTACCAAGATAAAACATCTCCAATTTGCATGGGAACAAAAGGATTGGACAGTCGAGCATTGGAAAAAATTCACGTGGTCCGATGAATCACGTTTCCAGTTGCATCATGCAGATGGCAGAGTGAGAATTTGGAGGGAACAGCATGAAAGCATGCACCCCACATGCATGAGTACAACCCTTCAAGCTGGTGGGGGCAGTGTTATGGTTTGGGGCATGTTTTCCTGGCATGATTCGAGACCTTTAATTCGTGTAGAACAACGTCTGAGTAGCACAACATACCTAAGTATCATTGCTGATCAAGTTCATCCTATCATGTTGATGGCATATCCCAATGGAGATGGCTTCTTCCAACAAGACAGTGTGCCATGCCATGGTGCTCGTATTGTGCAGGACTGCTTTCAAGAACATGAGGGAGACTTTACCTTGCTTAGATGGCCCCCACAATCACCAGATCTCAATCCAATGGAGCATTTGTGGGACGAAGTTAAAAGAGCCATCGGGCAGCTGGTTCCACAACCATCAAATCTCACAGAACTGGACAGTGCTATTCATCAGGCATGGTGCCAGATTCCTCGCATCACCTTTCAACATCTCGTGAAGTCAACGCCAAGAAGAATTGCAGCAGTATTGAAGGCAAAAGGTGGCCCAAGGAAGTTCTGATGGGTGGTCATAATAATCTGGCCACTCCAGTATATTGATAAAGGGCATATAGCCAGAATATAGAAGGAACTCTTGCAACTCTTAAAAGGCAAACAACCCAATTTTAAAAATGGACAAAATAATGAACAATTGACTAAAGAAGATATACAGATGGCTAATAAGCACAAGAGATGCTTGACATCATTAGCCACTTGAGAAATGCAAATTACAACCATAAAGAGGCTCCACAATACACCCACTAAGAGGGCTGTAACAAGGAGACAATACCAGGTGTTGGTGAGGAACGGAAGAAACTGGAACCCTCATATATTGCTGGTGTTTAATATAAAAAATAAAACCACTTTGGAAACAGTTTGACATTTTCTAAAGGGTTAACCATATAAATCAGCAATCCACGCCTAGGTTATCTACCTAAAAACACAAGTCCACACAAATGTTTACAGCAGCATTATTCATAACATCCACAAATCAGAAACAATCCTAACCCCTAACAGGTAAATACAGAAAATGTGGTTTACCCATGCAAAGAAACACTACACAGAAATAATGTAAGAAGGTGGACAGACTTCAAAAAGAGTTGTGTTAACTGAGAGAAGCCAGACACAAAAGACTATCCACCGAATGATCCCACTGACATGCAATTTCTAGAGACTACAAGGAGATCAATGGTTGGCTGCCTGAAGAGTGAGAACTGACTGCAAACAGGCAGAAAGGAATTTTTTAAAGTGTTGGGTTCTACAACTGGGCTATGGTGATGACTGTGTAACTGTGTAAGTTCACTAAAACTCACTGAATTTTCTGATAGGAGAATTGTATAATAAATTATTTAATTCGCTGTTAAAAGTGAAAACTTTTTAAAAATTGATTTCAGAGAGGAAGGGAGAGGGAGAGAGAAATAGAAACATCAATGGTGAGAGAGAATCATTGATCGGCTATCTCCTACAATCGAGCCTGCAACCGGGTATGTGTCCTGACTGGGAATCGAACCGTGACTTCCTGGTTCATAGGTCAACACTCAAACCACTGAGCACCGTCAGCCAAGCAAAGCAAAAACTTAAAAACCCCAATTCTCTAGAAGTGTTGATAATGAAGCTAATTTACTTTTCAAAATATTATCTTATTCTTTATTTACCAATAGACAATAGAGTATGTTTTCAAACAGAAACTGTTAGGATTAAAAGAAACTATAGATGGTAGCAGCTCCCATGTTAAGGCCTGCTGCTTAGAAATGTCCAACACAGCACATATATTCCAGTCTCATCTGCAGGATCAAAAAAAACCAATGTGCTGTCCAATAACTGTGCATTTGGCATTTCTTCTAGAGAAACAAAACTTACACAGGGTGGGGCAAAAGTAGGTTTACAGTGGCGAGTACGTGAGATATGGTTTATTCTTGTATTATTTATTATTTTGTATTATTTTCCATATGAACAACTGTAAACTAACTTTTGCCCCACCCTGTTTTCACACAAAAGCCTGTACACAAGTGTTTACAGCAGCTTCATTTGTTCAGAGCCAAAACCTGGAAAAAACCTAAATGTCCTTCTGTGGGTGAATGTTGAAACTGTGTGACACCATTCCATGGTATACCAACCACTAAGTAATAACAAAGCCTGGCCGGTGTTGCTCAGTGAATAGAGTGTTGACCTGCGGACCAAAGGGTCCTGGGTTCAATTCTGGTCAAGGGCACATACCTCAGTTGCAGGCTCCTCCCTGGCCTGGGCCCTGGTCGGGGCTCATGCAGGAGGCAACCAATCGATGTGTTTCTTTCACATCGATGTTTCTCTCTGTCTTTCCCTCTTTCTTCCACTCACCCTAAAAAAAAATAAAATAAAAAAATAAATAAAAATCAATGGAAAAGTATCCTCAGGCGAGGATTAACAAACAAACCAAAAAAAGTAATATAAAAATGAGTGAACTATTGATAGACACAACTTGAATGGATTTATGAAGTAAAAAAAAAAAAAAATCAAAAGTTGTATGTATGATTCCATTTACATGACATCCTTGAAGAAAAATTAGCAACTGCCAGAGAGGCTAGTGGAGGGGGAGGTGAGGGGAAGGTGACTGTGGCTATAAAAGAGTAGCAAGATGGATTTTTGTGATGGGATCCTTCTGTATCTTGGCTATATGGAATTATACAAACCACACATACGATTAACATCACATAAAACTAGCTATTCATTCTCATATTCTCCCCTTCCCAACCTCACAACTCCACACACAGGTCCAAGTAAAACTAGAGGAATCAGGATAAAGTTTGCAGATTGTATCACTGTCAGTGCCCTGGATATGACACTGCACTATGATCATGTAAGATGCTACCATTAGGAAAAACAGGATAAAGGGTTTATGATATATGAGATTTCCTTGTAGTATTTCTTACATACGAATCTACAATTGTTTCAAGATAAAGTTCGATTCCGGGCAAGGGCACATGCCTGGGTTGCGGGCTCCATCCCCAGCGGGGGTGTGCAGGAGGCAACCAATCAATGATTCTCATCATTGATGTTTCTATCTCTCCCTCTCCCTTCCTCTCTGAAATCAATAAAAATATATTTTTTAAAAAGATAAAGTTCTTTAAAGAGTTAAAAAAATACTGTATATGCACTACTACTTCTATGGAATATCAACATTCTGAGGCTAAATTATATTTGTCTTGCAATATATTATTCTTTTTATGGGTCATAAATCTTTTCCTGTAAAGCAGACCTAACAAAATTTGTGATCCAAATCAATCATTAACTATTGTTCCCTAAATACCACAGAAAAAAAGTAGTAAAGATATTCAACACTTATGACTTGTATACCAAGCCATAAAAACAATCTCTGGAGGTAGATTAAAAACTTTCACACAACACAATACAAATCTCATCAATCAGAAAAGTGTTTTCTCCAGTGTGGTATAGAACCTTCAAGCCTCTAAGACACACAATCAGCACACTTTTCATTATGAATTCCAGGTTTACCAAGCAAGTCATTAACCTGGGTTCTTCACACCCTAATACTAACCTGGGTTCTTAGCACCCTAGTCACTAACCTGGGTTCTTCGCTCTCTAGTCACTAACCTGAGTTCTTAGTACTCTGACACACAAAAGTACATTTAACAGGATACCTGAGCATCTGGTTAGTGGAAAGAACTACCACAAGAAACTGTCATTCTCCTTATACTCAGTCTTTTAGGAGCCAGAGTTCATCTTCATCTACTGTCCCCACTTAAATCCTGCAAAGTTCAATCCCTTGAATATGGTGACTGACTGATGGCACCCAGCAAGACTTCAATGGAGTGAACCCAGGAGGAGGAGGGCTGGGAGTCAAGGTAAAGGGGGGGGGGGGGGGGGGGGGTTGTCTCCATTTCAAAGAAAAAGAAGCAGCTCTAAAGGACCCATTACACTTTCTGATAGTTATAATTATACAAAGAAAATTAAGATGGGCACCTACTATATAGTCCTTTTGCACCCTGAACTAAACAAACTAAAGACAAAAGATAGAAAACATGAGATGAAACTATAAAACAATCAAAAGAAAGGACAAAGTTCAAATTATAACTCAGGGAAGCATGCCCAGAAGATTAAACCCTTTCAACAATCTGAAAACACAGTTAATACAGAAGGATTTAAATTAGCATATGAAAAGACATACTATGTTTGAGAATTGGAAGGCTCAAAATTGTTAAGAAATCAATTCCCAAAATTGATATATCTGAATTTAAATTAATTAAAATCAAATAGAATTTAAAGTTAACTTCCTCAGTCTCACTATCCACATTTTAAGTAGTCTACAGACACATGTTGTTAATAACTACCATATATTGGACAGTATAAATACAAAACATAAGCACCATTACAGAAAGTTATATTGCTACTGAACAGTTCTGATCTATAGGTTAAATGCAATCCCATCAAAATCCCAGCAAGTTTCATAGAAGTTGACAAGCTAATTCTAAAACTTACAAAAAAACAAAACAAAAACAGAGGCCCTAGTATAGTCAAAACACTTTTGAAAAAGAAATACCAAGTTGAAGGACTGGCACTACCTGAATTCATGATTTATGTTGGCTGCTTACAGTATTCAAAGACTGTGTGCACTGGCAGACACCTAGACTCAATGGGACAATACAGCTGTGGACCAAAGGGGCCACGGGCTCACCTGACAGGCTCAGGGGAGGCCTGTGTGGTGTTCTTGTAAACTCAGACCTACAGTCACCACAAAGGATGGTCTGAAATGAAAACTTTTCAACTAAAAGCAGTTCATGGTGGGTCGTCATGTCCTAGGCAGGCATCTTCCCTGACAAAGGTCAGTCTTTGCCGTAACTGAGCCTGTCTGCTGTCTTTTTGCATCTACAATCACATCTCCTTGGAAGGTCAGAGTCATTTCCCCTTTCCCGACCCTCACAGCACAGGCTCCCCTGCAGAGACCACAAATCCCCTCATTGTCATTGAATGAATTGACTGTTAACTATCCTATAACCACCTGTGTAAAAGAAGTATGTGTGTACCCTGGCCTGTGTGGCTCAGTGTTTGAGCACCACCCTATGAACCAGGGGGTTAAGGTTCAATTCCAGTCAGGGCTCCATCCCCACTAGGGACCATGTAGGAGGCAGTCTATTGATGATTCTCTCTCATCATTGTTGTTTCCATCTCTGCCTCTCCCTTTCTCTCTGAAATCAAAGAAAACCTTTTTTTTTAAAGTATGTGTCTATCATTTTACTTTTTATCTAATCCCAGAGGGGAAGTTGCCCCCCTTTGCTTTCTCCTGCCTCCCTAATCCATCACCAATGGATTTACTGTAACCCAGTTAAATCTCCTCTTGTTATTCTAATGTATAAAATAAGGTGCAAAACTACCTTTCTCGGGAGCATTATCTCAATCCCAGCAAGCAATTGTCAACAGTTAAACTCAAATAAACTCACAAAAATTCTTTACAGGTTTGAATGTTTCTTACACTGACACAGTCCAGAATTGAAGTCACTTCAACAAAAGATATATGGAAGACTTATATAAGCACATAAAAAGGGTTATTATTACTCACTAGGGAAATGCCAATTAAAATTACAATGGGATACCATCTACTAGACTGGCTACTAAAGACAAAACAACTGGCAATACCAAATACTGAAGAGACTGCACAGAAATTGGAATTCCTACACTGCTAATGAGAAAGCAAAATGGCACTTTTTAAGAAAATAAAAATATTCTTTTTGATTTTCACTACAAAAGTTCACCAAAATTCACAGACCGGCATACCAAAAAGGGTTAATTTTACTCTATTTAAATACCTCAATAAATCAGACTTTTTAAAAATTCTCAAAAATTAAGTGTTTTCTCTAAAATATTTTAACATTTTAATTTTCCATTCAAAAGCTCTCGTTTCATCAAGCACTTCTGAGAACCTCATATGACCAGCTTCATCAAACCTCCACACTGCAACACAAAGTGACCTGATGGCCCACATTAGGAGATGACGTTTCAAATGCATAGAAATGTACAATCAATCAGATAAGCTTCACAAAGGATAAAAACAAATGAAGCATCCACTTCTGCCAAAGCACCCACACACATACTTCCCACTGAGAGAATCAGGTGGGAAGAAAAACATAAATATATCAAGAGAGCAAGTTCACCCCAAGGCCCCTTGTAGCAAATGAGAGTTTACTTATCAAGCAAACCAAATCACAGACTTGGAAACATTATACTAGTGAAAGAAGCCAATCACAAAAGACTACATATGACATGATTCCATTTCTATAGAATATCCAGAATAGGCAGATCTTTAGAGACAAAAAGTGTATTAGTGGTTTCTAGGACTGGGGATGGTGTGTGGGGAAGGAGTTGGGGTACCTGGAGGGTAACAGCTAAAAAGTATGGGGTTTCTTTAGGGTTGATGGAATGCGACAATGTCACAACTCTGAATAACGAAAAACTAGTGAATTACATACTCTAAATGGATGAACTAAATAATATGTGAATTGTGTTTTAATAAAGCTGTTAACTGAAGGGCAAAGTAAAAACTTGTTAGACATAAAACACAGACACAAAATAACCAATCACCTACCACAGGAAAATCTGGATCCACAACAAAGGAATGAAGAACACCAAAAATGGCAAGTAAATATGTGGGAAAATATAGAAGACTTCTCTCATTATGTTTTGAAATCCCTTTAAAAGATAACTGACTACTCAAAGCAAAAGTTAATTTGCGGGGGACTACAACATGCGTGTGAGTAAATACATGCCAGTAACACCACAAAAGCCTGGGGTAGCCCAGCCGGGGTGGCTCAGAGGCTGAGCATCCACCCAGGACCCAAGACTCCAGGTCAGGGCAGATGCTCTGGCCGCGGACTTGATCCCCAGTAGGAGCGTGCAGGGGGCAGCTAGTCAGTGATGTCTCTATCTCTCCCTTCCTCTCTAAAAATCAATAAAAATATTTTTAAAATTTTGTGAAGGCTTGGTGTAGGAAAGGTGCAGCATACTACTTTAAGGTTCTTATCCTATATGTAAAGAAGAAGAATATCACTTGAAGGAAAACTGTGGTAAGTTAAAGATGTATACAAAAGCAACAACTATATAACAACCAAGAGTTATAGCTAAGAAGTTAAGAAAAAACATATATGGGATTAAAAAAAATACTCAATCCAAACAAAAGCAGAAAAGAGGGAACAAAGAATGGGTAGGAAAAATAAAAAATAGCAAAAGAGTAGATTTAAAACCAATCATATCAGTAATCACATTAAATGTAAATACTTCTACCACAATTTAAATGCAAAGATTATGTGATTAGAAAAACAAAATGCAACTATATGTAGTCTATGTAAACTATATATTAGAAACCCATTTCAAACATAGACTCAAAAAATGGGAAAAGGTAAGCCATGCTAACCCAAGTCAAACAAGCAAAAAAAGCAGGAGTGGCTACATTATTTTATGACAAAGTAGATATCAGAGCAATAAAATTACCAGGGACATTTCATAATGAGGAAAGACTCCACTGAGGAATTCTAAATGTTTATGCACCTAATAACAAAACTGGCATAATTAAATTAGATGTTAAATCAGAAAGTCATCTGGAAAATCCACACATACTCTCAAACTAAATAACAATTCTAAATACAGTTATGCACCACATAATGACAACTTGGTCAAAGTCAGGCCACATGTATGATGGTGACCCCATAAGACTGTAATAGAGCTGAAAATTCCTATAGCCTAGTGATGTCACAGAAGTCTTGGTGATGCTGGTAGAAACACACCTACTCCACTGCCAGTTGTGGAACAGTGTATACAATTACAGTAGTAGCTACACCACTTAGGTTTGGGTAAGTACACTCTATGATGTTTGCATAACGAAGAAATCACTAAAGACACATTTCTCAGACTGTATCTTGGTCCTAGGCAGCACGTGACTATAATGTATGAGTCAAAATAAATTAAAGGGAAAATTAGGAAGTATTTTGAATTGAATGAAAATGAAAACACAAAATTACCTAACTTTATGGGTTGTAACAAAAGTAGTACTTGAGAGGGAAATTACCGAATATATAACCTGAAAAACGAAGTTCTCAAATCCGTGATCTCAATTTATACCTTAAGTAACTATGGAGAGAAGAACAAATAACATTTAAACAAAAAAAGTAAATAGTAAAGATCAGACAAGAAATCAATACAAAGGTGAAACGAAGAAAACTCAGTAAAATCAAAAGCTTGTTGAGATCAATAAAATCCTGGTAAGCCAAACTCATCAGGAAAAAGAGAAGAAATGCATTACCACTGAAGAATAAAAGAGATGACATTTCTACAGATACTAAAAAGGATGGTATGAGCATATTATGAACAACTTTATTTCAATGAATGGCCAAAGTCCTACATTCCTTGAGAGGCACGAACCGCCAAGTTCACTCAAAAAGAAATGAGTAATTTGAGTATTCATATACACTTTAACCCCTTCCCCAACAATTTTTTTGTTAAAAACGTTTCTTTTTCAGACTAATTTTTTTATTTTGGTTCTATATAGTATTTTTGATGCTGGTTATGAAAACAGTTTGTAACTCGTCTTCTTATAAACCATATTTTTTTACCCTATTTTCTTAGTATACTCGTCGACGACTGAAAAAGAACATTTTGTGAAAACGTGTATACACGTTTCTGCCGGGGAAGGGGTTAAAGAAATTTAATTTATAGTTAAAATCTATCTAGGCCCAGATAGCCCCATTGGTGAATTCCACCAAACATATCCAACATGGATTACTGCTATAAGAATACATCATGACAAAGTGAGATTTACCCCAGGAATGCCAGGTTGGTTTATAATTCTACAAATCAACCAATGTAATTCAGCATTTAATATGAAAAACCATAAAAGTATCTTAATGTAGGAGGAAAAATGTGTTTGACAAAGTCCAACATCTATTCCTTAATAAAAAGTCTCAGCAAACCAGGATAGAAAGGAACTTCCTCGATCTACCCCCACCCCCAAAAAAACCAAACCTACAGCTTATACCAAACTTAATAGTAAAAGCCTCCCTTAAAAATCAGAAACAACATAAAGATGTTCACTCTTACAATTTCCATTCAACACTGTGATGAAAGGGTTAGCCAGTGCAATAGGCAAGTAAAAAAAAAAAAAAAGAAAGATCAGATGGTAAATAAGCACATGAAAACATGTCAACATAATTAGTTATTAGGAAACACAAATTAAAACCATAAAGGGCCACCATGAGATACCTCCTATAGTCTAAATGAAAAAGACTAACTGTTGAGGGCCGCTAGGAAACACTGGGCATCCTTAAATATGTGGCTGAAACCCAGAGCCACGCCCAGGGCGGACCTAATCAAGAGGTTGGGACGCCACTCAGTTTAACCTTCCGGCCCAGTGTTAAGGGGGTGAATCTCATGATGTCGCCAGGAATTCAAGGCCCACCAAGATGTGATGTAACTTCCTGTTATTCGAGTATTTAATAAACTCCTTCAGGTGCGGTGCTGGGGCTCTCTCTCTGCGTCTGTCCCTCCATCAGAGGGCAGACGCCACACCCAGGCCCAGCTTTCACTCTATTTCTGTCTCAGTCTTGTGTTTTGTCATTTTTCCTTAAACCTCGTCGCGTTCTAATCAAGATTTCATCAACCCCCGAGTTCTCTCTCTATGCCCGGTTGCAGGAAGAGAACCCCCTTCCAATAACTAACCACATCAAGGCTAGCTGGGGTGTGGAGCCATCAGAAGAACTCTTAGCAAAGATACTATCAGTTTAAAACAGTTTGGCGTTAAGTTAAACTTACCCACTGATTCCCTCCTAGACCTTAAGCATGCATGAGAAGTGAGAGCTTATGTCCAGAGAGGTGTTCAGGAATGGACAAAGCAGCTTTACAACAGCCAAAACATGGAACCTCACATGTCTGTCAAAGGTGAACTAATAGCAGAATATGAACACAATGAAATATTACTCAGGAATGAAAAGGGATGTACATGGATGCATCTCATAAGCAAGCTGACTGCAAGATAATAGACCCGCCCCCCCGAAGAGTATATACACGATTACATTTATAGAAAATTAAAGAAAATGCAAACTAACCTATAGTGACAGAAAGCAGGTTAGTGTTGCCTAAGGACATAAAAGAAGGAATTACTAAAAGAGAACATTTTTAGAGGTGAAAGATGTGATCACTACAGAAATACAGAAATTATACACTAGTGCACAAAATGTATTTTATAAGGGTTACTGTTTATCATCTTTTAAAATCGAGATAAAATCTACTTGTTTATAATTATTTGAGGATGTACTCTAGAAATGCTGCAAAATAGAACATATAGAGAAATGTTTTTTCTCACTACCTTTAAGTATTTTCAAAATGTTCTATCTTCATTCCTAGTTATTAGCATAGAGCCTAACATTTTAGCTGTAAATTTATTATCAATACCGTTAATACCATCACACACACCCCCTACAAATTATAACATGTATCTCTTCAGAAACAATCTGTTCAGCCAGGGTTTCACCAGGGCATAAATGGCTTTCCTGATGACCGGAAGAGATCACAAATATAGCCTGTTTACACCTTCACCTAATTGAGGTCACTATGCTATTTCTCATAGTCCCTATGGTGGAGTAATCCGACTCTTTTCCTTATCTCCACACCAGTATCTGGTCCAAACATTTTTATGTACAGCACAAGGAAAGATGTGAAAGAAAAGAAACACAACCAGGCTGAGTTTACTCAAAAGTCAATTACCTAGTTAGCTCTTTCCTGCTTTCTGCTGTCGCAAGCTCTAGACCAGGGGTGGGCAACCCCTGGCACGCGTGCCAAACATGGCACGCCAGTAACTTTTGCTGGCACTTGAAACCCTCTCTTATAATCTTCCATTTACAATTTTGTTCTTAATATCGACTTTTTTATTTTTCAGATAAATTCAGTGTAGGTGCATCTTAGATAAATAATTTTACATAACAAGTTATCTTAAAGACCATAGACATGGATTGACGAGAGAGGGGAAGAGCAATTTCTATGCCTCTCTGCCTTAACTCTCCCTGCCTTCCTAGATCCGACCAGTGTTTTGGTTTCATCCACATACACTTGTGAATCTTTGTTCTCAGTGATGAATTTTGTTAAGTCTCCTAATAGGAGTAGCCTGACGGATGAAAGTAGTAGCTCGTGCATAACTCTGAAGGTCACGAAGTATAAACCTGATGTAAAATCTCTGTCATCAGTGATGCAGCAGTAAAAGTCCCACTGATAATATCAAACAGAGTCATAAAGTTTTCTGTCGGACTATCAGTGTACATGTATACGTTAAAAAATAAATGTATTTTTCATCATCATATACTGTGTTTTTGTCGCTCGAATTAATTTTATTTCTTCAAGGTTCTTCACATACGTACACCTCAAGAGATATCAAGTAGGCGTAACATGTTCTCAAAAAATTAGGGTTGGCATGCAGACAAATTTTGAGTCAGAGATTTTGCTGGTTTTGGCATGCATTCACAAAAAGGTTGCCCACCCCTGCTCTAGACTGTTTGGCTCAGTGGCTAGAGTATAGGCCCATGGACTGAAGATGCCAGTCAGCGCACATGCAGGAGGCAACCAATCAATGTGTCTCTCTTATATCGATGTTTCACTCTGTCTCTCCTCCTCACTTCTACTCTCTCTAAAAATCACTGGAAAAATATCCTCGGGTTACGATTAACAAAAAAAAAATAAAAGTTTTCCTGCAGCTGTACAATGGGAGAGGTGGGACTTCTTTCACTACTTTTGAATCCCTAAACCTTAAAAAGCAAAAGATAAACATAAAAAGACAACAGCAAATCAATTTTCATTTGCCGGAAGCCTTCTTTTCTTTAATTCTAGGATTTGGGTTTTTTGGGAGGTAGTGGTGGTGATGAAAAGGTCAAAGGTAATGATTAAATAAATTTTAGGGTGAGATGAGAAAATTCTAAATCATAAAACAATTGGAAACAATTGGACTAACTGCTCTGCATTCATCATTCTTATGTTGCTTTCTGCTGTAAAGCAGGAGAGGCCAGCAAGATTGTTGTTTCTGATTCTAAATTTAAAATGTGTTCATTCATATACAATAAAAAGTACAGCAAAACTTAATGCAAATACTTGTTAAACTAAAGGTCAAATTATATACTCAAGTACAGAACTTTAAAAAGTTTGATTTATCTGCATGCTACACATATCCTGATTCTTATTAAAGAACAATATACAGTATGGAGTTGCCTCAAAAAATTAAAAATGAAACTCCCATTTGACCCAGTTATCCCACTTATAGGAACATAACATAAGAAACCTGAAGTACCAATCAGAAAGAATGTATGCACCCCTATGTTCACAGCAGCACAATTTACAATAGCTGATTTGGAAACAGCCCAATTGCCCATCAGCAGATGAGTGGCTAAAAAAAGCTGTGGTAGCCCTAACCGGTTTGGCTCAGTGAATAGAGTGTCGGCCTGCGGACTCAGGGGTCCCAGGTTCGATTCCGGTCAAGGGCATGTACCTTGGCTGCGGGCACATCCCCAGTAGGAGGCGTGCAGGAGGAAGGTGATCCATGTTTCTCACTCAACGATGTTTCTAACTCTCTATCCATCTCCCTTCCTCTCTGTAAAAAATCAATAAGATATATTTTTTTAAAAAAGGCTGTGATACATCTACACCATGGAATACTATGCAGCTGTAAAAAAGAAAGAACTCTTACCCTTTGGTACAGCATGGAAGGACCTAGAGCATATTATGCTAAGCGAAAGAAGCCAGCCAGAGAAAGACAAGTATCACAAGGTCGCACTCATATGTGAAATCTGATTAGCAAAATAAACTGTAGAAGAAAATAGACGCAGAGACATAGAAGCATGGAGCAGACTGGAATCTCAGAGAAGATAGAAGTGGGTCGGTGAGAAGAGATCAACCAAAGAACTTGTACTATAGACATGCATAACCCATGGACACTGACAATAGGGTGGAGAAGGCCTGGGGCAGGGGCGAACTAGAAGGGATCAATGGGGAGGAAAAATGGATCCATGTAATACTTTCAACAATGAAGATTTTTTTAAAAACACACACAGGAAGAACCAAGATGGTGGCATAGGTAAACACTTATACTTGCTGCCTCTCACAACCACATCAAAATAACAGCTAAAAGGCAGAACGACCACCCAGAACCGCGGGAAGGCTGGCTGAGTGGAAGTTCCACAACCAGAGGTGAAGAAAGTGCATTGAGACTGGTAAGAGGTGTGGAGGCGCGGAAAGTGCTGGCACCTGGATGTGTTGCTCTTTTTATTGGGAGGGAGACAGAAGCTCCCGCTTGCTCTGAACTCCAGTTCCGGGCGAGACTCTGGGGGACCCAGACACATACGGGGAGAAACTGGACTGTCTGGCATCAGGACAGGAACGTGAGGGCAGCTTTCTCTCAGAGGTGCTCGCAGCTATCACTGTTTCTGTGCGTGTGCGCAGGACGCAGAGACCCGGGGACCCCTCCGGTGCAGGGCTGACTGGCAGCCATTGCTGTTTACTCCACCCAGGTGATTCCCAGAGACCCGTCACACCCAATTTACAACCCCACCCAAGCTGTGTGCATCGGCTTTTGCATATGAATGGCCTGTCCTTTCTCCACCTAAAACCTGTCAAACTGCCACTGGGTCAGAGAGCCCCAGAGCTTCCAAAAGAAGGCCCAAGAGCAGCAGCAGCAGCCTGCCTTGCTTCACAGTTGGGTCTTGTCTGGGTTTGGAAGAGGAGGAATCTGCAGATCTCTCTGTAGCTCCTGCTGGGTGGCCCCAGACAGTGGCTGACCTTGCACCTCCTTGGAGATCCAAGAGTCAGTGTACCCAGGGGTCAGTGTGAGACCATCCAGATTACAACTCTTCACATCCATAAGAGACACACTCGGGGGGAAGACTCAGTGAGCACCAAAGCCCCACTGAAGTCCTGCCCCATAAGGGTGTCCCCTGCACAACCGATCTTCTAGTGTAGACAAAGCTGATCATCAAAGCCAATTGGCCTGGAGGTCAATTCCTCCCAGTGATACCAACAGCAATCAAGGCTTAACTACAAGACTGTGCAAACAGCCCACAAAGGGGTGCATCAAGGAAGTCCACCTCGGGTGACTGGGGAGGCTGAGCCACTGGGCCCTATAGAAAACCTACCACACAAGGCCACTCTATCAACACAAGGAGACTTAGCAGCTACCCAGTACATAGAAACAAACACAGGGAAGCAGCCAAAATGTAGAGACAAAGAAACAAGTCACAAATGAAAGAAATGGATGAAAGCAAAATACTGAATATAGAGTTAGAAACCATGGCTATAAGGTTACTCGAGAATCTTCTAGAAACCTCCAAGAAATTTAGTGAGACCCTCAAGGATATGAAAAAGGACCAATCAGAAATTAAGTATACACTGACAGAAATAAATGGCTTTCCTGTTAGGTTCACTTGTTGAGATCCAACAGCAGACGAGAGGATCACAAGAATCAAGGCAAGGATTTGAAATATGAAGAAGCAAAAAACACCCAAACAGAAAAGCAAAAGGAAAAAAGAATCCAAAAATATGAAGATAGTGTAAGGAGCCTCTGGGACAACTTCAAGCGTACCAACATCCGAATTATGGGGGTGCCAGAAGAAGAGAGAGAAAGATATTGAAAACCTATTTGAAGAAATAATGACAGAAAACTTCCCCTACCTGGTGAAAGAAATAGACTTACAATTCCAGGAAATGCAGAGAGTCCCAAACAAGAGGAATCCAAAGAGGTCCACACCAAGACACATCATAATTAAAATGCCAAGAGCAAAAGACAAAGAGAGAATCTTAAAAGCAGCCAAGAGAAAAACAGTTAGTAACCTACAAGGGAATGCCCATAGGACTGTCAGCTGATTTCTCAACAGAAACTATGTAGGCCAGAAGGGAGTGGCAAGAAATATGCAAAGGGATGAATAGCAAGACCTACAACCAAGATTACTTTATCCAGCAAAGCTATCATTCAGAATTGAAGGTCAGATAAAGAGCTTCACAGACAAGAAAATGCTAAAGGATTTCATCACCACCAAACCATATGAAATGCTGAAGGGTATTCTTTAAGATGAGGAAGAAGAAGAAAAAGGTAAAGATAAAGAATTATGAACAACAAAGACATATCTATCAACAAGTGAACCTAAAAATCAAATGAATAAAAAAACCTGATGAGCAGAACAGGTGAATGTAATAGAATCAGGGGCAAGGAAAGGGAGCAGACTGACAATTCTCGGAGTGAAGGGGTTGTGGAGGGTGTGGGAAGAGACTGGACAAGGAGTTTACACCTATGGACAAGGTCAGTGGGGCGGGTGGAGGCCTGGAGTGGGAACTGGGTGAAGGGGAGCTATGGGGGTGGGGGGGGGGGGACATCTGTAATAATCTGAACAATAAAGATTAAAACACACACACACAATCCATCAGTAATTAAAAAGTCTAATTTCTAAAGCATTATTTCATATAAAACTATAGGGCCTGGATAAAGGAGAGGGAATTAGGAAGAGATAATCAGGACATATTTACCTGACAAAATCACAACTGGAAGCAAAACAAACTGCCAGTGAAAGCAAAGCAAAGCTAAAAAGTGCGTTTTAAAGATGATACTGTCACTGAGACAAAATAATGTCCTTATGCTAATTTTCCGTGATCATGTTATCAATAAAATTAATTCTGAAAATACTGTACACCTTTCAAAATGACTCAAGTTACCATTACTTAGTTTAACTATTGGGATTAAGTAAATTTTGTGAAAGTTCCCCCATCTAGGGAACCTGGTTGCTATGTACTAAATGTATTTATATTTGTATAGGACATTTTCGGTTGTAGCTATTTTTTTTTGTAGCTATTTTTTAAAACTAGGTCTTGACTTCACAAAAGTTTTCATATAACATCTATTTAGAAACCAACTCTGAGGTTCACTATTAATCTCTATTTTCATTGAGAACTTATCTATTGTCAAAGTTCGTGTTCCAGTAAGTGATTAATGTAACAAATCCTCTTTTTAACAAAACATCCCAATTCATCCTGAGAAACATCTTCTCTCATAAAATTCATTATTAGGCCAGAATTCTGAAAATGCTAACATGCAATCCTAAAACTTCCAATCCTAAATCTTCCTAAAACTTTATAAAATGGAATGAGCTAAGAGGGAAAGACCATCTGGAACTTCACTCCTGAAGAATCCTATATAATAAAAGGCTAATATGCAAATCAACCAAACAGCGGAACAATGGGTCACTATGATGTGCATTGACCACCAGGGAGCAGATGCTCAACGCAGGGGCTGGCCCCTTGTGGTCAATGCACTCCCACAGGGGTAGTGCTGCTCAGCCAGAAGCCCTGAGCCTGGCTCATGGCTGGTGAGCGCAGGCTGGGCTGAGGGACCTCCCCCATCCCCACTCCACAGTGCACAAATGTTGTGCACCAGGCCGCTCTATCAGATAAAATTCTAGTATCTAAATTATTCATCAGTTCAAAAAAGTCTGTAGCCTACCTCTTGAAAATCCTCTCCTAAGAGAATTAACAACCATTATGAGTCCTAATTCAGCTACAAAATTTCTAAGAAAAATATAGACTTCGTGATCTTGTCAATTTTAACCCACCTTTACCTCCTTAAGCCATAGTCTTTGTCTTGAAAGGTCCTCTATAGCAGCGGTCACCAACCTTTCAGACCTCACAGACCACCAGTGGTCCGCAGACCACCGGTTGGTGACCGCTTCTCTATAGTCACTGCTTTACAAACCTTTTGAGATACCTGTTTCCAAAACCTTAAGCCAGCCGCACAAAGAGAATGGAATTCCAGAGGGAGGCATTCTTTAGTTCTCCTGAAAGGTCACCTTTTTAAAACAAACGGTGCTTCAGGATACTTTTTTAATTGATTTCAGAGAGGAAGTGAGAGGGAGAGAGAGAAACATCAATGATGAGAGAGAATCATTGATTGGCCACCTCCCACATGCATCACACTGGGATCCAGCCAACAACTCGGGCATGTGACCTCCTGATTCATCGGCCAGGCATTTTATATTGCAGTATCACTGACATACATTATATTATTACCATTATTAGTTTCAGGTGTACAGCATAACAATTCACTATTCGTATATACAGTATTGTGAAATGATCATCACTATATTGTATGTAGTTAACAACTGTCATCATACATAGGTATCAATTTTTTTTCTTGTGATGAGAATACCTAAGATTTCTTGGCAACATATGACTATGCAAGGGTCCCCTTTTCTGTCTGATTGCTATGGATGGATGTCTAGGATGGCTTTACAGATGATAGCACCATTACTGGAGGAAAAACTAAAGAGAAACAACAGACAGTACTGTGACACTGGAAAAGATCAGAGTCTACGGCAACTCTGCTCTATAAACTTGGGTTAGGAATGTAGCTTTAAGCCTGTCTGTTACCTGTAAATGGGAATATATCTATGTATACATCATAGACTCTTAGGGTTAAATGAGACCATGCATGAAATGGATTTAACATAGTAACTGCATTATGATCACACCTATTAAATGTTGGCCCTTACAAGCATTCCCATTGGATTGGATGAAGATCACCAACAAAGTCTTTGATGAACCATGTCCCACTGGCATTCGTGTTATCTAATGAAGTTCCTCTGGGCCTGTGTTACACTGACAGCACCTAGCTAACTCAGGAAAGTTGTTAAAAAATGCTAAGCATGAAAAATGTCCAAGGTACAGCTGGTCTATTAGAACTAAGCATTGCCTTGGGGCATGACCCAAGTACTAACTGTTTCAGTAATATAAATGTTTCAAAAAAAAAAGATGGACCAAAGTCATTCTTTTTTTTTTTTTTTTTTTTTAGTCCTCACCAGAGGATATTTTTTCCATTGGTTTTTAGAGAGAGTGGAAGGGAGAGGGAGAGACAGAGAAACAATTTGAGAGAGACACATTGATTGGTTGCCTCCCACATGCCCCCAACCATGGCTAGGAGCCTGCAACCAAGGTCTGTGCCCTTAACCAGAATCGAACCCAGGACCCTTCAGCCTGCAGGCCAGTGCTCTATCCGCTGAACCAAACAGGCTCGGGCCAAAGTAATTCTTTTAAGTGACATAACAAGGACTAGGCAGGAAGATCCTGAGGGCTGTAGTACACCTGTAGCAAATCCCGCGCACTGCTGCATCCCCACGTCCCGCCCGCCACCATCGCCATCATGCCCAAGAGAAAGGCTGAAGGGGATGCTAAATGAGTTAAAGCCAAGGTGAAGGACGAACCACAGAGAAGACTCACCAGGTTATCTGCTCAACCTGCTCCTCCAGAGCCAGAGCCCAAGCCTAAAAAGGCCCCTGCAAAGAAGGGAGAGAAGGTACCAAAAGGGAAAGGCGAAGCTGATGCTGGCAAGGATGGGAATGACCCTGCAGAAATGGAGATGCCAAACAAACAGGCACAGAAAGCTGCAGGTGCGGGAGATGCCAGTGAAGTGTGTGCATTTTGGATAGTTGTGCCGTTCTGGTGACTACACAGTCCGAAATACTACTTTTTATCAAGTTTTATAAAAATGCAGAATTTTGTGTTACTTTATTTAAAGCTATGTTGTTAGCACACAGAACACTTCATTCTTATTTTGGGGGGAAGGACATATAATACTAATAGAATGTCTCCATGGACCAAAGTCATTCTTTTTTTTTTTTTTTTTTTTTAGTCCTCACCAGAGGATATTTTTTCCATTGGTTTTTAGAGAGAGTGGAAGGGAGAGGGAGAGACAGAGAAACAATTTGAGAGAGACACATTGATTGGTTGCCTCCCACATGCCCCCAACCATGGCTAGGAGCCTGCAACCAAGGTCTGTGCCCTTAACCAGAATCGAACCCAGGACCCTTCAGCCTGCAGGACTGGCATGGGGGCACAAATACCTCCCCCTTTTAGTTTTGAGAAACTTCCTCTTGGTTCCAGGGAGGAGGGATCTCTTGATGTTGACACACAATAGCTATCGTGGCACAAACACCTTGTTGTGTGGGAAAACTAAAATTCGTTTTTAAGTCCTTTCCTCCCTCTCCACTTTAAGTATAGACTTTGGCTCTCTTTAAGCCCAGAGACCTATTGGGACCTGACCCCCCCAAAAATTGGTTTCCAGTATGTTGGGCAACCTGGACTTTGCAATGTCACCACTGAGATGGCCTCCCTCAGAAGAGCAGCAGCCCTAACCGGTTTGGCTCAGTGGACAGAGCATCGGCCTGCGGACTGAAGGGTCCCAGGTTCGATACTGGTCAAGGGCATGTACCTTGATTGTGGGCACATCCCTAGTAGGGGGTGTGCAGGAGGCAGCTGATCGATGGATGTTTCTCTCTCACCGATGTTTCTAACTCTCTATCCCTCTCCCTTCCTCTCTGTAAAAAATCAATAAAATATGTTAAAAAAAAAAAAAAAGAGCAGCAGTTCCTTTTAAGGTTGTGGATCTACCGATTGATGTGCTCTGCCATTCATTTCATTTCCTGAAAGTCGGGGTTGGCTTGTGAAAAGTTGTTAAACAACATGCTCAATGTGAAATGTCTACCCTCACTCTAGCCCAGCCGTGGGCAAACTACGGTCCGTTTGAAATGAATGAAACTAAAAAAAAAAAAAAAGGCTGTACTCTTTTATGTAATGATGTTTACTTTGAATTTATGTTAATTCACACAAACACTCCATCCATGCTTTTGTTCCGGCCCTCCGGTCCAGTTTAAGAACCCATTGTAGCTCTCGAGTCAAAAAGTTTGCCCACCCCTGCTCTAAACTCTCCCTGTTCTGAGCATCAGAGGAAGACTTCATTGGGTTTTATAGTGGCTTTCTGATTTTGGTAGTTCACTGAAGAAGGGAGTTTGAAAATTGTTGTATACTGTTAACGATTGGCTGCCCTGGTCCTGCCTGAAATACCATGATTGTTTAGGAAAAGTGTCTTTAATAAAGCTAGATACAGTGTGGAAAAACACACACACTAACAAAGAAGGACCCTCCTCTTCTATACTAGGTGTTCTAAGAAAAAGCCCTTATCTGAAACATCCTCAACAGGAGATGAACTGAATCTAGTATTTTGGTCAGTCTACAATGAATTTCTTAGACTGGGATATCAGGAACAAGGATTTGTTACCCACACCTGAAGGACTGCGAAATAAAAACATTAACTATAACTTCAATAAGGAAACTGTTTAGCTACACATAAACTCTACAATGCCAAAACATGTTAAAAGATAAAGCTTTCCGCCCTAACTGGTTTGGCTCAGGGGACAGAGTGTCAGCCTGTGGATTGAAGGGTCCCAGGTTCGATTCCGGTCAAGGGCATGTACCTTGGTTGCAGGCACTTCCCCAGTAGGGGGTGTGCTGGAGGCAGCTGATCCATGTTTCTCTCTCATCGATGTTTCTAACTCTCTATCCCTCTCCCTTCTTCTCTGTGGAAAATCAATAAAATATATATTTTTTTAAAAAAAGATAAAGCTTTCCTATTCAGATACTCTGAAATGTATAAATATCTCTGAATATATCTTGGGAGGTGAGACATTACAAATAAATCATTTTCTATGTATTTTTAGACAATTTGGTACTGTGATAGCTAAGGGTCATTTTATTATCTACACTAATAAAAGAGAAACATGGTAATTGGCGTACGACCACTACCCTTCCCATTGGCTAATCAGCGAGATATGCAAATTAACTGACAGCCAAGATGGTGACCCGCAGCCAGGCAACTTAAACTGAACATGAAGCTTGCTTGCTTCAGCGCCTGCCGCTGCAGACCTCTGATCCGGCAGTTTGAAACTTAGTAACATATAGAAGCTAAAAAAAACTCCAGAAACCTGCTTTCAGCCAGCTGGGATCTCAGAGCTGGAGTCAGAGCTGGAGTTATACATTGTTTCGATTACCTACTTTCAGGAGCGGAGGCCTAAGAGCTGGAGCCTCAGAGTTAAAGCTGGCCCAGAATTAAAAAAAAAAAGAAAAGAAAAAAGGAGCGGTTGGGAGCTTCCGTCACCCGCCAGCTTGAAAACAGCCCTCAGCCCCTCACCCAGACTGGCCAGGCGCCCCAGTGGGGACCCCCACCCTGAAGGGTGTGTGACCAGCTGCAAACAGCCCTCAGCCCCTCACCCAGACTGTCCAGGCACCCCAGTGGGGACCCCCACCCTGATCCAGGACACCCTTCAGGGCAAACCAGCCAGCCCCACCCATGCACCAGGCCTCTATTCTATATAGTAAAAGGGTAATATGCCTCCCAGCACTGGGATCAGCAGAGCCAAGAGGCCTCCCAGCACCGGGATCAGCGTGACAGGGGGCAGCGCCCAAACTCCCTGATCGCCCTGCAGCTCTGTGTGTGACAGGGGGTGGGGCCACTACCTCCCTATCCGCCCTGCTGTTTGTGACAGAGGAAGGCGCCCCAACCTCCTGATCAGCCCTGCTCTGTGCCTGATACGGGGGAGCTCCCCAACCTCTGATCACCCTGCAGCTCTGTGTGTGACAGGGTGCGGCGCCCCAACCCCCTGATCAGCCCTGCTCTGTGTGTGACAGGGTGCGGCGCCCAACCCCCTGATCGGCCCTGCTCTGTGTGTGACAGGGTGCGGCGCCCCAACCCCCCCCCCCCACGGGAGCTGCTCTGTGTGTGACGGGGTAGAGCCATAACCTCCACATTGGCCCTTCCCTGAGTGTGAGAGTGGTGGTGTCCCAAATCCCTGATCGGCTCTGCTCTGTGGGTGATAGAGGGCAGGGCCCAACCCCCTAATCCGCCCTGCTCTGTGTGTGACAGGGGGCGGTGCCCCAACTCCCCTATCAGCCCTACTCTCTGAATGACAGGGGAGAGCTCCTCAACCCCCTGATGGGCCCTGCTTTGTGCGTGACAGGGGGTGGCGCCGCAACCTCCCCATCGACCCTGCCTTGACTGTGACAGGGGGCAGTGCCCCAACCCCCCAATCAGCCCTACCTTGAGCGTGACTGGGGGTGGCATCACAACCTCCCAATCGCCCTGCTCTGTGCAGGACAGGGGGCGGCGCCCCAACTCCCCAATCGCCCCTGCTCTGAGCCCGACCAGGGGCTGCACCTAGGGATTGGGCCTGCCCTCTGCCACCCGGGAGCAGGCCTAAGCCAGCAGGGCGTTATCTCCGAGGGGTCCCAGACTACGAGAGGCACAGGCCAGGCTGAGGGACCCCCCCTTCTCCCTGAGTGCACAAATTTTGTGCACCGGGCCTCTAGTCCTATCTAATAAAAGAGAAACATGGTAATTGGCGTACGACCGCTACCCTTCCCATTGGCTAATCATCGAGATATGCAAATTAACTGCCAGCCAAGATGGCGGCCGGCAGCCAGGCAGCTTGAAACTAACATGAGTCTTGCTTGCTTCAGTGACTGAGGACTCCAACGTTTCCCACCTGCCTTGCTGGCCTCTGAGCCTGCAGTTTAAGAAACATTGTAACAAATATAGAAGCTAAACAAAACCCCAGAAACCAGCTTTCATCGAGCTGGGATCTCAGAGCTGGGGTTATACATTGTTTCGATTATAGAACCAAAACAAACCAGATACCTGCTTTCAGGAGCGGAGGCCTAAGAGCTGGAGTCTCAGAGCTAAAGCTGGCCCAGAATAAAAGAGAAAAAAAAGAGCGGTTGGGAGCTTCAGTCGAACTAAAAACAGCCCTCAGCCCCTCACCCAGGCTTGCCAGGCACCCAAGTGGGGACCCCCAACCTGATCCAGGACACCCTTCAAGGCAAACCAGCCGGCCCCCACACGTGCACCAGGCCTCTATCCTATATAGTAAAAGGGTAATATGCCTCCCAGCACCGGGATCAGCGGAGCCACAAGGCCTCCCAGCACTGGGAAAGGGTGACAGAGGGCATCGCCCAAACCCCGATTGCCCTGCAGCTCTGTGTGTGACAGGGGGCAGGGCCACAACCTCCCTGTCCGCCCTGCTCTGTGTGTGACAGGGGGCGGCGCCCCAACCCCCTGATGGGCCCTGCTCTGCAAGTGACAGGGGGCAGCGCCCCAACCCCCTGATTGGCCCTGCTCTGTGCGTGACAGGTGGTGGCGCCTCAACCTCCCCACCGACCCTGCCTTGAGTGTGACAGGGGGTGGTGCCCCAACCCCCCAATCGGCCCTACCCTGAGCGTGACTGAGGGTGGCATTGCAACCTCCCAATCCGCCCTGCTCTGTGCATGACGGGGCGGCGCCCCAACTCCCCAATCGGCCCTGCTCTGAGCCTGACCAGGGGCTGCACCTAGGGATTGGGCCTGCCCTCTGCCACCCGGGAGCAGGCCTAAGCCAGCAGGTTGTTATCTCCTGAGGGGTCCCAGACTGCAAGAGGGCACAGGCCGGGCTGTGCAAATTTTTGTGCACCGGGCCTCTAATTTATTATAAATTGCCAAAGCTACACAAATCACAGTATTTTAGAAGCAGAGGAAACACAGAAATCATCTAGTTCTGGAAATTTCACAAAACTTAAAATATTAATTGCAACACACATTTTAAAATCCAAACTCAGCGTAGATATCTATCTGCACATATATAGTGTCTTGCAATGTGGTTATTTTTAAAGTTTTTATTCACAATATAACTGCAGTAGCAGAGACTGTGTACAATTAGACTTTTCAGAAGTCTAGGCACTGAGATTCCCTTTGCCAAAACAGAAATATTTGAAACATGATTGCATTACACAAAATTGCATCCCAAAATTCAATTGGGATAGCTACATTCCACAAACCTTACAACAATCCTTCAATACAGAAAACACCAATGAAGAATTTTATGTTGCCAAGATTCACCAAGATCAGGAGTGATCAGTTCTTAGTATAGGATTCTGATGGGTTTTTGTGTAAGATTTATAGTCTTAAATCTATAGGAAAGGTTAGGTAGACAAGAAGAGAGACGTTGCATTATCAGGCAAATAATGTGAAGCCAAAGGGGGAAAAAATCTGAAAAGGTAGAAAACCAAGGGGCAAAGAACACACCACCTACTTCCCCTTATCATCACTCCAATTCTGAACACCAATATAAAATTACCCATTATAAATACATATTATTGATGCATACCAAAAGGACTTGTCGAAATGAGCTGATAGATTACTATCATACATTTTGTCCCAGAGTACCCAACAACAAATGGACGTCATGCGACTTCCTTAATTTTCCTAATTGGAGAAGAAATGTGAAATAAACGAAAGCAGAATCTATATATTAGAACATGAACGCTGAACATCTAATGACATATCCTATACTGACTCTACCCAGGGGACAAGTCCTTCCACTGCACTCCTGCCTTGGGAGAGTCAATTATTCACCAACTCACTGCTTCCCACCACTGATTAAAAGTGGCACTCAATGTTCTTTCGAAGAACTGTGTAGCCTTGGCCAGTGTGGCTCCATGGTTAGAGCGCCATCCCGTGCACCAAAAGGTTGCTGGTTCCATCCCAGGTCAGGAGGCGTGCGTGAAGCAACCAATCAATGTTTCTATCTCCCTCTCCCTTCCTTTCTTTCTAGACTCAATAAAAAGGCATATCCTCTAGTGAGGATAAAACAAAAAAAGAAGAACTGTGTAATTTTCTGAATAAGTCAAGCAATGAGCAACACTTCAAGAATCTGATTTTAAGGCAGTCAGCATACACTACATATTCTCAGCCTACTTTTAAGGATATATTTAACCAAGAGACAGAATGAAAGAGAAACATCAGAAGCATAATAAACCAACTAATCTATACGGGCACATGTCAACTTTTCACACCATAGCAGATCTGATTAGGCCAATAATCTGGGGTAATTGCATCCCCTCTTCTCATTCAAATGGCCCTGGAGGAGGAGGCGCTCTCTCCAAAACAGCCAAGGTGCAAGGGAAAGAATCACAAGAATGCAGTGAATAATGTGTCCGTTCAATTAAGCTACCTTTCTATTTCTTCTCTTCTACTGAGTGTGGAATCAACTAAGTCACTAGGCTTGTCTGAGCCTGGGCGTTTTTCACCTGTGAGATGAATAACGGGTCTCTCTCAGGATTGAGTGTTACAGTGGGAAAGTGCATATAAAATGGGCATGTAAAATGTAAAGTACTGTGCGAATATATGGTATTGGAGGATATCATCTTAAAATTTAAATCTAAATATTCAAATGGCTGGTGCTCAAGTATTTGTCCATTCACCAGTCATAATATAAAGATTACCTCATGTACTAATTATATGTTTATTCACTAGTAATATTAAAAGAAATCAGTCATGTCTTTAGAATGATTAGTCATTCAATCTAATACACACTCTATTGCAAAAACAATTAACATTACCAACAGGTGAATGAATACTGCTTATACTATGTATTCTGTGCCAGGTCCTATGCCTAGTATGCTACACTCATTTTATCCTTACAGTGCCCACCTCCTGTGAAGTTATCCATACATGAAACATGAAAGCACAAGCTCAAGTAGCATGCCCAAGGTCACAAGGTTAGTGAGTGACAGAGAGGGCTGATGTGACCCAAAGTCCTGGCTCTCAACTACTCTCCAATATGGCCATAATTGTAAAATGCACACCAAATTTTGAAGACTTATGAAAAAAAGAATGTGAGATATCTCACTGCAAGTTTATAATGATTACATGTTGAAATATTTTTTATAAAATGTATTCTTAAAGTTATTTTACCTGCTTCTTTTTATATTCTTACTGTGGCTACTAGAAAGTTTAAATTTACATGTGGCCTTGCAATGCATTTACTTATTCTGGACAGCACAGATTTAGAATATCATACAGGATATTTTACAAATACAAAGAGCACAAAACAATTTTAAATTTACAAACAACATGTTTAGAGTACAGATACTTTCCAATCACAATAGCTGTTCTAATATCAAGTTAATGTAACCAATATAAACAAAACTTCAAAATCCCTTAGTGTAGCCCTGACCGGTTTGGCTCAGTGGATAGAGCGTTGGCCTGCGGACTAAAGGGTCCCGGGTTCGATTCCGGTCAAGGGCATGTACCTTGGTTGCGGGCACATCCCCAGTGGGGGGTGTGCAGGAGGCAGCTGATCGATGTTTCTAACTCTCTATCCCTCTCCCTTCTTCTCTGTAAAAAATCAATAAAATATATTTTTTTTAAAAAATCCCTTAGTGTAAAAATATAGTTCCACTTATTTAAATTTCAATATTTCAGAATTTTTTTTAAATGTCCTATTATGAAAATTGGCCTTTCCAACTACAAGTGATACCAAGTCATCCACACTATAGAAATTACACACACAAATACATCATGCTACCAATCAGAATATTCTAGTGAGTCATTGCTTCTCAGTGTGTACTAGTATATTAAATGGCATGAATACTACTTGAAGCGGAATCACACTGCTTATTTTGTAACTTGCTTCTTTCTATTATGATATTATCTTTTATTACATAGTCTTCCTGAATCTTTTTTTTAATTTTGAAATATAGATTCATAGGAAGTTGCAAAAATAGTACGAGGTCCCATATAATTATCATCCAGTTTCCTGGAAATGATTTCATCTTCTTGATTATAGAACGATATCAAAACCAGGTAGCTGGCCCTAGCCGGTTTAGCTCAGTGGAGAGAGCACCGGCCTGCGGACTGAAGGGTCTCAGGTTCGATTCCGGTCAAGGGCATGTATCTTGGTTGTGGGCACATCTCCAGTAGGGGGTGTGCAGGAGGCAGCTGATTGATGTTTCTCTCTCATCGATGTTTCTAAGTCTCTATCCCTCTCCCTTCCTCTGTTAAAAAAATCAATTAAAAATATTTTTTAAAAAAACAACCAGATAGCTGACATTGGTACTCTGTGAGTGTACATAGGTCTTTGCCATCTTATTACACACATAGATTCACGTAACCATTACCACAATTAAGATACAGATCTATTCACAACCACAAAGATCTCTCTTGTTACCCCTTATAGTCACACTCGTCTCCCTGCTCCCCACAAGCCTAAACCCTGGTAACCACCAACCAGTTCTCTTTGGGTGCTTTGTCATTTCAAGAATGTTAATGGACCCTCTCATATGTGCCCTTTAGAGATTGGCTTTTTTCACTCAGAATAATACCCCTGAGACCCATGACAGTTTTATGTGTCAATAGTGCTCCTTTTTAATCACTGAGTAGTACTCGATAGAATGAATGTACCATTCACCTACTGAAGGACAGTTAGGTTGTTTCCAGTTTTCGACTACTATACACAAAGATGCCACAAACAGGTTTTATGTGAATGTAAGTTTTTACTTCTCTGGGATAAATACCACGAGTGCAAATGCTAGGTCAGATGATAGGTGTATGTTTAGTTTTGTAAGAAGCTGCAGAACTGTTTTCCGGAGTAGTTGTACTTTTTTACATCCCGTTCCCAATGTAGGTGAGATCTCAAAACATTTTCGAGAGATGCAAAATATTCATGGCTATTCCATACTGTTTAAACAACTCCCTGCTGATTCCTATATTGGTGATTTTCAATTTGTTATAATAAGACCACAATTAATATACCTGTATATACACAAAAATGTTTACATGCAGATCACACAAATTCCTAGAATTGGGTCACAGGTACAAATATTTTAAAGAAATTTGATACCAACCACCATACATAATAGCCTTCAGAAAACATACATCAACTTACCCACCTGCCGAAGGTCTGTGAGAGACTGTCCATTTTCCAACTTCACCAAATTTTTTTTTAATATTTGACTTGCTAAAAACTGTTAATTTTTTTGTATTCGAGAAATGGTAAGGTTACACATTTCTCATCTTTTCTAACGATTTGTCGGTCTCTTATGAATTACCTGTTTCTGTTCATTGGCAACATTTTATTGGAATGTGGATTTACTGATTATAAAAGACCTAGTTCTGTTTCTCTAGCATAGTTCTGTTTCTCAGAGTCCCGCCCAAACAAGGTCAGTGGATTCGAGAGTCTGCAACCCCTTCTGATTGAAAAAAAACCGCGCATCCAGTTGCAGCCCGCCTGGCGTGCGCCCCCGTACCTCTGTTCTTGGCGCCTCTGCACTTCCTACTCAGTCTCAATGCTCTTGTTTCTTTCCTTCCAGTTGTAGAACTTCCACTTGGCCAGCTTTCCTATGGTTCTGAATGATACCTGTTTTGTCTTAGAGTTTGTAGTTTCAGTGTTGTTGTGGGAGGCAGCACACACAGGTCTATACCTTAAGCCTCCATCTTGGTTCTTGAGAATTTGCATTTTTATATGTTCCTGGGTAACTGTGATGCTGCTCATGTGGGGAGCGCACTTTGAGAACTGCTGGTTTCGATGGCCAGCCAGGCTTCTTACTGAAGCTGGTTGATAGTATTTGGTGTTTGTTATGGCAAATAATGCCTAGACATTCAAAGTGGGTTTTTAAAATACATATACCTGAAATGCAATGCAAGTGCTAGTAATGGGAGACAATAGCTGCTTTTAGAATGTAAATAAGATACCAGGTTAACCCCTTCCCCAACAATTTTTTTGTTAAAAATGTTTCTTTTTCAGACTAATTTTTTTATTTTGGTTCTATATAGTATTTTTGATGCTGGTTATGAAAACAGTTTGTAACTCGTCTTCCTATAAACCATATTTTCTTACCATATTTTCTTAGTATACTCGTCGACGACTGAAAAAGAACATTTTGTGAAAACGAGTATTACACGTTTCTGCCGGGGAAGGGGTTAACTGAGTCTCACTATTTATAAGCATCCCTACTCTTCACACTAGGTATTGATAATTAAGACATCTCCTCTGGTGCCAGCTCCAGGATGGTTCCTAGAACGTTGATCCCTTATTTCTCTAAGTTCACTTTGAATGTCTAGGCATCATTTGCCATAACAAACACCAAATACTATCAACCAGCTTCAGTAAGAAGCCTGGCTGGCCATCGAAACCAGCAGTTCTCAAAGTGCGCTCCCCACATGAGCAGCATCACAGTTACCCAGGAACATATAAAAATGCAAATTCTCAAGAATCAAGATGGAGGCTTAAGGTATAGACCTGTGTGTGCTGCCTCCCACAACAACACTGAAACTACAAACTCTAAGACAAAACAGGTATCAGCCCAAACCGGTTTGGCTCAGTGGATAGAGCGTCGGCCTGCGGACTGAAAGGTCCCGGGTTCGATTCCGGTCAGGGGCATGTACCTTGGTTGTGGGCACGTCCCCAGTGGGGAGTGTGCAGGAGGCAGCTGGTCGATGTTTCTCTCTCATCGATGTTTCTAACTCTCTATCTCTCTCCTTTCCTCTCTGTAAAAACTCAATAAAATATATTAAAAAAAAAAAAAAAAAAAAACAGGTATCATTCAGAACCATAGGAAAGCTGGCCAAGTGGAAGTTCTACAACTGGAAGGAAAGAAACAAGAGCATTGAGACTGAGTAGGAAGTGCAGAGGCGCCAAGAACAGAGGTACGGGGGCGCACGCCAGGCGGGCTGCAACTGGATGCGCGGTTTTTTTTCAATCAGAAGGGGTTGCAGACTCTCGAATCCACTGACCTTGTTTGGGCGGGACTCTGAGGTCCCAGGCCCCTACAGGGAGAGGGGGGACGGCCTTGCAGCGGGTTGGAGAGCGAGGGTGGCTTTCTCACGGAGCTGCTCGCCAGCGCTCAGGGACGCTCAGGGACGCTCAGGGACGCGGGGAGTTGCAGAGAGGCGAGGAGTCCCGGAGACGCCACTGCTGTATGCTCCACCCTGGTGATTCCCTGAGACCCTGCCCCACTCAATTTACATCCCCACCCAAGCTGTGCCAGTGGCACAAAAGGAACCACCAGCGCTTTTGCAGCTTAACCCAACAAACTGCAGATTTCAACTCCTCGCATCCATAAGGGACAGAATCAAGAAGCAGAATCAGGTTCGAAGGAAGCTGGACCTGGACCGGGCTGGGTCGGTGACATGGAACTGCTGTACCAGCAAACGCACAGGCAAGTCCACCAGATCCAGTCTCACATGGGACGCCGGGAGACAGCAGACAAGCAATCTGTGCACTTAGTAGAAAACAAAATCCAAGCAAGCATACCAGATATTCAGCCAGCTAGAACACCTGGAGATTTTGTCCAGCAAGGAGCCACCCAAAAAAAGACAGAATGCCAGACTTCGTGTTGACCAGTTAAAGTATGATGTCCAGCACCTGCACACTGCTCTCAGAAACTTACAGCATCGGCGATACGCAAGGGAGCAGCAGGAGAGACAGCGAGAGGAGCTTCGGTCTCGCACCTTTACCGCCAACGTGGGATGCGACGGCCCCTGCGAGGCTGAGACAGCCCCTGCAAGGCTGCGATGGCCCCTGGGAAGCCGGTGAAGCCACGCGAGCCACCCAGACGGCTTCATTGTATGGCTCGCGAACCAGTTCGCAGCCCACGCACAACTATCACCCGAAGGGCGAGAGGGGCGAGAGCAGCTGTAGTGTTGCTTTCTCCTCACTTTTAGTAGCGAAATCCTCATTTTAAACATAAGAGGACACATTATTTTAAAAAGCCGTTACGTGTCTCTGTACCCTTTCTGAGTAGAGCGTGAACAAGTGTGAGAGACCTTTCCGAGCACAGGGAGATGTTGTGGATGGAAATAGCTACATTTTCCATGTGTGTGACCTTTGACCCGGCAACAAAAAGCATACACCTATGGATGAGGACAGTGGGGGGTAGGGGCAGAGGGTGGGGTGGGAACTGGGTGGAGGGGAGCTATGAGGGGGAAAAAGGGGGAACAACTGTAATAATCTGAACAATAAAGATTTATTTTTAAAAAATGCAAATTCTCAGGCACCCCAGACCTACTTAATCAAACATTATGGGGGTGGGACCCAGCAATATGGTTCCACAGCCTTCCAGGTGATTCGGATGCATACTATAGTCCGAGAACTGCCAATCTACCGTATTTGCCGGCGTATAAGACGACTGGGCGTATAAGACGACCCCCTAACATTTCCACTCAAAATACAGAGTTTGTTATATACTCGCCATATAAGACTACCCCCTCTTCCACACACCTTCCACACACCAAATAAAAGGTAAAACAATATCAGATTTGATTTTAACATTTTAATTTATATTCAAATGCTTATGACATGCAGGAAAACTGTCACAAGGCTGTATGTAATCAAACATATACATAAAACAGTGCAAGTTTATTACCGGTAAACATACCGGTAATTCACTAAAGAAAACACACTCTATAGACTGGTACCGTAGATGCTTCTCAGGAACACAGGCAAGCAGCCCACAACCTAGAGGGACTGTCAATGATAGAAGTAAGATAACAAATAGAGGGAGAGAGCAAGTGCCGGGCAAGTCCCTAGCAAGTCTGCTGGCGTGACAGTTTCACCTTAAAAGCCTTCAAACTCCTCTTCATCATCTGATATTAAAAGTTCATCAACGACATCTTGGTGCCATGATAGGGATGATAGGGGTTTGACTGGTCGACATTTTCTATGCTGTACTGTACAATGGGGCAGTATTGTGGTTGGCTGTTGGCTGTATACAAAGCCTGATTTGACTGGTCCCTGCTCCGTTTGCCCGCCCTGTCACTATAGCAGTCTGGTCCACCCTTGCATCAGCATCTCCCTGGGACCTCACTAGTGCGCAAGTGCGAGCTCTTCAACATTCTAACAGGCACCATGATAGCGCAAAATCGCGAATCTTCAATGCATATGTAAAGAAATATACGGTAACCCGACTTTACCACACTCGCAAAATCGCACACAGCCAACCATACACCCAGTATGGTATTGCGATTCGCGTTTTTGCGCTATCATACTGGGTGTATGGTCGGCTGTGTGCGATTTTGCGAGTGTGGTAAAATCGCATAACAGCAAAATCGCATAACAGCCGAGCATACACCCAGCAGCGCTGCTGATGCCTGAACGGTATGTGGAATGAAGTGGGCGGGCATCGGGAGGCCACTATGGCACGGGGCAAGCACTATGGGCAGTCTATCTGAAGTGTACCTGGCGTATAAGACGACCCCCCACTTGGAGGCATATTTTTCAGGGCCAAAAAATCGTCTTATACGCCGGCAAATACGGTACACAAAACTAACATAAAAACATTAAATCAAGGTTGTCTTATGTACATAATTGTTCTCTGATAAAGGATTTGGGATAAGTAAATTATGCTACAGATACTAATTCAATGACATTTTCGCCTTATTTTCTACAAGTAGGAATCCTAAAACCATTAAGTGTTCACAAAAATTTCCCCTAGAAGAATCCAAAAAATGAACATATAAACTAACCAGCTATTATACACAAAGATGCCACATACGGGTTTTATGTGAATGTAAGTTTTTACTTCTCTGGGATAAATACCATGAGTGCAAATGCTAAGTCATATGATAAGTACATGTTTAGTTTTCTAAGAAGCTGCCGAACTATTTTAAAAAAAAAATAATTAAAAATGAATTTACTACATATTTTTAAATCAAGAGACTTGATTTGCTTCTTATCACATACTGCCTGACTTCCCAACTCCCACATGGAACTATCATCTACATCATTTTGAAAATTCGATAAACTAGCATATTAAAACACAGCATGTGAAAAACTATAGTTTCTTAAATATTTATGGTTTTGTGAATAAATTGCTCAATAAATAAAAATAATTCTGGATAACAGAATTATAAGTGACCTTCGTTTATGTTTTTAGTTGTTTTCCCCCAAATTTTCTGTAATGAGAAAGTATTATCTTCATTAACTAAATTAAAGGACAAAGAACCAGTGACCACTTACACTAATAAAAGGGTGATATGATAATCAGACCAGACATCTTCTGGGCAACCTTCCAGATGTCCTTCCGGACAAAGCCATGGTGGCAGGGCCAAGGCAGAGGCAGTTAGGAGCGAACAGGCTGGCAGGCGAGAGCAGTTAGGGCGATCAGGCCGGCAGACAGAGGTGGTTAGGGGCTGTCAGGCAGGCAGGGGAGCAGTTAGGGGCATCAGGGAGGCAGGCAGGCAGAATGGTTAGGGGTGATCAGGCAGGCAGACAGGTGAGCTGTTAGGAGCCAGTGGTTCCAGATTGCAAGAGGAATGTCCCAGATTGGAGAGGTTGCCGGCCAGGCTGAGGGATACTCCCCTTTCCCCGGGCACGAATTTTGTGCACTGGGCCTCTAGCATATAATGATAAAGGAAATTAACCTACAGAACATCACTGACCATTTTTATTCTAACTATGTGATAAAAATTAAGGTGCTGGGGTAAGAAATTATAGTTCGTATTTAGAACTGAGCCTATCATGAGTATTAACCCAGTAACAAACTGAAACGGAGTACTAAACTATGGGAGCTATTTCCTGTCCACCTGGTTAAATGTCCATTCTCCCTTCAAGTAACAGCTCCTGCAGATGTGTTAGGGTTGGCTAATCACAGTATCCCACCCTCCAGACAACTAAAAATGGTCCAGGAATTGGGCAAGTGACAGGGGTCCTGATTCCTGCAGTTATTCCTTTAATTCTGAGTTCAAATGGTATCCTTGTCTTTGTTGTGTTATCTGGGCCAATAAATTCATTTTTTTTCCCCAAAATAATGTAGTTTAAGTTAAATGCCATTTCTTACAACCCTGAATATCCTTGCAGCACTTAAGAAATTAAACAACTTTTAATTTTGTAAAAGAAAGAGAACAGTGCATAAACTCATAACCTACATACATAGAAGTGAAATTATAACTAAATAAAGCGAATGAGTCAAGATTTCAACCTAACAGAATTTATGCAAATTATTAAACAGATTAGTAATGTACACTGTGTATATGGTACAATGACCAAGTTATGAGTAAGTGGACAGCATAACATTTCTATAACCCAAATGTTCAGTAGCCATTTTAAAACTATCTTTAGGTGCCAGCTTACCAGCACATCCATCCAGTTCCTTATCAGATCTCAAAAGTGGTTTTGCACAACAAAATGGGCCTCTGCTTTATTACCAGGCTTTTCCATATGACTTTTGGTTGCTTAAATGAGCAACCAGAAATGATTAAGAAGCATCCCAGGTACTGTAACGTAAGCCAGTGCGCTAAAATAAAGCTCTAAAACTGAAGCCACTCCTGGAAGCACTGCAAGTGCATTGGCTACGGTCTGTGAAGCTCTAATTCTATTTAATTTCTAGTACATACTTAGAAAACAAAGCCAGAAAAGCAGGCATACTACTTTTACAGACATACTTCTAAGGAGAACTTTCCCCTAATCTAGTGACATTTATAGACACAAGACAGATGCCCTAATATGAAAGAATATTTATTGGGACTCTTAACTAGAACAGTTTTACAGGGGACTCCAATTGAAACCCCAGGTCTTCATTTATTCTATACACTAGAGGCCGGATGCAAGAAAATTTGTGCAAGAGTAGGCCTTCCTTCCCCCGGCTGGCCTCCGGCGCCCAGGACCCAGGCTGCTTCCCTCAGCCCCGGCTTCGACCAGAATGACATCCGGTCTAATTAGCATATTACCCTTTTGTTATTATACATATTTACTGAACCCCTGCCAAGTGCCAGGCACTGTGACAGACATAGGAAAATAAAGCTATGAAAAGAAAGGTCCTGTCCTCAACAAAGATGAAAACAGCAAAAGTGATCAATGACAATACAGTTCAACTGTAATGAGGTCTATCCCAATGGTGGGCGATGGCCAGACATCCAGAAAGACAGACTGGAGTCAGCCAGGGCACAACAGGAAAGGAAAAGCACGTGAGAAGACAATCCAGAGGAGCAGACTGTGTGAAGGTATGGAAACAAGACAGCATGGTCCTTGCTTGGAAAACACCAAGCGATGTGGTAGGAAATGCACAAACTCTTATGGTGGCAGATGGCGTGATGGCAGGCTGCTTCCAGACAGTCTACAGAAAGGGACAGCCAGGCTCTGTCCCGTGCACCTTTCTCTTTCCCGTGCACCTTTCTCTTTCCTTTTAGTTTTTACTGTAATACACCACAGCCATGAAAACAAACAAAAAGACACATCAAAAAAACAAAAAGAAAGAAAAAACAGCAAAGAACCAAGAAGTCCCTTGTGATGCTGCTTAGGATTTGGACTGTATCCTAGTGGCAGTGGAAACCCGGAGATAATTTAAGTTGTCCAAGAGGAGAGGCCCAAGAACCAGCTGGATTTTTTTGTCACCTGCATGTGTGCATGGGGTGGTGCCAAGTGCTTCGTCAATAGTATTTGGGGATTCCAGCCTGTGGGAGCAGTGGAAAGGTGTGGATGCCATCTGAAGGCAGTAAGTACAGTTAATAAGGAGTTAGGAGGAAACAAAGAACTAATTAACTTGCATAAATCAGTTTATAGAGCAAATTCTACATCCACGAATCATAAAGGCCTAGTTTAAAGCCCAGACTAAGTGAGGCGTCCCTCAATACACCCCCTAGACCAGTGATGGTGAACCTTTTGAGCTTGGCCTGTCAGCATTTTGATAAACCCTAACTTAACTCTGGTGCCGTGTCACATATAGAAATTTTTTGATATTTGCAACCATGGTAAAACAAAGACTTATATTTTTGATATTTATTTTATATATTTAAATGCCATTTAACAAAGATAAATCAACCAAAAAAATGAGTTCGCGTGTCATCTCTGACACGCGTGTCATAGGTTCGCCATCAATGCCCTAGACTGAGGGCCTCTACCTCCTCCAAAAGCACTTGTGTTCTCTACCAGGTACCATCCACGCCATGCCTGCTGTGAAGTTCACTCACTGCTTCACACCACTGGTTATCTTTCCAGGGTCATATCTTTTCAAAAAGTTTGTTAGGTTCCCTGAAAGCCGAAATTTTCTGTCTGTTTAACCAATATCTTGAAATATAAATGACTGATGAACAATACTTCCACTTATGTACTCTAGAAAGTGCCACACACCAGGTTTTGTCCCTTTCACCTAATCATGTGGGGATTTATGCTACTGTTGGGAGGAGACTCTAGTTGAGAAAGATCCTATCTCTAGAATGCATAAGTTCTGCATGCACAGTTGAGCTCTCAGATATTCTTAGGATTAAACAACCCTGGTAAAATAAGCAAACCACATACAACTGGGATGGGTCTCACAACCCAGATGTGTACGTACCATGCGATCCACTTACATAACCTTCAAAAATAAGCAGAACTCATCTCGGGTGTTAGAAGAGTGGCGGGAGGGGAGGAGGAGAGGGGGGTGTCAACAGCGTACGAGGGGCTTCTGGCGTTCTCGTACTGTTCTGCTTCTTAACCTGGGTGCTGGTTAGACAGGTGTGCTCACTTAGTGAAAGTTCATCAAGTCTTATTGACTGCACACTTCTTTGTATGTGTGCTGCAGTTCAAAACATTTACTGAAATCAACAGGCAAAAAAACAAGAGGAAGCACCAGTGATGAGGAGTATAAAGGAAGATGCCACAAAGAAAAGGCCCTGGTGATGGGGCAAAAGAGAAAAGAGCCAAAAAGACTGTAGAATGTTTTAGTTCAAGTGGGAAAGCACACATTTAGAGACCTACTGTCACTTAAAGTACTAATCAATGAATTAATGCTGGTAACTATTTTGGTAAATTATAGCCACTTAACCGTTTGACTGCTAACGTATTTTTTCGGACATATGCCAAAACTGCGGCTCTAATTGCGCGTGTATGGGAAAAAATGTAAAACACTTTTTATACAATAAACTCACTTGTATTGCTTTGCAAAAACAAAAATTAAAAAATACCAATTGTTTACATAAATTTGTTTTAAATAAGAAGAGCGCGATAGCGCTCCTTAGCAGTCAAACGGTTAAGGAACTTTTTATTAATTCTAAAATTCCTTCAACATCTATGGAAGCACACTGTAAATCTATGCCACATTAATAAATGCACAACTGAATCCATTCTGAACCTCCCACCAAGAGGTCGCTGGTTCAATTCCTGTTCAGGGCACATGCCCAGGTTGTGGACTTGATCCCCAGAAGGGGGCATGCAGGAGGCAGCCAATGGGTGATGTTTCTCTCTCATCGATGTTTCTATCTCTCTAGCCCTCTCCCTTCCTCGCTTTAAAAAAAAAAAAAAAAAGGAGAAACCAAGATGGCAGCATAGGTAAACACCTGAAATTGCTGCCTCCCACAACAACTTCAAAAATACAACAAAAACACAAAACAGACATCATCCAGGAAGGCTACAGGAAGGCTGGCTGAGTGGAAATTCTACAACTAGAAGGAAAGAGAAAAGCACCCTGAGACTCAGAGGAGGTACGGAAGTAGAGTGCAGAGGTACAGAGGCTCCAGTGTGTGAAAAGGGGCTGGCACCTGAGGACACGGCTGTCTTTTTGAATCAGGACGGAGTCTCAAGCCCCCGACTGCTCAGAACTCCAGTTCCAGGAAGTCTCTGGGGACCCAGGACTCATACGGGGAGAAACTGGACTGTCTGGCAGCGGGCAGAACTCGGAACTCGAGGGCGGCTTTCCCTCAGAGGTACTTGCAGCAATTACCGGGACACTGAGACCCAGGGCCCCTTAGGGCAGGGCTGAGGATCAGCCATAGCTGCTTGCTCCGCCCTGTTGATTCCCTGAGACCCTGCCCCACCCAGGCTGGGGCAGAGGCTTTTGCATATGAAAAGCCTGGCCCTTTGCAATCTGAAAATTACCTAACAAATTGCAGCTGGGCCAAACCGACCCAGAACTTCCCAAGAGAAGGCCCAAGGCCCCACAGCAGCTTTGCTTTGCTTCACAGCTGGGCCTCATCTGGGCACCTCCAAACCCCAAAAAAGAAAGGGGAATCTGCAGATCTCTTCATAGCTCCTGCTGGGTAGCCTCAGGCAGAGGCTAAATTAGCACCTCCTTAGATCCAAGAGCCAGTGTACCCAGTGGTCAGAGTGGGACCATCCAGAATACAACTCCTCACATCCATAAGGGAAACACTCAGGGGACAGATTCAGTGAGCACCAAAGCCCCAATGAAGCAAGTCTTGCCCCAGAAGGGTGTCTCCAGCACAGAAGCTCTCCCACTGTAGACACAGCTGATTCTCACAGCCAATTGGCCTGGAGGTCAATTCCTCCCAGTGATACCTACAACAATCAAGGCTTAACTACAATAAGACTGTGCACAAAGCCCACAAAGGGTGCACCAAGAGTGTCCACCTCAGGTAACTGGGGAGGCCGAGCCACTGGGCCCTATAGGACACCTAGTACAGAAAAACACTCTATCGACACAGCAAAGCATAAAAAAATTCGGAGACAAAGAAACAGGACACAAATGACAGCAATGGAGGAAAGCAAACTACTGGATATAGAGTTCAAAACCACACTTTTTTTTTTTTTTTTTTTTTTTTTTTTTTGGTAATTTTTTTTTTTTTGTATTTTTTTTTATTTTAAATCTTTATTGTTCAGATTATTACATTTGTTCCTCTTTTTTCCCCCATAACTCCCCTCCTCCCAGTTCCCGCCCCACCCCCGCCCTCACTCCCCACCCACTGTCCTCATCCATAGGTGCACAATTTTTGTCCAATCTCTTCCTGCATCTCCCACACCCCTTTCCCCCAAGAATAGTCAGTCCATTCCCTTTCTATGTCCCTGATTCTATTATAATCACCAGTTCATTCTGTTCATCAGATTATTTATTCACTTGATTCTTAGATTCACTTGTTGATAGATGCATATTTGTTGTTCATAATTTGTATATTTACCATTTTCTTCCTCTTCCTCTTCTTAAAGGATACCTTTCAGCATTTCATATAATCCTGGTTTGGTGGTGATGAACTCCTTTAGCTTTTCCTTATCTGTGAAGCTCTTTATCTGACCTTCACTTCTGAATGATAGCTTTGCTGGATAAAGTAATCTTGGTTGTAGGTTCTTGGTATTCATCACTTTGAATATTTCTTGCCATTCCCTTCTGGCCTGCAAAGTTTCTGTTGAGAAATCAGCTGACAGTCGTATGGGTATTCCCTTGTAGGTAACTGAGTTTCTTTCTCTTGCTGCTTTTAAGATTCTCTCTTTGTCTTTTGCTCTTGGCATTTTAATTATGATGTGTCTTGGTGTGGTCCTCTTTGGATTCCTTTTGTTTGGGGTTCTCCGCGCTTCCTGGACCTGTAAGTCCATTTCTTTCACCAGGTGGGGGAAGTTTTCTGTCATTATTTCTTCAAATAGGTTTTCAATTTCATGCTCTCTCTCATCTTCTGGCACCCCTATAATTCTGATGTTGGTGCGCTTGACGCTGTCCCAGAGGCTCCTTACACTATCCTCGCATTTTTGGATTCTTTTTTCATTCCGCCCCTCCGGTTGGGTGTTTTTTGCTTCCTCGGATTTCATATCATTGACTTGATTCTTGCACTCCTCTGGTCTGCTGTCGGGAGTCTGTATAATATTCTTTATTTCAGTCAGTGTATGCTTCATTTCTAGTTGGTTCCCCATCATAGCATCGAGGGTCTCATTAGATTTCTCGAAGATCTCAATAGCTTTATCGGTGGCTTCTAGACAGTTCTTGAGAGACCTTAAAAGTGTGGTTCTGAACTCTATATCTTCCATTGACAATTTTGTCCTGTTTCTTTGTCTCCGCATTTTGTTATGCTTTCTTGGTGCACCCCCTAGTGGTCTTTGTGAGCAGTCTTGATTGTTGTAGCTAACACCAGGGGGGATTTGACCTCCAGGCCAAGTGGCTGTGAGAACCAGCTGTGTCTGCAGTGAGAGAACTACTGTCCTCTAGGGAGGTGCTAATCTCGCCTTTGCCTGAGGCTATCGGGCAAAAGCCTCTCTGAGTCCCAGCAACCGCTGCAAACCTCGGAGAGAAAGCTGCACTCGCTCTGACCGAAGCCAGACAGTCCCGCTTCTCCCGTTTGAGTCTGTGCCCCTAAAGACTCGCCCGGACCTGGAGCTCAGAGTCTGCGACTCCCTCCCGATTGAAAACAACAACCGCGCCCTCCGCCGCCGCCCGCTCCGCGCGCTCCGCACCTCAGAGTTTGACTTCAGCACTGCGCCTCCTGAGTGTCCGTATGCGCTACTCTTTCCTCCTAGTTGTAGGACTTCCACTCAGCCAGCGTTCCTGTGGGTCTGGGTGATGTCCGTTCGGTCTTTTAGTTTCACTTTTGAAATGGTTGTTCAAGGCAGCAAACTCCGGCTTTAACCTATGCTGCCATCTTGGTTCTCCCCCAAAACCACACTTTTAAGGTTTTTCAAGAATTTTCTAGAAACCGCCGATAAACTTAATGAGACCCTCAAGTAATCTAATGAGACCCTCAATGTTGTGATAAAGGACCAACTAGAAATTAACCATACACTGACTGAAATAAGGAATATTATACAGACTCCCAACAGCAGACCAGAGAATTGCAAGAATCAAGTCAAAGATTTGAAATACGAAGAAGCAAAAAACACCCAACCGGAAAAGCAAAATGAAAAAAGAATCCAAAAATATGAAGATAGTGTAAGGAGCCTCTGGGACAGCTTCAAGCGTACCAACATCTGAATTACAGGGGTGCCAGAAGAAGAGAGACAGCAAGATATTGAAAACCTATTTGAAGAAATAATGACAGAAAACTTCCCCTACCTGGTGAAAGAAATAGACTTACAAGTCCAGGAAGCGCAGAGAACCCCAAACAAAAGGAATCCAAAGAGGTCCACACCAAGACACATCATAATTAAAATGCCAAGAGCAAAAGACAAGAGAGAATCTTAAAAGCAGCAAGAGAAAGAAACTCAGTTACCTACAAGGGAGTACCCATACGACTGTCAGCTGATTTCTCAACAGAAACTATGCAGGCCAGAAGGGAGTGGCAAGAAATATTCAAAGTGATGAATACCAAGAACCTACAACCTAGATTACTTTACCCAACAAAGCTATCATTCAGAATTGAAGGTCAGATAAAGAGCTTCACAGATAAGAAAAAGCTAAAGGAGTTCATCACCACCAAATCAGTATTATATGAAATGCTGAAAGGTATCCTTTAAGAAGAGGAAGAAGAAAAAAAAGGTAAAGATACAAATTATGAACAACAAATAAACATCTATCAACAAGTGAATCTAAAAATCAAGTGACTAAATAATCTGATGAACAGAATAAACTGGTGAATATAATAGAATCAGGGGCATAGAAAGGGAGTGGACTGACGATTCTTGGGGGGGGAAAGGGTGTGGGGGATTCGGGAAGAGACTGGACAAAAATCGTGTACCTATGGATGAGGACAGTGGTTGGGGAGTGAGGGCGGAGGGTGGGGTGGCAACCGGGTGGACGGGAGTAATGAGGGGAAAAAAGAGGAACAAATGTAATAATCTGAACAATAAAGATTTAATTTAAAAAAAAAGAGTTTAAAAAAATATATACTGGCAAGTTAGCTGGCCTAGGTTTAGTCTGCAACAAGCAACTAAAAAACGTTGTACACAAAGGCTCCAACTCTACTGTTCCATACAAATTAACTAAATGGCACTGGGCAACTTACAGGAATACTGTCTCCTTTTCCAAAAGAAAGCAGCACTGTTTCTTAGGAAGGCAAATGTGCGTCTCCACAATCTATAAAGCAGCCACTTCACCCAGTCTCATCACTCTGAAGTTCACGATCCTCGAGGCACATGCCCGGGTTTCAGAAGGGGGGTGCAGGAGGCAGCCTATCAGTGATGTTTCTCTCTTGGCAATGTTCCTACCTCTCTATCCCTCTCCCTTCCCCTCTAAACATATTTTAAAAAAGAGAAAAGCCCTCTTGTTAAGCAAAGGCTTTGTAAAGTAAAGTATTTCTGCCCTCCTTTGCGGCCTGAAAATTGATTAAAATACAGCAGGGCCTTGACCTAAGAGTGTCCTGACTAACGAGTTTTTCGAGATACAAGCTGTCTCTTGGCCGATTTTTTGCTTTGAGTTGCGAGCTAAAATTCGGGCTACGAGCCAGCTTCAGATACCCCACCGCTAGTTGGCGCAGCGAACGTCACAGTGAACGCTACATCAGCCCAGCATCACGTGTCTCACTCGTTCACTTTTTGATTTGACAGAGTAATTTGAGTTACGAGCTCCGTCATGGAACGAATTAAACTCGTAAGTCAAGGCCCCACTGTAGTAAATTCCTGATTATAAAGTTCCCGATCCTCCTCTAAATTCTTTGTAGCACTTGCCACTCGCTGAAATTATCTTGTTTACTTGTTTATTTTCTTTCCATAGCATTTTAAGCTCCGTGAGAACAATGACCTTATCTGTCTTTAGACCACCATAGCCAGAGCCCAGATGGCTGTGTGCTCAACAAAAACTTGTTAAATAACCACAACTATCCAGGTAATTTACTTTAAGGTCCCCAAGTAGGAGAATACTGTACATATATAAGATCATGTCAGTACCAAGAAATCGGTAGGTTCAAGGTCACCTGTTTCTGGGTGAGAGTAATTGACCCAGCTTTTGTATCAGTTCTGCGGCTGAGAGGTTAGACAAGGCTTGAAAATTTGGAAGACGGGTAATTTTCTATGTATTTTTTGGAGAAATTTTATGAAAGACAAACACTATAATAAAATCAATGTGACCTAAAGAACAAAAGCCCAGTGGTGGGCGACTGAGCCCCCTGGAAAAGAGGCTTGCCCCTGCTCCAGATTAAGCACCTACTCCTGCCTTCTTGGCGTTCTCCTCTCTGAAAAGTATTACAGGATGATGCACTTTTGAAGCTTCAGCAAAGATGAAAATGTTGACATTATCACTAATTATGTATGTGACCCCTATACCTTCTAAAGTCCGTCATGACTACTTAAGAGATTTTGAGTTGTCAGCGTGTCAGAGTTTAATGGGAGAAAAAGTCCAGTTACAACTGCAAAGAATCAGGGAACAAGGGAAACATTTTACTCACAAAACACCTGAATACCAACTTCCAATTCAATACCCTATCAGCTTTTTATTAAGCTCCACAATCGTATCACACATCTGAAGTCAATTCCTCACCTTTGCTTGTCTGAAAATCTCTAGAAACTACCATTTTCAGAGGGGTAGCATTAAAATAAACACGGATTAAATAAAACATGATTTTCAACTCAACATGGTGATAAAATCTGGAGTTGAAGACCAATAAAGTTCGAAATCTCTGGTAATTATGCAATGCAAAAAATTTCCAATTTTTCAAGTGAGTGTGATTTAAGCAGTAGCTGCAAGTAAAGAACCATACATCAGCAAGACTTGCAACCCGTCTTGGTAATTTTTATTTCACAATAAAGACATCACTGCATTCACAAAAACAACAAGACTAAAAGTAAAATATACTTACTCTGCCCAACACTCAAGAACTTCAATTTAATGGTTAGATAAATGTGCGAATTTGTGGGTTTTTGTTTTTGTTTTTCCTTTTCAAAGCTGGTATCCTCCCTTTTCATGAAACTGGCCAAGTGGGCTAGGAAATACTAGCTATTACCCAGGAAGGAAGTATTTCTTCCCCACCCACCATCGCCTTACATACACATCTTCAGCTGAAAAGGCTGAGAGTGTCAGTAGGGCGGGTGGAGAGGCCGCCTTCCCCACTGCAGGTGGCTCCTCAGTGCCAGGGTCAAGACTTAAAAGTGATCACACAACAGGCGGGGAGACCACAGGATGGAGATGTTCTAACCTGGTTTGCAGGGAGGGTCCCACACTCCTCAAAATTACTAAAAATCATTACAGTTGGTGAATTTTATGGTATGTATATTATACCCCAATAAAGCGATAAAAAAATAACCAACAAGAGGTAGAGACCCAACACATAACTGATACTACATCCAAAAATGTAAGATCTCTACTTCCCCCTGAACCTCCAAGTAGTCTAAGTATATTCCCTCCTTCTCCTCTTAACATATTCCTTAGGAGTTTCTAATCTTCCTTTCATTCTGCTCTATGCTGCTACAAAAAGGAAGAATAAAATACCTTCTGAATCACTTTCATGAATCCACCTGCAGAATTAAATATATTTGGTATATATGGCAGTAATAGTGAAGAGTAGGCAGGTAAATTTGTAGAAATCAATTCTCCTGTTCTGAAGAAGTAAAGGGAGGGGGACTCCTCCTAACTGATCCCCAAGCCAGACTGCTCCAACCTCCCATCGCTTTTTATACCTCTTAGAGCCTTCAGACCTTGGAGTGTGGTCATTCTGGTACCCATCTTACCAACCTTTAACGCCCTCCTCCTCTCCCCAATGTCTTGAGCAGTATCTTTCACATCCTGAGAATATAAAATGTTCTCTAGATAAGGGGCAATATTTTCCTAACCAAATTGAGGAATATCAATTCTATTCTCAGAGGATAAATACAGTTCTGAGTCCTACTGGACTACCACTAATTCAAAGCTAACTTCTTGGTTGACTGGGAAATGATGGCAACAATGATGACAAGGAGGATGAACTAACTCAAAAATCACCTCGGGCTAACCAACCAGCTGCTGTTCTAAAACCAAACACTAGCTCAGAACACAAAACCCAATTTCTATGCCAGTCAACAGGTTAGAAAAACTAACAGGTTAGAAAAATTATTTAAAAGTTACCAATTTTTGCATATTACCCAGCATCCAAAAACCGAGCAACAGGTTTTCTACTACCATCAGTACCAAGTCTGACTAAAACATTATGCAAGGCAGAAAATGTCAAATCTCTGAAGTACAGAGAAAATTACAAGGAAAAGTCCCAGGGAAAAAGAACATGAAGTATCTAGGACAGTGATGGCAAACCTATGACACGTGTGTCAGAGGTGACACGCAAACTCATTTTTTTGGTTGATTTTTCTTTGTTAAATGGCATTTAAATATATAAAATAAATATAAAAAAATAAGTCTTTGTTTTACTATGGTTGCAAATATCAAAAAATTTCTATATGTGACACGACACCAGAGTTTTAGGGTTTTTCAAAATGCTGACACGCTGAGCTCAAAGGGTTCGCCATCACTGATCTAGGATCAGAAAAATTAATCAATATGCTACATAGGATAAGATGAAAAGCTGTGAAATTTACCTTTCCACTTGAAGTACAAATATTATTTGCCTTCCATTAGTGATGACTTCTAGACTAGCTCTAAAACACCAAAATACTGGCAAATAACCAAAATGAATCAAATTTAGGGTATGTAAGAATATCTATCATGAACTGATAAGACATTAAGTCCTCAGGTCTCTGAAGGCTCTGTTCAAAGCCTACTCAATAAAAAAATTATACAAAGATCCTTTAGGAGAATCTTACCATTTGCAACGGCATGGATGGAACTGGAGAGCATTATGCTAAGTGAAATAAGCCAGTCAATGAAGGAAAAATACCACATGATCTCACTCATTCATGGATAATTGAGACCTTTATAAACTTTTGAACAATAATAGATACAGAGGCAGAGCTGCCTCAAACAGATTGTCAAACTCCAGCGGGAAGGCCGGGGAGGGTTGGGGGGCGGGAGGTAGGGGGGTAAGAGATCAACCAAAGGACTTGTATGCATGCATATAAGCATAACCAATGGACATAAGACACTGGGGGATAGGGGAGGCTAGGGGACTGTCTAGGGCGGGGAGGGGGGGAAATGGACACATATGTAATACCCTTTGTAATAAAAAATTTTTAAAAAAAAAATAAAAAAAAAAAAATATATATATATAAAAAAAAAAATTATACAAAGATCCTTAAAGATACTAGGTGAGTATCCTATTCCTAAATAGACTCTAAAATATTTTAATTAATAATTAATGTTTACTTAAAAACTGAATTTCACTGTCATCTGTGACTCTGAAAAAAACTTTAAACATCCATATTTTTTTCCGTATTGTTTTTAAAATCAAAATCTTCCATGTGCTTCCAAAAAGTTGTTGAGTCAGATTTTTAATACATATAGAAACTGAAATGCTTTTCATTATTGAAATAAGTGTTCCCAGCAATATATCATATGCAAACTTTTGAATCTGGTAATACGTTTCTTTTCACCAGTAAAGTTCTCAAGTTCTTATGAGTTTCCTAGTCACTTACTTGAACATCACCTACGGTAAATCAAAACAAAACCACAATAAAGAGGTCTGGCCTCTGAGGGAATCTATGTGTAAAAACGAGTACTCTTAAATACCATCACAATTGCTTTAAATAACACATACATTTCTAAACTTCCATGCCACTTGATCAAATTCCCTGTTTTGGATAGCAAAACAAAATCTAGCCCTCCCTGGTCCGACTTAGTGAATAGAGCATTGGCCCTCAGAATGGACTGAAGAGTTCTGGGTTCAGATCTGGTCAAGGGCATGTCCCTTGATTGCAGGTTCGATTCTGGGTGCACGCGCGCGTGCTAAAGGCAACCAATGTGTCTTTCTCACATCAATATTTCTCTTGTCTCTCCCCCTCCCTTCCACTCTCTTTAAAAATCAATGGAAAAGTATCCTTGGTGAGGATTAACAACAACAACAAAAAAAGAGAAAAACCTATTAAGCTCACAATGAGTGGTTTTACTTTAAATTAATCTATTCTATAATACAAAAAAATTGACATGAAGTTACTTTAAAAACTACTTATGATGAAATATCTTCACTTGAGTATTTTTATTCAAAGGTCTCATTTCTAAAAGAGATAGTGGAATTCACAGAACTGTTCCATCAGTAATAGGACCAATTCATCTGTTATATTCTTTAGCCTGCCCAATATCCTATTTAATTCCACATATAAATAAAGCAATGATATCCTAATAGACACACTGAGTTAGTGAAAGAAAAACATCCAGTTAAAACTATGGAGTACTACTACAGTCACACTGGAATACCACCAACTCAAAAACAAGTACCTGATGAAATGAGGCTTCTGGCAATCCAAGTTAAGCCTTCAAGGACTTACCAAAACGCACGCACATTCTGTCTCGCTTCCACACACATATTCCAATGTCTGCACGTTCTATGACATCAAGAATAGTTTAACCTCAAACTATACCATCAGTGAAAGAAACTCAAGATGGAAGTCAGAAGACTGGAAGACTCCAACATCATCAGTACTACCTTCACCAAAATAAAAAGAAATCCTTTCAGCACTTTTCGTTATCATCAAGTTTTAAACACAAACTACAATATAGTCACACAATTTATTTCACCATTTTGCAAAATCGTCTTAGCTCAGCGCTCTGCGCCAAGATCAGGCAAAAACACACCAAACGGACAGCTAGGCTTTCCCAAAAATGCACTTTCTTTATCAAAGCTCAATCTTTATTTTCAAGTGCAAGAAAACAACAAACATTTGCTGCTCAAGACAGGAAAAGCACAACCAGCGTTACTGTATAACCACCACTAAATGTCTCAAAGAGAAAAATAGTTCAAGTCCGGCCAATTAAAAACATTCTGCGCAAGCCAAAAATAAAAGCTCTTCTGCCCTACAATCAATCCACAGCAAAGTACTGCTTCCTCTCTTTAGGGCGCCAATACCAATGAGCCAATGGATACAAGTATAAAGTAAATTCAGTGTCTGTTTGAAATAAGACAAAAACCAGAGATCATTTATTCAACATGAGGCTTTGCAGCCAAAACGAAATACAACCAAAACCACGCATCACCCACCACCAATGGTAGAAGCCGTAATCAACAAGTTGGAAAGAGGGCAAAACGAACAGCTCACTGCCCTCTCCTCCAAATTAAAAACAAAAAAGTCCTTTCACAAAAGGTAACAGTTCAAGTACCTGGTGGAGGTGCCTTTCCTCACATCACAGATGCTGCATTTAAAGGCTTCCGCGCTGTTTCTGAAGGTGCAGACGCTACAATCCCAAAAGCCTTCGTCTGCGGCAGGTTTCGCTTGTCTCTTCGGCCTGCAGAGGAGCGGGGAGCGGGGCGAGGGGAGCGGGGCGGGGGGCGAGGGGCGAGGAGGGAAGGGACGGGGCAGGAAGGGGAGACAGCACATCACAGGCGCTGGTGAGCCGTGGTAATTTCGCAGGAATCCTAGGCTGGAAACTTCGCTCCGGCGACCACCCACCCATCCTTTTCCGGAACCAGAAGAGGGACGCGGCCCCCACCGGCGCCCTGCCACCTCCGGGCCGCGTGGCCTCCCACGGCGGGCGGCTCCGGAGCTGGGCCGCGCAGGAAGCGGGCGGACTCGGCGACCCGAGTGCGGGGCTGGGGCCGGAGGCCGGAGGCCGGGAGAAGCGGCGGCCGGACCCCGGGCGTGCAGAGCCGCCCGCGACGGCGGCGGGGCCGGGCCGCCCCCTCCCCTCCCCTCCCGCCGGCCCGCCGCCTCCCGCCCACCTGGTTAAATCTCCCTTTGTCTGGGCAGAGCGGCGGCGGAGGCCCGGGAGGAGCCGCCATGGCTGCGGCGCGCACGGCCGCCGGCCCCAGCGCAGCGACGCCGCCCCCGCCCCCGATCTCCATCTTAGCGGCGCCTCCCCCGCCCGGGGGCTCCGGGCCTAGCCGCCGGCCCCCGCCCGCCCCGTCCTCCCTCCCCTTCCGCCCCGGCTCCGAGCAGGTACCTGGTCGGGCTCTTCTTGTCGCCCATGGTCATGGATGGGCTGGACCGCCGCCCCCCCAAAGCCGAAACCGGCGCGCCTCGGAGGAGAAAGGCCGTCCGGGGAGTCGTCGCGGACCGACCCCCCTCCCTCCCCCGCGCGCACCCGCCCTCAGCCGCCGCGGCTCGAGATCCAGCCGCCGCCGCCGCTGCCGCCGCCGCCAGTCTCCGGCCGAGACTAGTCCCCGCCAGCGCCGCCTCCGCCGAGTGACTGACGAGGGGCGGGGCCGGGCGCCGCGCGTCACGCCTCGTGCAGCCAATGGGAGGCCACGGCCTGCGCCGCGGGGCGGGGCGCGGGGCGGGGCGCGGGGCGGGCGGATGTGGGCCGGCCGGCGGGGTGCGTGCGCTGCCGTGCGCGCTGGTGGCGCGCGTGCCTGCTGGCGGCGGAGCGGGCGTGCCCCGCGGGGCGCCTGTGGCCGCGCCGGGAGCCTGCGGCGGGCTGGGACCCCCGCCCCCGCGCGGCCGCCGAGTCCTCGGGTCCGCAGCCCGACCGCGCCCCGGGGAAGTAGCTCCGCGCTGAGGCTGGCAGCAGCCGCGCCGCTAGCCACGCCTGGAGGCTGGCGGAGCCCGGAGCCGGCGGGCCTCTGCCTGGGTTCGCCCGCGCCCTCGGCGCCTCGGCCACGCAGAGCTTTGTGTCTGCTCCCAGCCCACCGCCAGCCCTCAGCCCCGCGGGCCGCTGGCGCTGGGGGAACTGCAGAAAGGGTGTGGCACGAGGACCGCTCCCCCAGCTGGGCGCGCCGCTGCGCTACGACTCCCCCTGCAGCCGCCCAGACCTCAATAGGGCGTTTCCCTCGGGAAGCAGCTGCTGGAATCCTGGCAGCCACGTGCCAGCAGTCAAACCTGCGGCCTCAGCGCTTCATCTCCAGCATGAGGCTCATCACCCTCCTCCTAGGATTGTCTGGGAAATTCAGAGACCTGTGCACCATAAGCACTCAGGTCAGTGCCTGACACGTGGGAAGGACCGTACAAAACACTGGGTGAGAGCTATCCTAGCGGGCCTGGGTGTGCACCACCCCCCACCGTGGACGTGCAGCACCCACGGCTTTCTGCCAAATTGACTCGAACTGACTCGGGGCCCCTATGCCCTCAGGCACTGGGTAGTCCTGGGCGGCGAGGATCCCAGGTGATAAGATAAAGGCGCGGCTGGGCTGAAGCCAGGGTAGGGGAAGGACAGAGTCAAAGAATGCTGCTGGAGAGGCTGGGGGTGGGGAGAAGAGTGAGAGGGACGCACTGAGGCTGAGGGGCCAGGGAGCAGGAAGCCCTAGGTTAGTCCAGGATCAGAAACCCGAGAACGAAAGAGGGAAGGAATGTGTCAGCTCGAAGCTTGGTCAGCACATGCTGTCCTTTCTAGGCAGCACACCCAGGAGGGGCAGCACCGTGCACAAGGGTCAGCGCCCCCAGACCACTCTCTCAGAGTCTGGGGGGGGGGGAGGGGCATGGGGCAGAGGGCCCAAGGGATCAGAGAAAGCCAGGAGGGCATGTACACAAGCCATGGCCTGTGCCCACAGCCTTGACCTCTGGTGTCGGCCTGGCATGCTTCCAGGACTCCAACCCTGGTGTGAAGGTGCTGAGAGAAAGCGGGTGGTAAAAAACATCCCAGCTGCAAAAGTGGCCTCTGGGGAGGAGAACTGTGCAGCTGGGAGCACAGGTGGTGGGAAGGAGACTTACCTTATTACTGTTATTATCATTATTATTAGTGTAGAGTAAAATGCACAAATCATTTTGCAGCCCTGTGAATGAATAGATAGAAAGATAGATAGATACTAAACCTTTGTATGCACCATCCAGATCAAGATATAGAATATTGTCATCCTTTCATCCCTTCGCTGCAGGTAACCACTATTTCAACTTCTGTTACCAAAGACTAGCTCTGCCTGTTTGTGATTGTCATATACCTGGGTTTATGGTGGGTACTCATTTGTCTGGCACCTTTTTCTCAACATAATAATTGTGACATTTATCCATATTGTTGCCTATATCAGTAGTTCATTTTTGTTACTTAAGTGTGTAGAATTCCACTACAAATACAACATACTTTAGTTGTCACCCATAGGAGACTGACTTTTTTAGTATTGTTGTTTTTTGTTTTGTGTGTGTGTATTTTAAGCTGTTTTACCTTTTTAAAAAAAATACATAGTTTTAAACATGCTTTAAGGCAGTGGTTCTCAACCTTCTGGCCCTTTAAATACAGTTCCTCATGTTGTGACCCAACCATAAAATTATTTTCGTTGCTATTTCATAACTGTAATGTTGCTACTGTTATGAATCATAATATAAATGTCTGATATGCAGGATGGTCTTAGGCGACCCCTGTGAAAGGATCCTTCGACCGCCAAAGGGGTCGCGACCCACAGGTTGAGAACCGCTGCTTTAAGGGGGGGAAAAGAAGTTCCAGTACAGAGAACTAATTTCTAGGAACATATCAGACCCACACATCGCCATGTGGTTGTAACTGTAGAGGCACTCGTTTCATTCGCACCCCCTGAAAGTCTCCTTGTAGTGACAGGAGCCGGACAGACTGCCTCTGAGGAAGGCGCTGTAGGACAGCAGGCTCTGAGCAGGGAAGCCTGGGCCTTGGGGGCAGACCTCCCTCTACAGCACTGCTTGGAAGCATTTCAGTGTGAAAGTGGTGAGGAGCGAGCCCCTCCCCTGCTTCCTATCTGGAACTTCCATTTCATGTTTCACTTAAAGAAAGGGTTCTACTGCTTTAAAAATTATTTGAAGCCCATGGTTTTGGAATAGATGCTGGTTAGAAGCTGGTCTCCTGTAAATGATTCCACCAATCATAGCCCAGCGTAAAAGACCACATTCTGCCTCCAGCGCCCTCCAGTGCAGTCCCGCGGCTTCTTTGCCTCAGAACTGACAGCCTCCACCTCAGGGCCTTCGCACTTGCTGCTCTGTCTGGGGCGGGGGGGGGGGGGGGGGGAATGTCTTTGCAAAGATAACCACATTTCCCCGCCTCGCTTCCTTCAGGTCTTTGTCCAAAAGTCGGATTCCCAGCGAGGGACCTGGTCCCACAGTCTAAAAATCTTGAGCCATGCCTTATTCCAGGGACAGAAGATCGGATAAACAAGATAGACTTGATTCCTAACCTTTTGGAGTTCACATTCTAGTTGAAAAGCCAAACTTTTTACAATTAATTAATTATGATTGTGACAGCTGCTGCAAAGGCCAGGTACAGGATGCAAGGCCAGAGGGCAGGGAGGGAGAGAGGGAGGCCCTGAAGAAGTTCTGTTGCCTAGGGGAGGAGGGGAGGAGGTTCCCAGGGCCAGGGCGCTTTGGAGGAGCTGAAGGCCAGCCTCTGGGCTGGAGCCCAGCGTCCCAGGGAGAGGAGAGATAAGCTGAAGAGACAGGCTCTGGCTGGGTCCTGAGGGAGGTCAGGCTTAGCTGGGAATGGGGTCTTCATCCTGAGTACATGGAAGCCATTTTCTAAGTAAGGAACATCCTGTAGAAAACTTTTATGAGTATATTTGTGCCAAAAGTGACAACAATTGCTGAAGCAGGATCTCAAATGTTCTGGAGAATAACAATTTGCATTTTCTTTTGTGCATTTGGAAATAAGGTAGGAACATGGGAATATTACGTGGAGGTGAAAGAAATCGAAGTGGGGATTAGATTCCAGGCTAATTAACATTAGGTGCTCTCTCAAGGGATGTTAACCGGGCGTTTTAAAGGTGCAGTAATCTCGATGCTCAAGAACAATGGGCAGGGCTGGCTTAAAAACCTCTCACTGAAGAAGTTACAGGCCTGAGAGTACTACCCACCATGGCCTGCCCAGTCAGGAATCTGTGGTTCTGTACAGCACCCCCTTTTTATCCACAGCATTGGTAAGTTTGCCAAGAATATTTGTCTACCTGGGACTGTCTGCAGTCTACCTTAATGATTGAGCTGCTGGGAGAATGCAGAACCCTAGGGGAGGAGATAGTGAGGGAAACTTAGATTGGCCAGAGAAATGGACCAGGAAGGGTAGCTTGCCTGGGCCTCCTTCCTTTCTTTTATTCAAGAAAGAAGCAAAAACTACTGGTGCCTGCAAAGTCAGGATCTGGATTATTATCAGCGCAGCATCCTCCTGTCTTTATTTGCAAACATTACTCCCAGGCAGAAAATGTAAATAGTAAGACCCGGACTTTGAACCTTAGGAACAAGGAACACCCAATAAAGTTATCATAACAAGTGAAAGCAAAAGGCCTTTCTCCAAATAGCTCAGGGCTTACACCACCCCACCCTGTTACACCTTCTTATGGTCTGAGTTCCAAATTGTGGTTTGGGCGGAGTTTTCACCAATCTGCAGTGAAATGAGAAAACTAAGGGGTAAATGTATAAATACTTGTCTACACCCAAGTAAATTACCAACAGTTGACTCTTCGGAGGGGGGAAGGGGTGGTACGGGGGATGGCGGGGGGGGGGGGGGGGAGACTTTATTTGGAGATTATGTCTTTCCAAATAGTTTCTTGGAGGGTTGGGTAAATGTTTTTCATTTTTTTCAAGTACAAGTGAAAGTTTATTTAGAAAGTCACAGAGGTAGAAGTGAGCCGTAGAAGAAGGGAGCCAGCTGGGCTGCATGGACTCACGAAACAAGTTACAGAGGCCAAGGAAGGGCCCTTGGAACCAAGGAGAAAGAGGAAAAGAAAGCGCCTGGAGGAAGGAGGGAAAGATGCGCATGCTCCAGAGAGCCCTAGAGGCCGGGTCACTGAGCTCCCCTTTTAGAGGAGGGATGGCAATAGCACATGGTAGTGGCCTTTCTTCAGATGTCCTCAGTTGGTCAGATCACAAGTTGATGATTCTGTGTTGGCTTCCTAACCTTCTCTCTTGTCACCAATTTTATTCTTGAAATTTTAAGTAACCAAGATCTAAATGGTTTTAATGAAACATTCAGAGCTAGTGTTGAGGGAAAAGAAGGTGAAAACAGTATCATTTGGTGGCTGAAAAAGCCACCCAAGAGAGACAGTAACTAGGAAGGTCTAAGATGTTGATTCTAATTGCTAAGATTTAGTGTCCTACTTTGCCCTGGATATTCCTTCAGTGATTTAAGAGAGAGAACATTGTTCCTGAAGCAACTAAGTGCCTGGAGGGCCTCGGGAACTGGGAGCACCCAGCTCATTCCACTTGAAGACTCAGGCTTGTGCACCTCGCCGGGGTCTGCTGTGCGGAGATGCTCAGGGCAGATTAACGTCTAAAGAAGCAGCTTGGAGCCAGAGAGGTGGAGTGTCCCTGACCATCTGTGTTCGAACCTTAGCCGGACTTTGCAATCGGCTTCAAAGCCACTTGTGTGTGTGCTGATCAGAGAGGTGAGGCTTTATTGGTCTGCTTCTTGCACTGTGGGAAGTGCAAGAAGACAAAACTGTCCTGGGTTATACCTTACGCCATTTATAACAATTAATTTAAAGACTAGAAGAAAATACTTGCAAAGCATGTATTTGATCAAGGAATCTAGAATATAAGAAGACAAGCAACTTAATGAAAACATGACCAAAAGATTTAAATGAACATTTCACCAAAAAAGATGTAGGAATAGTTCATGAACACATGAAAGATGCCCAACATCATTATTCACTGCGGAAATGCAGATGAAGACCACACGGAGATACCACTACACTTTGAAACGGCTTCAAACAACCCTGACAATCCCAAGTGCTGGGAGGAGGTGGAGCAACCCTCCCACAGTACTGGCGGGAGTGCAATATGGTACAGTTCCTCTGGGAAATGGTTTGGCAATTTCTTATAAAGTTGAACATACACTTATAGCATGAGCCAGAAATCCCACTTCTGGAGATTTACCAAGAGAAATAAAGACCTATGTTCACAGGAAAATCTGGACTCAGATATTTATAGTTTTATTTACAATCACCACAAGCTGGCAGCAGCCCAAAGGCCCTTCAGCAAGGTCTGCGCATCCATCCACGCCATGAGAGAAAAGGAAGACACTGTTTACATGTGCAGCACAGAGGAACCTCGACTTCATATCCTAAGTGAAAGAAGCCAGTCTCTGAGGTCACATACTTTGTTATCCTGGTTATGGGACGTTCTGGAAAAGGCAAAACTATCGGGATGGAGAACAGATCAGTGGTTGCCGGGGTGAGAAGTGGAATGAGGGTTGGAATATAAAGGAAGAGCAGCAAAGAGAATTTGGAGAGGTGATGGACGTAACTTATATCTTGATTGTGGAGGTGGTTACAAGACAAAAATGCATTTGTCAAAGCTTGGACCTAGATGCCAAGAAGAGTAAATTTTACCATATACAAATTACACTTTAATAAATCTGGCTTCTGATCATTCAGAATGGAGGGTTCTCCAAGCCTCTGCATTCCATATTGCCTGCTCCCTTCAAGTAATAACCACAGAGCTAGCGTGCTGTAGTTTAGCTGTGTACTTGCCCCTGTGGGTAAGTCTGTGCTTTTCTGAGTGTTCTCAGGCCATAAGTCTTGGAGTCATTCCTGACTCCTCTCTTTCCCTACCCCCTACAACAGCCCATCAGCAAACCCTCTGGGCTTGACCTTCAATATAGACCCTGAATCTGACTCCTTTGTTGGCCATTAGCACAACAAGCCTTCATTCCTCATTCGTGTTCCAATCGGGGAATGCAGGCGGCTGCTGCAGCTCTGCCCCACATGCTGCACCATTCTGGTACCCAGGTTGAAGGAACAGCTTCAAATTGGAAAATATGTTCTCATGGCAAAGGGAAAAGAACAGAATGTTCCACACCATGGCTCTTCAGGGAAGTACACTCCTCCCCCGGGGAGGGGGTGGACGCTGCAAGAAGTCACCTGGCTACAGGTAAGGACATAGGAAACCCTCTAGGTACAACTTATCACAATGACTCAATGTGCCAAAGGGTTTTTCCAGTTTAAAAGGCACAACATTTTAAAATGTGGAAACTGGGTGAGAATGCAGAGTCCACTGTCCAAGTGTATCATAGTCCTCATGTGGCAAAGATCAGGAAAACTGGCAAAGCTTCCAGGGACTCTGGAGAGTCCCAGATTGTAGGTGTTTACAGATGCAGCAGCAGGACACAGCTTTCCTGGCCCCATCCTCCCCCGAGGCATCTTCAGCATCCACACAGCACCTCCTTGCTCGTGGAGTAACTGGAGGCCCGTCTCAGCTTTAGTGCCTTAAAATTGCATGCATGGTATTTGCAGTTTGAGGGGTAGCTTCTCCAAAGCCTCTAACTCCACAAAGGTTCAGAACTGGGTCACTGGATCCTGAGTCAGGAGTTCTTTGGGTCAGTTGCTGTGGTAACTGCAACAGATGGTCCCTTCAGAGAGGGAGGCTGGTCATGAGCACAGCTCAGAGTCCAAGGATGTCATGATCAAGGTGCAGAGTTCTGCATCAACAGAAGAGAGTGAAGACTCGCTGAGGCTCAGCACTTTGACCAGAGGCTGCAGCTCCAGGAAGTCAGCAGCTCTTCCCCCCCACACCCCCCACCCCCAGTGTGAGGAGGGACTGTCCAGGGTGAGAGAAAGAAAGTGTTGGAGTCTAGGAGTATGTCCAGCTGATTCCCGTGTGCGGTATTCCAGGCAGAGATGGATCTGGGAGGAGATACAGGTGGCCTGGCTCATCAGCCTGGCTCAGTCACTTTACCTGGTATACCTTTCTCCCCCAGAGATTTCTACAAAAAGCAGAGGATCCCACACAGAGCAAAAATGCTGGTGTCAGGGTTTTTACAAGGGACCTGGGGTGCTACAGCTGGATGATCTGAGGAGGCACCTGGTACAGTTCTGCCCTGTCCTCATCCTCAAAGTAGACCTCTAAATTATCAGGGCAGTATTTTTTTAAATTTTATTTCAGAGAGGAAAGGAGAGGGAGAGAGAGATAGAAACATCAATGATGAGAGAGAATCTCTGATTGGCTGCCTCCTGCATGTGCCCTGACTGGGAATCAAACCATGACCTCCTGGTTCATAGGTCAACGCTCAACCATTGAGCCACGCTGTCCGGGCAGCAGGGCAGTATTTTTGCTCTAAGTCCCAAGAGGGTGTTTCACCAAACATCACCATTAGATGATCAATAAGCCGGGAGTCCTCACGAAAAGCAGAGAGGAGTTGACTGGGCACGCTCTGGGTCCAGAAAGAGCACAGGCCAGCTTAGTCTGCCCGGGTCACCGGCGCGCAGCCTGGCGCAGGGGCTGTCCAGCTGAGCCCCGGGAGTGCACCAGCCCTCCCGAGGCAGCGTCTTCATCATCACTGGCAGCTTCAGCGGCTAGACTGGCCGATGCTCCCAGCCTTGAGGGCAGGGGGTTGGGGGGGGAGCCTCAGTCTGGTTCTGCTCCTTCTTCTCTTTCGACTTTGCTTTCCTTATATCCCTCGGTTCAGTTTGCTTTAGTTTATCTGCTTTAGTTCTCATTTCCGGAAGCTTCTCTGGCGTCTATCTGCAGCCCCTCCTCATACCGTTCACAGCCTCAGCAGCTTTTCCGTTCCAGATGGCATAGGCACCCCTTGCTGCTGCGTTGAGGCGGCAGGGCTTTCGCTTTCTGGCAGGGTCACATCATGGGAGCAATGCCCGGCCATGCTGCGCTGCCTGGTTGGCTGAAGAACTGCGTGCAGCTCGGGGTGTGCATGTTCCCTGTGAGCTCCAGGCTGCGAAGTCACAGCTTTTCATAGTCATCTTCTGTAGCGTGTTCACTGTCTTGGCCTATTCTTCTGGAGGTCCCTTGGCAGCAAACATAATTGCCAGGAGGCAAGCACGCCAGGGTTCTCCTTGGGAGCCGTTTCTGATGGTGCTTTCTTCATAAACAGGGCAATCTTTTCAAATTCCTCTTCCCCTGCATCCTCGCAGAAGCCGCCACAGTAAGGCTGGCTCTGGGACTTCCCCGGGAACGAGTCCATGTGGTCGTCATCGGAGGCGGCGTCCGGCTCAGCTGCTCCAGGGCAGCTCCTGGGCCCCCCGGCCACGGCTGCCGCCCGGCGCCCAACACTGCTCCAACTTCTTACCACCTCTGCCGCTGCCACTCCACTCCAGGGCAGGCTCGTCTTCTAGACTCTGATTGGCCTCCCTACTTCTGCTCTGACCTGTCAGGACATGCGAGCCTGTGCTGTGGTTGTGGCTCCTGAATCTCCATGACCTATCCCGGCAGCAGGGGTGCTCACTGAAGTGGTCTGTCCCCTGCAGTCAGCAGGCGCTGCGGCGCCCATGGCGCCTCCCGGCACTCCGGCTGGAGGGGCAGCGCCACCTGAACACTGCTGGTCACTGAGCCAGGAGCAGGGCCTCCCAGGGGCCAGTAACCGCTTGGCCTGGAAGTGACACTGTGGCTTCTGCTCACAAAGCTGCATGGCCCCATTGGCAGCAGGAGAAAGCCCACCACGTGCCAGGCGGGAGAGCTGGACACACTTGGCCAGCAGGTCTGTGATTGCCATGATCCGTTACACCTCTTCTCCAAGCAGGCAGGCTCTTTAAGGCGCGTGGGACTAAGTCACCCCCTGCTGGCGTCCTCCAATGACTTCTCATGACACGGATTAGAATTCAGAATCTTGGCCCTCAGACTCCAGGCCTCTGGCCAGCTCCAGGGGCACTGACCTTGGATGGTGCCTGCCAAGTCCAGCCATTCCTGGGCCTTCCCACCTGTTCCCCAGAAGCTGCAGGGCACATCTCTGCTCCCCCGTGTCTGCTCATGGCCCCTCTTCAGGAGGCCGCCCTGCCTAAGGCCTCCTACATGGCCTCCCGAGTTGGCACCATCCCTGTCCTACTGTCTTTTTCTTTACAGTCGTATGACTGAGCGTTTCATGGTGTATTATTTGTTTTTGCCTGACTCTCCCGCTAGAGTTTAATTTCTATCAGGACAGTGACTTTGTCTTGTTTTATTCTGTATCTCTAGTAAAAGGAGCAGTACAGTAAATGTTCCTACACATAGCAGGAACACAAAAATTATGTATAGAATGAATGAAACACTTTTATACTTGTTACCCCATTGGAACCCCAAATGACTCAGTGGGTAAGACCAATTGTTGCCATAGTTGGTAGATGAGGAAACTGTGTCAGAGAAGTGATTTGGCCAGAGTCAGGGTCAGAATCTGAATTCATACCCACAGGTGACCTCCCGGTCCAGCCCTGACCTCTCCACCATGCTGCTTCTGCGACCCACGAACTGCGAGGGCCGGGGTTCTGGAGAGGCCAGGAAGGTGGGCAGGCAGGGACGTTGGCCTGGTCCTTTCCGACAGAGGGCCCAGGGTCCCCGTGAAGACAGGCGGCTCGCTGGCCTTTGCACTCCTAGTTTGTTGGCCCCTATTACTGTGAGTTCCTGCCAAAGCAGACAGCCACAGGTGCCAGAACCCAAGGAGTGCATGGACGCTGCTCCTGTCTGGGCCTTGGGAATATGCAGAGTGGGGGGCTCCCTGTAATGGCATGATTCCCTTCATTGAGTCGATAATATCTATTGATGCCTCAGGCCCAGAAATTGCTTCCCCAGCAGCTTGTCCTTGATACTTGAATTTCCACCCTTAGAATCAGAGTCACAGAATTCTGAGGGTGGGAAGGAGAGGGAAGGCCAGTCATCTAGGCCTGTCCTTTGAGTTCAGAGGCAGAAACCTGGAGCACGGAGATCACAGATGCCCCCCCACACGCTGTCCTGGACCAGCACCGCTTCCCTTGCTGTCAGCAGCCCTGGCTCCTCAGGGTGCGGATGCTGGCTGAGGCTCAGGCAGGGCCGGGGCTGGCCCCAGGCCATCGAACCTGAGCAGGTTTTGAGCTCAGTTTTAAAACCGGATCCCAGGTTCTTCTGCTATGACCACAGATGGAGTCCCTAGAACCCAAGCATCCTGGGATTCATGAATTACGAATTAGATGAAGACAGAGGCTCACCACAGGGACACCTAATGTTGTCTCACACTGCCTCCTGTCCCCTACATTCATTACGGCCCCCCAGGACCTCACAATGTGACTGCATTAGGAGGCAGGGCTTGTCCGGGCCTTAAGTTAAAATGAGGCTGTTAGGGTGGCCCTGACCCCATCTCACTGTGGCCTTTACACACAGAGGAAGAAACCCCAGGGGCACAGGTGTTCAGGGGAAAGGCCACGTGAGGCACAGCAAAACGGCAGCCCCCTGCAGCCAAGGGAGAGGCCGCAGGAGAAACCAGCCTGCTGACACCCTCACGGTGGACTTCCAGCCTTGACCACTGTGAGGCAATAGACGCTCTGTTTACGCTGCCCATCTGTGGTCTGTGTATGGCTGCCGAGCAGACGAATACACATGTTCTGACTGTGTGTGTGGCTAACGAAACATTGCTGTCGGATAGTAACCAGAATCGGCGGCGTGTGTACTCGGGCGGGATGTGAACAGGTGCTTTAACTCAATGAATGCTGACCATAGCCCTCCAGGTAGGTTCTGTGATGAGGCCCCTTTTATAAGTAAGGAAAGTAGGACCAAAAGCACTCATTTGCGCTGAGCTGCACATTTTGAAAACGGCACAGCTGGGCTTTGAACCCAGGGCTCACGGGCTCAAAGAACCTTGTAAGGTTAGATATCACTCCTGTTTTTCACATGAGGAAATTGATGCTCGTCCAACATCCCACAGTCAGAGCAGGTGGAACCAGAACTTCAGTTCTTTGTACTCACACACTGAGTCCCTGGAACTCAAGGCTCCTACACATCCTTACTTCGAGGGAGGGAGGGGGAGTAAGTTCGCAGGGGCATCTGACACGGAAGGCGGGGCCACTCGAAGGGTCAGGAGAGATGGTAGAATTGGGCCAGGAAGGCGAGGAAGAGGGAAATGGGCAAAGGACTGAGCTGGAGGAGCACTGGGCCCCTCTCCCCTCTCAGGGCCTCTCCTCCCTGTTTCTGCTGCCAATGGACAGAGCGGTCAAGCAATCTGCCCCGTCACACAACAAGGAAGGCAGTTGGAGATGCATTCAGATCTCCTTGATGCCAAAGTCCACTCTTCTTACTTTTGTTTTTAAGTTTGACAGCTATTTATGAAGCACCTACTATGTGCCCGATGCCAGGTGCTGACCCCACGCGTGCAAAGGACACAGTAGGCCTTGGCCTCTAGAAAGCAGTCGGGGGAAACGGGCACAGACACAGGTAATGACAGCGGTGGTGAGGGTCGTGAGGGCCAGGTGGCCGCCATCGCCCCCTGTGCGCCTTTGTCTTCTGGTACTCTTCCCTGTCCCAGGCGGTTTATTGGGCTCTTGTTCTCTGTCCTCAGGAAGAAACGTGATAGTAGAAGCAAAAGGCCTGGCAGTGCCCAGCCGACTGGCTCGGTGGTTGAGCGTCGACCTATGAACCAGGAGGTCACCGTTTGATTCCCGGTCAGAGCACATGCTCGATCCCCAGTGAGGGGCATGCAGGAGGCAGCCGATCAATGATTCTCTCTCATCACTGATGTTTCTCTCTCTCCCTCCCTCTCCCTTCCTCTCTGAAATCAATAGAAATGTATATTTATTTTTTAAAGGCCTGCCAGCTTCTGTCTCTTGTGTTCCATCATCCTAACCTCTCCTCCCCCTGAATTCCCACAGGGAACTCACTCGGGCAGGGCAGGCGTAGGACAGACACGTATTTGGAAGAAGGAAGGGGAGGGGAGTGCTTTTTCCAGACAAAAAAGCCTTCCCAGCCGCCTTGGGAGGGAGGGCGGTGGGAGGGCTGAAAAGGCGGGGCTGAGAGACACGGAGCAGAGTGGCCTGTCAGCAAGCAGGCCTCCAGGAGAGTGGCGGGACCTTGCAGCAGGAATGTGGGGGATGGCATTTGTGCAGACGCAGCCACGGCTGCCTGGTGGCGATTCTGGACCGACCAGAGGCGTGGGCGTTGTCAGGACGCCTCCTGGACAGGAAGGAGCCGTGGAGAGACAAGCAGGCCGGTGGCACCTGCGATGAGCAGATGCTCTGAGACCAGCACCGGGCACCAGGGTCTGCCCCTGAGGCAAGCACTGGAGAAACAGGAAGCAGCAAGCTGACTGGGGGTGAACATCCAAACAAGGGAGAGTCCAGAGTGAGGAAGCTCACCCCTGCGGGGTTCTGCCAGAGGCAAGCCCAGTGCAGGAAGGACTGCCGGCCAGGATGGTCCGGGAGACCAGCTGGGGAGGCATCCCAGCCCGGGCACAGCTGCAGTGACAGCAGGAGCGTGGCCCTGGATGCAGGACAGCAGCTGCTGGAGCTCAGTGCACGTGGAGGGCAGGGGAGGCCGGAGCACACCCATCCTGAGGCGGCTTACAGCCTTGCAGGTCCATTGGATTGTATCTGGAAGACAAAGGTAGCCTGTGCACACATTTAAATCAGGGTAGAGTTTAGCCCCTTCCCCGGCAGAAACGTGTATACACGTTTTCACAAAATGTTCTTTTTCAGTCGTCGACGAGTATACTAAGAAAATATGGTAAAAAAATATGGTTTATAGGAAGACGAGTTACAAACTGTTTTCATAACCAGCATCAAAAATACTATATAGAACCAAAATAAATTAGTCTGAAAAAGAAACGTTTTTAACAAAAAAATTGTTGGGGAAGGGGTTAACCAGTTTGCAGGACTTGTACTGAGTTTTTAGAATCTCTTTGGGAGCAATGTAGATGGTGGTGGCTGGGTCAAAATGAGAAAGGGGGCAGAAGGCCAGTAAAAATGGCAAATAACTGAAAAGAACAAGGAAAAGGGTAGTGGAAAGAAAGAATGAGAGATTTTCAACAGTAGAATCTCCTGGACTTAATTCCTGATTGGACTTTGAGGGCGGAAGTGGAGGGGTGCAGAGGGAGGAGGCAAGGATGATGCCCAGGACTGTAACTTGGGCAAACGAGTCCATCGTGGGGACATGACCAGAGCCAGGAGGGCAGCTGCTAGAAGAGGAGACAGTGAGTTGAGGTGACAATGTGACAAAGGGGATGGGTCACTTAGGGGGTTTTGGCTGCAAGTAATAAAACCCTGAAACGGTGGGCAGTGCATTAGGTCACAGAGCAGGAGGCCATTCCAGCAAAGATGCAGCTCGCGGCCATGACAGGCTCCTTCTCTAACTGGGCCCCACCCTCCTGCGGGGTGCAGGTGGTTGTCGCCACTCCAATACCACAGGCTCCGCATCCAGAGGGAGGAAGGAAACCATCTCCCAGTCTGGCCAGTGGGATGACAGCCTCTCCTCGCCTGTCCCAGCCATCTCCCCATCAGCAGAACTGGGTCGCGTGCCCACTCCTTAAGCTTGCACGGGTTTGGGGCGATCCTCATGGGGAGTGGCGACCAGGGTCAGAGGCCAGCATTTGTCTGAAGACATCGTGGAGGAGCTATGAGAGGAGGCAGAGAGAAGGGGGCCTAGCAGAACCCCGAGACGCCCTCCATGTGAGGGGCTGCCCGAAGAAGAGACCTGACAGTGGTCGCTGAGAGCCTGACTCTGAACTCAAAGGGACGAGGGAATCCGGTCCTGCTGCGCGCCGTTAGCAGGGGGACCTGGTGAGGGTCCCGGCGTCACTCACAGCCTTGCTGTCCCTGTTTGTAAAGTGGAACCACTAGGGCAGTGATGGCGAACCTATGACTTGTGCGTCAGAGGTGACACGCAAACTCATTTTTTTGGTTGATTTTTCTTTCTTTTTTTTTCTTTAATATATTTTATTGATTTTTTACAGAGAGGAAGGGAGAGGGATAGAGAGTTAGAAACATTGATGAGGGAGAAATACCGATCAGCTGCCTCCTGCATATCCCCTACTGGGGATGTGCCCGCAGCCAAGGTACATGCCCTTGACTGGAATCGAACCTGGGACCCTTCAGTCCGCAGGCTGATGCTCTATCCACTGAGCCAAACCAGCCAGGGCGGTTGATTTTTCTTTGTTAAATGGCATTTAAATACATAAAATAAATATCAAAAATATAAATCTTTGTTTTACTATGGTTGCAAATACCAAAAAATTTCTCTATGTGACACGGCACCAGAGTTAAGTTAGGGTTTTTCAAAATGCTGACATGCCGAGCTCAAAAGGTTCGTCATCACTGCACTAGTCCTACCCTCCAGGGTTGCTGGAAAGAGCTGATAAGAGATGAGCACAAAGCCTTGCACGACATCAGCCCCAGAAGCTCCTCTTGGTGGAAAAGAGACCAGACTCCGAGGGTCTGAGAGTGACAGAGGCGCCCCCCGCGGGGATCGCATCAGATGACAGGTCAGCTCAGAAGCAGACTGAAAAGTGCCCCCTGGACTTGGCAGCCAGAAGGGCGCTGGGCCCTGGGCAAGAGCGCCGAATGGGGCGCAGGGGATGGGAGCCAGGGGCCAGGGCCAATGTCAAGCCCCGAATTCCAGTTGCCTGGCTGCCAGCAGCAGGGGCCCTTTGCCAGCCAGGAGCTGAGAGCAGCAGGCACCACGCCCCGCGAAGGCCCGAGGCAGCACTTGGACTTTTCGGCAGATAAACGAAGGCGCGGTTCCCTTCCCTTAGAAATAGGCCTGTCCTTTCGGAGGCCTGTGTTGCATTATCTCATTGCTACATGGTTCTTGTTTAATAGTCATATTTGCAACCCCAAAAACAAACAAACAACATATGTACTTTGCATTAAATTTAAAAAGTTCAAACTCCTCGTTCTTGAGGCAAAGTGAATGCACATTTTTGAGGCAAAGTGTGAGACTAGGAAAACCCTAGACCTAAGCAATTGGGCAAACCCACTGTTAATGAACGATAGCAGCTGCTTCCGAGACCAGTCGGTCACAGGGATTGTGTTGGTCAGGGCTGCCATTGAAAGCCTGGTACCGTGCCACTGCTCAGTGCCGCCCCGGGAGGCTCAGTGTCCTGCCGCCTCCTGCCCCCACTCCCGCTGGCTCACCGCCCAGTGGGCGGTCCCTCAGCACCAGCGAGGCTGCAGCTGCTACTGTTTCTGGACTCTGGCAAGGAAAGTGGGCTTAGGACCAAGTCTGTTGTCCAGAGCGCCCTGTGGAAGGTGCTGGAAGAGAGCACCAGATGTCTGGACTGCAGCAGTGAGTTCACAGGCCCCACAGGTGTGTCTGCCCCTGGCCTAGCTCTGTAAGTGGAGCCCATCTCAAACCAAACACTGGGGCTCACCGAGGTGGAAGTTGGATGCCAAATATACGTACTCACTCCGCCATCATCCCCACAGGCCTTTGGGACTGGAGGGGCAGCTGACCCCCTGCCGGGCCTAACCGCTCCCCAGCTCTCCCTGCAACCAGTTCCAAGGTTTGCTTACTTTAGTGCAGCGGTTCTCAGCCTGTGGGTCGCGACCCCTTGGGCGGTCAAACGACCCTTTCACAGGGGTCGCCTAAGACCATCCTGCATATCAGATATTTACATGACGATTCATCACAGTAGCAACATTACAGTTATGAAATAGCAACGAAAATAATTTTATGGTTGGGTCACAACATGAGGAACTGTATTTCAAGGGCCAGAAGGTTGAGGACCACTGCTTTAGTGGTACCACAGCACCACCTAAATCTAAAACAAGATAATATTAAATGTAAATTGTAATTGAAAAATGCAATTTAAAGTTCTTTTTAAAAATTTTTAAAAAGTATCCCAGCTTTTTTCCACTGTGAAGTCCACTGGAGCCTCTTGCATTTCAGGTTGTCAGATGCTGGGATGCTGGGGTGCTGGGGTGCTGGAATGCTGGGATGCTGGGGTGCTGGGGTGCTGGGGTGCTGGGATGCTGGGATGCTGGGATGCTGGGATGCTGCTGGGTGCTGGGATGCTGGGATGCTGCCGGGTGCTGGGATGCTGGGATGCTGCCGGGTGCTGGGATGCTGGGATGCTGCCGGGATGCTGGGATGCTGGTTGGATGCTGGGATGCTACCAGGTGCTGGAATGCGGGGATGCTGCCTGGTGCTGGGATGATGGGATGCTGGGATGCTGGTGGGTGCTGGTGTGCTGGGATGCTGGGATGCTGGTGGGTGCTGGTGTGCTGGGATGCTGGGATGCTGGTGGGTGCTAGGGTGCTGGGGTGCTGGGATGCTGGGATGCTGGTGGGTGCTGGGATGCTGGGATGCTGGTTGGATGCTGGAATGCTGGGATGCTGGTGGGTGCTGGGGTGCTGGGATGCTGGTTGGATGCTGGGATGCTGGGATGCTGGTGGGTGCTGGGGGGCTGGGGTGCTGGTTGGATGCTGGTTGGATGCTGGGATGCTGGTGGGTGCTGGGGTGCTGGGATGCTGGTTGGATGCTGGTTGGATGCTGGGATGCTGGGATGCTGGTGGGTGCTGGGGTGCTGGGATGCTGGGATGATGCCGTGGGCCTCCTGTCCTGGGAGGAGCTGTGAGTGAGCGCAGTGCACTCCCTGAGCTGAGGGGCAGGGCCAGAGACAGCACACAGTGAAGGCGGGTCTCAGTTCTCAGCAGCTCTGGGACCTTGCTCCTCTGTACCGTTGGCTAAGGAAGGAAGGTGACTGTGTGTGGCAGCGGGGCTGAGAGCAGCAGGAGACAGACAAGGAGAAGGGAGACCATGAGATCCTGTACACAGCACTGGGCCTAGTTTTTCTGTTTCCAGAGAGGCCTGCAAATAGAAAGCATGGTTTAGTTCCACAGATGTTTATTAACAAATCAATTGTAATTATTATCCAAAGTAACAAGTGCTGAGAGACAGGGCTACGTGCAGAATATTAGGCGGTAAAGAGAGGAAAAGACTAGCCTTGACTGAGATACTTAATACAAGTTTCACAGAAAAAGAAGTGTTTGAATGGCTCCATCTTTCCTCCATTCAACACATAGTTATGGAAGCTTATCACGTGCAGCACTGTCCTGGGCACTAGGCAGACGGCAGACATCGTCACTCCATGGAGCTCACGCGAATGCCTGCCGCCTGCATGTGTCAGCCTGGGAGGTGCCCCTGGGAGAGCGCAGGCTGCATAAACAGATGAGACAGTCAGACAAGTCACTTCAAAACTGTGCCAGCATTGCGATCCTGGAGGACTGGAAACTGAGATAATTAGAAGGGTCCATGGTTTCCAACCAGGGCCAGTTCCCCGCCCTCCACCCACCCCCAGGAGACCAGCATCTAGTATGTGGGGAGAGGCCAGGGGTGCCTCTAAGCACCTCCCTGTCCACCCCTCACCCCGAATTACCCAGCCCCACTGCCCCTGCCCAGGCGGGGGAAGTCTGGCCTAGGCTGGGCTCAGGGGTGCTTGGGGAAGAGGTGCATTTGGTGTGAAAGGTGGAGGAGGCCAGCTGCTCAGGATGCCTGGAGCAGCGGGGAACGAGGCGCAGGAGCCTGAGCCCAGGGTGCAGGGAAGGTGGAAAGGAGGGGGTGGGAGCACATGTCCCAGCATGTACGCAGCTGAAGGGAGGGTCTCTGCCCTGTGGTGGCGGCACGGTGGCTGGCGCAGCCTCCTCACCAATGCTCTCCCCCGCCTCGCCTCCTTGGAAAGCTGGAGCTCAGTGAGATCAGTTTGGTTTGGAGCCCTCACTCTGGGCGGTGCAGGTGGTTGGAGAGGGGAGAGGCTAAAGCGCGAGAGGCTTCTGCACCCAGAGGGGCGCAGGCGTGGCGGGCAGATGGGAACAGAGGCGTGGCATTCCTTCACTGATTCTCGTTACTGTTGAAAGGATCACATCCTGTGTGCCCCCCCCCCATGGGCCCCGGTCGTCCCCCCCCCCCCGACAATTTATACTGATGAGTACCTGGAGGTTGGGGGAGAGGCTCCCGGCTGAGGCTCCTGTGAGTGGTGAGGAGGGTCACAGAGAAGGAGTTTGCGGGGACAGCGCTGATGGTCCTGTGGGGACATGCAGGGGACACATCCTGTTCACAGGTGCTGAGGAGAGAGCTGCGCTGGTGACGTGGGTGTGGGGTCGCCGTGGCCGTGGGAGTCTCCACAGTCTTGCAGGTGGAGAACCTATTCAGGGAAATGTCTGGGGAGACCAGGGGGGCGAAGAGCAGGAAGCTGGGCTCACTCCTAATTAAGGGGCAGAAAGAGACGAGACCACAGAGGCGAGACCAGAGAGACAGAAAGAGCGTGACTCCACCGCGGCAGGCACCTGCTTTAGGAACAAGAGGGGGAGCAAAGGGGACTCTGTGACACTTTCAACCATAAAGGTGAGTGACTTAAAGAAAGAATGAGAAAGGTCAAGCTGTCCGCGAGCGGGGGTGGGGCAGGAGGCGGGGGGTGAGGCAGGAGGCGGGGGGTCGGGGCAGGAGGCGGGGGGTGGGGCAGGAGGCGGGGGGTCGGGGCAGGAGGCGGGGGGTGGGGCAGGAGCCGGGGGGTCGGGGCAGGAGGCGGGGTCGGGGCAGGAGGCGGGGTCGGGGCAGGAGGCGGGGGTGGGGCAGGAGGCGGGGCTCGGGCAGGAGGCGGTGGCAGATGAGGGTTGGACATACCGATGACGAGGCCCTTGGCGACCTTCTCCGAGCAGCTTCACCGCCTTGGTGAGCGTGGGGTTTCCGTAAAGACGCGGACTCCCCAGATGCGGGGGAAGAACGTGGGAAGGAACCCTTACATCTGGGCAGGATTTGAACAGCAGCCGTTGTCCAGGCTGCAAACAGGAAACCAGTATATCAACGAGGAGGCAGAAAACCAGACTGACTGGCCAACCACAGCGCAGCTCGTTTGCTGGAGAAGGCTTGGCGGCAAGCAGCCCAACCCGGTTCAGCAGCTCAGCACCGTCATTGCGCATCTGGACTCATTCTAGTTCCCGCTCTGCCGTCTTTCACACGCGGACTTGTCCTCATCCTGGTGAGCACATGTCACACAGGGCGCCCGCAGCTCCAAGCACCACGCCTCCCGGGGCAGGAGGAGGCGGGCAGAAGGAGGCGCTCACACTCTTTCCTTGGGAGACTTGCCCTTTAGGTGTCATTGGCCAGAGCTCAGCACATACCTTCCCCTGGAACCTGAGGGTCAGGTACCGGGGTTGCAGAGCTGGCTGGCACCCATCCTGACTCCTCCCCTGCGGCTGAGCAAGGAGGAAGGGGGCTGGCTGCTGGGGTGGCAGCCGGCAGTGTCTGCCATAGGAATCTACCCTTCCACACCCTTTGGTAGCCATGGGTGAGGATGGGGAGGAACCAAAGACCTTGCAGAATGGACAAGCCCTTGAAGGATTAGAAGGAAAACAAGGATTAGATTTTAGAGTTGATATTCACGACAGACATGGGACCTCCACCATTTACTGAGTGCCCATGTGGGGCAGGAGGTGGATTGCTTTACGATTTTATCTCGTACACTGAGCACCACCAAGATGAGGGTGACTGTATAGTGGCGGAGCTGGTGACAGGATGCTGTGCTCAAGGGGCGCTTCCTGCATGCCAGGCCCTTCACAGTCACCATCCCAGTCCCTCTCAAAACCGGCGAGAGGGGCAGGTGCTGTGAGTATCTGTTCTTCAGAGAAAGCAGAATGTGAGGGAGGACTGATCATTTGTCTGAGCCCTTGGCTAGCAGCAGCCAGCCCCAGGCCCTTGTCTCAGAGGTCACACCCTGGCCCCCCACACTCCGCAGTAAGAGGAAGCTGCTGGCAAGCTCTGCTAGACCAGAGGGGGAGCAATTGCATCTTCGAATGGGGAATTGGCTGCCATAAGCATCCTGTTTACCAGTGTCCGGAGTCTTCAGCATTTCATGTTCCACACAATTTTGCAACTAAAGCACATCCATCAGACAGCTTGTGCTCACTGGTCTTCACAGCACCTCTGGGGCCTGGAGAACAGGGCGGTTAGGCGTGCGCATGGGCTAAGTGCCCGTCTGGGGCCAGGACTCTTTCCGAGGGAGAGTAATGACACAGGCGACACTTGGGTCAGGAGGGGCACAGTCTGACACAGGAAAGAGGGTCTCCAACAACAGATGACACCAGCTGTCGGAATTGCACAGGTTCCCCACGCGGCTCGGCTCACTCGAGACAGGAGAAGAGGCGGCTTCGAGCGATCTGGCCAGCTCGGTGCTCAGCTTCACCCGGGCATCTCCCTGTTCCTCACCGAGGTCCTGGAGAGACACCTGCATTATCCATTTTACTGCCCAGAAAACGAGGCCTTGAATGTCTACGCAATTTGCTTAAAGCTATACAGCTTGTGAGAGCCAGCGATGAACCCGGTGCCCCGGCTCTGTCTCCAGACCACGGCCCAGGTGCCCCGGGCAGAGCGAGCTGGTGGGGGAATTCGGGGCAGATAAAGGGTCCTGAAACCCATAGTCCTTGTTTCCTTAAAATCCCATTTCTGTTCCAAATATATTCCAAGAAGTGTATATTTCAGGATGAGCACACATGCATGGCAGCGTGCTGGAAAGTCATCTGTAACAGAACAAAAGTAAAGAGACTGCAAGTACAAGATGACACCCATGCTACACGCAGAGTGTCCTAGGGGAGGAGGGAGGTCGAAGGCCAGCCATCCTTTCTCCGGATAATCCTGGCTGCTCCAGGCTGGGTCTTCATGCGGTCATTTTGCTGAGTTCAGTTTCTTTCCTTCCCATTTCCCAAGCTGCTGGCCTGCCTGCTTCGGGCAGAGGGGAGACGGCTGGGGAGTGAGGCCCAGTTCCAACCACCGCTGTCAACCCCTCTCCCTTCAAGATGACTTACAGAATTTGGGTTCCTTTCTCCAGTTTGGAGATTAGAGGTATTATCTAGAAATGGCATTATCACAAATCACAATCAGAACCTAAAGCAGGGGATCTGAAATGATGGGCTGTCTGTCCGAGGCTGCCCCTAGCTCACAGATCCCCACCCCCCACTACTGGCGCCCTAGGACAGCCAGGTGGTGGGGAGTGGAGGGCAGCCCTGATTTCAGCCCTCACTGTGCAGAACAATAAGAAACGTGGCCCCTACTTAGCCTAGTCTCATTCCCAGACTGTTTTCCAGGACTTGAAAGCAGAAAGCTGTGGACATTCTCACCCAGCTTGCAGAGACAGCAGGGACATTCCAGGAACTCCTTTTCGAGTGTTGTTGGATTACTTAAATCCTGCAGCTTAGCTTGGAAAGACTCAATTAAAAGGAGTTTTAGGAAAACTTCAGAACCATGAAAGGCCCAAAGCCACGTTCAAAAAGAGATGAGAAAGGGGTGGCGGCAGCAGCCTTTTGTGGGTCCTAATGGCCTCCCAGCCCTGGGCGGCCGGGCTACGTGTTCATCACTGAGGTTTCCGAGTCTTCTCTTCCCATGAACCCCTTTTCCCTGAGCAATCAATGCCCCTGGCTCCTCAGAAGGGCTGAATGTGTGGGACCCACTGACTGTCTATAAGAAGTTGCCAAAGGTCATTCAGATATGATTTCTTTAATCAAAATAACTGTCTCTAGAAAGCCTGATTGGACTCACTATTTTGGTTTTTAATCCAAACAACTGTTTGGCAGTTGTGGCCATTTAAACACACCCAGGAAAACAGGGGGTCCGCCTTTATTCTATCTATGTGATGGCAAGCTTAGGGAGCGCTCCCTGAAAATCACACACTTTGGGGAGATAAAATGTTTAAAGTTGTAGATAAAACAGAAGTGCAATCCCAGATCTTTAGGCTTTTTCAGGCTCTTTACTAGGAGCTTTTTGCAAGCTTCTCTGTTGGGGAGGCAGCTGCCCGCCCCAGGCCGTAGGCACTCGGTGCATGCACTTCACGGCTGTAGGAGCACGTCCGGCAGCATCACTCCGTTGTGTAGAAGTTGGTCAACAATCCAAGCACAGTGTCAATTTAAAATATCTTTTAAAAAACCACAAGCACAACTACTTCCATCCAACCACCTGAGTGCCCTGTGCTTGCTGATGCGTTGTTAGCAACATTATGTTGGCATTGGCAAAGCTCTAACATTGACTTCAGCGAAGCTATGAATGTGATGTGGGTCTTGCATTTGAGGAATATGTCCATTGCCTGCACATAGTTGGCACCTTGGGCCTGCTCTGGGGCGCAGAGGCCAGCGTGTGGTGAGGCCCGGAGTGGTCCTCGCGGGCGCCGGCTAGCAGCCTCAGGCAAGCCCGCCAGCACGCGGGCGTCTCCAGCGCAGCAGGCCTTTCCCAGGGAGCCTTGGCAACAACGCCTGGACCTCAGCCCGCAGCACAGAGGCACGGAGGTTGTGGCGGTTGCTTCAGCAGAACAAGTGGAAAGTGATAAAGGCATCACTTTGTTTCCTACCAGCTGTCATAGTTGTGCAGCTCTGACACCTGGGAGGAAAGTACTGAAAACCAACAGGTATCATACATATAAGTATGCGTTTTCTGTTGCTGCATGACAAATGACCCCACACGTAGTGTCCTGAAATAGCACACACTCTAGCTCACGCCTCTGTAGATCTGCAGTCCTGGTTGGCCGGACTGGCTTCTCTACTCTGGTTGTCATAAGGCCAAAATCAAGGAGTCACTGGAGTTCCTTTCTGGAGACTTTGGGTTGGGTTTCCAAGCTCATTCCGGTTTGGGGCTAAATTCAGTTCCTTTCAGATGTAGACCTAGTCCCAGTCTCCGCCCCAGTCGCTGCTGCTGCTCTGTCCTCCAGAGGCACCTGCATCCTCCTCAAGCTCGCAAACTACCCACCCCACAGCAATGGGGTTCCTCTCACACTTGGAATCTCTCCTGTCATCGGCCAGAAAATGTTCTGTGCTTTTAGGGTTCATGTGATTAGATTGGGCCCAGGTGGATCACCCAGCTAATCTCTCTTCTTTAAAGTTTGTAACCTTAACTACAGCTGCAAAGTCCCAGGTGACACAACATATTCACAGGTTCCAGGGATTAGGATACGGACATTTTGGGGAGCCCATTATGTGGCCTGCCACAATATCCATATCCTATCTAATAAAAGAGAAACATGGTAATTAGCCGTACATCCGCTACCCTTCCCATTGGCTAATCAGGGCGATATGCAAATTAACTGCCAGCCAAGGTGGCGGCTGGCAGCCAGGCAGCTTGAAGCTAACATGAGGCTTGCTTGCTTCAGTGACGGAGGAAAGTAACGTTCCCCGACTGCCTTGCCAGCCACTGAGCTTGCAGTTTCAAATATTGTTACAAATATAGAAGCTAAACAAAACCCCAGAAACCTGCTTTCAGCCCGCCGGGATCTCAGAGCTGGAGTTGAAACAGTGTTTCGATTATAGAACACAAACAAACCAGATACCTGCTTTCAGCAGCAGAGGCCTCAGAGCTGGAGCCAGAGCTAAAGGTGGCCCAGAATAAAAAGAAAAAGAAAAAAAGGAGCAATTGGGAGCTTCAGTCACCTGCCAACCTGAAAACAGGCCTCAACCCCTCACCCAGTCTGGCCAGGCACCCCAGTGGGGACCCCCACCCTGAAGGGTGTGTGACCAGCTGCAGACAGCCATCATCCCCTCACCCAGGCTGGCCAGGCACCCCAGTGGGGACCGCCACCCTGATCCAGGACACCCTTCAGGGCAAACCCGCCAGCCCCCACCCGTGCACCAGGCCTCTATCCCATATAGTAAAAGGGTAATATGCCTCCCAGCACCAGGATCAGAGGAGCCGAGAGGCCTCCCAGCACCGGGATCAGCATGACAGGGGGCAGCGCCCAAACCCCCTGATTGCCCTGAGGCTCTGTGTGTGACAGCAGGTGGGGCCACAACCTCCCTATCCACCCTGTTCTGTTTGTGACAGGGGAAGGTGCCCCAACCCCCTGATCAGCCCTGCTCTGTGCCTGATAGGGGGGAGCTCCCCAACCCCCTGATTGCCCTGTGGCTCTGTGTGTGACAGGCTGCGGCGGCCCATCCCCTGATCGGCCCTGCTCTGTGTGTGACAGTGTGCCGCCCCAACCCTCCCCTCCCCACGGGCCCTGCTCTGTGTGTGTGATGGGGTAGAGCCATAACCTCCCCATCGGCCCTGCCCTGAGTGTGACAGTGGCAGTGCCCCAACCCCCTGATCCGCCCTGTTCTGTGTGTGACAGGGGGTGGTGCCCCAACTCCCCTATTGGCCCTACTCTGTGAGTGACAGGGTGAGCTCCTCAACCCCCTGATCGGCCCTGCTCTGTGCGTGACAGGGGGGAGCTCCCCAACCCCCTGATGGGGCCTGCTCTGTGCGTGACAGGGGGCAGCGCCCCAACCCCCTGATTGGCTCTGCTCTGTGCATGACAGGGGGTGGCACCACAACCTCCCCATCGACCCTGCCTTGAGTGTGACAGGGGGCATGCCCCCAAACCCCCAATCGGCCCTACCCTGAGTGTGACTGAGGGTGGCATCGCAACCTCCCGATCCGCCCTGCTCTGTGCATGACAGGGGGCGGCGCCCCCACTCCAATTGGCCCTGCTCTGAGCCTGACCAGGGGCTGCACCTAGGGATTGGGCCTGCCCTCTGCCACCCGGGAGCAGGCCTAAGCCAGCAGGTCGATATCTCCCGAGGGGTCCCAGACTGCGAGAGGGCACAGGCCAGGCTGAGGGACCCCCCGCCCCCCCCCAAGTGCACAAATTTTTGTGCACCGTGCCTCTAGTACTTTCATATCCTGAAAAGCAGCATTATAGCTGAGCCCTGGTGGGGTCTGCATTGCAATCTGACTAACTGAGCAAAATGTAATTAATGTTGTGTCAGTTACCTATCACTGCAGAACAAATTACCCCCAAATTTAGCAGCTTCACAAGATTAGCCTTCCGGGAGTCAGCGATCAGTTGCAGCTAGTTGAGCGCCTCTAGTCTAGCCCAAGGTTTCTCATGAGGTCACCCAGCTGCAGTTTCAACTGAAGGGGCTTCATTGATTTGGGAGGTTGAAGATCTACTTCCAAGTTTATCACATGTTGGCAGCCTCAGAAAGTTCACCTCTGAGTTGGGTGAGGGATCTGACAGAGCCGGAGGCAGGGAGCAGCCAAGTCAGTGCACCGAGCGTGAGAGCCTGGGCGGGAGCCACATCTTTCTTCTTTTGCAAGCACCTTCCCCATTTTTAGTGCACACTTCAGTGGTGTACACACACTCACGTCGCTGTGTGCAGCTCTCCAGAACTTTCTCATCTTGCCAACCAGTACTTCATACTCACTGAGCACCTCTCTGCCCCTCCCCCAGTCCCTGGCAGCCACCACCTACTCTGTCTTTTTGAAGACAACTGTAGGTTGTGACTACTCTAGGTATGTCACATAAATGGAATCTTACATTATCTATTTTTGTTTTGTTACTGGATTATTTCACTTAGTGTAATGTCTTCCAGTTCATCCATATTGCAGGTGGAATTTCCTATAACATTTAAAGCTGAATAATGTTCCATGGTATGTGTGGACCAGTCTCTTTTTTACCTGTTCTTCTGTTAATGGGCATCTGGTGCTTCCATCCCTTGGGTTTTGTGAATAATGCTGCTGTGAGCACAAATGTGCAGATACCTTTGCCAGATCTTGTTTCTAATTCTTTTGAATATATTCCAGGATGGGGACTGCTGGAAAGTTCTATTTTAATTTGGGGGGACGCTCTCTACCATTCCCACAGCTGCTGCACCATTTTACATCCCAACCAACGGTGCCACCACGTGCCTTACAGTTTCTCTGCATTCTCACCACCACTTGTTATTTTCTGTTTTCTTTTTCCTTCAATAGTGGCCACGTAGTGGTGTGGGGTGGTATCTCACTGTGGTTTGGTCTGCACCACTAACGATGAAGGATGTTGAGCTTCTCTCACAGGCCATTAGCCATCTGTAGAGTATGCTCTTTAGATGGAAGCTGCAGTCTTTCGAAAACCTGTTATTGGAAGAGACATCCCATCACTTCTGTTATATTCTGTTCGTTAGACGTGAGTCAGAAAGTGCAGTCCAGTGTCATGTGGAGCCAGTGCCAGGAGGCAAGGCTCAAGGGGCTGTGGAGAGGCTGCTGGCCACAGATGGCATCCAGGCCCACGGGAAGGGGCTCAGCCCGCAGGGCACCAAGGAGCTTTTCATAAACTTCCCTTTTGAGTAGAATCACTGGGAGGCTCATTAAAAACAAAGTCTTAGGTTCCTTCCTTGGAAGTGCCAAATCAGTGGGTCTTGGGTAGATCCCAGGAACCTGTTTTTTAAAAAACCCATCCAGAGATTCTTTCTTTATTATTAAGACTAGAGGCCTGGTGCACAAAAATTTGTGCACTCGGAGGGGAGGGGGGCTCCTCAGCCCAGCCTGTGCCCTCTCGCAGTCTGACCCCTCGAGGGATGACCACCTGCTGGCTTAGGCCCACTCCCCAGGGGATTGGGCCTAAGATGGCAATTAGACATCCATCTGGCAGCCCAGCAGCCCTCGGGGGATGTCCACTTGCCAGCAGGGAGCAGGCCTAAACTGCAGTTGGACATCCTTAGCACTGCTGAGGAGGCAAGAGAGGCTCCCACCACCACCACTGTACTGGCAGCCATCAGCCTGGCTTGTGGCTTGTGGTTGAGCAGAGCTCCTCCCATGTGAGAGTGCCCTGACCACGAGAGGGCAGCTCCTGCATTGAGTGTCTGCCCCCTGGTGGTCAGTGTGTGTCATAGTGACCAGTCATTCCCAGTCCTTCTGCTGTTAGGGTCAGTTTGTATATTACCCTTTTACCATATAGGATATCCTACCATATAGGATAGAGGCCTGGTGCATGGGTGGGGGCTGGCTGGTTTGCCCTGAAGGGTGGGGGTCCCGCTTGGGTGCCTGGCCAGCCTGGATGAGGGGATGATAGCTGTTTGCAGCTGGTCACACCCCCTTCACGGTGGGGGTCCCCACTGGGGTGCCTGGCCAGTCTGGGTGAGGGGCTGAGGGCCATTTTCAGGCTGGCAGGTGACTGAAGCTCCCAAACTCTCCTTTTTTATTTATTTTTATTTTTTATTCTGGGATTTATTTATCTTCTATGGCTGTCACTGGAACTGAGAGCCAACTTTAGCTCTGAGGCTCGGCTCCAACTCCGAGGCCCAGCTAGCTGAAAGCAGGTTTCTGGGTTTGTTTAGCTTCTATAATTGCAACATTGTTTCTTAGAGTGCAGCTCAGAGGCCGGCAGCGGCAGGTGGGGAACCTTGGCTTCCTCCATCACTGGAGCAAGCAAGCCTCCTGTTCGCTTCAGCTGCCTGGCTGCCAGCCGCCATCTTGATTGGCAGTTAATTTGCATATCTCGCTGATTAGCCAATGGGAAGGGTATCGAAGTTACGGTTAATTACCATGTTTGTCTATTATTAAATAGGATACTAGAGGCCTGGTGCACGAAATTCGTGCATGGGGGCAGGGGGAAAAGGGCCCCCAGTCTGGCCTGCACTCTCTCCAATCTGGGACCCCTTGGGGGATGTCCGACTGTGGGTTTGTGCCTGCACTTTTAACAGATGACAGCTCCATTGTTGTTTCTTTCTTTTCATGCTTAAACCCATTGGAATTAGTAGGTATTCAAAGTGTGTATACATTTTGGGGGGACACCCTGTATATCTCTAGTCAGCAGTGAAAGGAACCAACAGCATATTTGGAACCCCCAGACAGGGAACCCCACTCACTCTCCGCATGTCTCCCCACTCCACTTTCCACCTTCACGGGCAGTGGGAGAATCAATGTTTTCTCTCATTAACTCGGAAAAGCACATCCTGTCACCTGCTGCCCAGCAGGAGTGCGCTAGGCCCCAAGCGAGCAAGGTTTAATCTGGGCAGCCTTCGCTCAAGGGTGCCAGCACCCAAAGTGCACATTCCTCCTCTGCAGTCGCCCCAACTATCCCACCATTTCACTGATAGGACGGAACTCCTCACCTCCTCTGGGTTCCTGATCTTGAATGTTGACCGAAGGCACCTCAGAAAGGGCTGCCCGCGCCCACCAGGTGTGTCTGTCTGAACGGGCTCCCGCCTCAGCACCTGCATTAACTTCATGAAGATGATCTCCTCACAGCACTGGCCTCTGCAGGAACAGGGAATCACCACTCTGCCCTCTCACTGTCATCTCACAGGCACCCACCCTCAGCACCCAGAACACCCAGACACTCTCCAAAGGACATGAGTGTGCCAGAGACATGCTGGGGTTGATGGAAGTGTGGCAGAGGGGCTGGGGGAACTTGTGCACGCCTTGGTTCAGGACTGTTGCAGGCGTGTGAGGGTGACAGCATTATGGGGGACGTTTGGATGCCAGGGCAGGAGGAGAGGATGTGCGCACTGGTGGCCTGTGTCTCTGCAGATCTGAAAATCCCCGTGGCGCAGCCAAAAGGACATCAATCTGGCCGGCCACGGTGACTTTCCCTGCGATTGCTCACCTTCTGGGCCAGGAGGCGGGACTTGCGCAGCCACTCTTCAGCGCTGATGGCCTGCAGGTGTTACTTTAGCTTGGCTCGTAGGCTCTGCTTGGCGCACTCACGACTACCACCACATGTGGGGAGTACAGGCCGCCCTCCCCTGGCCTGCCTCCCCTGCCCAGTGGCTCTCATGGGCACTTCCCGGAGTGGCCAGGGTGGGATGCCGGTGTGCGTTGCTCACCTGCCTGGAGTGACCGGGGCTGGGCGGAAGCCAGGCGTCCCACCCTGCCCCTGCTGCTCCTTGCCTCCACATTCTATGCACCAGCCTAGAGCGGCCGGGGCAGGGCCGGACGCCTGCCCCCAGCCACTCGGCACCTGTGCACATGTGTGCTGCCCAGAGGCCTGCCATCTTTGTTGGGTTAATTTGCATACTCACTCCTGATTGGCTTGTGAGCATAGCTGAGGGATGGTCAATTTACATGTTTCTCTTTTATTATATAGGACTAGAGGCCTGGTGCACAAATTTGTGCATGGAGGGTGGAGGAGAACTGTGGGAGGTTGGCCTCTGGCCTCCAAGGAGGGAGCTGGCCCTTGGACCCCCTGGGAAAGGGGCTGCGTCCATCACCACCCATCCCCAGTTCCCTGTTCCAACCTGGGCCCAAGGGCCCTGACGGGGTCAGGAGAGGAGGCAAAGGTCACCAGGCTGGGCACGGAAGGAACAGATGCCGACACCACTGTTGGTACCCTGCCACTGCGCAGTTCCCCATCTTTCCTGCCTCCTCCTTCCTTCGCCATTGTACATGGGCAGCCCCCAGGGAAGGGAAAGGATGGGAGCAAGACAAACCCTGTGTTGAGGGCTGACTTTCAATAGATTGTAGCAAGGGAGCTGCTCTGCTATGTACAAAACCTCGACCCAGAAGCAGGTCTCTACGAATGGTTTAGCACCAGGGGCCGATGGTGGCTGGCCAGCCAGGGAGAGGGGCTATGGGAGGTTGGCTGTGGGAGTGCACTGACCACCAGGGGGCAGCTCCTGCATTGAGCATCTGTCCCCTGGTGGTCAGTGTGTGTCGTAGCAACTAGTCATTCCACTGGTCATTCCTCTGTTTTGTCAATTTGCATATTAGGCTTTTATTTATAGGATAGATAAGTCATATACCAGAAAATCCACCCCCTTAAAGCACACAATTCAGGGGTGTTTAATATGTTCACAAAATTGTGCAAACATCCCCCCTTTCTGAGGACATTTCATCACCCCTAAAGGAACCCTGCCCATGAGCACTCACTCTGCATTCCTGTCTCTCTCCAAACCCTAACAACCACTGTCCACTTTCTGTCTCCATGGAATTGCCAATCCTGGGTATTTCATACATGGAATAGTACAATGCATGGCCTTTTGTGCCTGGATATTTTCAATTAGTCTAATCTTTTCAAGGTTCATCCTGTAGTAGCCTGTGTCGATGCTTTGTTTCTTTTTATGGCTGAGTAATATTTCATTGTATGGACAGACCATAAATTTTTTTCCTTTTTTTCTTTTTATTTCTTAAAGTATTACAAAGAGTATTACACGTGTCTCCTTTTTTTCCCTCCCCTCTTGGCATTCCCCCGGCTTCCTCCACCCGCCAGTGTCCTGTGTCCATTGGTTATTCTCATATGCATGATCTCCTACCCCCCTCCCCCAAACCTTTCCCAGGCTTCCCACAGTAGTTTGACAGTCTGCTCAATGCTGCTCTGCCTCTGTATCCATTTTTGTTCATCAGTCTATAATGGTGCTTATTATCCATAAATGAGTGAGTTCATGTGGTATTTTTCTCAGCTTCCCAGGGGCCGTCTCAGCCTCACTGGGGCCGTCTCAGCCTCACAGGGGCGTCTCAACCTCACCGGGGCCACCTCAACCTCACCAGGGCCGTCCCAGCCTCACCAGGGCCGTCTCAGCCTCACAGGGCATCTCAACCTCACCGGGGCCATCTCAGCCTCACTGGGGCCATTTCAGCCTCACCGGGGCCATTTTAGCCTCACCGGGGCCGATTCAACCTCACAGGAACCGTCTCTACCTCACCGGGGCCGTCTCAACCTCACTGGGGCTGTCTCGACCTCACCAGGGCCGTCTCGACTTCACCGGGGCTGTCTCAACCTCACTGGGGCCATCTCAGCCTCACAGGGGCCGTCTCAACCTCACATGGGCCGTTTCAACCTCACATGGGCCTTTTCAACCTCACCGGGGCCTTTTCAACCTCACCGGGGTCGATTCAACTTCACTGGGGCCGTCTCAGCCTCACAGAGGTTGTCCCAGCCTCACGGGGGCCGTCTCAGCCTCATGGGGGCCGCCTCAGCCCTATGGGGACTGTCTCAGCAACATGAAGTTTGGCATTCTGTCCTTTGTTTGGGGCTCCTTGCTGGACAAAATCTCCAGGCATTTCTGGTGGCTGAATATCTGGTATGCTTGCTTGGATTTTATTTTCTACCAAGTGCACAGACTGCCTGTCTGCCATCTCCCAGCGTCCCATGTGAGACTGGTTCTGGTGGACCTGCCTGTGTGTTTGCTGGTGCAGCCGTTCCATGTCGCTGGCCCAGCCGGGTCCATCTCTGGCTTCCTCCAAAACTGATTCTGCTTCTTGAGTGTGTCCCTTATGTATGCGAGGAGTTGAAATCTGCATTCTGCTGGGCTGGGCTGCAAAAGCGCTGGTGGTTTCCTTGGGTGGGGATGTAAATTGAGTAGGGCGGGGTCCCCAGGAATCACCAGGGAGGAGCAAAGGGCAATGGCATCTCGCGACTCCTCGCCTCTCAGTGACTTAGCATCTTGTGTCTCCGAGTGCCAGTGAGCAGCTCTGCGAGACAGCCACTCTCGCTCTCTGGCCCGCTGCAAGGCCGTCCCGCCTCTCCCCGTAGGGGCCTGGAACCTCAGGATCCTGCCCCAAACAAGCTGAGTGGATTTGAGAGTCTGCATCCCCTTCTGATTGAAAAAAACCGCGCATCCAGTTGCAGCCCGCCTGGTGCACGACTCCACACCTCTGTTCTTGGCGAATCACCAGGGCGGGGCATAGGGCAATGGCGTCTCCATGACTCCTTGCCTCTCTGTGACTCCACTTCCCCGCGTCCCTAAGTGCCGGCAGGCAGCTCCGCGAGAGAGGCACCTGTGCTTTCTGACCCGCTGCAAGGCCGTCCTGCCTCTTCCCGTAGGGGTCTGGGACCTCAGAATCCCACCCCAAACAAGCTCAGTGGATTCGAGAGTCTGTAACCCCTTCCAGTTGAAAAAAATCGTTTATCCAGTTGCAGCCCGCCTGGCGCGTGATTCCGTACCTCTGTTCTTGGTGCCTCTGCATATCCTACTCAGTCTCAATGCTCTTCTTTCTTTCCTTCCAGCTGTAGAACTTCCACTGGGCCAGCTTTCCCATGGTTCTGAATGATAGCTGTTTGTCTAATAGTTGGTAGTTTCGATGTTGTTGTGGGAGGCAGCAGCACAGGTCTATACCTTATGCCACCATCTTGATTCTCTCTCATCAGGTATTTTAAAATAAAGCTCCCCAAGTTATTCTGATGTGTTGCCATGTTGATAACTACTATTCTAGCTCCCTCTGATGTCTAATAAAATGACAATAATTAGAAAATTGTGAGTTCTGCATTATATTCCTGGGAAAGATTGTTACCCTGAATGGGCTCACGAGAATCCCTCCTTGGCCCTGGAATCTGGAGTTGGAGGAAGTGACATTTGGATGCGGACTTAGAACTGGCTAAGTGCTTTCACACACATTGCACCACCCAGTGGCTATTTTCTGTGTCTGTCTTACCTTTTCTGCCAGAAATTCAAGGTGCTGGATTCTCCTGACCTTTATCAGAAGGACTTCATTCTTTTTAGAATTTTAAATAAGGCAAAGAAAAAAATGTCGGAAATCAGGGCAGAGATCTTTTCTACCAGAAAACTGATATAGGTAAGGACTCCAGGACTTCTTGAACATTGTATGTTAAGATTGGGTTAAGGTTAGCCTCAGAGGGCCCGAGACCCTTGGGGCTGAAGTAATGATGACCAAGGAATCAGGGAAAACATGGAAATTCTAGATCAGTGCTTTCAAATTCTAAAGTGCTCTGGAACCAGTTGGCGCTCCTGCTAGATGCAGATTCTGCCCAGCAGATCAGGGCTGGTTATAAGATCCTGAGCCTTTGACAAACTCCCGGGGACAAGGGCTCCCAGATCACATTCTGAGTAGAATGATTCTACAATCAGGGACAGGCCATTGGAAAGACGGCAGGAGATCTGTTTTCCCCTGGGATTCTGCCACAAAGTCAACATGAGACTTTAGAGAAGTCCTAAAAATCTTAGGTTTCTTATTGCCCAAGTGAGGCTGGGTTTTGTCTGGATCCAAGATGACACACAATTAACCCTGTGACTGCTCCCAGCTGCTGTGGAAAGATGGGGCATCCTGGAGGCAGGAAGGGCATACCTTCCAGTCCTCCAGCCCAGGAAATGCGGGCGGTGTCTTCAGGAGACACCTACTTCATTGTACATTGTCACCTATTCAAACGGTGACCTGGTAACTCTTCCTCCTGGATTGACAAAGCAATTAGTTTTAGAGTTACTCTAGGAATCGGTAAGTTTTGATGAAGAAAGAAGTTGCCATAGTGACAGAAAGATGCCTAGAGGGAGGAAAGGGTCCAGCAAGAGACTGGCAGGGAGCCCAGAGACGCCTTGACCCTCCGTGCCAGGCCCTCAGGTGGTCTCTGAGACCTTGGTCTTCCTAGGTTCAGCTTCAGTCCCTGAACCTACAGCAGAGGCGCTGTCTGTCCCCATCAGCAGGAGAAAGGAGGCCCCAGAAGCAGAGCCGCCGTCCTCCTCGGGACCAGCCTCCTCTGAGCCCTGACTCCACAGGTGGTGCTGGGAGTGAGCTCCCGGGACTTCTGGGTGGCCCACTGGTCTCATGACCTAGAGTTGTACTTAGCATCTCCTAGTCGCATGGGAGAGGGTCTGTGTTAGGCACATAAGTGCTGCTGGTAGGAGGCCACCTGTGGGCAGGATTCATCAATGAGCTCCTCTTGCAAAAGCCCTGGGGTTGTGTGGCGGGCACTGCTTTCAGATTGTCAAGGTTAAGAAAGACATCCCCAGAGGGAAATATACATGTTCTTAGGCACGGACGGCGTGCCAGGCGCCTTGTTCATGCAGCATCACACTGCAACTTAGTATTATTGGTCTCATTTCACAGGTGAAGACCGTGAGGTTGGCAGGTCAACAAAACTCAGAGCTGAAGTCAGGTGACCTGACATTCAGTTCCCAGCACCTGACCCATGTTGTGCGCTGCCTCCGGGCCCTCAGGAACAGAGCCTCCCGCTCCAGCCCAGGCCACCAGGCGCCTCCCACACGAAGCACCGCCAGCAGTTCGTGGGCCTGGCCCATTCCAGCGGTGGCAAGCTGACCTCGGGCACTGCGCTACAAGCAGATCACGCAGAAGGTGCCTGTGGCTCGGACACGGACACCTCGATGGGGCTGGTTCCTTCTAGATACAAATGCAGATGCCCAGGAGCTACCCGGCGTGCACCCCCAATCCTGCCATCAGTTCAGTTCAGGTGGGTTTGAGTGCTCCACCTGCCAGGCAGCAAGGCAGCGGCCCAGAGGCAGATGCGGACCACAGGCAGCTCAGCCCTGGCTCTGGGGCTGACCTTCTGGTTGGGAAGGGGCTGGGGAGCCAGTCACAAGCAAGACCTTTCCTATATAAGGAGAACGATGCAGAGGGCCTGGGAGTGCACTGGCAGAAGGGACCGGATCACGGCAGGCGCGTGGAGGGCCAGGTGGATTGGGTGACACTCAGTCAACCTTCCCTCCCTAGAGCCCTCCACCAAGCAGACAGCTTTGCCCCTTGGAGCCGCGGCTGCCCTGCCTCTCACTCTCTTCCTAGGTTTGTCATGAATTCCCTGCCACTCGCTGGCTGCTCATGTGCTGAGCCGCTTAAGGTCAGGCATGCACGCCTGTGTGCACAGGAACACATGCACAGCCTGTGCACACACCTCCTGTTCCACACCCTCTCCCAGGCCAAGCCGTGGCTGGGGTTTCCTTTGGAGCTGGCCCCAGAGATGCCGTTAATATCATGGATTTTAAAACCAGTCCCTTGTTCGTAGGGGAATATACTTAGAGACTAACGGGTGGATCTGGGTGGGGCATGTTTTCCCTTCTTTTTTAAAATTTATTTTTATTTACTAGCTTCTCCATAATGAGCATGAACCACCTGTGTAATAAATTATGTTTAAAAATGAAGATGCGACCGCCTTTTCCACACTACAACTGTTTCTAATGCTCATTTATCCCAGAAGAGAAGGAGGCATGGTTGTCTTTGAGGCTTGGTGGCAGGAGGATGGTCTGATGGCAAGGGCACTGGCCTGGGAGCTACAGCACCCCAGTTTAGTTGCCAGCTTTCCAGAATTTTCTAATGTGGGGACATTGGACAAGTAGGCTACCCTCACTGAGCCTTCACTTTCTCATCTGCAGCACGACACAGCAATAGCACCCGGAAGATGATGAAACTGATGCACAAATGTCAATGGGATCATCATTGTCATCCACACAACTGAAAATTGGCCTTTGCCCTCGCCGGTTGCTCAGTGGTTAGAGCGTTGGCCCACGGACTAATGGGTCGTGGGTTCAATTCCTGGGCAAGGGCATGTACTTCAGTTGCAGGTTCCCCAGCCCTAGTCAGGGCTCGTGCAGGAGGCAACCAATCTATGTGTCTCTCACATTGATGTTTCTCTCTCTCTCCCCTCCCTTTCACTCTCTTTCTCTAGAAACCAATGGAAAAGTATCCTCAGGTGAGGATTAACAAAAAAGAAAGGAAATTGGCCAATTTCATGCTCATGTAGAAAGAGAACACGGTGGTTCTGGGACTCGCAGCATGGCCAGCCTCAGCTGGAGCCTGGGGTGGTGACAGGCTCGCATGGCCCCAGTGATTCTCACGTTTTGTTATTCATGCCCTTGGATGTCCCTCCCCCCCCCCCCCCACCTCTGTAGCCAGTAGGGTATTGCAAAAATGACAGCTTAGACTTCTGAGGCTGGGCCAGGAAGGACACGACTCTGCCTTACTCTCTGGGATCACGCGGTCGGGAGGAAGCTCACTACCACGCCCCGGCCTCTGTGACCTGCAGCACCAACCTGCCAGCCTGAGTGAGTCACCTGGAAGCCTCTCCTCCCAACTTCAGGTAACTGTGTCCTCAGGCCACATCTTGAGGCAGACTCTTGAGAAAACCCAGGCCGCAGCCACCTGGCTACGTCACTCCCTGCTTCCTGACCCACAGAAAGCATGTGAGAATCAACGTTTCCTGCTACCTTAAGCTTTTCAGTTGTGAGATCTCCATGCAGCACGAGGCTGTCAGGCCTGCTGCCCGCAGCCATTGCTGTGGGGGGGGGGGGGCGGCGGAGTTAGGGATCCACATGGCTCTGGGAAGAGCAGCTCATTCCGGGCCCACTTCCTTTCCTTTCGTGATGAGGTCACCAGGCCTGCGGAGGGAGGAGGGAGGAGGGAGGAGCAGGAAGCTGCCTCTGTGACCTCAGGAGGGCCTTTAATTGAACACCACGGGCCGCTCAGCAGCTGCGGGAGGCCGCTGGGCAGGGCTTCATTGATTCGGTCTCTGGAGAATGGGTTTGAGAGCTCATCCAAGCCTGGAAGGAAGGGACGGCAAGTGCACAGCGATGCCAGCGTTAGCACTAATATTGACCCTACATGGCCGCCACCTGCACCCAGCACGCGCCAGCCCCGGGGGAACCACCCTCTCCTTCAGTAACCAGGCTCTGTGCAGCGCTTCGAACATTCCCCCTCACAAACGCCACAGACTCCGGAAGACCTGCCTTCTGTGGTCAGCGTGGCTGCGGCCATGGCCACTGCTGCTCCCTGGCCCTTAACCGTCCTTGTCTGCTCTTGAGACCACTCATTGCGCTGCCCGCTGCTGCCGCAGTTGGCTTCCCGGTGACTGAGAGCGCCCTGAGCACTAGGCTGGCCCGAGGCTGTGGGGACAGAGGGGCTCCCAGCCCCGCGCAGGACAGAGGCCTCAGCAGGTGGGCAGAGCGGCCTGCAGGCGCTCCTGCTCCCCCATGACCCCCATGGCTGCTCTCCTGAGCACCCACCGCCCGCTCCTGTTCTCATCCTCTCCTCCCAGTCTCTCCTTGCTTCCCCTTCCCAGGGGCCCTGGCTTCCTCTCACAGCCTGGCCACCCCCCACCACATACCCGTCGGCTTTGTGCACAGTCTACCTACCTCTGTCTGCGTGTCACTTCCCCACAGGGTGGCACAGACATGGCTTAACAGTGGGTGCTGCCACCGGAGAGACGCCCACATTGAACCCCAGCTCTGCACCATGTCCTCAAACCCTTCCTATCCCTGTTCACAGGTGACAGCACCGATTTCCCAGGGGTGGGCTTTGGACAAGGATCAGGGTGAGTAGGAGAGATCTGGGCAACTCCCGGCCTCTTCCAGGAGAGCAGGAGGCTGGAGGCGGCGCCCAGGGCCTCTCTGAGCCCAGGAGGAAGGAGTGCGAGTAGCTGCTTCCCAGAGGCTCCCGCACAGGCATCCTGACCTGGAGGTGAGGGTGGGCAGGGGCACACGTCTCCCCGAGTCATCTCTGGCTCGATGATTCACGTGGCAACCCCGTGTGGGCCCAGCTCCCCTGCGTGTGCTCTCCCTTTACGTGAGACTTTGCCACTTGAGCTGATGTGAACCCAAATTGATGTCATTTCCCTCCTAATAACTTCTTGACCAGAAAACATCTATATCTCCACCTCACTGGGATTTTTTGCGGGGCGAGGAGTCACAAAATCATGTTTAATTTCACTTTCGTTTTCTTCTCTTTTATTTTTATTTTATTTAATTAATTAATTAATTAATTAATTAATTTATTTATTTTTCTCAGATCAGAATCGTCTCGATAATCAGTGGCTGGGACAAGTTCTTCTCTTTTAAGGAGAGTATTAATCAGAGCTTTTCTTCTGGTCATAAAAGTAATGTACATGCTCATCGCAAAAGAATCAGGAAAACATGGAAATCTGAAAGAGGGAAATAGAAATTATACATAATGCCACACCCACAGAAAAAAGTTGAAAACTGTATTGTGATTCTTTGTCTTTTCCTCATGTATATAATAATTTTTATCATAATTGTTTCAAATGATAAACATTTTAAGATTTCTATTTGAGAGTGTGCGAGAAGGGTTATACATCTGGCTTCTATGAAAACATGAGTTTTAATAACAACTTATACTTATTGAATCCCGACCGTGTCCCAGTGCTTTGTATGCATGGCCTGACTGAGTCCTCGCTGCACCCCGGGGGTGCTCACACCGCGCCTGCCTGACAGGTGGGGAGCTGAGGTGCTGAGCTCTCGGCAGCAGCCCAGGGACAGCGAGCTCACGGTGCAGTTGGGATGGATTTGAAGGAAGACTTTTTGCATCCACGTCCTGGCCTATTCGCCTCTTAGTGTATTTAGAGCTTGCCTTCTAGCAATAACCACACAGCTGGAAATGCCACAATGGATATACTAGCATCCTTCTCATTTAATGGGGAATATTTTACTTTTTATTTATTTATAGGTTTTGTTAATCTTCACCTGAGGATATTGTTCCATTGATTTTTAGAGAGAGTGAAGGAGAAGGGGAGAGACACAGAGAGAAACATATCGATTGGTTGCCTCCTGCATACACCTGACCAGGGCTGGGATCGAGCCTGCAGCTGAGGTATGTGCCCTTGACCAGAATCAAACCCGTCAGTCCGCGGGCCAAACTCTATCCATTGGTCCATTCTGACCTCCTGTAACACTTTGCTTTTGAAAAATACAGGGAGGCAGGAGAAGTGAGGAAAAGGCGAGAGGCGCACCAGCCGGCACCTTTCCTGCCAGCCTGGGCCACCTCAGCGCTCGATGCCACTCACTCCTCCAGGCACAGGGGCAGCCAGGGTGCCAGGGCATGCTGGTACTTGGAAGTGCTCCTCCTTTCCACAGGAGTCACTGAGCATGATGGCGTTGCTCTCAGGCCAGTGTGAGGCGCAGACCCCACATGTAGCCTGTATGAAACCAGCACTCATGGGTCCAGCCCACATGGCGAGGTGATGTTGCTATAATTAAAACACACACAGAGAATCAGGAAATAAGACATTATTCCCAAAGGATAGCTCACAATGTTACCCTGGTTAAGGAGTGTATTCCATTAAGGTGCTTATATTGCAAGCCACAGAAATGGACTCTGGTTCACCTAGGCTGAAAAGAGAATTTCTTGGACAGATACTGGAGAGCACACTAGAGGAAAGGGAAGCAAAGGACTCAGGCTGGGACTCACCAGGCACCGAATCTCCAGAAGGTTCTTGGCAGCAGCAAACACTCAAAAATCCCACCCAGCTGCCTTGGCTGGAACGAGAACACCCCAACCTTCTCTATTTGGGGCCTGAAGCAATGATTCAGATTTCAGAGTGCAGCCTCCTTGGCCTTGTGGGGCCATGTGGAGGCAGGTGCCTGCCCTCACTCCGTCAGGCAGCGTGGAGAGCCCTCAGCAGAAGGACTAGAGGCTGGGCAGCTGACAAACAATGGGCATCCTTGCACCCCGTGAGAGTGATGGGAGTCATCCTTGCACCCCGTGAGAGTGATGGGAGTCATCCTTGCACCCCGTGAGAGTGATGGGAGTCGTCCTTGCACCCCGTGAGAGTGATGGGAGTCGTCCTTGCACCCCGTGAGAGTGATGAGAGGCGTCCTTGCACCCCGTGAGAGTGATGGGAGGCGTCCTTGCACCCCGTGAGAGTGATGAGAGGCGTCCTTGCACCCCGTGAGAGTGATGAGAGGCGTCCTTGCACCCCGTGAGAGTGATGAGAGGCATCCTTGCATCCCGTGAGAGTGATGGGGGGCATCCTTGCACCCCGTGAGAGTGATGAGAGGCATCCTTGCATCCCGTGAGAGTGATGGGGGGCATCCTTGCACCCCGTGAGAGTGATGGGGGGCATCCTTGCACCCTGTGAGAGTGATGGGGGGCATCCTTGCACCCCGTGAGAGTGATGAGAGGCATCCTTGCACCCCGTGAGAGTGATGGGAGTCGTCCTTGCACCCCGTGAGAGTGATGAGAGGCATCCTTGCACCCCGTGAGAGTGATGGGAGGCATCCTTGCACCCCGTGAGAGTGATGGGGGGCATCCTTGCACCCTGTGAGAGTGATGAGAGTCATCCTTGCACCCTGTGAGAGTGATGGGAGTCGTCCTTCCACCCCCTGAGAGTGATGGGAGTTGTCCTTGCACCCCGTGAGAGTGATGGGAGTCGTCCTTGCACCCCGTGAGAGTGATGGGGGCATCCTTGCACCCCGAGAGAGTGATGGGAGTCGTCCTTGCACCCCGTGAGAGTGATGGGGGGCATCCTTGCACCCCGAGAGAGTGATGAGAGTCATCCTTGCACCCCGTGAGAGTGATTGGGGGCATCCTTGCACCCCGTGAGAGTTATGAGAGGCATCCTTGCACCCCGTGAGAGTGATGAGAGTCGAATAAAGACAGGGGTTGTGTCGATACATCAAACCCTCTTCTCTTCCAGCCATTTCTCCCACAGACTCTCTCTCCAGTTACACAGAATCTCCCCCTTTGCTTTGCAAAACGTGGTCTGTGGGACACGAGCACCTGCACCCCGAGAGCTGGTTAGAAATGGTCTCAGGCTCCTGTTGTATCAGAATCTGCATCTTTTTAAAAATTACCTTTTTATTGATTTCAGAGAGGAAGGGAGAGGAGAGAATCATTGATCAGCTGCCTCTTGCATGCCCCCTACTGGGGGTCAAGCCTGCAATCTGGGCAGGTGCCCTTGACCAGAATCGAACCTTTCAGTCCACAGGCCGACGCTCTATCCACTGAGCAAGCCGGCTGGAGCAGAATCTGCATCTTAACAAGATCCCTAGGTGGTTCCAATGCTTATTCAGTTTGAGAATCACTCATTGACACACTTTCCCCCTCCCTCCTCTCTCCATTTCTTTTTAAAAATTTTTATTGATTTCAGAGAGGAAAGGAGAAAGATAGAAACATCAATGATAAAAGAATCATTGATTTGCTGCCTCCTGCAGGCCCCCCACTGGGGATGGAGCCCTCAACCCAGGCATGTGCCCTGACTGGGAATCGAACCCGGGACCCTTCAGTCCAGAGGCCGATGACGCTCTATCCACTGAGCCAACCCAGCTAGGGCTTCCATTTCTTTATGATACAGATATTTCACTGACCTGGGCCAGACAGGGCTGCCACCTCCCAGGTGCCCTGGTGAGATGAGAGAAGAGGGAACATCCACAGGCGAATCGCATCCTGTTCACTGGGCTCAGCAGACACAGCCCCGCCAGCAGAGCTCTCAGCCCAGAGGGCAGGTGGCAAGGAGGGCAGAACGGGGAGGGCTCCCCAAGTGTGGCCGGCTCAGGCTGAGCTGGCACCATCTGGTGAGGACCCCAGAGGCAGGGGGCGGAAGGAAAGGACATTTTGTTGGGCTGCACACCAATGTTTGGGGGGCCAGCGGTACTTTGCCATGCAGAGGGGAAGGGTGTACAGTCCCAGGTGCTCCTGGGTGACCTGCCTTCTACTCACAGGAAAAACCAGGAGTTGGAGAGAAGGGCAATAGGGAGTGCGGGGAGGGGGGCTATGGTGAGTGCCGGGGATGGGGTGTGGGGGATGGGGGATGTGGGGGACTGGGAGTGCGGGGGGGATAAGGAGTTTGAGGGGATGGGGTGGGTGGGGGTGGGGTGGTGGGTGGTGGGGGTACAGGGGTGGGGGTACAGGGAGTGGGGGTATAGGGGTGGGGATTCAGGGGGTGGGGGTACAGGGGTGCGGGTGCAGGAGTGGGGGTACAGGGGTGGGGGTACAGGGGTAGGGGTACAGGGGGTGGGGGTACAGGGAGTGGGAGTATAGGGGTGGGGATTCAGGGGGTGGGGGTACAGGGGTGCGGGTGCAGGGAGTGGGGGTACAGGGATGGGAGTACAGGGGATGGGGGTACAGGGAGTAGGGGTACAGGGGTAGGGGTATAGGGGTGGGGGTACAGGGATGGGGGTGCAGGTGTGGGGGTACAGGGGTAGGGGTACTGGGGATGGGGGTGCAGGGGTGGGGGTACAGAGGTGGGAATGCAGGGGAGGGGTGCAGGGGGTGGGGGTACAGGGGTGGGGGTGCAGTGGGTGGGGGTACAGAGGTGGGGGTACAGGGTTGGGTGCTTGGGGAGGGGGTGCAGGGGTGGGGGTACAGGGGTGGGAATGCAGGGGAGGGGTACAAGGGTGGGGGTGCAGGCAGTGGGGTGCAGGGGTAGGGGTATAGGGTTGGGGTGCATGGGGTGGGGGTGCAGGGGGTGGGGGTACTGGGAGTAGGGGTGCAGGTGTTGGGGTGCAGGCCCTGGGGAGAGCGGGCCGATGCAGTGAGGAGCTTTGAGAGTTCTGAAAGCCCAGCGTCAGGTGCGCCTGTGGCCTCTCCACGTTGGTCTTCATCCAGGTGAAGCCGGCAGGGATCCCCAGGCCACAGGCTCCCAGCCGGTCAGACACTCAGGTGGGGCAGCCGCCTGGCTGGAGGCCGCCTGAGGGGGCAGGCCCCGCAGCGGTGTCAGGGCGGCCGGGGGTGGCCATGTGGGCATGGGCGGCTGCAGTGGAGCCGGGGACAGACGGGGGCGCCATCTGCCTCGTGGGCAGGGGCAGCTGGCTGGAGGCTCACTGACCAAGGGCGGGGCGACTCAGAGGCTGCCCTTGAGGATGTCAGGGGAGAAGCCAAGCCGAGGAGGAGGACAGGCCGAGGGGCCTGGGGAAAGCAGGGAGAGGCCACCAGGGGTGGGCAAACTTTTTGACTCGAGGGCCACAATGGGTTCTTAAACTGGGCCGGAGGGCCGGAACAAAAGCATGGATGGAGTGTTTGTGTGAACTAATATAAATTCAAAGTAAACCTCATTACATAAAAGGGTACGGTCTTTTTTTTTTTTTAGTTTTATTCATTTCAAACTGGCCGGATCGGCACACTGCCCACCAGTGGCCATGGGGCCGCGGGAAGGGGCCCGACGCCCTTGGGCCAGGCTGTCTGGAGTTTCCTGGTTCCGGTGCCCCTGCTCACAGTTCCTGAGGCAGAGGGATGTGATGTGAGGACGCCCCAACCCAGCTCCTGGGGCCTGCAGCCGCGTGAGGCTGGACCCTCCCCACCCTTTGACTTCCTCAGGACTCATAGGCCTCAGAATACCCCCTCCTCCCCCAGCCAGGGTGCCCCCAGCCCAGCCCTCTCCCAGACAGGCTCAGATCTGGGGCTCAGCCACCGGGACCCTGTCCTGTGGAGCTGTCAGGAGTTATGGTTTGGAAAGCTCTTTCTTTAAAAGACACACTCGCAGAAGAGTAGGATGTACATTTCTTTGACATTCTCCAGTTTCAAAAGCCATTTGCAAATGCCAGTTCTCCTGAGTTTTATTTCTGATGCTTGTACCTACAAAAGAAGGCACTCGTCATAAAAAATAAAGAGGCTGTGAAGCCATGGGCCTCAAGAAGGGAGAACTGAAGATGCTAAAAACAACAATGATGGAATCAATAAGCAAGTTGGGTGTGAAGTAGCTCAAACCCCTCCCCCGCCCCCCCAGGTCCTCCCTGGAGGCACTGGGTCCCTCCCCCCAACCCCCAGCACTTCACCTGCATCGTCTAAATGACACTTAGAGGAGCTCCCAGCCAGCGCTTCCCAAGCTGGGACTCCCCCCCCACCCCCACCCCAGGTATTTGGCAACATCCTGGATGCTTTTGGTTGTCACACTGGGTGCGGGGTGGGGGTGGTCTGTCATTGGCATCTCGTGGGGTGAGGTTGGAGCTGCCTTAAGCGTCCTGTGATGACTGTGGAGGTAGAAAATGCGCTAGGAGACGGTGTCGCTCACCTCGTTTCCTAGGTGAGGAGACGTGTTCGGAGAGATGCTTCGGTTCATGATCAAACATAACCAGCAAAATGAGTGGAAACAGGAGAGAAAACGCAGGTATTTGAAACGCGCTCAGAAGGAAAAGGGAAGCCGTGCACTTCGTGTCTGTCTGTTCCATCATTTTCTGTTTCAGGATAACAGAAGCCGTGGCTCCTCTGAGCTGACACAGGGAGGCGGTTTCGGTGCAGCTGTGCCCCCAAACCCTTCAGCGTGGCCTCGGGGCTCCTGCTCCCCCCCCCGGCCCCCCCCCCCCCCACAGCTCTCCTGCAGGCCTGGGCCCAGCCCCGGGGGAAACTGCCCTTTCGCCTTCACCTTCAAGGCACAGTCTGAGGCCTGAGGGAGGGTCTCTGGCCAACACCTTAGAACCATCGCACATGCTAACAGCCTCCAGTCGGAACCGGGCCAAAAGGAATTCAAAAGAGAATGAGCCTCCTTCATAAGGACGGGGATGCAGAAATGCTCATGATATTTGGAGTGAAAAAGCCAAGTACAAAATTGTAATTGATGACGACTTTTAAAAACTTTGCATTCTGGATGTTCCGTTTCCAGAGTGAACATGCATGGCTTTTATTGGGAACAAACAAGTGTTACTGTAACAGGAATGTTCCTACATTCCCATGTAACAGGTGGAATGAATGATGTCTGCTCGGAGGTGTGAACAAAGGCTCATAGCAGCTTTTTTTACAAAATAGGTTTTTATTGATTTGAGAGAGAGAGGAAGGGAGAGGGAGAGAGAAACATTTTGCCCCAACCCGGACATGCGCCCTGGCCGAGCGGAACCACCACCTCCTGATGCACAGCCCACCAGAGCAGCGCCTGATCGAGTGCTCGCTAAACCGGGAGATGGTCCCCTGCGGGTGGACGGGCTGCAGGCATTTTGCTACAACAGAATAAATACTGCAGAGCAGAGGAAAGGAGCCGGAGGCCTGCAGCTGCCCTACGCAGCACCAGCCAGGGAAGGTGGGCGGACAGAGGACGACGGGCTGAAGTGCTTTTTCTGTATGTGAAGCTCAAAGCCGGCAGAGTGAGTCTGTGGGGATGCGGCTGCTGGGAGAGGCTCCTCACCCACGTGGCCGGCTGGCCTCCCTCCTGTGCAGGCCACTCCGCAAAACAGGAGCCCTGAGGGGCAGTGTGGCCCATGCGCCTGGGGTCTCACCCACTAACCCCGGACCTGCTCCCCTCGCTACCATCAAAGGAGCGCCTGGCCTGCAGGCATCGGGGATCCTGGCCCACCCACATCAGGTCCCTGCAGGGGGGTGGGGGCAGGGGGGAGAGGGGCACTGTGTTGTCTTGCTGATCAGATCAGAGCTGAGCCCCAGGCTCACTGTCCAAGGAAGGAGAAAGGTCTTTTCAACTGAGGAGGCCATTGGTCAGCATTAGTCTCCAAAGGGAAGGATCTTGACCTCTGCAGAGAGACAATGGCCTTGAAAGCCAAACTTGATGATGAAAGACCAGTCGGGAGCCGAAAACCAGGATTATAGGCTTTATTAGGGGAAAGATCTGCTGGCTGTCTCCCCAGGGAAGAACAGCAGAGGTGAGCACTCCTTTTGAGGGGAGGCATGGGAAAGAACGGGGGCTTAGGGTACTCAGCGCGTGGATTGGTGGCTTAATGTATGGTCCATATAAGGTACATAGCTAGGCACTCCCATACTCAGGGACAAGGGCTTAGGGTATTTGGCAGGTGCTGATTGGTGGCTTAATGTATAGTCCATATAAGGTACATGGTTAGGCACTCAGGTATTTCCGGGCTGCAGGTTATGTCATACGTCACCAGTTGGGGGAAGGGAGGACCTATCAGATGAAGGGGCAGGTATTTCTCAGCTACTCCCTTCCTACAAGTGCAGGCCGAATGCTCTAAGTCCTGCTTCTCAACCAAAGGCCTCCACAACCCCCAGGAGACTTGGATCCCCTGCTCTTGGTCCCCTCCAGCCTGGTAGGATCTGGGGGGCTGGGCACCCCATTCGTCCTCCAGAGCAGCCCTCTGGGGGCTCAGGCCCCCTCAGGGCCACACACAGAGCCTTTTCTCTGTGTGCTACCACTGGAAGAGCTGGGGCGGGGCACGGGGGGAGTGCTCTGGTCACTGAGTTCTGTCATTCTCAGGAGCCCCAACCTGCTCAAGCCACCCTGGATGATGGTGGAAGAGAAGGAAAACCTGAAGGCCAGTGATAAGGTCAGGTATCTTTGGAGAAAAGATTTAGGAACATCGAGAAAATGATGGGAAGTTCCCACACATCAGAGCACCTGGACCACGACTGGACCACAGTGCGAGCAAGTGCCAGCCCCGGGGACCTGCCTCTTGCTTAAAGCCCCATGTCCCTCGGGCCAGGGAGGCGGCTGCAGGTGGCAGCAGGAGTGTGATGAGGGCTCTGCCTAGGATCAGGACCCACAAGCTTCCACAGGCAAAGAAGACGAAGCCAGGAGCAAAGAACTTGGACTCTGGGCACTGCCAGAGTCTGTATCAGCCCACAGGATGCCTTGTGCAAAGGAGGAAAAGCTTCCTTCTTCAGCACACACAGCCCCACAGGTTCATGGCTCAGCTAGCAAAGGATTGGCTGGATTCCCACTCCTCCGCGCACATCACAGCTCCACTCCTGTTAGAGGTGCTGGAAAGATCTGGGTGGGCCAATCGCCCTATCGCTGTCTTCTAATCCAGGTCGCAGCTAAGACCAGTCATTCCTCAGAGGGTGGGCCAATAGCCCTTGATCCCCTTCCACTGCCTACTTGTCCCCCACAGGTCACAGTTCCCTGTTCAGAGGTGGGAGGCGTCTGCAGTGATGAGCCGGGGAGACAGGACTCAGAACTCGGCCCCTGTCCCTCTGCTCATTCATGTAACAATTGAGCAACCTGGGAGGGCACGTGCAGTCACATTCCCCTTTACTATCTAGCTGGGCTGAGATTCACAAGTAAAAGGATCTGTTATGAAAATACTTAAGAAGCTACATTTTTAAAAATTTTATTTATTTTGCATTTCCAAGAGGTGCAGGCCCTCCTGCAGAGGGAGGACTGAGTGTGGTGGCTGGTGTTTGCAGAATGGCCCTGCGTTTGGCTGACCCCAGACCATTATTAGTAACACTTTTGTTCACTCAGGGTGCCTCCCTGTAGGCGGTGAGATGTGTGCCTGTGTACTATAAAGACACAGCGGGTGGCCTGGTGAGCAGCGCCCTTCTCGCCAGGTCGTGCCCACAAAGGGCCGCGTGGTGCTAGGCCTTCGAGGGAGGAAAGCCCCTCTGGACCGGGGGCTCCGGCAGCAGAGGAATTACCTCAGGCCTTGAGGGGGCGGGAAGAACTAGCCTTCAAGACAGGAAGGCTGGCTCTGCCCTGATCACCTTCTGTGGTATAACCAATTACTGCAGAACCTAGAAGCTCAAAACAAAAATAAATATCATTTCACACTGTGTCCACAGGTCAGGACTTGGAGAGTGGCCTAGCTGGCAGTCCTGTCTCAGGGAGTAGTCAGTGACTGGCTGGGCTGCCATCGGGGAAGGCTTGCCTGGGGCGGAAGATCTGCTGCCGTGATGGCCATGCATGCATCCATGGGCAGGCGCTCCTCACACACAGACCGCCCAGGCCCCGGCCTGCGTGGGGTCCTCACACACAGACCGCCCACGCCCCGGCCTGCGTGGGGTCCTCACACACAGACCGCCCAGGCTCCGGCCTGCGTGGGGTCTGCACACAGGTGATCTAAGGGAGAAGAGTAGAAACTGCAGTGACGCTAATCATTAGCGGCTAATGACTTAGCCTGAAAGTCCCACTCCATCATCCCTGCACTATTTTGCTGGTTCCATGAGCCAGCCCTCTGTAAACACGTGAACACCGAGAGGTAAGGGTAGTGGGGCCCCCTGGGAAGCTGCCACCAGTGGGCACATGGTGCCTCCCACCATTCCCAGCACATGGTCCCCACCAGCTGATGCCCAGCCTCCCGGGATGTAGGGCATAGATCTGAAGGAACGGGACACTGCAGCCCTACCATGGCTGAACTCGAGAGCAAGCTGGCCCTGGCCAAGGAGCTCCATTGGTCAGAGCATCATCCTGGTACCCCAATGTTGCGGGTTCGATCCCTGGCCAGAGCACATACAAAAATGACCAGTGAATGCAAAAATAAGTGGAACACGATTGATGTTTCTCTCTCTCCAAAATTAATAAATTTAAGAAAAGAGCGGAGCTGGAAGCATTTGCTTTTGTGGCAGGAGAAATGCCTTGTGTCTAGGGAGCGCTCTATGCCTTACCTGGGGCTGATGGTCAACACTTTTCGAAAGTACATCCAGGAAAAACAACACCAAAAAAACCAGTCTGAAAATTCATTTTTCCTTTTACTTAAGGACATTTTTCTCATATAATTTTTTAAAAGATTGGAAAGATTTAACATACATACTCTTCACAGAGCTGCCATCACTCTTCCAGCGTCCAGCTCTCCTGCAGTGCGTCTGCATCGGCCGCCTGGGGCCTGGCGTCCAGCGGAACTCGAAGCTGGGTAAAGTGAGGCTTGGTTGTGTGGGTTTTGGAGTCACAACTGACCTTGGTTTTACTCTGAGATCCTAGTAACACTAGCATTGTTCTAGATTTTTCTCCATCCTTAGCTAGTGTGTCAGGTACCTGCTATCCTTGTTTTAAAGTGTTCCTGCTAGAAACGGGCTTGCATGTCCTTTTAAAGAAAGTTCCTCCAGACTCCACATTTATTGCTGGTAATTCCCCGCAGACACAGCCTGCCCACATGGACCTTCCATTCCAGCGGACAGCGGAGGAGAGCGCAGCAGGTCTTAAACGATGCTTTGTCCAATGTTGTCCTGTCATCGTAAACTTATAAGGAGCAAACTGAATTCCCGTGGGCGCTGCATGGAGTGTGCACTCTCCCAGGCCTGCATGGGTTTTCTCTGGCCTCCGGCTCCTCCCATGTCCCAGAGCTGTGCCCACGAGGTTGGCTGGCATGAGGTTGGCTGGCATGTCTCCCTGTCCCGTGGGGTGAGGGCTGCGCTGGAGGGGCGCCCTGTCCCAGGGTCCCGCCTGGTGCCCCAGCTGCTGGGACAGGCTCCGCCACCACAACCCTGACTGTAAGCGGTTGGCAAAGATTCTCTTACTTGTGTTTATTCATCTTGCTGAGATATGTGTACAGCTCACCTGTATTTCAATGTTTAATATCAGAAGTATTTGTGGTTTTATTAAGGTTTGGTCATGATTTTGTGATCAGAAACATGTGATAGGAACTTAACTCTTGTTTATATCAAGCAGGCTATGGTGCAGGTGGTTTTCTTATCCGTTGTTTTGTTTAAAGTCAGTTGCCAAGAACCTACCGACATAAAGTCAGAGCTCACTATGCTGCCTGAATGTCGACAGAGACTCTGTCTGCAGGAAGCGCTGGTCTGTCTATGTCCCTGGTGCTTAGAATTGATCTGAAGGAAGATGGGATCAAGGCGTTAGACCAGCATGTAAACACCATATGCAAATGCCTAGTGGCCACAATCCCAGAATCATTTTACATCTTATATTTCCTTATGTCTCTCTTTTCCTCTTTTCCATTTTATGACAAATATATGATGCCAACTATTTGAGCTCATAAGAATGCACCATTTTCTGTGTTAAACCCCCATGGGTAGTGTTCCCCCTGTGCTAGGCACAGGGCTCCTGGCTGGCTCAACAGCATCACACAACCTGACGGCGGGAAGGCCCTCCTTTCGTTCCCACTTCACAGATGAGGAGACTGCTGTTCGGAAAGGTCACCAGGTAGTGAACGGCAGGCCCCTGTGGGTCTGAAACTCTCAGCCACCGCTCTGTTGGCGCCAGTTCCAACTTTCGGCTTTCAGTTGCCCGTGGAGTCTATTGTGACATCAGCCAGAACTGAACTTTAGTTGTAGCTCCTAAGACCTGAAATTCGAACAAAAAAGAGGAACAAAAACGGCTTAAAATCTGCTCAGACCCTGCACGAGGTGAGGAGTGGAGTCAGCGGGAAGAGAAGCAGCTAGACTCATCGACTCCTCAAGCAAGGAGGGGGGAGGGGCAGGCCCACTTAATTGGATTATTATTTCAATTACCGTATTTGCCGGCGTATAAGACGATTTTTTGGCCCTGAAAAATATGCCTCCAAGTGGGGGGTCGTCTTATACGCCAGGTACACTTCAGATAGACTGCCCATAGTGCTTGCCCCGTGCCATAGTGGCCTCCCGATGCCCGCCCACTTCATTCCACATACCGTTCAGGCATCAGCAGCGCTGCTGGGTGTATGCTCGGCTGTTATGCGATTTTACCACACTCGCAAAATCGCACACAGCCGACCATACGCCCAGTATGATAGCGCAAAATCGCGAATTGCGATACCATACTGGGTGTATGGTTGGCTGTGTGCGATTTTGCGAGTGTGGTAAATTCGGGTTACCGTATATTTCTTTACATATGCATTGAAGATTCGCGATTTTGCGCTATCATGGTGCCTGTTAGAATGTTGAAGAGCTCGCACTTGCGCACTAGTGAGGTCCCAGGGAGATGCTGATGCAAGGGTGGACCAGACTGCTATAGTGACAGGGCGGGCAAACAGGGAGCAGGGACCAATCAAATCAGGCTTTGTATACAGCCAACAGCCAACCACAATACTGCCCCATTGTACAGTACAGCATAGAAAATGTCGACCAGTCAAACCCCTATCATCCCTATCATGGCACCAAGATGTCGTTGATGAACTTTTAATATCAGATGATGAAGAGGAGTTTGAAGGCTTTTAAGGTGAAACTGTCACGCCAGCAAACTTGCTAGGGACTTGCCCGGCACTTGCTCTCTCCCTCTATTTGTTATCTTACTTCTATCATTGACAGTCCCTCTAGGTTGTGGGCTGCTTGCCTGTGTTCCTGAGAAGCATCTACGGTACCAGTCTATAGAGTGTGTTTTCTTTAGTGAATTACCAGTATGTTTACCGGTAATAAACTTGCACTGTTTTATGTATATGTTTGATTACATACAGCCTTGTGACAGTTTTCCTGCATGTCATAAGCATTTGAATAGAAATTAAAATGTTAAAATCAAATCTGATATTGTTTTACCTTTTATTTGGTGTGTGGAAGGTGTGCGGAAGAGGGGGTAGTCTTATATGGCGAGTATATAACAAACTCTGTATTTTGAGTGGAAATGTTAGGGGGTCGTCTTATACGCCCAGTCGTCTTATACGCCAGCAAATACGGTATCTAATTAAGAAAGATTACAGCTGAACAAAGAGAAAGAAAGCAACCAAAGTGATTTTATTTTTTAATTAAATCTTTATTGTTCAGATTATTAGAGTTGTCCCTCTTTTTCCCCCCATAGCTCCCCTCCACCTGTTTCCCCTCTACCCTCCCCCCTCACCCCCCTCACAGTCCTCATCCATAGGTGCACGATTTTTGTTCAGTCTCTTCCCGCATCCCCCACACCCCTTTCCCCCCACCAAGAATAGTCAGTCCACTCCCTTTCTATGCCCCTGATTCTATTATAATCACCAGTTTATTCTGTTCGTCAAATTACTTATTCACTTGATTCTTAGATTTACTTGTTGATAGATGTGTATTTGTTGTTCATAATTTGTATCTTTACCTTTTTCTTTTTCCTCCTCTTCTTAAAGGAATGAAGATACCTTTAAGCATGTCATATAGTACTGGTTTGGTGGTGATGAACTCCTTTAGCTTTTCCTTATCAGTGAAGCTCTTTATCTGACCTTCAATTCTGAATGATAGCTTTGCTGGATAAAGTAATCTTGGTTGTAGGTTCTTGGCATTCATCACTTTGAATATTTCTTGCCACTCCCTTCTGTCCTGCAAAGTTTCTGTTGAGAAATCAGCTGACAGTTGTATGGGTATTCCCTTGTAGGTAGCTGAGTTTCTTTCTCTTGCTGCTTTTAAGATTCCCTCTTTGTCTTTTGCTCTTGGCATTTTAATTATGATGTGTCTTGGTGTGGTCCTCTTTGGATTCCTTTTGTTTGGGGTTCTCTGCGCTTCCTGAACTTGTAAGTCTATTTCTTTTACCAGGTACGGGAAGTTTTCTGTCATTATTTCTTCAAATAGGTTTTCAATATCTTGCTCTCTCTCATCTTCTGGCACCCCTATAATTCAGATGTTGGTACGCTTGAAGCTGTCCCAGAGGCTCCTTACACTATCTTTGTATTTTTGGATTCTTTTTTCATTTTGCTGTTCTGATTTCATTTTGCTTTTTCTTCATATTTCAAATCTTTGACTTGATTCTTGCGATCCTCTAGTCTGCTGTTGAGTCTGTATAATATTCTTTATTTCAGTCAGTGTATGCTTAATTTCTAGTTGGTCCTTTATCACAACCTCAAGGGTCTCATTAGATTTCTTGAGGGTCTCATTAAGTTTATCGGCGGTTTCTAGAAAATTCTTGAAAAACCTTAAAAGTGTAGTTTTGAACTCTATATCCAGTAGTTTGATTTCCTCCATCTCTGTCATTTGTGTCCTGTTTCTTTGTCTCGGCATTTCTTTATGCTCCACTGTGTTGATAGAGTGGCTTTCTGTGCTAGGTGTCCTATAGGGCCCAGTGGCTCAGCCTCCCCAATTACCTGAGGTAGACACTCTTGGTGCACTCCCTTGTGGGCTTTGTGCACAGTCTTGTTGTAATTAAGCCTTGATTGTTGTAAGTAACACTGGGAGGGGTTGACCTTCAGGACAATTGGCTGTGAGAATCAGCTGTGTCTGCAGTGGGAGAACTTCTGCGCTGGAGACACCCCTCAAGGGGAAGACTTGCTTCAGTGGGGCTTTGGTGGTCACTGAGTCTGCCCCCTGAGTGTGTCCTTTATGGATCCCAGGAGCTGCAATCTGGATGGTCCCACTCTGACCACCGGGCACACTGGTTCCTGGATCTCTAAGGTGGTGCTAATCTAGCCTTTGCCTGAGGCTACCCAGCAGGAGCCAGCTGTGACTCAATGAAAGTTGTCCTGGGGCCTTGGGCCAGCTGCGGTTTGTTAGGTAATTATCAGATTGCAAAGGGCCAGGCCTTTCATATGCAAAAGCCTCCATGCATGGCTTGGGCGGGGCAGGGTCCCAGGGGATCAATAGGGCAGAGCAAGCAGTTATGGCTGCTCTCAGTCCTGCCCTCAGAGGCCCTGCTTCTCAGTGTCCTGGCAATCGCTGCAAGCACCTCTGAGAGAAAGCTGCGCTCGAGTTCCGACCGATGCCAGACAGTCCAGTTTCTCCCATATGAGTCTGGGTCCCGAGGGACTCACCCAGAACTGGAGCTCAGAGCTTGAGACTCCCTCCCAATTGAAAAAGACAATTGTGTCCTCAGCCGCCAGCCCTCTCCGCATGCGCCTCTGTACCTCTATATTTTACTTCTGCACCGCACCTCCTCTGAGACTCGGTATGCTTTTCTCTTTCCTTCTAGTTGTAGAATTTCCACTCATCCAGCCTTCCTGTGGTTCTGGATGATGTCCGTTCTGTCTTTTAGTTGTATTTTTGAAGTGGTTGTGCGAGGCAGCAATTTCAGGTGTTTACCTATGCCGCCATCTTGGTTTTCCTTGTCCAAAGTGATTTTAAAAAAAAGATTGCCTAGCCGGTTGGCCTGGTTGGGATGGAGGACAATGGCCACCAGGAACCCTCTCCTGGGCCTCCTCCCTCCCAGTGGGCAGCTGTCTTCTCTCTTAGTTATGTCTTAGACTCATGTGGCCGAGTGGTCAGCTTTCTCTTTCTTTCGCCTCTTCTTTTCCCTCCCTTCTTTCTTCCCTTTCCTCTTGTCTTCTTATTTGTCTCTTACCAGGTCAACAAACAGAAAACAATGCAGATTTCCTTATCATTTAGGACAGAGGTCACCAACCTGTCGACCCCTGCCTCAGGCCGGGTCCATACACTTAAAAAATAATTCACCAATATTGACAGCCAGTTGGCCTGGAGGTCAAATCCGCCCCCCCACCCCCGCCAGTATTACCTACAACAATCAAGGCTTAACTACAACAAGACTGCTCACAAAGACCACAAGGGGGTGCACGAAGAAAGCATAAAAAATGTGGAGACAAAGAAACAGGACACAAATGACAGAAATAGAGGATATAGAGTTCAAAACCACACTGTTAAGGTCTCTCAAGAACTGTCTAGAAGCCGCCGATAAACTTAGTAAGGCCTTCAAAAAGACTGGTGAGACCGTCGATAAATATAGTGAGATCCTCAAGAAATCTAATGAGACCCTCGAGGTTGTGATAAAGGACCAACTAGAAATTAAGCATACACTGACTGAAATAAAGAACATTATACAGACTCCCAACAGCAGACCAGAGGAGCTCAAGAATCAAGTCAAAGATTTGAAATGCGAAGAAGCAAAAAACACCCAACCGGAAAAGCAAAATGAAAAAAGAATCCGCAAATACAAAGATAGTGTAAGGAGCCTCTGGGACAGCTTCAAGCGTACCAACATCTGAATTATAGGGGTGCCAGAAGATGAGAGAGAGCAAGATATTGAAAACCTATTTGAAGAAATAATGACAGACAACTTCCCCTACTTGGTGAAAGAAATAGATTTACAAGTTCAGGAAGCGCAGAGAACCCCAAACAAAAGGAATCCAAAGAGGACCACACCAAGACACATCATAATTAAAATGCCAAGAGCAAAAGACAAAGAGGGAATCTTAAAAGCAGCAAGAGAAAGAAACTCAGTTACCTACAAGGGAGTACCCATATGACTGTCAGCTGATTTCTCAACAGAAACTTTGCAGGCCAGAAGGGAATGGCAAAAAATATTCAAAGTGATGAATACCAAGAACCTACAACCAAGATTACTTTATCCAGCAAAGCTCTCATTCAGAACTGAAGGTCAGATAAAGAGCTTCACAGATAAGGAAAAGCTAAAGGAGTTCATCACCACCAAACCAATATTATATGAAATGCTGAAAGGTATCCTTTAAGAAGAGGAAGAAGAAGAAAAAGGTAAAGATACAAATTATGAACAACAAACATGCATCTATCAACAAGTGAATCTAAGAATCAAGTGAATAAATAATCTGGTGATCATAATAGAATCAGGGACATAGAAAGGGAATGGACTGACTATTCTTGGGGGTAAAGGGGTGTGGGAGATGTGGAAAGAGACTGGACAAAAATTGTGCACCTATGGATGAGGACAGTGGGTGGGGAGTGAGGGCGGAGGGTGGGGCGGGAACTGGGAGGAGGGGAGTGATGGGGGAAAAAAAGAGGAACAAATGTAATAATCTGAACAATAAAGATTTAATTTAAAAAAATAAAAATAAAAACTACAGGACTTTGATAAAAGAGACGAAAAAGATATAAACATGTGGAAGAAAATACCGTGTTCATGCATTGGTAGAATTAACATAATTAAAATGTCAATACTACCCAAAGCAATCTATAGATTCAATGCAATCCTTATTAAAATACCAACAGCATATTTCACAGATCTAGAACAAACACTCCAAAAATTTATATGGAAACAAAAAAGACCTTAAATAGCCCCAGTAATCTTGAGAAAGAAGAACAAAGTTGGAGGAATCATAATACCAGATTTCAAGTTATACTACAAAACCACTGTAATCAAAACAGCCTGGTACTGGCACAAGAACAGGCATTTAGATCAATAGAACAGAAAAGAGATCCCAGAAATTGACTCAAACCATTATACTCCATTAATATTTGACAAAGGAGGCAAGAGCATACAATGGAGTAAAAACTGTCTCTTTAATACATGATGTTGAGAAAATTGGACAGGTACATGCAAAAAAAAAAAAAAAAAAAAGAAACTAGACCAAAAATTTACACCATACGTAAGAATAAATTCAAAATGGATAAAAGACATAAATGCAAGCCATGAAACCATAAAAATTCTAGAAGAAAACATAGGCAGCAAAATCTCTGACATCTCTCATAGTAATATGTTTACGGATACATCACCTGGGGCAAAGGAAACTAAGAAGAAAATAAACGAATGGGACTAAATCAAAATAAGAAGCTTCTGCACAACAAAAGAAACCATCAACAAAATAAAAAGGGAGCCCACTGTATGGGAGAACATATTTGGCAATGACACATCTGATAAAGGATTAATATCCAAAATATATAAGGAACTTGGTGGCAGGGCAAAGAACAACTTCTGCATTTGCTAATTGTGTGTTAGTTTATTTGAACCAACTCTCCTTCAAGAAACAACTAAACTTCCTGCATAAAAGGAGCATCTTACAAGCACTTAAGAATGAATTCTATAGTAAGACATTATTAAAGGAAAAACAAGAACCCAAAGAGATAAGTAGAGCACAAAAGTTGCTTAATTTGAACTTTTGTTTTGATGGCCTTGTAGGATAAGGCAGGCCGGAATCAAAAGGACGATCTAATTGAAAACCTTCTCTACAATAACAGGGACCTTAAATAACTGCACCCTGGGGGAAAGTGGGCCACAAGTAACCTAGGCCTTCTGTGTTGGATTTGCAGCCAGGATTCACTGTGTTTGGTGTCTGGCACCGTAAACCTTGAACCTGGTTTAAGGTTTTCTGCAGGCCATGGCGAATGCAGACACACATCCTCTCTGGAGGAAGGTACCTTTATTCTAGATGTCAAATCATTGCTAATCTTTCAGATACAATGAGCAGCATAAAATCAAAGATAACTAGGAATAAAAAGAAACAAGACACCATGAATAAGAACAGCAGAAACAACAGCCAGCAGAAATAATCCAGCAGAAATATTGGAACTCTCAGTCAAAGCATAAGGCCACCATGCTTACTATAATTATGGTCATAGAGGACAAGGTCAAGGGTATCTACACGGGAATGGAAACTACCAAGTTACCCAGCTGATCGACAGATTTGTATGGAACCACAAAAGACCAGGAATTGCCAAAGAAGTCCTGAGAAAAAGAACAAAGCCACATGACCTAATTTCAACTTATACTATAGAGCTATGATAATCAAAACAGCATGGTATTGACAGAGAAACAGGCACACAGACCAATGGAACAGAATTGAGAGCCCAGAAATAAGACCACATGTATATGGACAAATAATTTTTGACAAAGTAGCCACAAATTCAGAAAAAGAAAGCTCTTTAATAAATTGTGTTGGGAGGATTGAAAAGCCACATGCAAAAGAATGAAACTAACTACTGTTTTTCCCCTTGTACCACAATGAATTAAAAATGAATCAGCCCAGCCAGCATGGCTCAGTGATTGAGCATCGACCTGTGAACCAGGAGGTCATGGTTGGTTTGATTCCTGGTCAGGGCACAAGCCCGGGGTTGCAGGCTTGATCCCCAGTGTGGGTCATGCAGGAGGCAGCTGATCAATGATTCTCTTATCATCGATATTTCTCTCTCCCCTCTCCCTTCCTCATTGAAACCAATAAAAATATATTTTAAAAAATGAATCAAAGACCTAAATATAAGATCTGAAACAATCAAGTACATAGAAGAAAACAGGTACTAAACCTATGGACCTTGGTCATAGAGGACATTTTATAAATTTGACCCCAAAGACAAGGGAAGTAAAGGCACAAATAAATGAATGGGACAGCATCAAACTAAAAAGCTTCTGCACAGCAAAAGAAACCGACAACAAAACCAAAGGGCAACCAACTGAAAGGGAGATGGTATTTGCACCAGCGGCTGCGCCTGTAGCCCGGGAGAGGGACAAGCCACCCGCCCCACGGTCCCAGATGCCAGCGCCTGCAGCTGCACCTCAGGAGAGGGACAAGCCGCCCACCCCACGGTCCCAGGCGCCTGTGGCTTGGGAAAGCTGCCCACCCACAGTCCCCTGCGGCTGCAGCCAGCCTGGGCGAAGTTGGCCTGGGTCCTGGGTGCCTGTAGTCAGCCAGAGGGAGGGAAGCCTGGGTCCCGCAGGCAGGCAGGCGAGCGGTTAGGAGCCAGCGGTCCCGGACTGTGAGAGGCAGTCGGATATCCCCAAAGGGGTCCCGGATTGGAGAGGGTGCAGGCTAGGCTGAGGGACCCCCCCCCCACGTGCACGAATTTCGTGCACCGGGCCTCTAGTTTACATACAAAAATCTTAAGAAAGTACCTTGCCCACTTCACACACCCTTGCTTTATTGGCTGGGCATGGAGGATGGTGAGGAATGGATAGTACTGTGATTGGCATCTCCACTAGAGCCACAGAAAAGAGAGGATGCTGTCACCAGGAGACGGAGCTTTTTTCTGGGCAGACAAAAAGAGAAGAGGGGGAAGGATGGCTGCATAGTCCAATTTACCCCATTTATAATGATAAAGAAATTGAGACCCAGAGAAGTTAAGTAACTTACCCAAAATGCACAGCAAGTAACTGTCACAGCCAGATTCATCTCAGGTCTGAGGCCTAGGTTCCTTCCACTGTGCCTAGTGCATCCTTGTAATCACACAACCAGATTCTTTGCCTTTAAATGAGGATTCCCTGTCTTGATTTAGATCAAGAGATAACTTTCATTTCTTTGAGGTCACCTCCTATTACTGGAAAACTTGTCTAATTAACCACTAACTCAACAAGCAGGTGAGGCACAGATGCGGGCAGGGTGTTCGCTGAGAAGGTTTTTGCCAACAGCATCTTTATTTTATACTTTGGAGAAGAAATGGGACAGAGGAAAACTGGGCCAGGGTCTCCAGTGGTCATAACGGCCTTAGTTCCTGTACATGCCCCACTTCTCTGGGAAGGGGAGGACTGTGATGATGACTGATGGGTTTTAATGAAGACACTGCCCACTCCTGGAACCAGGTGGGTGCTATAAAGGGTGGGACACTGGCTCGTAATTGAAAGGTTTGGAGTGGGCCGGGGTCGCGCACCTACGACATGAGGCCATAATGTATCAAAAGAGATTTTATTCCCAACACCTGGGTGCAGGTGGGCTGAGACCGAGAAAGGCATCAGTGAAGAGAGCAGGGAGAGAGAGGTTTTTATTAATCCTTGCTGGCTGCAAGCTGCTCTGCTGATGTTAGGGTCTGGTCCCTCCTTGGTTCCTCCCATGCCTGGGTGTCTTCTGGTTACCTGAGCTATGCTGTGCTCAAGGCTGAAAGCTTTCTGCAAGATATCTGCTAAGCACACCTAAGTCTTTCTCTGCCCCATTCTTCTCTTTAACCCTTTCATTTCCGTCTTAAAGGGTATATATAAATGAAAAGAAGGGGGATGTGGTTGAGTTTCTCTCTGTCTGCTTCATGCGTGGGAGGGGCTGTTGTGGACGCCTAATGAGTAAATTCAGATTATTTACTGGGATATAGGCCTGTAGGGTCCCTTTACCTGGGTAAGGACAAATTGTCCTACTATCTTAACTAGGACTTGTAATCTTGCTTGTATAAATTTGGTAACTATTCTGAAAATGCAGGGCCCAAGGAGGAGGAGAAATAGTGTCAGGGGGCCTAAAGGGGGTAAAAGCTCGGTTAATTGGGGCAGATCTGCCTGTAGGATGGACCATATGGACTTCTCTGTGCTGTCCTGACTGATCTCCTTGAGCCACTGCGTATTCTAGTGCTCGCTTCGGCAGCACATATACTAAAATTAGAACGATACAGAGAAGATTAGCATGGCCCCTGCGCAAGGATGACACACAAATTCGTGAAGCGTTCCATATTTTTTCTCTATCTCTCTCCCTTCCTCTCTGTAAAAAATCAATAAAATATTTTAAAAAAATTGTTTGAACTGCCCTGATTGTGCTCTCTAAATACCATTTACCACTAGAAGAAACCAGGCATTTTTCAGAAATTACTGATTCCAGTTCCAGAGAACGAATGTACAAGATAATCTGGACATTGAATTATATCAGAAAGCTACTAAATACTACTGGGGTCACAGCAAAAAGACTCAGTAGCTAAAGATGGGATGTTGAGCATCAATAAGAATAACCATGGAAGACTGAACCACATTGCATAAGCAAAATTTCATGAATCCATAAACAGCAAAGCACTAACAAGTTTTAAAAACTTCTCAGTCCCTTAGGAAGCTTATAAGGAAACAATTCTTCATTCTGAGAATAGTTAAGGAAAGGGGAAGAGTCCAGCATATATCTGTCTTTCTTATATGAGCTGTCTTTTGGAGCAGTCATAAATAGCTAAGGAGGAAACATTTCTGTCTCCAGAAGCATTCTAGCTAGTCAATAAAGAAGAAAGAAACTAATTGGAGTATTGCATTTTGAAAACCTTTTTGAAATAATGGATTACGCAGATGATCATCAATGTCTGCTAACGAGAGAGAGAGAGAGAGAGAGAGAGAGAGAGAGAGAGAGAGAGAGAGAGAGAGAGAGAACCAGGCAGCTGGGCTGCCTGCTGTATGAACATGCACCTTTAAAGTCAAATTACTAGTAAGCTGAATAGGACCAAGCCTCAGGATCTAGCAGCTGGGTGTCAGGGCTGCAGGGGTGAAGAGTATGGTCAGTGATGCCACCCGGGTGAAGCCAGCAAATCCAGACTCTGGGACACTTATGGGGTAAAGAAGAGAAACACAGGCAAGCGGGAGCCTACAGATTAAAAGACATTCAAGAGCCATAGCAACCAAAGGCAGCAAGTAGATCTCGTTTGGATCCTAATGTAAACAAATCAATCACAAAAGAGAGAAAAGTGGCAGAGGGGAAACTGGAGCAAAGCAAACACACAGTATGTGAAGCAATGTTAGAGATGGTTAAAGTGCATTACAGTTATGTCTTTGTAAAGATCTCTTATCTTTCAGAGACATTTATTGAAATATACAGATAAAATGACATCATGCTGAGATTTACTCAAAATAATCCTGAGAGAAGCAGGAGGTGAGTGAGGGGCGGTCACCAGGTGTTGGTGATCATATGGCTGGGTTTACTGTGTGTGTGTTAAATTTTTCATAATCAAAACGTCATCTCTTTGATTTAGTTTCTGTCTCCCCTAGGTCCATCCTATGATCTTTTAAAAGAAATTTTGCATTTTCCTTGACAAGTGGAGGGGTTAGGAATGAATATTCTGAGGGGAAACTCAGAAAATATCTGGGGCTGTTTAACTAGAAATCTTAGCAGCAAGATTTCCTCAATGGCAACCAGATCCCAGAGCCTTGCTATCTGCTGAGGTTTCCTCCCTCCTCAGGGTGTCCTATCAAACAGACTGTCATTCAAATAACATAAAAATTACATTATTCCAGAAATTTGCAGGTCAACCAAGAGGGGCTTTGATGTGCAAGGGTAAGTTTCTCCTCCTCTCCCTTCTCCTCCCCCTTTTATTCTTTACAAAAACATAAGAAACTTCTGGATGAGTAACTGGTGTTGCCCCTCTGAGCGACCTCCTCTGCCTCTCCTCAGCTTGCAGGGTGAGTCAGGGTCAGCAGCTCGAGCCTCAGGCTGGAAGGAGGCTTCTCCCATTGGTCGGCTTCTGGGCACAGGTGAGCACCATTTTCTAAGAATGGGTCTTTCAAAGAGGTTAAAAGGCCTCAGCACACAGGAAACTCAGTACATGACTTTCTCTCTTACAGTTTCTTCCAGGAAGCCTGGCCTCCTCTTTGGCTCCTACAAGGTAAACTACATTGCATGGTGAACAGGGCTTTGGGATTATCCCCGAGGAGTAAACAGGGTTCAGGATGCTGGCACTTTTCAGTTACACATCTGCAGACAGTCTCCTGGTCTCTCTCCAGGATGGTGGCAGACTGCTGGTTGTCACCCTCCCCAACCCATCCTCTCCACTTTCCAATGTGGAGACTGCCCAGGTGAAGACTACATTTCCTAACCTCTCTTGCAGTTGGAGTGACAAATGGGCTGGAAAGAGCAATACCAGTACCAATCTGGACCTTGTCCTAGGAAAAGAGGCCGAGTGCCATGTGGTGAAAACAGAGTGCCACCTCTGACTGTGACATGAGAACTTACTTGTACTTTGTATAAACCACGATAACTTGGAATCTCTTTGTGTGGCAACTTACCCTGTCTCTTAACAGGGATGGTGTCAACCACTGGTCGTTAGTACCAATTTAACACCAACAGGAATCCCCAATTTGGGGTGCAGTGAAGGAGAAAACTTTCTTCAGTGCAAACAGATCAATCGTAGCACAGCAAGGCTGTGGATCAGCATGGCTATGGAACAGCTCCGTACTGAAGCTGCACACCTGCGAGGTGGCTCCCAGGAGAGGAGACGCCTTACCAAGCTAGACAGCTCTGCTCCATGTCACTCCGGTGCACTCAGCCCAGCTCCAGCCAGGGAAACCCCATCTTTACCTTTCTGTGAAGAGGGAAAGTGCACTCCCTGAGCCTGAGGGGAGCTCACATATAGAGAGAAATCTCTACCCCAGTCCCTCACTGGTTTGTTCTCATACAAATGAGGCCCCCAAATCCTCACAGTTTGATTGGTCCAAAAAGCACTGCCCTGATTGGTCAGAATGGAGCTCTGATTGGTCAGTGAAGAAACTGATGGGAATATAGCTCTAATTGGATGGGGAAAGCCTCAGTCCTTTTGGTTGAAATAGGGTTCTAGGAACTCCTTTGTAAAGGCTGGCTTAGATGGCAGGAGCACAGTGCAGGCAGGCAGGCCAAGTTGGGAGACTGGCAGCTTAAAGCAGGGTTCTCCCTGTAGTGTGTTTACACAGAGACCCTTTTTTAGGGAGAGTAAACTTTTTTAAATTTGAGTCCAGTAAGCCACCAGGAGCCCTTCTTAGTAGGTATCTTCTTTCTCAAGGTCCACAGTGGCTACCTTCACTACTGAGCACAATTCTTCCTTGGGCAACTCTAAGCACAACTATATTTCCAAGAACCTGATGTAGATCCTCTCCATCACCTTCTTGCCCCAATTTGATTCTGTGATGCTGTGCAATGCAGCCATGTTGATGATGTGTCTGTGCATGGCTATAGACTTAAGAATCATTTTTTGAGGCAAAAATTCCTCAATTGAGCATTTCACACCATTGTCTCTTAAAAGTGAGATGCCAGTGAGGGTGTGGAAACACTTACTGTTCCTATTTTTCAGGCCCTACTCCTATTTTTCCAAGTCCCTAGAGTTTGCATCTTTATGGTTCTTCCTTGTGTTAACATGAGAAACATTCAAACCTGTAAAGAATTTTTGTGATTTTATCTGAGCCAAGCTGTCCATAATTGCCAGGAAGCAGAATCTCAACATATTGAGATAATGCTCACCTATTTTTATAAATTACCATCAAAGGAGATGTTTCCCATCTGCAGGCGGGAGAATTAGCCAGCCACTCAAGAAAACACCATGAAAAATACTACTGTATTTTTATCAAGAGACTACTGGATACCCACCTCTTATGATGCATATTCTCAATTATCCTGAGCATCTTCATTCTATCATTCTTCTCAGGGAACTTCTAAATATTGGAAACACACTTGATGTGATTGTGCATCTGTTCTTGTAACTGCCATCGATCTAATTTTAAATTCAGTGGTGAAAACAAATATATCCACTAAAAGAACTTCATTATCATACCAGGTAACCAGATTTTTGAAATGCTGTATCTGCTTTCTTATGTCTTGTTTTGCCTTTCATATAGTGAAAGCACCATTAATAGAGTTGGTGTTGGAAACATTTTTATTTGCGGTGATCGTGTCTGCTTTTGCTACTGCACCTTGTTAGGACCAAACATCAAAGATGGCTAAGTTTTCAGTAGAGATGGGTCTGGTCCATCTCCTGCACACTTGGAGTAACCTTTGGCTACATGCCACCTGTTATTTCACCATTCTGGATATATTGGAATAGAAAGCAATGTACATACAAAAACAATTAAACAGAACCAAGAAAGAAGATTTAGTTTTATGTACAGATTCCATAAAGATTGTACAGAAATGTATATGGTCCAAGCCAGGCAGTCCCATTTACAGCACTGTTTTTTTTTAAAATATAGTTACATGCTGTGATTATAGCTTTTTAAACTATGAAACCCCTGAGAGATTGTACCTTCTAGCTGACAGGACACCAACCTGCCAGCCTCCTCCAGGCAGAGCAACTGGCCAGCCTCCCCTGCACCAGCAGAGCAGCACCTGGCCTGGTCCCCTCTATCCCAACAGCAGAGCACCTGCCCCACTCCACCACCCTGACATGGGCCCAGCCTGGACACATGGACCTGCCACAGAGACAATGTGCCTAACCCGATGTCACCAGAAGATCGGATGCACCACTGCCACCCAGTGGGACCAGTCACCTCTGAATAGACGGACCCACTGCAAACCCACCCCATCACCTAGCTCCCCAGACTGCTGGACTGGGAAGACAAAGAAACAACCCCCAAATGAAGGAAAAGGAGGAATCGCCAGAAAAGGAACTAAATGAAATGGAGGCAAGTAATTTGTCAGATAAAGAATTCAAAGTAATGGTTGTAAGGATGCTCAAATATCTGACTGTGAATTATAAGGAGCTGAAGGAGAACTACACCAACATGAGTAAGAATCAAGAGGAAATGAAGAATGACATAGCTGCAATAAAGAACACCTGGAAGGTTGCAACAGTAGACTAGAAGCTGAGGACCAATCAGCAAGTTAGAAGACAAGTAGGAAAAAACACCCAGTTAGAGCAGTAATTGAAAATTAAAAATTAAAAAGAGCAGGAGGAGAATGTAAGGGAGCTTTGGGACAACATAAAACAAAACAACATTTGCATAATAGAGGTACTAGAAAGAGAAGAAGCTGAACTAGGAATAGAGAACCTGTTTGAAGAAATAATAAGAAAAATAATTTTCCCTGACCTGGTAAAGAAAAAAGTCACACAACTCCAGGAAGCACAGACAATCCCAATTAAGATGAACCCAAATAAACCCAAACCAACACACATCATCATTAAAATGCAAACATTAAAGACAAAGAAAGAAGGTTTAGGGCAACAGCTGGAGAGAAACCAAGATGGCGGCATAGGTAAACACCAGAAATTGCTGACTTGCACAACAACTTCAAAAATACAACTAAAAGACAAAACGAACATCATCCAGAACCACAGGAAGGCTGGCTGAGTGGAAATTCTACAACTAGAAGGAAAGAGAAAAGCACACTGAGACTCAGAGGAGGTGCAGACGTAAAGTGCAGAGGTACAGAGGCACACAGGGCAAGGGCTGGCAACTGAGGACGCAGCTGTCTTTTTGAATCAGGAAGGAGTCACAAGCCCCCAACTGCTTTGAACTCCAGTTCCTGGAAGTCTCTGGGGACCCAGACTCATAAGGGGAGAAACTGGACTGTCTGGCACAGGCAGAACTCAGAACTCGAGGACGGCTTTCTCTCAGAGGTGCTTGCAGCGATTACTGGGACACTGAGACATGGGGCCTCTTAGGGCAGGGCTGAGGATCAGCCATAGCTGTTTTCTCTGCCCTGTTGATCCCCTGAGACCCAGCCCCACCCAAGCTGTGGCAGAGGCTTTTGCATATGAATGCCCTGGCCCTTTGCAATCTGAAAATTACCTAACCAACTGCAGCTTGGCCAGACGGACCCAGAACTTCCAAGAGAAGGCCCAAGGCCCCAAAGCAGCTTGCATTGCTTCACAGCTGGGCCTCATCTGGGCACCTCCAAACCTCAAACAAGGAAAGGGAATCTGCAGATCTCTTTGTAGCTCCTGCTGGATAGCCTCAGGCAGAGGCTAAATTAGCACCTCCTTAGAGATCCAAGAGCCAGTGTACCCAGTGGTCAGAGTGGGACCATCCAGATTACAACTCCTCATATCCATAAGGGACACACTCAGGGGGCAGACTAAATGAGCACCAAAGCCCCACTAAAGCAAGTATTTCCCCATAAGGGTATCTTCAGCACAGTTCTCCCACTGTAGACACAGCTGATTCTCACAGCCAATTGGCCTGGAGGCCAAGTCCTCCCAGTGATACCTACAACAATCAAGGCTTAACTACAACAAGACTGTGCACAAAGCCCATAAGGGGGTGCACCAAGAGTGTCCACCTCAGGTAATTGGGGAGGCTGAGCCACTGGGCCCTATAGGACACCTAGCACACAAAGCCACTCTATCAACACAGGGAAGCATAAAAAATGCAGAGACAAAGAAACAGGACACAAATGACAGAAATGGAGGACAGCAAACTACTGGATATAGAGTTCAAAACCATAGTTATAAGGTTTTTCAAAAATTTTCTAGAAACCACTGATAAATTTAGTGAGACCCTGGAGGATATGAGAAAAGACCAACTAGAAATTAAGCATACACTGATTGAAATAAAGAATAATATAAAGAGATCCAACAGCAGACAAGAGGATCCCAAGAATCAAGTCAAAGATTTAAAATATGAAGAAGCAAAAAATACCCAACCAGAAAAGCAAAAAGCAAAAAGAATCCAAAAATACGAAGATAGTGTAAGGAGCCTCTGGGACAACTTCAAGCATACCAACATCCGAATTACAGGGGTGCCAGAAGAAGAGAGAGCAAGATATTGAAAACCTATTTGAAGAAATAATGATAGAAAACTTCCCCTACTGGTGAAAGAAATAGACTTACAAGTCCAGGAAGTGCAGAGAACCCCAAACAAAAGGAATCCAAAGAGGACCACACCAAGACATATCATAATTAAAATGCCAAGAGCAAAAGACAAAGAGAGAATCTTAAAAGCAGCAAGAGAAAAACAGCCAGTTACCTACAAGGGAGTACCCATATGACTGTTAGCTGATTTCTCAATAGAAACTTTGCAGGCCAGAAGGGAGTGGCAAGAAATATTCCAAGTGATGAATAGCAAGAACCTGCAACCAAGATTACTTTACCCAGCAAAGCTATCATTTAGAATTGAAGGTCAGATAAAGAGCTTCACAAATAAGGAAAAGCTAAAGGAGTTCATCACTACCAAACCAGTATTATATGACATGCTGAAAGGTATCCTTTAAGAAGAGGAAGAAGAAGAAAAAGGTAAAGATTCAAACTATGAACAACAAATACACATCTATCAACAAGTGAATCTAAGAATCAAGTGAATAAATAATCTGATGAACAGAATGAACTGGTGATTATAATAGAATCAGGGGCATAGAAAGGGAGTGGACTGACTATTCTTGGGGGAGAAGGGGTGTGGGGGATACGGGAAGAGACAGGACAAAAATCGTGCACCTATTGATGAGGACAGTGGGGGGGGTGTGAAGGCGGAGGGTGGGGTGGGAACTGGGTGGAGGGGAGCTATGGGGGAAAAAAAGAGGAACAACTGTAATAATTTGAACAATAAAGATTTAATTTAAAAAAGAAGAAGAAAAAAATAGAAAAAATATGTAGGGTAGCTAAATGGATAAGAAAACATGAACCATATATATGCTGTTTACAAGAGACCCACCTCAGAACGAAGGACTCACAGAGAATGAAAGTGAAGAAATGGAAAAAAATTCCAATGGAAATGAAAAAAGCTGGGATAGCAATACTCATATCTGACAAAATAGACCTCAAAGTGAAGCCCATAACAAGAGATATGGAAGGCCACTTCATAAACTAAAGGGATCGATAAAATAAGAGGATATAACCCTGGTAAACATACATGCACCCAGTATAAGAGCACCTAAATACATTAAAAACTTCTGGAGGACTCACAGGGATAGATCAACAGCAATGCAGCCATAGTAGGGTGGTGTGAATGAGAATGCGTATGAGAAGAGAAGCTCAGTTCAAGTGCCCTGAAATCCGAACACTCACGCAGGCTCTAAAGACACACGTTCTTTCAACTGGGAGGGGAGACACGAACCAAGAGGGTTCTGGAAGCTTCATGGGATTTTCTGCTCTGAAGAAAAGCCAGACACTGTTGCAGCATGTGAGCCCCCCCTCCAGCCCACCACCCTGACCACAGTCTGACCTGCTAGCCCCAAACCGCTGTCTGGAGGCATGAGGAAGTCTAGCAGCCAAAGATGACTCTTGTGCAGGGGGGACACCTGGGGTGGGGGCAAGAAGCAGCCGTGGGCAGGAGCTGAGACAGATAGTACAGGAAGGGCTGAGAAATGGACTCATCAGGAGGCAGCCCCTGGTGAAGGGGTGACACTGTACTGGCCTCTTGCCCATAAGCTTGTTGGCTAATGGAGCCAATGAGCTCCTCCCCGCCCAACCCCACAGGGCAGGATGGAGGTTTGGATCTAATTCAAAGACCCTGATGGACCACAATCCCCAAAGGTACAGCAGAGGACTCACGAGTCCCAAATGTCAACCACACTGAGGGTGGGCTCCTGTCCTCCCACCTGAGGTTGAGCAAGAAGAGCAAGGACAGCCTGTCAGTCCTGCCTGTCACTCACCTGCTCTGCTCCCACCACACCCTCCTTCAGACACATTCCCTCCCGCCTCCCTCCCTCTCTGCTCATGGATGGGTGGGTGGGAAACTCATTCTGGTGGCCTTGGTCTGTCACAGGTATTACATGAGCCTGGGTAACCAGATTCTATAGCATAGGTCACCAGAACTCTGCACTCAGACGCAGGGAGCCCCGGTTACATATGAAGGTATCTTATTCCAATTTGGCTACCAGTGAAAAATAAATTCAATTCAAATAGGCTTAAAAAACAAAGAATGTGGGGCAGGGTGTAGGGGGAGGGCCGTGAGAAGAGGAGGTGCTCCTGCTCAGGGGCTCCACTAGCTCATTAAGACTCTTCTCTTTTTTTTAAATATTTTAAAATACATTTTTAGAGAGTGGAAGGGAGAGGGCAAGAGAGAGAGAGAGAGAGAAACATCCATGTGAGAGTAAAACATCAATCAGCTGCCTCCTCCACGCCTCCTACCAGAGATCGGGCCCTCAGCCTGGGTATGTGCCCTGGGTATGTGATGTTATTTTAGCTAATAAGCCCCATTTATTATTTATTATTCAAATAGTTGATGTCACTCTAACTCAAGATTGGTAGATCCCAGATGGCTCTGGTAACCACCAACACACAATATAAAAAATGCCCTTCCAATTCCATAGAGTAGCTCAATCTTTTAAAGAACATTTTCAGATTATGGCCTCCCTTTATATTCATAGTCATCCTAGATTAGAGTTGACAAGATAGGCATTCTTTTTTTTTTAATATTTTATTGACTTTTTACAGAGAGGAAGGGAGAGAGACAGAGAGTCAGAAACATCGATGAGAGAGAAACATCGATCAGCTGAGATAGGCATTCTTATTCCCATTTCACTGACTGAGTAAGTAAGGTTATGAGGAAGTAAAATGAGAAGTCAATTAAGAGTCAGGTGTTTGGGTTACGAGCAGCAGATGACCTTGGTTCACAGCTTGGACTCTCTTGGGCACCTCCAGGCCCAGCACAAGTAGCAGCCATCTGCAGATTGCTTTGTAACTTATACTTGTGGCCCCTAACAGAAGACAGGCAGCAGCTGACCTTAGCTTGCCCCTCCTGGGAGGCCCCAAAGCCAGCACACCCAGTGGACAGTTTCAGAACATGTCAAAGCACTACTCAACCACCTCCACAAGGGACACAATCCAGAGGCTGACTCAGCAGTCACCAGAACCCAGCTGAAGTAAGTCCTGCTCTGTGGGGTGGGCCTTTGCACAGCTGATTCTCCAGAGTGGTTGGTCTCAGCCAGTCTTTGCAGGCAATAGGCCTGGGGGTAGATCCCTCCCATTGACATGCCAACAGCAATCAAAGCTCAAGTACAACAGGAGAGTGTACACAACCCACATAGGTGGAGAGGGCACACCTGGAGTGCCCAGCCTAGGTGGTCAAGGAGGCTGTGCCACTGGATCTGACAGAACACTACTCCATAAGGCCACTCTACCAAGCCCAAGAGATGTAGAATCTCTGCCTAACACATAGAAACAAACACAGGGATGTGGCCAAAATGTGGAGACAAAGAAACATGTCCCACATAAAATAACAGAACAAAACTTCAGATAAAGGAATAAACAAAATGGAGGTGAGCAATCTACTAAATGCAGAGTTCAAAACACTGGTTATAAGGATGCTCCATGAACTTAGTGAGAATTTCAACAGCAATAAAGGGCATGAAAACCATAGAAAAGAACCAGTCAGAAATAAAGGATACACTAACTAAAGTGAATAATAATTTACAGGGAATCAACAGTGGCCCCAACTAAACAGCTGGCATGCTTTCTGTGGCCTTTTGGCAGGACACAGGCAATGGTGACTTTGCACCTCCCAGGAGGTCCCAGAGCCAGTGCACCTTGTGGACAGCTTCAGACCACACCAGATTATAACTCCACATCCACAAGCAACAGACTCAGTGAGCACCAAAGCCCAATTGAAGCAAGTCCTGATCTATAGGGGTGTCTCCTGCACAATAGCTCTTCCACTGTAGTCACAGCTGGTTCTGTAGGTCAATTCCTCACAGTGACACCAACAGCAATCAAGGCTCAACTACAACAGGACAGTGCACACAGCCCACACAAGGGCTCACCTAGAGTTCCCCGCTCAGGTGACTGGAGAGGCAGAACTGCTGGGCCATACAGGACACCTTCTACACAAGGCAACTCTGGGAACACAGGGAAGCAGCCAAAATGTGGAGACAAAGAAACATGTCACAAATAAAAGAACAGAAGAAATCCCCAGAAAAAGAACTAAATGAAATGGATATAAGCAAACTACTAGATACAGAGTTCTAAACAATGGCTATAAGGATGCTCAAGGAACTTAATGAGAGCTTCTGGAACTTAGTGAGAACATCAGAGACATGAAAAAGGACCAGTCAGAAATGAAGGATACACTAACTGAAATCAAGAATAATTTATGGGGAATCAACAGTAGAGTACAGGATACGGAAAATCAAATCAGTGAATTGGAATATGAGGAGACAAAAAAAAAACACCCAATCAGAACAACAACTACAAAAAAATAATCCAAAAATTTGAAGATAGTGTAAGGAGCCTCTGGGGCAACTTTAAGTGTACTAACATTTGCATCATGGGTTACTGGAAGGAGACAAGAGGGAGCAAGGAATTAAAAACCTATGTGAAAAAAATAATGACAGGAAACTTCCCCTACCTGGTGAAAGAAATAGACATACAAATACAGGAAGCACAAAGAGTCCCAAATAAGAGGAACTAAAAGAGACCCACACCAAGACACATCATAATTAAAATGCCAAGAGCAAAAGACAAAGAGAGAATCTTTTTTTAAAAAAAATACATTTTATTGATTTCTTACAGAGAAGAAGGGAGAGGGATAGAGAGGTAGAAACATCGATGAGAGAGAAACATCAATTCAGCTGTCTCTTGCACACTCCCTACTGGGGATGTGTGTGCAACCAAGGTACATGCCCTTGTCCAGAATCGAACCTGGGACCCTTGAGTCCGCAGGCTGACGCTCTATCCACTGAGCCAAACTGGTTAGAGCAAAGAGAGAATCTTAAAAGCAGCAGGAGAAACGCAGTTAGTTACCCACAAGGGAATACCCATACTATTGTCAGCTGATTTCTCAACAGAAACTTTGCAGGCTGGAAGGGAGGGGCAAGAAATATTCAAAGTGATGAAAAACAAGGACCTGAAACCAAGATTATTCTACCCAGCAAAACTCTCATTTAGAATAGAAAGTCAAAGAGTTTCACAGAAAAGAGAGAACTATCTAAGCCAGCGGTTCTCAACCTGTGGGTCGAGACCCTTTTGGGGGTGGAACGATCCTTTCACAGGGGTCACCTAAGACCATCAGAAAACACATATTTTCAATGGTCTTAGGAACTGAGACACCACTCCTCTGTCCATCTCCAGGAGGGTCCGCCCACATGCAGATACACCCACACACGAGTACCCAGCGTGATGACATCATCGCGCCAACCCAAATTCAGGTGTATGTGACAGGGTTGGTGCCATAATGTACTTATGCGGACCAGTCACACATGTGTAGAGAGCAGCTACTGTATAGAAAGCAGCTGCTGTGGTGAAAGCAGCTACTCTGTTAAAACCAGCTACTGTGTTGAAAGCAGCAGTATTGGAGGTAAAACGACACTTCATGAATTATAATTACTGGGTAAATGTAAAATCATGTACTGTAAAATCATCAACTACTGCAAAAAAATATATATCTGTACCATGGGAACTAAATCTGGATGCTGATTGGTCTTTTTATATTCAACTGTGGTTGATGTGAATACTGCCCCTTGTGATAGTAACAGGTATGTAAAAAAAACACAGAGAATGGTAAATCATAGGAAACTTTAATGTACTGTATTGACTGAACTATGCCATGTATCATCTTTTGTATTATTAAAGCTATTGTTATATATTATTTTCATTAGCAAACCATCCCATGACAATGGATCATTGGAGAAGAATGGATTTTTGTTTGTTTTTTATTATTATTATTTATTGCTTAAATAAATAAGAGTATTACATATGTCTCCTATCCCCCCCACCCTTGACAATCCCCTGGCCTCCCCTACCCCCCAGTGTCTTATGTCCATTGGTTATGCTTATATGCATGCATACAACTCCTTCGGTTGATCTCTTAACCGCCCCTCCTTCTGCCCCCCAAACCCCCTTGGCCTTCCTGCTACAGTTTGACAGTCTGTTAGAGGCAGCTCTGACCCTGTATATATTTTTGTTCATCAGTTTATAATGGTCTTTATTATCCATAAATGAGTGAGATCATTGACTGGCTTATTTCACTTAGCATAATGCTCTCCAGTTCCATCTATGCTGTTGCAAATGGTAAGAGTTCCTGCTTTTTTAGAGCAGCGTAGTATTCCGTCGTGCAGATATACGACAGTTTTCTAATACATTCATCTACTGATGGGCACTTAGGCTGTTTCCAGATCTTAGCTATGGTGAATTGTGTTTCTATGAACATAGGGGTGCATATATCACTTCTGATTGGTGTTTCTGGTTTCTTGGGATATATTCCTAGAAGTGGGGTCAAATGGGAGTTCCATTTTTAGTTTTTTGAGGAAACTCCATACTGTCTTCCATAGTGGCTGCATCAGTCTGCATTCCCACCAGCAGTGCACAAGTGTTCCTTTTTCTACACATCCTCTCCAGCACTTGTCGTTTGTGGATTTGTTGATGATAGCCAGTCTGACAGGTGTGAGATGGTACCTCATTGGTGTTTTGATTTGCATCTCTTGGATGATGAGTGACTTTGAGCATGTTTTCATATGTCTCTTGGCTTTCTGAATGTCCTCTTTTAAAAGGTGTCTATTTAGGTCCTTTGCCCATTTTTTGATTGGATTGTTTATCTTCCTTTTGTTGAGTTGTATGAATTCCCTATAAACTTTGGAGATTAAACCCTTATCGGTGATATCATTGGCAAATATGTTCTCCCATGCAGTAGGCTTTCTTGTAGTTTTGTTGATGGTTTCTTTTGCTGTGCAGAAGCTTTTTATTTTGATGTAGCCCCATTTGTTTATTTTCTCTTTAGTTTCCAATGCCCTAGGAACTGTATCGGTGAGGAAATTGCTTCGGCATATGTCTGAGATTTTGTTGCCTTTGGATTCCTCTAGTATTTTTCTGATTTCCTGTCGTATATTTAAGTCCTTTATCCATTTTGAGTTTATTTTTGTGCATGGTGTAAGTTGGTGGTCCAGCTTTGGTTTTTTTGCATGTATCTGTCCAATTTTCCCAACACCATTTATTGAAGAAACTATCTTGACTCCATTGTATGTTCTTGCCTCCTTTGTCAAATATTAATTGAGCATATTGGTTCAGACCAATTTCTGGGCTCTCTATTCTTTTTTTTTTAATTAAATCTTTATTGTTCAGATTATTACATTTGTTCCTCTTTTTTCCCCCCATAACTCCCCTCCTCCCAGTTCCCGCCCCACCCCTGCCCTCACTCCCCACCCACTGTCCTCATCCATAGGTGCACGATTTTTGTCCAGTCTCTTCCCGCATCTCCCACACCCCTTTCCCTCCCCCCAAGAATAGTCAGTCCATTCCCTTTCTATGTCCCTGATTCTATTACAATCACCAGTTCATTCTGTTCATCAGATTATTTATTCACTTGATTGTTAGATTCACTTGTTGATAGATGCATATTTGTTGTTCATAATTTGTATCTTTACCTTTTTCTTCCTCTTCCTCTTCTTAAAGGATACCTTTCAGCATTTCATATAATCCTGGTTTGGTGGTGATGAACTCCTTTAGCTTTTCCTTATCTGTGAAGCTCTTTATCTGACCTTCAGTTCTGAATGATAGCTTTGCTGGATAAAGTAATCTTGGTTGTAGGTTCTTGGTATTCATCACTTTGAATATTTCTTGCCATTCCCTTCTGGCCTGCAAAGTTTCTGTTGAGAAATCAGCTGACAGTCGTATGGGTATTCCCTTGTAGGTAACTGAATTTCTTTCTCTTGCTGCTTTTAAGATTCTCTCTTTGTCTTTTGCTCTTGGCATTTTAATGATGATGTGTCTTGGTGTGGTCCTCTTTGGATTCCTTTTGTTTGGGGTTCTCCATGCTTCTTGGACCTGTAAGTCCATTTCTTTCACCAGGTGGGGGAAGTTTTCTGTCATTATTTCTTCAAATAGGTTTTCAATATCATGCTCTCTCTCATCTTCTGGCACCCCTATAATTCTGATGTTGGTATGCTTGAAGCTGCCCCAGAGGCTCCTTACACTATCCTCGCATTTTTGGATTCTTTTTTCATTCCGCCCCTCCAGTTGGGTGTTTTTTGCTTCCTCGCATTTCAAATCATTGACTTGATTCTTGCGCTCCTCTGGTCTGCTGTCGGGAGTCTGTATAATATTCTTTATTTCAGTCAGTGTATGCTTAATTTCTAGTTGGTTCCTCATCATAGCATCGAGGGTCTCATTAGATTTCTCGAGGATCTCATTAAGTTTATCGGTGGCTTCTAAACAGTTCTTGAGAGACCTTAAAAGTGTGGTTCTGAACTCTATATCTTCCATTGACAATTTTGTCCTGTTTCTTTGTCTCCGCATTTTGTTATGCTTTCTTGGTGCACCCCCTAGTGGTCTTTGTGCGCAGTCTTGTAGTTAAGCCTTGATTGTTGTAGCTAATACCAGGGGGGATTTGACCTCCAGGCCAAGTGGCTGTGAGAATCAGCTGTGTCTGCAGTGAGAGAACTACTGTCCTCTAAGGAGGTGCTAATCTAGCCTTTGCCTGAGGCTATCCGGCAAAAGCCTCTGTGCCGGGCTTGGGCAGGGCGGGTCGCACAGGATCAACATGGTGGGCCGGAGAGAGAGAGCAGTTATGGCGGCTCTCAGTCCTGTCCCCAGGGGCTCTGCCTCTCTGAGTCCCAGCAACCGCTGCAAACCTCGGAGAGAAAGCTGCACTCGCTCTGACCGAAGCCAGACAGTCCCGCTTCTCCCGTTTGAGTCTCGGTCCCTAAAGACTCGCCCAGATCTGGAGCTCAGAGTCTGAGACTCCCTCCCAATTGAAAACGCCAACCGCGCCCTCCGCCGCCAGCCGGCTCCGCGCACTCCGCACCTCAGAATTTGACTTCAGCACTGCGCCTCCTCTGAGTGTTCGTATGCGTTACTTTTTCCTCCTAGCTGTAGGAATTCCACTCAGCCAGCGTTCCTGTGGTTCTGGATGATGTCCGTTCCGTCTTTTAGTTTCACTTTTGAAGTGGTTATTCAAGGCAGCAAACTCTGGCGTTAACCTATGCCGCCATCTTGGTTCTCCTGGGCTCTCTATTCTATTCCATTGATCTATATGTCTGTTCTTGTGCCAGTACCAGGCAGTTTTGAGAACAGTGACTTTGTAATACAGCTTGATATCTGGTATTGAGATCCCACCTACTTTGTTCTTTCTCAGGATTGCTGCAGCTATTTGAGATCTTTTTTTATTTCAGATAAATTTTTGGAGAGTTCATTCTAGGCCTGTGAAATATGCCGTTGGTATTATAATGGGAAGTGCGTTGAATTTATAGATTGCTTTGGGTAGTATGGACATTTTAATGATGTTGATTTTACCAATCCAAGAGGATGGTATGTTCTTCCATCTGTTTATGTCTTCCTCTATCTCTTTTTACCGTGTCCTGTAGCTTTTCGCATATAAGTCTTTAACTCCTTAGTTAAGTTTATTCCTAGGTATCTTAATTTCTTGGTGCGATGGTAAATGGGATTGTTTGTTTAGTCTCTCTTTCTGTAAGTTCACTATTGGTGTATAGAAATGCCACAGATTTCTTGGCATTAATGTTGTATCCTGCTACATTGCCAAATTCATGTATTAAGTCTAGTAGTTTTTTGGTGGAGTCTTTAGGGTTTTGTATGTATAATATCATGTCGTCTGCAAATAAGGACAGTTTTACTTCCCCTTTTCCAATTTGGATGCCTTTTATTTCTTCTTCTTGTCTAATTGCAATGGCTAATACTTCCAGTACTATGTTGAACAGGAGTGGTGAGAGTGGGCATCCCTGTCTTGTTCTTGTTCTTAGGGGAATTGGTGTTAGTTTTTGTCCATTGAGTATGATGTTGGCTGTGGGCTTGTCATATATGGCTTTTATTATGTTGAGGTATGATCCTTCTAGTCACACCTTGCTGAGAGCTTTTATCAAAAATGGGTGTTGGATTTTGTCAAATGCTTTTTCTGCATCAATTGATATGACTATGTGATTTTTATCTCTCAATTTGTTAACATGATGTATCATGTTCATTAATTTGCAGATATTGTACCATCCTTGCATCCTCGGGATAAATCCTACTTGGTCATGGTGTATGATCTTTCTGATGTACTGCTGGAACAGATTTGCTAAGAATTTGTTGAGGTTTTGGCATCTATGTTCATGAGGGACATTGGCCTGTCTTTCTCTTTCATTGTGTTGTCTTTACCTGATTTTGGTATTAGGGTGATGCTGGCTTCATAGAATGAGCTTGGAAGTGTTCCTGCCTCTGGGATGTTTTGTAGTAGTCTGAGGAGGATAGGTTTTAGTTCTTCCTTGAATGTTTGGTAAAACTCCTCTGTGAAGCCGTCTGGTCCTGGGCTTTTGTTTGTTGGAAGCTTTTTGATGACTGCTTCAATTTCTTCCATAGTTATTGGCCTATTGAGATTTTTAGATTCTTCCTGATTAGTTTTGGAATGTGGTATTTTTCCCGGAATATGTCCATTTCCTCCAGATTTTCTAGTTTGTTGGAGTGTAGAGTTGTCCATAGTATTTTTTAACAATCATTTGTATTTCTGTGGAGTCTGTTGTTATTTAGCCTCAATCATTTATGATTTTATTTGCATCCTCTCTCTTTGCTTCTTGGTGAGCCTGGCTAGAGGTTTGTCAATCTTGTTTATCCTTTCAAAGAACCAGCTATTGGTTTCATTGATTTTATGTATTTTTTTGGTCTCTATGTCATTTATTTCTGCTCTAATCTTTATTATCTCCTTCCTTCTGCTCACTCTGGGCTTTTCTTGTTGCTCTCTTTCTAATTCTTTGAGATGTAGAGTTAGATGATTTACTACCATTTTTTCTTGTTTTTTGAGATAGGCCTGTAGAGCTATAAACTACCCTCTCAGAACTGCTTTCATTGTGTCCCATAGGTTTTGGATTGTTGTGTTTTCATTGTCATTAGTTTCTAGGATGTTTTAAATGTCTTCTTTGATCTCATTGGTAAGCCAATCAATATTTAATAACATGCTATTCAGCTTCCAAGTGTTTGAGTATTTTGGGTTGTTTTTATTGTAGTTTATTTCTAATATTATGCCCTTGTTGTGAGAAGATGCTTGGTATGATTTCAATCTTCTTGAATTTGGGGAGACTTTGTTTGTGACCCAATATGTGGTCTATTTTTAAATATGTCCCATGAGCACTTGAGTAGAATGTATATTCCATGGCTTTGGGGTGAAATGTTCTGAAGATGTCAATTAAGTCCATTTGATCTAGTGAGTCATTTAGGATTGCTGTTTCTATGCTGATTTTTTGTCTAGAGGATTTTTCCAGTGATGTCAGTGATGTATTAAAGTCCCCTTCTATGATTGTATTGTTGTCCATCTCTTCCTTGATATCTTCCAGGAGTTTTTTTTTTTTTAATGTATTTGGGTGCTCCTGCATTGGGTGCATATAGGTTTATCAGAGTTATATCTTCTTGTTGTATTGATCCCTTTAGTATTATGAAGTGGCCTTCCTTATCTCTTCTTATGGCCTTCACTTTGAGGTTTATTTTGTCAGATATAAGTATTGCTACGCCAGCTTTTTTTTCATTTCCATTTGTCTGAAAGATATTTTTCCATCCCTTCACTTTCAGTCTGTGTGAGTCCCTTCTAATGAGGTGGGTCTCTTGTAGACAGCAAATGTATGGGTCATGTCTTTTTCAGCCACTCGATGTCTTTTGATTGGACCATTTAGTCCATTTTCGTTTAAAGTTATTATTGAAAGGTACTTGTTTGTAGCCATTTCTTTTTTTGTTTGGCTGTTTTCTTTCTGAGCTTTTTATTTCTTCTTTTTACTCCAGTCCCTTTAGCATTTCTTGCATTGCTGGGTTGGTGGTGATAAACTCCCTTAGCCTTTTTTTTGTCTGTGAAGCTTCTTATTTCCCCTTCAATTTTGAATGATAGCCTGGCTGGATAGAGTATTCTTGGATTCAGTCCTTTGCTTTGCATCACTTTGTAAATTTCTGTCCATTCTTTTCTGGCCTGATGTGTTTCTGTTGAGAAATCATTTGATAATCTAATGGGAGGTCCCTTGTATGTAACTTTCCGTCTCTCTCTTGCAGCCTGTAAGATTCTCTCTTTGTCCTGAACATTTGCCATGGTAATTATGATGTGTCTTGGTGTGGGTCTTTTTGGGTTCACCTTGTTTGGAACTCTTTGTGCTTATGTGACTTTTTTCTTCCCCACCTCTGGGAAGTTTTCTGATATTATTTCTTCAAATAGGTTTTCTAACCCTTGTTCCTCTTTCTGTTGTTCTGGCACCCCTATTATTCGTATGTTGTTTTGTTTCATGTTGTCCCAAAGCTCATTAGGCTCTCCTCCTGTCTTTTAATGTTTTTCTCCAATTGCAGTTCAGTTTGGGTGTGTTTTGTTTCCATGTCTTCTAATTCGCTAATTTGGTCCTCGGATTCATTTAGTCTACTGTTGTAACTTTCTTTCTATTTTTAATTTTAATTAAATCTTTATTGTTCAGATTATTACATTTGTTCCTCTTTCCCCCCCCCCCCCATAACTCCCCTCCTCCCAGTTCCCACCCCACCATCCACCCTCACTCCCCACCCACTGTCCTCATCCATAGGTGCACGATTTGTGTCCAGTCTCTTCCCACATCTCCCACACCCCTTCCTCCCCCCCAAGAATAGTCAGTCCATTCCCTTTCTATGTCCCTGATTCTATTACAATCACCAGTTCATTCTGTTCATCAGATTATTTATTCACTTTATTCTTAGATTCACTTGTTGATAGATGTGTATTTGTTGTTCATAATTTGTATCTTTACCTTTTTCTTCTTCTTCCCCACTGGGCTCAGGCACCTGCAGCCGTGGTGAGCTGCTGGGGCGACTGACTAGTCAGGATGGTCTCACTCAGGTCTGGCTTACAGGCTGTTGAATTAGAAAGAGAGCAACAAGAAAATCCCAGAGTGAGCAGAAGGAAGGAGATAATAAAGATCAGAGCAGAAATAAATGACATAGAGACCCAAAAAACAATACAAAAGATCAATGAAACCAAGAGCTGGTTCTTTGAAAGGATAAGTAAGATTATGAGCCTCTAGCCAGGCTCACCAAAGAGCAGAGAGAGAGGACTCAAATAAACAAAATCAGAAATGAAAGAGGCCAAACAACAACAGACCCCACAGAAATTCAAAGAATTGTTAAAAAATACTATGAACAACTCTAACAAACTAGACAACCTGGAGGAAATGGACATATTCCTAGAAAAATACAATCTTCCAAAACTCAATCAGGAAGATTCTAAAATCTCAATAGGCCAATAACTATGGAAGAAATTGAAGCAGTCATCAAAAAGCTCCCAGCAAACAAAAGCCTGGGGCCAGTTGGCTTCACAGGGGAGTTTTACTAAACAATTAAGGAAGAACTAAAACCTATCCTCCTCAGACTATTCGAAAAAATTCAAGAAGAAGGAACACTTCGAAGCTTCTATGAAGCCAGCATCACCATAATACCAAAACCAGATAAAGACAACACAATGAAAGAGAATGACAGGCCAATGTCCCTCATGAACATAGATGCCAAAACCTCAACAAATTCTTAGCAAATCTGTTCCAGCAGTACATCAGAAAGATCATACACCATGACCAAGTAGGATTTATCCCGAGGATGCAAGGATGGTACAATATCTGCAAATTAATGAACATGATACATCATGTTAACAAATTGAGAGATAAAAATCACATAGTCATATCAATTGATGCAGAAAAAGCATTTGACAAAATCCAACACCCATTTTTGATAAAAACTCTCAGCAAGGTGTGACTAGAAGGATCATACCTCAACATAATAAAAGCCATATATGACAAGCCCACAGCCAACATCATACTCAATGGACAAAAACTAACACCATTTTCTCTAAGAACAGGTACAAGACAGGGATGCCCACTCTCACCACTCCTGTTCAACATAGTACTGGAAATATTAGCCATTGCGATTAGACAAGAAGAAGAAGTAAAAGGCATCCAAATTGGAAAAGAAGAAGTAAAACTGCCCTTATTTGCAGATGACATGATACTGTACATAGAAAACCCTAAAGACTCCATCAAAAAATTATTAGACTTAATTAATGAATTCAGCAATGTAGCAGGATACAAAATTAATGCCAAGAAATCTATGGCATTTCTTTACACCAATAGTGAACTTACAGAAAGTGAGACTAAAAAAACAATCCCATTTACCATTGCACCAAAAAAATTAAGATACCTAGGAATAAACTTAACTAAGGAAGTAAAAGACTTATATGCGAAAAACTAAAGGACACTGAAAAAAGAGATAGAGGAAGACATAAACAGATGGAAGAAAATACTGTGTTCATGGATTGGTAGAATCAACATCATCAAAATGTCCATACTACCCAAAGCAATCTATAGATTCACTTTAATCCCCATTAAATTACCAATGGCATATTTCACAGATCTAGAATGAACGTTCAAAAAATTCATCAGGAATTAAAAAAGATCTCGAATAGCTGCAGCAATCCTGAGAAAGAAGAACAAAATAGGTGGGATCTCAATACTAGATATCAAGCTGTATTACAAAGCCACTGTTCTTAAAACAGCTTGGTACTGGCACAAGGACAGACATGTAGATAAATGGAATAGAATAGAGAACCCAGAAATCGACCCAAACCACTATACCCAATTAATATTCAACAAAGGAGGCAAGAGCATACAATGGAGTCAAGACAGGCTCTTCAATAAATGGTGCTGGGAAATGTGGTCAGACACATGCAAAAAAATGAAACTAGACCACCAACTCACACCATACACAAAAATAAACTCAAAATGGATAAAAGACTTAAACGTAAGATGGGGAACCATAAAAATACTAGAAGAATCAACAGGCAGTGAAATCACAAACATATGCCGAAGGAATTTCTTCTCTGATACTGCTCCTAGGGCAATGGAAACTAAACAGAAAATAAACAAATGGGACTTCATCAAAATAAAAAGCTTTTGCACAGCAAAATAAACCATCAACAAAACAACAAGAAAGCCCACTGCATGGGAGAACATATTTGCCAATGATATCACTGATAAGGGTTTAATCTCCAACATTTACAGGGAACTGATGCAACTTAACAATAGAAAGATACACAATCCAATCAAAAAATGGGCAACAGACCTAAATAGACACTTTTTGAAAGAGGACATACAGAGGCCAAAAGACATATGAAAACATGCTCAAAGTCACTCATCATCCAAGAGATGCAAATCAAAACGACAATGCGGTATCATCTCACACCTGTCAGAATGGCTATCATCAACAAATCAACAAACAACAAGTGTTGGAGAGGATGTGGAGAAAAAGGAACCCTTCTGTACCGCTGGTGGGAATGCAGACTGGTGCAGCCACTGTGGAGAACAGTATGGAGTTTCCGCAAAAAACTAAAACTGGAACTCCCATTTGACCCAGTGATCCCACTCCTAGGAATATATCCCAAGAAATCAGAAACACTAATCAGAAAGCCACTGATTGTTCATAGCAGCACAATTCACCATAGCTAAGATCTGGAAAAAGCCTAAGTGCCCATCAGCAGATGAGTGGATTAGAAAACTGTGGTACATATACACAATGGAATACTACGCTGCAGTGAAAAAGAAGGAATTCTTGCCATTTGCAACAGCATGGATGGAACTGGAGAGCATTATGCTACGTGAAATAAGCCAGTCAGAGAAAGATAAATACCACATGATCTCACTCATTTGTGGAATATAGAGAACAACATAGACTGATGAACAGGACAGACCCAAAGGCAGAGAAACAGCGATCAGACTATCAATCCCCAGAGGGAAAGTAGGGGAGGGTGGGGGTAAGGGGAAGAGATCAACCAAAGGACTTGTATGCATGCATATAAGCCAAACCAATGGACATGGACAACAGGGGGATGAGAGCATGAGTGGGGGGAGGAGGTTGGGGGTTAATGGGGGGGGGGATGAGGACACATTTGTAATACGTTAACCAATAAAGAAATTAAAGATAAAAAAATACTGCTACAAGAGATATGTGAGATTTTACCACCTATGTTTTCTTCTAGGATTTTTATGGGTTCAAGACTTAGATCTAAGTCCTTCATCCACTTTGAGTTCATTCTTGTGAGGGGTGTAAGCTGGTGACCTGGTGTCATTCTTTTGCATGTAAGGAGTGGGATATTAGATCACAGCTGTGTAGAGTAATTTGTGTGGAGAAGTCAGAGTAGCCTCTGGGGATTGCACTCGCTAAAGAGCTTTGAGCTCCTGGCATCTAGAGAAGGGAGGGATTGGATACCAATAGAAGGAACTTGCATATTTTTATTCTATAAACTTAAAATTAAGAGTTCATGTCCTTAGTGTACAAATTAGTGCCCAAGGATAATTTAAAGGAAAAAATACAGAAGCCCCAATTCCAGCAAATACCATTAGCAACACAATCAAATAACTTAGAGTTTCATTTTCAAATGTTGAAGCAATTAGAATTCATTGTGGGTATTTTTTAATTACACTTTTCTCATGTTTATTATAGAAAATTTGAGAAAGTTCAGAGAAGTAGACACAATAAAAGCTACCTCTAATCCCAGCAAAGATGACTGACTGTGTTAGTATTGTGACATATATATCTTTTCAATTGTTTTTCTGGGCCTCCAAGTAAATATTGTTCTCCTTAAAAAGCTGGACTAAGGCTGAAAAGGTTTTCTATACGGCTTTACTCACCCACCCTGGCCAGTGGCAGACAGAGGCCTTTGCTCTGAAGGTACTGGGTGTTCCAATGACCTGTCTTAATTTCTCAAACGGTCCGTCTGTGGCCGCGGTGCAGTCTGCGTGTGCAGTGCGGCTGCTCTGCTTGTCCTCCCAGCTTTCGGGAAGGAGAGGAGGGGCTGGGGGGGGAGGCTGGGGGGGGGGGGGGACTCGTTCTTGCCCAGTGCTCAGCTGTGCGTTTATAGTCGCTCGTGGGGCTGACATTTCAGCCCAAAGAGGCGGGGGCCCTCTGCGCCTTTCTGGGCTTTGCCAGGCAGATTTCCTCAGATCCGTTCTCCCTTCCCCCAGGTGGTTCCTGGTAGGTGGAGAAATGACCACACACTTCACTCCTTCTCCCTCAAGAGGTGACGTCCATTTCCGGACTCTGAACCAGGGCTTGGGTTGCTTTGACCCATGGGAGTGCCGGTGCATCCGCTCAGAGCCCAGGGCCTACCAGGACTGGCACGTCGGAGCTGTTGCTGCCCTCTCAGCACGCCTGCGCTAGCCTTGCTGCATGACAAACACCACCTGGGGAGGGGCCCGGGCATCCCACCGAGCCACCAGACACCAGCAGCCCAGGCTGGCATGGTGAGCCCAGGCCAGAGCTGAAATTGATGACTTAACAAAATTGAAAGCTTTTGAAAATGTATAAAAATTATTTCCATTTTGCTTTCTTCCTTATATTAATAACTCTGCCTACGCTGACAGCTCCATGTCTGGCACAGTGCTGGGTGCACAGTAGGTGGTGCCTAAATGAAAACAATGGCATACATTGAGTTCTTACTGAAAAGTTAAAGTGCCCGGGCAGGCCAATAGCCATCTCAGACGGTGATGAAAGAAACAGAATTCATTTAAGGAAGGGGGGTGGGAGATGGGGACATCCAAAGGGAAGGGCTACACAGAGAAAAAAGGGGCCTTGGAGACAGCTTCAGGGGTGAGCTGGGAGGAGCTGCCACTGCCCATCGCTCCCCTGGCTGCAAGTCTCCTGGGTCCATTCTAGGTCGCACAGCACCTGCGGGGGAATGGGGATGGCAAGGGCAGGTGTGCTCCTTGGAGGGAGAGCCCGGCTGGGTCCTCTGTCCCGAGCTTCTCTCTCTCTCCTGCAGGTGGGAACCTCAGGCCAGGGTCTCATAGAATTTCATCAGCTTCCCGCATGCTCTGTCGGGTCCTGGTCTCCAGATGGGCTGGTGCCAGGGAGAGGGTGATTAGTCACTGCAGCTGGTCCGGAGGCAGCCAAGGCGTCACTTGTCTGGTTTGGCTGCTTTTCTGGGCCTGGAGCTGAAACACAACTGGGGCTTGATGTTCTCTCTCGGGGGGAGAGGTCAGGGGTGCAAACCGCCTGGCCAGCGATACCTGGGGAGGAGAGGTCACCCTGGGGCGAGGTTCTTGTTTTCCCAGTTTCACCCCTTGCTGGGCACCTGGGGTTTTCTGCCCTGGGAGTCTCTGTATCTGGCTGTCATCCTTGCTTTGTGGGTCTTAGTCTGTACCTGGCACTGATCTACATGCTTTCATGTGGATTATATTATTTTGTGATAAACACAATAATGTTTCCAACTCCACTCCACTCCCCATACTCCTTCAACAGAATGTCTACATCCTCATCCCCAGAGCCTGTGGGATGTTGCTTTACCTGCCAAGGAGCTTTGAAGATATGATTGAGTTCAGGATCTAAAATGGAGAGATTATCCTGGAGATCTGGGTGAGTGCCAAGAAATTTCAAGGGCCTTAAAATAGTGAGGCCAGAGGATCCAAGTCAGAGAAAGGAGGCCCTGGCTGGCATGCTCAGTGGTTAGAGTGTTGGCCTGTGCACCAAAGGGTCGCAGGTTCCATTACCAGTCAAGGGCACATTCCTGTGTTGCAGGTTCAATCCCGGGTCCTGATCCAGGTGCATGTGGGAGGCAACCAATCAATGTGCCTCTCTCACATCAATGTCTGTCTCCCTCCCACCCTCCATCCCTCCCTCCCTCCCTCCCACTGTCTCTAAAAAGCAATAGAAAAATATCCTCTGCCCTGGCTGGTTTGGCTCAGTGGATAGAGCATCAACCTGCGGACTGAAAGGTCCCAGGTTCGATTCCAATCAAGGGCACATGCCAGGGTTGCAGGCTCGATCCCCAGTAGGGGGACTCCAGGAGGCAGCTGATCAATGATTCTCTCTCATCATTGATGTTTCTATCTCTCTCCCCCTTCTTCACTGAAATCAATAAAAAAATATTAAAAAAGAAATAATTATTTCCATCCTTTAAAAAAAAAAGAAAAGAAAAATATCCTCTGGTGAGGATTAACAAAAACAAAACAAGCCAAGTCAGAGAAAGGCGATGTGACCATGGAACTAGAGTTTGGAGGAAGCACTTCAGGGTGAAGGAAGGAGCCGAGCAAGGAATGCAGGTCCTCCAGAAGGTGGACGGGCAGGGAATGGCCCTCCCCTGACACTTGCAACCTGCAGACACCCTGATCTTTAGAACTTTACAAGGAGAAATGTGTCGCTTAAACCACTGAGTGTGTGTTAATTTGTTACAGCAGCAGCAGGAAACTCATACAGACCTAATTCTCACGATAGCTTATAAATTAAGCACTACTGTCATTTCCACTTGACATCTGAGGAAACTGAGGCTCAGACAGGTTGAGTAATTTACCCAGTTGCTAAGTGGCAGAACTGGATCAAACCTGGTCTCCTAAAATTTGCCCAGGACTGCTGAAACGGCACATGGATTCTGCCCCGACAGCAGACTGATAGCTAATACAGCCCGTCAGTTATTTTACAGGGACCCCTGTCCAAGAATCTTCAATCCCTGGAACTCATGTAACAGAACCTTTTATAAAGCAAGAGTTCCTTCAACAAGGAAGACCCATGCCGAGACTGGCAGGGACAAGCAGAGCGCTAAGCAAGCTCTGCAGGTTGGAATTCCTTTGTGCTTTCTCTTGCCTTGACTCTACACCATAATTGGCCAAGTTTCAAAACCCTCCAATCAAAACCTGCTCTGCCCACTCTGCCTCTGCCGCCTGTCCTCCCAGACCAGCCGTGGGCAAACTACGGCCCGCGGGCTGGATCTGGCCCGTTTGAAATGAATAAAACTAAAAAAAAAAGACCGTACCCTTTTATGTAATGAGGTTCACTTAGAATTTATAATAGTTCACACAAACACTCCATCCATGCTTTTGTTCCGGCCCTCTGGTCCAGTTTAAGAACCCATTGTGGCCCTCAAGTCAAAAAGTTTGCCCACCCCTGCCCCAGACCCTCGCAGCTCGTCCAGACCCAGGTCCGGGACAGTTTCAGTGGCGCCTCTGGTCTCCTGCGCGTCCACTCAGCAGTAAAAACCTTTCCTTTTCTCAAAAGTCAGTGACACAGTTTAGGCTCCTATTGTGTCAGGCAGCGCCCTTGCTTGGTAACAGCACCTCCCATGGACAGGAAAGGAGCACTGGATATGGAGTCTAGACAGGAAGCACCTCTACGAAGAATGGAAATGAGGAGTTGGATCCGATGACTTCCAACACCCCTACCTCTTCTGATTCCCTGTGGTTTTAAACACTGAATCGGCATATATATCGCCAGGTTCCAACTCGCCAGAGAGCCAGGCGGACTCCGAGGGGCTCAGTCACGCCTAGAGATGGAGTCAGGAGAAATCTCTAGGCATGCAGTGTGGACCATATCACACTAGGACTTTTGAGAAACATGAGGTTGTCAGCATTCTAAGCTCGTGCACAGCCTGACACCCACAGAGGGAGCGCTGCCTTGCCTGGCCACCTCCGCCCCAGCCGGTGGCAGCTCAGGGCTTGCATGGACCCCGCCCAGCACTTCGGACAGCGCTCCTGTCCCTACCACTGTGACTGGGGCAGGCGCTGATCAGCAGGGTAGCCATGACCTTGGCTCAGAGGTCAAAGGAAAAAGCTGTTGCTGCTCTAGAGAGCGTGGGCGCAGGCTTGGGCCTACAGCTGCTGCCAGGAGGAGGCCAGCCCGAGGACGAAGCTGCAAGAGGGCAGAGCTGAGGGCGTGGCAGAGAAGCCGAGCCTCCTTGGCTGGCTCTTCCCAGGCTGACCTGCTTCTGGACTCCAAGATGTAAAACCTGTGGGTTAAGGTGGTTTGGGTGTTTTTTTGTTCTTATTTTTGCATGTTTTAAGTCAAAACTATCCTAACAGACACCAACCAGCAACCTCTGAGTGGCCTTTCTCCTGTGATTGCTTCCGGGAGAATCCTGTGGCTCTTGTCACTCTCTCCTCACAGCTGTCGCCTTCCCCAGTTCCCTGTGTCTTTATCACTTGGTTTGCACCTGGTCAGCTCATTTTAGAGAGTTTCTGACATCAGTACATATTTCTTTGCTTTCTGCTCTTCTACTGATGTCCTTTTTTGCCTTGGATTTCTTTACCATGAATCGGGCTCCTCTGACCAGCCAGTCTTCAGCTCAGCCTCTATCTGGACCCACATACCGGTGGTCAGCACCTCTGGGCCCAGCCGCCTCTCAGAGCAGGACTGGGAAGGTCTGCCCCTGCCACTATGGACCCTCTGAGTGGTGAAATGGCCTGGGACAGAGGGTGCTGCCCCACTATGCACACTGGGTGAAGGGCCAAGTAGGCCAGGGGCCAGGAGCTGGCTGCCACCCTGGACATCAGCAGGCAGGGGCAGCTGGCTGGACCCAGAGCTGTGAGAAAGCCCGGGAGGGGAAAGTAAAGGTGGGAGGAGTTAGCTTGAACACAGGCAGACAGGGCAGGGGTCCAGTGGAAAACAAAGGCAGGTGGAACATGGCAGTTTGAGCAGCCAGACCACAGGAACCAACCAAGCAGAAATAATAGAATGTTTCTGGACTCAAAGCAGGAGGTATGGGAAACCAAGGAGGGCCTGCAATGAACAAGATGGACGAACGTATAGGAACAGGAACAGTTCACCATAGAAACAGGGAGAGTTCAGGTCTGTTACTGGGCAAGAGCAATTGAGGAATCAATCAGGTGACGACACAGGTGGACACAGAGCAGGTGTAGCAAATACTTACCCTGGACCACAAGGCTTTAGTGGCAGCCCCCTACTGGGCCCCTCCCCTTTCGGGGAGTCTGAATCTGCGTGTAATGATTTTCCACACTTTGCTTAAACCTTCTGGTCCACGTAGCTCTTTCTTCGGCAAGGGAGACAGGACCCCGGGGCAACACCTCGGCTCATGGTCCGGTCATCACAGGGACTGGCTGCAGCCTCAGTGCTTCCTCCGAAGGGCGGAGACCTGGACCCGTTCCCTCACTTCTCTGGGCCTGGCTTCAGGGATCTGGAGCCGAGTATTCATGCAGGAATTTCAGGGGCCAGAATTTTCTCATGAGAGTGTTCGGTTTTCCATTTTATTGCCAAAGGAGCGTTGGAGAACCACAGGCCTCTCTGTGTGAAAGGTCCTTCCGCGTGGCCGCCTGTGGAGCCAGAGGAGTCCCTGCAGGAATCCCACCACAAGGCGCCGTCAGGGAAGCCGGTCACCAAGCTCGTCCCCTACAGGTCAAGTTCACCCTTGTCTGCTCATTTGGGTGCACTTTATCCTGTGGGGGGCTCAGGCTCACTGGCTGGGGAGCACTGAGCTGGACTTGAGGAAGGAACGAAGACTTGATGGCAGGGTTCCTGAGCCGGGAGAGGTTTGATGCCAGGATGGGGCTGGTGCCTGGGCCGGGAGAGAGCGGGAGGAGGCCTGCCCACCAGGACGGGAGCCGGGTGGGTGGTGGGGAAGCTCTCCGTATGGAGAGGCAACAGGCTGGGAGTTGAGGGTGGGGCTGAGCCTTCCCCCTTGTGGACTTTGCAAGGGCTTGGCTGTGGGGAGGAGGGGTGAAGGGGATGCACAGCGCTGGGGCGGCCCACAGGCTCCTCTGCCCGCCCCATGCTGGCCTGGGTGGGTCCCTGGGAAACAGCCTCTGGCTGCAGCTAAGCCTGCTGTCGGGAGGCTCGTGGGTTCCAGGCCACCTGTGGGAATCAGTGGGGCTCTCCCCCGTGCACGTCTCCCCTGTTGATGCAGCTGGGAATCCGAAGCCTCAGGGCTGCCACCGCCAGCACCACTGTCCGCGTCTCTGGGTCAGGAGCGTGGCTGCTGCTCAGCCAGTGGCTCCGGCCCAGGTCTTCTGACGTTGCAGTCAGCACGGCAGCCGGGCTGCGTCCCCTGCGCTTGACCAGGGCCTCCTGACCGCTCCCTCCCGGGCTGCAGGCCATGCTTCCGTCCCTGCCGCGCAGCCTCCCGTGGGTGCCTGTGTCCTCACCACTGGCAGGGCCCTCAGAGCAGGTGATTCAAGGGAGAGGGAGGAGGAGGCCCAAGTTCCTTTTATGCCCTGATCTCAGTGTCACACACTGTCGCACCCTCCACCTCTGTTCATTCTAAGTGAGCCTCTACGTCCAGCTTACACGCGAGGGAGGAGCATGTGCGTGGCCTTGGCAGGAGCAGGGGTAAGAACACGGGACATGTTTATCCCGCCCTGGCCCCATCTGGAGCAGTGACTTGAGGAGTGTTCTGAAGTGCGACAGCCCAGGTGGGAATATTTCTAAGTTAACATTCTCAGGTTTTGGTGCACCTATGAGTCCTCTGGGGCGCTAGTTAAGACTAAAGATTCCTGCCCTGGCCAGTGTGAGTCAGTGGTTAGAGCATTGGCCTGTGCACCAGTGTCGTGGGTTCGAATCCCAGTCAAGGGCACGTACCTGGCTTGCAGGTTTGACCCCTGCTCTGTTGGGGCTCACGTGGGAGGCAACCAATCGATGTGTTTCACATAGATCAGTGGTCGGCAAACTGCGGCTCGCAAGCCACATGCGGCTCTTTGGCCCCTTGAGTGTGGCTCTTCCACAAAATACCATGTGTGGGCGCACACGTACAGTGTGATTGAAACTTCGTGGCCCATGTGCAGAAGTTGGTATTTTGTGGAAGAGCCACACTCAAGTGCCAGGAGCCAGTCCATCCTTGCTGTTTCAAGGGACCTGGCATATATGGCATACTGTTCTTAATATATTTGCTTACCTTCTTAGCACTATGTGTTTTAACCAAGGTCACCTCTCCGAGAAAGGTTGTTTCCCCAGGTAGAGATTTTCCCCTGAAGTTAGGGAGGGAATAAAACCCCTTCACTAAGTGCCAGGCGGGTAATTAATCTCTTTAACTACGAACAATCATGCTTAAGCTACATAATCTTTACTCCCTGGAATGGAGATAAGAAACACCCTAACCTTTGGAATAGAGATTGATAGGATTGAATCAACTGGTATAAATACAGATGTAACAAGACAACAAGAGACAGAACTTAGAAGACAGAACTTAGAACACAGAACCTACACAGAACCGAGAGACAGAAGAACTTCGCTGGAGAGAACATGGCAAAGGATCCTGGACAGAACCTGGCTACAGAACTTGGTTGGAGAACCTAGACAGAACCTGGCTACCGAACCTGGCTGGAGAACCTAAGCTGAACCTGGCTGGAGAACCTAGCGAGAGAACATGGCTACAGAACCTGGCTGGAGAACCTGGAGAACCTGGCTGGAGAACCTAGCAAGAGAACATGGACACAGAACTTGGCTGGAGATTGTGGCTAGAGATCCTGGCAAGGCTGCTGATCAACTGAATGCTGTCTCCATGTCATTCCTTCTTCACCGACTCCGTCCACACCTTTGGGGACCCCTGGACCTGCTGGGGTTGGACCCCAGCACTCAAGAGGCCAAAGAGCCGCATGTGGCTCGCGAGCCGCAGTTTGCCGACCACTGACATAGATGTTTCTCTCTTTCTCTCCGCCTCCCTCCCTTCCTTCCACTCTCTCTGAAAAGCAAAGGAAAAAATACCCTCAGATGAGGATTAACGACAACAAACACTAAAGATTCCTGCGTCCACCTTCATGCTGGTTCATATTGGGAGCTCTGGAGCAGAGCCCAGACATGTTTGTGTAAGTCCCACAAGGTATTCTAATGAGGTTATTGGGCGCCAGGATCTGCATGAACAAGTCCCAACGGCATTCTGGTCCTGGTTGTCTGTAAATCGCTGCCTTTGGAATCGGCAGTCAGAAGCTCCAGCATAGCTGGGGACCAGCGTGGGGACAGAGGCCAAGGGCTGAAGCAGACACGGAGGAGCCCTGGGCATAGCTCCCTGTGCAGACAGATGCCCGGACAGCAGCTCCGGCCCAGCAGCGCCCTCTCTCTGGTCAGAGCCCCACCCACCCTCCAGACAGCCACCCTGCCTCAGAGCTGGCATGAGACTGGAGGCTGTTTGCCATCTTGCTCTAAGGCCACGGGTCCAGGATCTACTTGATTCAGTCAGACACTGGTTTGGAAAGTCCTGGCAAGAAAGATTTCCCAGTATGCACTGAGGGGAGCTGAGCATCGCTAGTCTTTATCCCACAATTGACAGAATGGAAGGGGAACGGCACCTTGGTGGGGGGGAGGGCCCTTGACCACACTCAGCCTGGGAACCAGGTCTGACTCAAACACAAGCACTTGAGTGAGGAGCTGGGCAGAGGCACATGTCCCCCTGGATGGGGAGCAGGGTTGTGAGTGGCTCTCTGTAGAGCTGTCTGCTTCTTCTCCAGGCTCTCAGGAACTCGCCAGGAGCCCACTGAGTTCCCAGCCATTGTCTGGGCCTCTCTGGTCCCTTTCCCTGGGGCAGCTTCTGTCTGCTTCAGGCTCTGGGAGGACCCACACAAGGGCTGCTGAGCAGCTGCTGGCATCTTTGTGCCTTGAGCTGGGTCACCACTGTCTCCCTCTTCATTTCCTATAAGGACTGTGACTTTAAGGAGCTGCTGCTGAGGCATTATTGGTCCATAAAAGGGCAATGGAGCCACCACACAGCCCAGGAGCAGGCAAGGGTGCCAGGCCCAGCATTAATAACTGCAGCAAAGCCGCCCATAACCACAACGCCTCGGCCCGCGAGGCCACCTGCACAGCCCAGGGGTCTGACCTCCGGGGGAGGGCGGCAGTGGAGGGCCACAGACTCTGGGCTCAGACCATCTCCCCTCAGCTGTCTGTGCTTTTCATGTGCCAGGTTTTCACGAAACTTCAGAATCAGGGAAGCTATTCCTCACGAGACCTGGTGTAAGGAGGGGGACACTCCCCCACCTTCCCGCCGTGGCTCCTCTGAGCCAACCCTCTCTAAGATCATTGTAACTACACGATTTTCTGTTCTTCCCTCCCATACTTAATCATGCTCCTTGTTAAAAAAAAAAAAAGTCAGAAAATTGAGGCTGTACCTAAGATGACTCTTAGCATCCTGAAATATTCCTTCCAGGCTTTTTTGGCCTTCTCTCTCTCTCTCTCTCTCTCTCTCTCTCTCTCTCTATATATATATATATATATATATATATATATATATGTAACTACTGACCTTTTGGGTGGAATGATTATTGCTGTGGTGCTGTCCTGTGCCCTGCAGTGTTGGGCAGCACCCGGCTTCCACATTGGCGACAACCAAACATGTCTCCAGATGCTGCAAATGTCCCCCGAGGGGCAGAATCACTCTTAGTTTAAAATCACTGATTTTACACACATATACAAACACACAATTTATAAAATGGAATCATATTGCAAATACTGTCTTGTCTTCTTTTTAAAATAAATTAATATGTCATGAGCTCTCTCCATGTCAACATGCTAGAAATGTGCAGCACAGTTTGCAACAGCTGAAGAGCTGGCTGTCCATCAGTTGGGCTCACATATGAAGTGATTTATACCACCAGTGCCCCATTGTTGGCCTTTGTGTAAAAACTGAAATTAGCCAAAACCGGTTTGGCTCAGTGGATAGAGCGTCGGCCTGTGTACTGAAAGGTCCCAGGTTCGATTCTGGTCAAGGGCATGTACCTTGGTTGCAGGCACATCCCTGGTGGGGGGTGTGCAGGAGGCAGCTGATCGATGTTTCTCTCTCATTGATGTTTCTGACTTTCTGTCCCTTTCCCTTCCTCTCTGTGAAAAATCAATAAAAATATATTTAAAACAAACAAACAAACAAAAAAAACCCTGAAATTATATTGCCCCCCCTCACCCCCCTCCCCCGCCCCGCGCTCTAAGCTGCTTCTACAATATCAGATGTCATCAACAGCTACGGGATGCTGGCCCAACGCCACCTCTCTAGCTTCCAGCTCCCATCTGTAGAGCAGGACTCAGTGAGAGCGTGGCGCCAGAATGGGTGCGCTCACAGAGGGCACAGCTGTGGTTAGCGCCCTTGTTAGGCCCACCATGTCCTGGGTTCTAAACGGCTCAGTGGCCGTCTCTCACATGAAGGCGCGAGACATTAACTTCGTCCCTATTGTTGGACTTCTGGTGGTTTCCGCATTCCCACGGTCATAAGTGACGCTGCCGCTAATATCACCCAGTGCCCTCTGAGGCCCGGGGAAACCAGGAAAAGAGAATAAGCTCACTCACCTGTCCTAGCCGGGGACGTGTGAAACAAGACAAATTATTTTCTTTATGGCCTAGTTTCAGATACATTTCTAAATGTTAGGCCCCAGTCTCTCTGGCCCCTCAGGCCCTGCTGGGTACAAGCTTGCTGGTCCGGAGTCAAGGTGCTGCCCGTGGGCCCCCTGGTTAAACCCAGGGGCTTCCCTGCTCTTATGTGAAGTCCAGGCTCCCTGCTTCCTGCCCTGAGACCACTCCGGGTTTCAAGCCAAACACCTACAAAACTCCCCTTTTATTATTACTTTCTATTTGTTTTTAAGTTCTGGGTACACAATATTTGATGTATACAGATGTGTGTGTGAAAACGTATTTGTACAGTTTAAAGAACAGTAATATAATGAATGCCCTGTATTACCACCAGGCCCAGAAACAGACATTAGATACCTAGAAGCACCCACTCGTGCCTGTCTCTGGAGCAGGGAGCTTTCTTGGGGGCTATGGAGCAGAAGGCAAGGGCTCCTGGGAACACGGAGACAAGTCGGACTGCGCCAGCCCCTGCTGGCCTCTCAGGGCCGCTGCCTGGGGCACGTTAGGTAACCGAGAGCTGTGTTCCTTGCCTTTGAAGTGGAGAGATGGCTGTGCAGGTTGAATGAGATACTTCCTTTGATCTGCCTTTGAGTCTGGTGTCTGGCACCAAGTAGGTGTCAAAGCACAAGGCTGTTGTCTTTATGATGGTGGCGAGTTCCTGGACAGAGAATTCAGAAGCGTGTGCTCCCGGCTCTGCCGGCCTCGGCTGTGGCTTCACAGGCAGTTCCTGCACAGGGGTCTCCTCGGGTGGAAGTGAGAGCAGAGTTTCACTAGAAACTGGCAAACTCTTTTCTTTCTATCTCAAAGGTTTATCGAAAGAAGCGTCTCATGCAACCTGCACAACCATCTTTAAGCCAAGAAAAGTGGGTTATGATGAAGTAGGAACGTGATGCAAAGGTTCCGTTAATAGTGCCCTTAGCTGGACCCTAGGAAAAGATCATGTGACTGGCCCAAGATCACGTGGCCAAAAGGTAATGATGTGGTTAATAATGAGGCTATTTGAAGCACTCAATCTGGGGACCCTGTGCTATACGCTGTGATAGTGGATGAAGTGGGGGTTCTCTTTCCCACTGGGTGCTGCTGGGGGTGGGCTCCTTACAATAGCCTGAGAAAAAGAATTTTCTGGGACTCACCTTGGAGAAGGAATGATTTTTTACTTCCATAGAATTAAATCCCTGGGTTTCAAAAGTCCCATTTCCCTTAGTCCAGTCACAGAAGTGTAGCTGGGGGTTCAGTAAAGCTGGAAGCAGCGCCAGTGTCCAGACATTCCTGTCCATGGTGGAGCCGGCCAGTACGCATCAGGCTGGCTGCAGGCCATTAGTGCATCGTGTGGGGTCCACGTGGCGAGGCCACACAGGAGATTGCCAAGAAGCCAAGCGTGAACCATGAGCCAAGAGGAACCAAGGCAGTAAATGTCTGTGTTCAGGGTTATACATCCCAAGTCCCTGTGCACCTGCTGGGGCCACACCCATCCTGACCAATTAGCTCTGTCCCCAGGTGTGATTGACAAAAAGCATCTCCCCTATGTCACCCCTCCCCCAATGCTTTTCAGGGAACATGCCTATAATGGCTGGCCTTCCTTTGCTCCTTTCCTATCACTAATAGCTAGCTAATTACAATGGGATCAGCTGCATGTGGATCATGTTATTTCACTCTGAAAACAACCTGTTGGGTCGATGCTATTCTTTGATGCTTATTTTATAGATGTGAAAACTGAGGCTCAGAGAGACTACATGGCTGTCCACAGTAATACTGCACTAATCTTTTCTAAGAGGAGGCCCGACCTCTACACCAGCACATCAGGCTTCAGTCTGCACCCAAGTCATGTATGGGTGCTGTTAAAATGCAGATTCTGATTCAGCAAGTCTGAGGTAGGACCTGAGAATCTGTATTTCTAACACACTTTCAGGCAATGCTCATGCTATTGGTCTTTTCACCACCTTCCTTTTCACTTATTTTGTTTGACTTTAATTATTTATTTATTTTTAAAAAAATTTTTTTTAAATTTTTTATTTTTCAATTAAAATTGATATATAATATTATACTAGTTTCAGGTGTACACCCCAGTGATTACACATTACATAACTTACTCAGTGATCATCCCAATAAATCTCATATATAGTTATCACAATACTAGAGGCCCAGTGCACAAAATTCATGTTGGGGGGGTAAAGAGAGGAGGTGTCCCTCAGCCCGGCCTGCACCCTCTCCAATCTGGGATCCCTTGGGAGATGTCTGACTGCCAGTTTAGTGGGACATCCCTTTCACAACCTGGGACTGCTGGCTCCTAACCGCTCACCTGCCTGCCTGCCTGATTGCCCCTAACTGCTCCCCTGCCAGCCTGATCACCCCCAACTGCCCTCCCCTGCCAGCTCAATCGCCCACAACTGCCCTCCCCTGGCAGCCATCTTGTGACAATGTGAGGGTGGCCATCTGTGGCAGCCATCTTGTGATGACGTCACACACAGGCATCACACAAAGGCATTGCGTGAGGGTGTGACGCCACCTAGGCTTTTATTATATAGGACTAGAGGTCCGGTGCATGAAAATTCATGTACTGGAGGGGGGTCCCTCAGCCCAGCCTGCCCCTTCTCACAGTCCAGGAGCCCTCAGGGGAGGAAGACGACCCGGTGATCAGGGAAAGGTGACACCCCATCACACCTCTGCTGCTGCCACGGCTGGGCAGCTGACATCCAAGGCTTGCCTATGCCTCAGGCCAGCCCTGGGGGGCTGGGGGGACTGGGGGACTCCGGAGGCAGGTGTGTGGAGTGACCCGGCCTTGCTGTGCACCTGCCACCCCGGCGGGGCTGAGGGGACTGGGCGGCACCATCTTGTGGCTGTGGGCACCGCCATCTTTGAGGGTGGGGCAGTTGATTAGCATATCTCCTCCTTATTGGCTGTGGGCACCGCCATCTTTGTGACAGCATGAGAATCAATTAGCATATTCCCTCTTTATTAGATAGGATTAGTGACTATTTTCTCCATGGTAGCCTACATCTCCGTGACTATTCTGTAACTACCATTTTGTACTGCTTAATCCCTTCACTTTTTTCACCTCTCTGTCCAATGCTCCTCCTATCTGGCAATCATCAAAATGTTCTGTTTCTATGAGTCTGTTTCTGAGCATCCGTATAACCAGTGTTTTGAACTCTGCATCTGATAGATTGCTTGTCTCCATTTTGCTTAGTTCTTTTTCTGGAGTTTTGTTCTGTTCTTTCATTTGGGACATGGTTCTTTGTCTCCTCATTTTTGCCACCAACCTGTTTGTTTCTATGTATTAGGTAGAGCTGTTACATCTCCTGGGCTTGATAGAAAGGCCTTATGTAGTAGGTGTCCTGTAGGGTTCAGTGGCACAGCCTCCTTGTTCACCCACGTGATATACTTCAGGTGTGCCCCTCACCACCAGCCTCCCTGTATATGTCCTGTACACCCTCCTGTTGTAGTTGAGCCTTGATTGCTTTTGGCATCTCAATGGGAGGGATTTATCCCAAGGCCAATCACTTGCAAGGACTGGCTGTGACCACTGTGGAGGGCCCACCCCACAAAGCAGGACTTTCTTCAGCAGAGCTCTGGTGTCTGCTGAGTCTTCTGCTTGATTGTGACCCTTGTGGAGGTGATTGGGTGGTGCTTGGATGTGGCCTGAAGCTGTCCACAGGTGTGCTGGCTCTGAAGCTGTGCACAGGTGGGCATCCTGGGAGGTGCAGGCCTAGGTCAGCCACTGACTGTGCTCTGCCCAGGGCTACTGGCATGAGCTACAGAGCCATTTGCAGATGGCTGCTACTTGTGCTGGACTGGGAGGTGTCCAGGTAAGGCCACGCTGCAAACCAAGGCCAGGTGCCACTAGTGCTAGGTCTGGGGCCACTTACTGAGAGGTATGGGGCATGCCAAGGCCAGATGCTGCTTGTTTGAGAGATTTTAGGAAAGTGTGAAGCCAGGGCCAAGACTGGCTGTTTATATGGAAAACCCACTGGAAAAAGCTTAGGTGAGCCTGCAAGGTGGGTCACCATCTCCCTTTTTTAAAAACAGACTTAATTTCATTTTTTAAATTTATTTTTCAAGTACAGTTGACATACAATATTATATTAGTTTCAGGTGTAGAGTGTACTGGTTAGACATTTATATACTTTATGAAATGATCACCCTGAGAAGTCTAGTACCTACTGGCACCATATATAATTATTACAATATTATTGACTAGAGGCCTGGTGCACAAATTCATACGTGGGTGGGGTCCCTCAAGGTGGCCTGCAGGGATTGGGCCCCAGCTTTGCAGCCCCACAGCCCCACCTGGCACCCTGCCATGGCTTAGTGCAGCCCCCTCACCTACTCTACCTTGGCCTGGTGCCACCACTCACCTGTTCCACCACCCTGCTGTGGTCCCACTCTTGTAGGGGCCCATTGGGGCAAGCAGCACCTCCACTGCCACCTGCTGCTAGTGCCACATCACTGACACCCGCCATGTTCCACGCCGCTCCCTGGTGGTCAGCACATGTCATAGTGAATGGTCAAACTCCCGGTTGAACAATTTGCATATTAGGCTTTTATTACATAGGATTATATTCCCTATGCTGTACTTTATGTCCCATGACTATTTTTGTAGCTATCAATTTGTACTTCTTAATCCCTTCACCTTTTTCACACACACCCCTCACCCTCCCATCCCTATTCCATCTGGCAACTGTCAATATGTTCTCTGTATCTATGAGTCTCTTTCTGTTTTGTTCATTTATTTTGTTCTTCAGATTTCACATATAAGTGAAATCATACAGTATTTGTCTTTCTGTGTGACTTATTTTATTTAGCATACCTTCTAGGTTCATGCTGTCACAAACCGTAAGATTTAATTTTTTTATGTCTAAGTAATATTCCATTGCATATATGCACCACCTCGTCTTTATCTGTTGATGGACAGTTAGGTTGCTTCCATATCTTGGCTATTATAAATAATGCTGCAATGAACATATGGATGCATATATCTTTTCAAATTAATGGTTTAGACTTACTTGGATAAATACCCAAGAGTGGGGTCATGTGGCAGTTCTCTTTTTAATTTTTTGAGGAACCTCCATACTGTTTTCCATTGTGGCTGCACCCCACAGTCTGCATTCCCACTAACAGTGCATCAGGGTTCCCTTTTCTCCATATCTTCACCAACACATTTCCTGATTTTATTGATGATGACCGTTCTGACAGGTGTTACCACCCTCTGAGTAGAGAGGATAAGCTGAGAAGCAGTGAGTCTAGGTTCCTTGGTTTCAGTGAGCATAAACCTCCTATTTTGGGATCTTCCTCTCTTTGGTTACCTCCCAAGACCAGGTGAAGAAGGGAAGAGGTTTGTGGGTACATATATAGGTTGTAGAAATTAAAAAGCAGACCAAAGCCAAACTGCAGGGCCTTGTCCTCTAGCTGTCCTGGCTCAGCAGCTGCCCATCCCCAGCTGTCAAGCACAGAGCATGTCCTTGGTGCTAGCCCAAAGGGGGAAGGAAATGTCTCCCAGGTCATAGGCTACTGTAGAAGTCTTTGCCCCAGCTGAGCTGTGCTTCTGTTTCGAGGCTGTGTCCAGCGTCCATCTGTCCCCACAACCTAGTCATTGGGTATGGCCTTTCTACCAGGTAAAGTTGGGATATGACAACCAAATTTTAAATATTTATTATTTTAAAATATTTATCTGCTTCCACACCCTCCATGCCTCTGTCCCATCTTCAGGGCAGCACATAGTAATGGTTAGTATGCTTTTGAACTGGTGGATTTCCTATTGGGCTTCATTTTTCATTCAGATTAGGCCGGCCTCCCTGCACATTCCCACCTAGAACCTTGAGGCCAGTGATTCTGCCTTCCTTCTCCGAGTTTGTCCACCTTAGAGCACCCACATGGTCCTCATAGGTACTTGAGAAAACCACTGACTGTTGAATGTGGCAGTTACGCAGGTGGTAATCCTCCAGGCTCATCATTGGGCATGTGATCTTTTAGTAACATCCTTGCCCCAACCCCTCCTCTTTACTCGCACCCTGGTCCTTGTTACTGAGTCTTTGGAGGGCTGTTTGGTTTCTCAGTGTTGGTGAGCATTCCTCTCCTGTTGTAGGATAGGATTGTTTTTCTGCTCTAGCTCTCTGAGCTTGTATGGCCTCTCCTAGGTATCACTCACTCATTAGCCATGAACTTGTCTACTCTCCCATTCCTCTGGGCTTCATCGGTAGTGAAGGTCAAATGGCTTTCAAAGGCAGTGAAGGTCTGCCAGTAGCCAGAAAATAATGCTGGTAGACAGAGCCTGAAGGCCTGGTAAGATCTTGCTGTGGGTCCAGTGATAATGTCTATTTGTCCCCAGGTCTGTGTCTTCACTCCAATTCCCTAGATGCCTCCTCTTCTCCGTTCCAGATGCTGTTCCTTCCCATCTCAGGGAGAAACACAGGATGTTGGAAAGCTCCCTGCAGGAGGGAGCTCCAGCTCTCTGAGGAGCCAATGAAACGCAGGCTCTCTCTATCTGAAGTTTAGCCTGCCTTTCTCCAATGGCCTTCAGGCTTATAGCTTCTGCTATAGATATGCTCATTAGAGGGATTCTGCTTAAGGCTTGAGTTTTTGGAAGAACAATTTGCCAGGGGTGCCTCTCCCTAAGAAGTGGGGAAATTTGTATGAAATAATGACTGTTTATCAGAGATTTGTAGGAGCCTCAAGACCAGACTCAGATCAGCAGGGTCTGAGTTAGACAGGTCGAGATTCAGGCTCTTCCCTGGACCCCTTTGTCATGGAAGCCCTTGTCAGTCGCCTCTTTCTCCCACTCTCCCTTCTCTTGACATAAGGGATGCCTAAGTTCTGGGCTCCCCGAAGATTGGTTTGAGGAACCTCTAAGGTTCCCATCTTCTCAAGTGGGCACATTCTCAATAAACGTTTCCTTACTCCAAAATTTGACATTTTGAATATTGGCTTGTTGAAGCACTTGGCAACACGAACTTTGAACTGGTGACATCAGAATGCAGCCCTGACCTTTGCTCTGAGTAGTGCTGACAATGCAGGAGGACAGGGACTTCGTTGCCATCCCAGGAAAGTGCCCCGAGGGCTCTGCTCGCGGCTCTGACCCGCAGGTCCTCCATCCCAGATGGCAGCCATTTCCTGTTGATAAGTAGTTTCTTCCTCCAGCAACGTTGACTTTTTCCAGACTTTTGTTGCAAACTCTGTTCTGTGTGCCGTGCTGCTGCGGACAGGGACTTGGGGCACAACTCAGAGTTGCTTTTTAACCGCACACCTGCCTGTGGGTCCGGGACCGACCCTTCCCGGCGGCCGGCTTCCAGGCGCGCAGCATCCACTCCCCGTCTCTCCACTCGCAGGGCGGACGGCACGGACCGCGCCAGGAGGAACCTGCCAGCAGATGTCCACGCGGGTCCGCAGAGAGCAGGGCATTCCTTTCCCCGCGAGGAGCCCTCTGGTGCGCGAACCCGGGCGCGGGGAGGCCCGTGTGACTCCGGTCTCCCTGGACCCCTCCCTCCCTGGCCCTCCGCTCCCATCCTACCCCGAGGCACCCCCTCGGCGCTCCCTCCAGGGGCCCGGCCGCCAGAGGAAGCTGGGCAGCGAGTGCGTCCCGGCAGCGCAGCGCCGAGGGGAACAGCCAGCAAGAGGGGCGCCCTCCCTCCTCAGCGCTGGTGACTCGGGGCGCAAACACGGGCTGTGAGCCTCCTGGGAATCACGCCAGCAGCCAAGGACGGAGGAGGGACCGAGAGCCCGGTCTTCCCGGAGCCGGAGCCGGCCGCCTGCCCGCGGCAGAGGAGCGGGAGGCGGGGGCAGGGGGTGGCCCTGAGCCCCGGCAGCCCCGCCTCCGTCTGATCGGCCGGGTGCACAGGCTCGGCCGGAAGTGCCTTTGGGCCCTGACGCGCGCGCAGGGAGCGGCGGCGGCGGGGCATCGCGGTGGGCGTGGCGCTGGGGTCCAGGCTGGGGCGTGGGAGCCAGTCAGGCCGCCGCCAGCTTGTCCGCCATTTTGAAATGGCCAAGGTCCACGCCTCCCTTTGAATTAGCCAATCACGTGAGATGGGGAGCCTAAGCTCCGCCCATCAAGAGTGAGGCCGGAGGCCGAAACCGGTTTGGCTCAGTGGATAGAGCGTCGGCCTGCGGACTGAAAGGTCCCAGGTTCGAGTCCGGTCAAGGGCATGTACCTGGGTTGCGGGCACATCCCCAGTGGGAGGTGTGCAGGAGGCGTACCCCCCCATGGCTGTGCAGGGGCCGTACCCCCCCCATGGCTGTGCAGGGGCCGTACCCCCCCCATGGCTGTGCAGGGGCCGTACCCCCCCCATGGCTGTGCAGGGGCCGTACCCCCCCCATGGCTGTGCAGGGGCCGTACCCCCATGGCTGTGCAGGAGCCGTACCTCCCCATGGCTGTGCAGAGGCCGTACCCCCATGGCTGTGCAGGGGCCGTACCCCCCCCATGGCTGTGCAGGGGCCGTACCCCCCCCATGGCTGTGCAGGGGCCGTACCCCCCCCATGGCTGTGCAGGGGCCGTACCCCCCCCATGGCTGTGCAGGGGCCGTACCCCCCCCATGGCTGTGCAGGGGCCGTACCCCCCCATGGCTGTGCAGGAGCCGTACCTCCCCATGGCTGTGCAGAGGCCGTACCCCCCCCATGGCTGTGCAGGGGCCGTACCCCCCCATGGCTGTGCAGGGGCTGTACCCCCCATGGCTGTGCAGGGGCCGTACCCCCCATGGCTGTGCAGGGGCCGTACCCCCATGGCTGTGCAGGGGCCGTACCCCCCATGGCTGTGCAGGGGCCATACCCCCCCATGGCTGTGCAGGGGCCGTACCCCCCCCCCATGGCTGTGCAGGGGCCGTACCCCCCCATGGCTGTGAAGGGGCCGTACCCGCCCCCCCATGGCTGTGCAGGGGCCGTACCCCCCCCCATGGCTGTGCAGGGGCCGTACCCCCCCATGGCTGTGCAGGGGCCTGCCGGGCGCTGCTCTGCTGATGCTCTGCCGCCACCTGGAATTCAGAGCGATTTCCAACAGCGACCACATGGTCCCTGCGCACAGGCCGCACACCAGCCTGCGAAGAACTTTTTAAAAATTTATTTGAGCCAAAATCTGGACAATTGCCTGCGCTGGGTGTTAGAAAGGCTCTTCAGCGGTGTTGCGGGAAGGAGACAGCGCCCGCCAGGAGGGTGCCGGGCGGGCGGCAGGCACACAGGGGACACCCCCCTTTCACATGCCCCCCATTCCTGCCGCCCCTGATCGCTGAGGGGAGCTGTCAGCAGGTCTGTCTGAGGAGGCGCCTGGAGAACAGGGGGCCTGGAGAGGGGGTGCCTGGAGGAGGAAAGGGGCCCCGAGGAGGGGGGCCTGGAGGGGGGGCTGGAGGAGGAGGGGGCCTGGAGGAGGGGGCCTGAAGGAGGGGGCCTGGAGGAGGAGGGGGCCTGGAGGAGGAGGGGGCCTGGAGGAGGAGGGGGCCTGGAGGAGGAGGGGGGCCTGGAGGAGGGGGGCCTGGAGGAGGAGGGGGCCTGGAGGAGGAGGGGGCCTGGAGGAGGGGGCCTGGAGGAGGAGGGCCTGGAGGAGGAGGGGGCCTGGAGGAGGGGGGCTGGAAGGGGGCCTGGAGGAGGGGGGGCTGGAAGGGGGGGTCTAGAGGAGGGGGGGCTGGAGGAGGCGGCTGCGGGATGCGCACTGGAGCGCTGGCTGCCCGCAGAGGCGGAGCTGGCACCTGAGCTTCTGCCTGGAGGAAAGACGCCTTCACTGGGACACTGGGAAGCGGACTCAGCGGGCTGGGACGGCGCCGGGCGGCAGGTGGCACCGGGTTTACACATTAAATCAGGACGCCCTGGCTGACGGAAACCCACTGGGGTGCATCCGGAGCGGAGGCAGCGCCGGAACCTCCGGGGGGGTCAGAGGTGAGGAGGCGCCCCCTCCGCTCGCGGTGCAGGCAGGGCCAGTCAGCGGGTCACTCGGTGCCAAGGGGACCGCGGCCTCCGCGGGGAGCCTGTGCTGTGAGGGTCGGGAAAGGGGAAATGACTCTGACCTTCCAAGGAGATGTGATTGTAGATGCAAAAAGACAGCAGACAGGCTCAGTTACGGCAAAGACTGACCTTTGTCAGGGAAGATGCCTGCCTAGGACATGACGACCCACCATGAACTGCTTTTAGTTGAAAAGTTTTCATTTCAGACCATCCTTTGTGGTGACTGTAGGTCTGAGTTCACAAGAACACCAGGCAGGCCTCCCCTGAGCTGTCGGGTGAGCCCGTGGCCCCTTTGGTCCTCAGAGATCAGACCCAACCAGTGAACATCAACCAGGCTCAATCTCAGGAAAAACGACGTCATCCTCAAGGGGGGGGGGGGGTGGCAAATAACGCTCTGCTCTGACATTGAAAGACCCGATTTTGCCCTTTTGTAAATTTTTGGACCATTTTTCTTAACAGCTCCGTCTGCATGGCCCAGTCCACAGGAATGCTGCCCCACGCAGGCCCGGCCCTCCGGTCAGAGCTGGTGACAGCCTCCCTCCCCACTCCGGCCCCTCACAGCTGCAGCTCAGCCTTTCCCAGGGGTGCCCCTCGCCTGGCAGCCCTCAGAGCCCCCCCCCCCAGCGCGGTGCCTGTGCCCCCCCAGGCGGTGCTGGCCCCTCGCGGTGCCCGTGCCTTGGCAGGAATGTCAGCCCCGAGAGGAGGGCGGCGGAGCCAGGGCCGAGGCGGAGCGCAGAGCGGAGGAGGCGGCCGCTGCGCTGGGCTCCCCACAGGCGCCGGCCCCCCTCTCGCGGTGCTCCGTCTGGGCGAGGCCTGGCCGCCACGGCCCGGAAGCTCCCGTGCAGGCCGGTGACGGCCCCCGAGACCGCGGCAGGTGCGGGCACCCTGGCCCGTTTTGCTGGGTCACGCGTTCCCACCCGCGGCAGCGCCCGAGCGCCGGCTCCCCCGGGACGGCCCTGGGCCCCGGGCCGAGCGGAGGGGCCGCTGCGCCGCGGGAATCTCCGCGCACTTCACGCCCGGGCCCCGAGAAGCCGGCTCGGCGGCTGCGGAGGCGCCCCCAGGGCACCCGGCTCTCCCGCACCGGCGCCCGGCAGGGCGGGGACGCGTTTCTCCCGACCTGCTCCGCCCGCGGGGAGACCCGCACCTGCGGCCTCGGGGCTCCGGCCCTGAGCTCTGCCGCCCGGAGAGTGACTCCCCGACGACCCCTTCCTCGGAGCGAACAGGAGGCCGCGCGTGACCGCGCCTCGCTCTGGCCTCAGCGGACGTCTCACCAGCCCTCCTCGGGGCGGCCGCCTGCCGGGGGCACGTGCCCACAGCCGGGGGCCTGGCTCTCAGGCCCGGGGACAGGGACGGGGACAGGGAGGGCTCTGCGCCCGGAGCCGACTCCGCGTGGGGCCTCCGCCGGCTCCTGGGCGGTGGCCGCGTCCCCGCGGGCCCGGGTCACTCTGCTGGGAGCTTTGGCGCAGAATCCAAACCGAGCGCGGTCCTCGCCGGCACAGCCCAGGCGCCGCCTCTCACCCCGCACGGCGGCCGGCGCTGCGGCTCCAGGCGCGGGGGCTCACACCCCATCCTGGTGCCCACCCGGAGCGGGTGCCCATCCCGGGCGGGTGCCCAGCCGACCCTCGGGGCGTGTCTCTTCGGAGCAGCAGCCGGGAGCTGGGCCTGCACCCCAACTCTGCATCTGGGGCTTCTGATTTGATTCAACCTTTAGCTGAGAGTTCTTGGGGTTCAGCAGAAATAAGAACTCAGCTTCGCTGGGGCGATGCCCAGGGCGTTCACTGGCCACCCCAATAAACAGAACCAGAGAACGCAGGGGTCTGGGACCGGCAGACAGGCCCCACCGGGTGCAGTCGGGGGCGGAGCCGCGGTCACCGGGAGGAGCCCAGGTCAGGCCGGGAGGACGCCACCCGCTGAGCGCAAGCGCCTCCCGCAGCCAGTGGGTCGGGCCCGGAGTGTGCAGCCGGCCTGGAGGAGCCCCATCCTGCACATGTCTCCAAACCTGCCCCGGGGCAGTCGACAGGCAGGGCCGCCTGGTGAGGAGCACACAGCCCCCCTCCCCCAGCACACAGCACCCCGTCCCCCAGCACACAGCCCCTCCCCCAGCACACAGCCCCCCTCCCCCAGCACACAGCCCCTCCCCCAGCACACAGGCTAAGAAACGTTCCAGCCTGCGAAGAACTTTTTTAAAATTTACTTGAGCCAAAATCTGGACAATTGCCTGCGCTGGGTGTTAGAAAGGCTCTTCAGCGGTGTTGCGGGAAGGAGACAGCGCCCGCCAGGAGGGTGCCGGGCGGGCGGCAGGCACACAGGGGACACCCCCCTTTCACATGCCCCCCATTCCTGCCGCCCCTGATCGCTGAGGGGAGCTGTCAGCAGGTCTGTCTGAGGAGGCGCCTGGAGAACAGGGGGCCTGGAGAGGGGGTGCCTGGAGGAGGAAAGGGGCCCCGAGGAGGGGGGCCTGGAGGGGGGGGGCTGGAGGAGGGGGGGGCCTGGAGGAGGGGGGCCTGGAGGAGGAGGGGGTCCTGGAGGAGGAGGGGGCCTGGAGGAGGGGGCCTGGAGGAGGAGGGGTCCTGGAGGAGGAGGGGGGCCTGGAGGAGGGGGGCCCTCCTCCAGCACACAGCCCCTCCCCAGCACACAGCCCCCTCCCCCAGCACACAGCCCCTCCCCAGCACACAGCCCCCTCCCCAGCACACAGCCCCTCCCCCAGCACACAGCCCCCCTCCTCCAGCACACAGCCCCCTTCCCCCAGCAGGCCCCCTGCTGCTCCCCGGCGCTCCTGAGGGGTGGGGGTGGGGGGCGGCTGTCGCCCGGGTCCAGCCAGCCCTCAGGGCCGCTGTCGGGAGACTCAGACACAGAACCAACAGGCACTTCGTCAGGGGCCTGCAGGCCCCGCCCGGCCTCAGTGCGACTGGTCTACTCAGACAAAGAAAACGGCAAGAACTGGGCCCCATGGGCTGGGTGCTGTGCTAGGAGACCTAGACAGGTATCTCTTATTCTCTCCCCTAAGCATCTGGAGAGATGAAAGCATCGCCCCCATTCTACAGATGAAGAAATTGAGGCCCAAGGAAGTTTAATGAGATGCTGAAGGTCACAGAGCGGGGAGGGTGGCCCCAACCTGTCTTTACAGCAGGGGAGACACCCTCCCGGCAGCCTCGGTCTCCCGCACAGCACCCCCGCCCTGACACAGTAGCTGTGCGCATGGGCAGCGCTCTCGCCTGCCCCTGAGCTGCAGCTGCATACGGACAGGGTGGCCGGGCTCAGTGAGGGTGGCGCAGGCCCGGGTCCTGCCTGCCTGGCCTCCCCTCACTGCCTCCCCACCCCCCACCCCCGCTCCCAGCAGGCGGGTCCCAGCGTGCCCTCAGGCCACAGCTCAGGGCTGGCAGACACGTGTCCTGTTTCCTTGCAATCACCTTGGGGTGATTCAAGCTCAGACATGTTTGTTTCCGTGTCGCAGCCCTTCATTCCTTCAGCCATGAGAGCCACCAGGTGATCAGGTACACTGATGGTGCCTTTTATACCTTTCTCTCCTTTTGCCTACATACAGCTTCTGCTGCCTTGCAAACCACTCAAACGCTTAGTCTGTCATCCACTCAGGGGGCTGTGGGCGGAGGCCACGCCCACCGCACCTGCTCGCAGGTGCCAGCCTCCCAGTGGTCCAGGCAAGTTGCTCTATGTCCAAGGTCACAGTGGAGGACACTGAGAATCAAGTGACAATGGGCCAGGTACCAAGGGAGACACACTGTGCTTAGCTGTGGATGAAAGGGGCTACATTTGAACCTGACCAGCTCAGGAGAGGCCTGAATGGCGGTCTTGCAAACTCAGACCTAAAGTCACCACAAAGGATGGTCTAAAATTAAACTTTAATGAAAGCAGTGATGGTGGGTAGTTACATCCTAAGCCGGTATCTTCACTGACAAGGTCAACCTTTACCTTAACTGAGCCTCTCTCTTTTTGCATCTAAGATAACATACCCTTGAAATGTCTGGGTAACTTGTAACTTCTCTTTTTCTGGACCCCTTGGGGCACAATCTAATGTGCCTGGGGGCCAGGACAGAGACCACAAAATCCTTCATTGTTATCATGTTAATTGTTCCTGCACCCACCTACGTATGTGTCTATCATTTTACTTTTTATCCAATCCCAGGATAATCTATCACCAGTGGATTTCATGTGACCCCCCTACGTCCCTCCTTTGATTGCAATGAATAAAAATAGACGTAACCCGCCATTCTCCGGAGCACTATCCCAATCCGTTGAGATATTACTTCCCGGCATATGTCGACAGTTTGGCTCAAATAAACTCACAAAAATTCCTTACAGGTTTCAATATTTTTTGTGTGTGTTTTTTTTTTCATTAACATTACTTGGTGTACTCACGGCAGGATTCCAAAGCAGCTCACCCAGGACCATCCTTTGGACCCGTACTCGGTGCTAGGATCCAGCAAGGGGCCTACTGGTGAACTTGGGAGAGTTGTCTCTTGGATTCAGGACCTTCCCTTGCTTTGGTAGAAGGTCTGACTTTATTTGAGCTGTGTTTTAAAATCCTCGAGGTGGAACCAGGGTTGACAGAACCCAGGTTAAGGTGGGACTGGAGGAAAAAAATGGGTTGCTGATTTTGATTTTGGCTTTTCAAATGGAATTGCTTTCTGAGAGTCTAAGAAAAAACCTATGCATATAAATGAGCTGAATTCATTCTGGCCCGATGATAAAGGGGCACATCCTCCCTCCAGTCCGATTCTGGGGTGTTCTTAGGTGACTAAGAATCTTTGTGGAGGTGTCCGAAATGCAGGAGCCCCATAAGGAAGTCCCAACTCAACTGTAATTAACTCACTGGCTCATCTAGGGGGCCACCATAAGGCTTGGTACCCACTACATAATATGTCTAAATAATTTGCTCAGACTACAGATATCCAAAAATAAAATTTACAAGCGAGAACAGAACAGAATGAGCCCTATCCTGTTCTGAGCCTGCTTCCAGTCTGGGGATCCTTGGAGATACTGTTTTCTGACTTTGACTTTTGGAGTTCCAGGGAGATAAGGCTTCAACTGAGATAACCAGAACCAGGTCAGCGAGGTGAGGAGTCCCAGACTCTGCCAGTCAGCAAGGAGCCTGAAGGAAGTGGAGCTCAGTGGCAGAGCTGTAACGTCAGATCAACAGAGGAAAGAGTCCCAGGTGCTGCCAAGCGTTAAAGCCAGTGGGTCCCAGGTGGCCAGCTGTCCCCAACACAAGTCCTGCCTCACAGTCGGAATAGTGAGAGCTGAAACCTTAAGGAAGACCTTCAGGCCCCAAGAGAGGCACAGGGCCTGGTAGGTTTACAGGTTCCCATCGCTGAAGAGGAAGAAGCCACCAGTACCAACACCTCATTCTCCTCTCTCTCTCCTTTGACCCCTGGCACTCGAGGATTTGCCTGCCACTGGGATACTTAGTCTTTTTCAGAGTTTACAGATAATCTACTCCTCCTCCACTGCCAACACAGTCACTCTATCAAGCCACCAAGAAGAGGATCCAAGTACCTTGCAGACTCCACCAAATCCTGAGTCCTTGTTCACTGAAGTGCTAAAAATTAAGATGTATGACTTGGTGCGGTACCTGATTATCAAGTATGCTACAAAGGAGCCCATCACAAAGGCAGAAATGCTAGAGAGTGTCATCAGAGAGCACAAGGATCACTTCCCTGTGATCTTCAAGAGAGCCTGTGAGTGCATGGAGATTGTCTTTGGCATTGAAGTGAAGGAAGTGGACCCCACCAGCCATTCCTACGTGCTCATTAAATTACTAGACCTCACCTACGATGGGATGCTAAGTGGTCCAGGGCATGCCCAAGACTGGCCTCCTGGTATTAATCTTGGGCATAATCTTCATGCACAGAAACCGTGCCTCAGAAGGGAGACTCTGGGAAGTGCTGCATATGATTGGGTTGCATGCTGGGAAGAATAATTTCATCTATGGGGAGCCTAGGAAGCTCATCACTGAAGATCTAGTGCAGGAAAAGTACTTGGAATACCAGCAGGTGCCCAATAGTGATCCTCCATACTAGGAGTTCCTGTGGGGTCCAAGAGCCCATGCTGAAACCACCAAGATGAAAGTCCTGAAATTTTTCACTAGGGTCACTGGGAATGACCCCACTGCTCTCCCACACTTGTATGAGGATGCATTGAGAGATGAGAGAGAGAAAGCCCAGGCTGAAGTTTCCTCGGATGATACTATTGCCACAGACGATAAAAGTTCAAGTGTCCTGTCCAGCAGCTTCTCCTGCCCTGAGTAAAGTTTGAAGCATACCATTCTTCACGCTCCATTTGAACACAGCAGCCAAAGTTCTAAGTAGTGGAGGACCTGGTGGATATGGAGGGAACACCTTAGTGTTCCTGTTCAATATAGGTGATTTGGAGATTTTATCTTTTTTTGTTTAAATTGTTTTTCCTTGTAATAAAAAGTTTAACTAGGAATAAATACATAAATAAATAAATAAATAAAATTTACAAGCGTGCACAACCCACAGACACCACAGAATACCCTCCAAGGCCAGAAGCTCCCAACCCCAAGCCCTCATTAAATAGGAAGCCTTTACTTGCGAGTGCTTTACAGAAATGGGAAGATTTAACTAGAAAATACCAACTTAGAAATGGCCAAAGTGCAGTTGTCCTTGGGTACCTAAATTAGTATCTTGCATGCAGAAATTAGAAAAATGCCTGCCGGCTCTGAAATTAAACTGAATGGGTATATGGGAAACATATCTTGATTTGGAAATTAGAAGCTTCTAAGGAAAAGCATAGAAAAATAAATTCTTCTAAAAAAGGTGAAAATAAGAAATGTTAGAGACTGTCGCAGAACTATTCTGAAGTTAATAAATGCCTACACCCTGTCTTCCCCCCCGTAGGAAGCATGCCTCTGACTTGTCGTCATAGAAAGGAAACAGTAGTGGCCAGGCCATTACTGAATTCCCCCAGAGCAAACAGGGTGTGGGATGGGGAGAGGGTATGAGCTGGTGAAAGGGCGAGGGCTATGCCATCCATCTTGCCCTGTACCCTCCATGTTGGGGCAGCCGCCATGTGCTCAGGAGAGTACCTTCTTCCCAGAAGCCCAGGCCCCTGCTGGCCATGCCCGGGATTTCTTTAAACTAACCAATGACAATCAAGGGACATGCGCACCATAGAGATGACCACATCCTGTGTAACAAGACCCGACTTGCGCCTGGCCAATCGGCAGGGCCCACAGTCAGCTCCCCTCCCCTCACTCCACCCCCTATTAAAACCCTGTTTTTCCCAGGGTGGGGACACTCTGCTTCCGGTCGCTGAGTCGGCCAGGAGGGGGAGTCGAGCTGGCTAGTTCAAATAAAGGACCTTCTGCTTTTGCATGGGACTGGCTCCCTGGTGTGGTTTTCTTGGGGATCTTGAAATCTGGGCATAACATTTTGGGGGCTCATCCGGGATCCCCAACACCATCGAGGGACCCCCAGTCCGGAGGGCCTGACTGACCGCGGTAGGTGTTTGTGTGTCGTTGGGTGTTTTGCATCTGTCCTGTGTGAGCTCACTTCTGAAATCTGTAAATGCCCGTAAAAATGATCTAAGTGGATGCACAGGATGATCAACAGGTGGAGGAGTTGGGGGACACCTCGATCCTCCATCTGAAGGGGTGCAATTTTGCTTCCGCAGAGTCAGAAGGTCTGTAGGAACCCCTCAATCTGAGAAAAGGCAGGTCGCTCCCGCTGGTTGGTGCGCAGCCATCGTCTAGCTTTTGGTTTTTGCTTCCATGGAGTTGGAAGGCTGTACTTTTTTGGGCCCTTTAGTTGTTTGTGTTTCCGTTTTATTTTGTGGACTTGCTGGCCGGACATTATGATGGACTCAGACTGCTCCTTTGGGTATTGTGATTGATCATTTCAAGGAGATTGGGGGAGGCTTTAGAGCTCCCTCAGGAGTTGGGAAGTTGTTAGAAATTGAATGGATTGTTTAAACTCTGAATGAATGTCTGGTGAAAGTGTATGAATGTGGAGGGAGGGGGCCTGCCTTCTCCCCTCCTTTGTGTGGCTATCTGAGTATGCCTAGTATGAAGTCTAGATGATAGAAGTTAATCTATTAATTAAAAATGCCTTATATTTTATTTGAAATGTATCCTTAAATGTAAAAGTGTTGATTTGAAAAATGCTAAGTATTTAATTTGCTAGCTAAGGTTTAAAGCTCTGAAAGTTTAAGGTCTTTTTCTTGCCGTTAAAAAGTTTAAAGCTATATTTTTTTTTAGTGGAGGGAGTGGTAGACATGCCCTTCCCCTAGTATTCAGGTAATCCAATTCCCACCAGCAGCATCTTAGGAATGTTAGTTTGCATTTAAATGGCTACACCTTTTGCTAGCCGACCTTCCTGGAAAAGGTCAAGCGGCCAAAAGGGTGGCTCCTTTGAAATCAGCTTTCCACCAGTAGTCCCTAGGCAAAAAAAACATGGTTTAAAGTTCTGCAATATAATGTTGGCCATCTATCTTTCAAGGATTTTGGTTTGCTCTTCCCTTGTTTATTGTGAGAATAAGGAAATCATCTTTTCTGTCAGAGAACAGTTTAGACAGCCGCAATGTTGAGCTGCCTGACTTTGCAGCCGCCATGTTGGCCGCATGGCATGCCATGCCCCTGGAGGCCGCCATCTTGGAACAGCAAAGGCCCCGCCCTCTGACTTAGTCAATCACAAAAGGAATGTCTGCTTACTGAGGCAGGATGGAATTTCAGGGGTGGAGTTTTAAGGCAAAGTTTTACTGTGGAAATGTGGATGGGGCAGAAAGTGTGCTTGCCTCTCGGATTTATTTAATGCTATTTTTAAGAAGATATTTTTAATGCTTCATAAATTAGATATAATAAACCAATGTTTTGAGCAGTTGGCTTTATAAGGGCCGACAATAGAGCTCGTATTTCTTAAAAGGCTTGTAGATAAAGAATTGAAAAGCTTTTACAAATTCATAAATGCATGTGGGATTTCTGTGCACATGTAAAGGGAAAAGGCCAATTTAAAAACGAGTGCACATAGTTTTGAGCTGAACTTGACCTTTTGCTTTGTACAGAATAAAAACCCGAGACTGTTTTGGCCTTAAAAATGGCGGAGATGAACCTGACAAAGAAATACAGGCTGGTTTCCCAAGGCGACTTAAAGTAGCTCTTTTGAAATTTCCTGCCCTGAGGCAAGTACCACCAGGAAGTTGATAGTCAAGTTTACATGTAAATAGCTATGGATTTGCTTCTTGACTTCCCCAGCAGGAAAATTGTGACCATTTTGAAATTTAGCAGCTATGCCAGGATAGCAGTAATCCAATTTCTAAAGTAAAGTACAATTATTTCAGGTAGAAACTGGTTTCATACTGATCTTATAGGGCTCCAGTTCAGTGTTCTGGAGACCCAGGACATGCCTAAGTACAACCTATGTTACCCAAGGACTCTAGATAATATGTTTACCCAAGGCTGTGGTTTAAATTGTATGCTGTCTCTGCTTCTGTAAATTGATCTGTCCTTATTGCTTAAATATGTATCTTTGTTGTTTAAAATTGTTTAGTGAAATCTCTATGTCTCTTAAAAAAATTTTGAATGTATTGCTAATCACCTAAAAATTAAGGCTAAGAGTTCTAGCTACCTGGAAAGCATAGCCTTGGTGTGATGGGAGGGGGAAAAAATGTTAAATGGATGATAGACCAGTGAGCTGGGACTGGTCACTGATGGTAGATTGTGAGAAGGGCTGGACGTGGCCTAACTTCTCCTTCCTTGGTACCCCTGAAACATCAGAGGGTCCAATGTGTTTAATCTGTCGATTTTGTTGTTTCACCAAAATCCTCTTGAAGGACATTGAATGGTTCTTTCCTTCCTCTTTAACTTTTAGGGAATTGTATAAATGGATTACTGATGTAGATTATCAAGAATCTCTAAGGGACTTGTCCTGTATCTGGAGGAATGGCTTCTAGATGGTATTCACCATCTCTGGGACTTCCAGAGGGAAGTCGAAACTTGGACTGGCTAGGGGTTCGAATTTGGCCTATCTTTTAGAAAGGTAGAAAAGAAGCATTCCTAGGCAGTTTTCTACCGCCTCTGTTCAGGGACTTGTTCTGTATCTCGACACAACTGAAACTGATTTGTTGGTATTTTGTGGTATAAATGTGGCATGCACCTCAAAATTCTTAATGGGGAATGTATCTAGTTATTATGTCTATTTAGTCTTAATTTCCTTGTTCAATATGAGTACCGTTTCTATCTGGATGAGACATAGGTCAAAAGTCCTGTACTGGGATGTGAGAAAGGGAGGCCTCCACATCTGTTCCTGTCTGCTCAAGATCCCAGGACTGTAAAGTACTTGTTCACTAAAAGGGTGCAAGTGTAAATGTTTATTTGATGTTTGTATGTCTACTTGGGTATAATTATTTGTTAAAAACTCCACACGCTTTATTTCTTTAAGGCTAAGTGGTCTGACAGAAAGCAAAGCGCCCCAAGCGGCTTTCCCTAAGGGCTCTTGCTCTGTCAGAGGTGGAATTGGCCAGCCTAACTAGTAAACATCTCTGTCTGTTTGTTTGCTGGAAACTTTGATTTGCTATGCTGGGTTTGGGATTTTGGAATTCTGGGGTAGATTTAAAAGGTATTTGTGGCTTTTCTAGTCTGATTGGGACATTTAAGGGTGGGCCTCACAGTTCCTCAGGGCAGAGATTTCATGGGCCCTTCCCCCTGTCTGTGCTGAATTAAATAATACAGGCCAGTGTCATTTAGCTTGCTGGTTAAAGGAAAACAATGGGCCTTAGAATCTGTAAAGGTGGGCAGGAATGAAGCTGGTCAAATGTACTGAAAGGGTTTGGTACCTGTTGCTGCTAGCAAAGGAGGGGCTGATACCCACTTCTAGTGCACTCTCTTGAAAGGAACTGGTAGAAAGGAGGCCTGGTTGCTGCTTGCCACAAAGGGAACTGGTAGAAAGGCAAAAAAAACAGAGTGCTGTAACTGATAAACAGGGTTACCTAGAAGCCATCAGGACTTTGAAGTTCTCCAAGAGAGGAGGAATCTGACTGGGAGACTGGCGAGGACTGGGTGGCTTTTCTTTAACAATCTCTTTCCTTGAGAGGGCTCCAGAGGGCGCACGAGAACATTTGGCCGCACCTCCGCGCCATCTACGAAACCAGCCCAACCCCAACTCCTCATCAGCACAGACCAGGAGATTGGGTCTATGTCAGAAGGCACCACCAGGAGACCCTAGAGCCACATTGGAAGGGTCCCTACACTGTGGTGCTGACGACCCCCACCGCTCTCAAGGTAGACGGCGTCGCGACCTGGGTCCATCACACGTCCGGTTAGTGGATCCATCCATGACCCGGAAAGACTTCATCACCAAATGGAGCATCGATCGATCGAGATCAACACAACCCGCTCTACGGCGTGCTCGACCTGCCTGATGCCGGTAACATGGCTCGCGATCACTCCTGTCACCACCAGGAGCCCCCACAATACTGTGTAATACACTTAGATAATGCCTGCATCTTCATGGACATGGCTCCAAAGAGACAAGGACAATTTATAGGATCACATGTTTAGTAGAAGTTAGGATCACATGTTTAGTAGAAGATTTGGCAGCCTGAAGCAGCCATGATGCCAATATTATGTTTCATTGTATTGATATGTTATATCAACCTTTGATTCTTTTGCAGGTTTGAATGTATGTTGGCTGTCCTGGAAGGGAGCTATGTGGGGTGACCCCCAAAAGTAAAGGGTGCCTAGCTGCCAAGAGGGCAGGTGCCCAACTGGGCAGGGAACGGTGCCCATCAGGTTTTGGTCTCTGTTGAGAGACAGCTAACAGTTGGCAGCCTGTAATACTGTCTTGCAGGCCTGAGTCACCATGCCCATGTCAGGGGTAGTAAAACTGGAAAAGGCCTGTTTAGAATAGAAGGTCTGAGGCATGGTTATGCATAGAAAGAAGGTTTTATACCAACAGTTGCTGTTTTGTTTTAAATCCATGAAAAGGAATTATCAAGGAAAGTCAGAAAATCTTAGAGTAGATCAGTATGTTTTTCTCCTTATGTAATTCCTCCGAAATCTGGCAATGCTAAATAAGTACGTTTCTTTGCGTAGATTCAATAAGACTGGTTCCTAATAATGGTTTTATTAATGGAAAACTTTGACTGGAGTATCATGTTTTAAAGAGCCCTGCATGAGCTCTAAAGACTTGAAGCCACTAAAAATGCCACGAAGAAAGCCTGGTATCCTGCTTGGGAGCCCTGAAGATGGCTGGCGCTGAGCGCCAGGCCCATGCCCTACCATCACTGGCGGTTGGTAAGAGTAGAAGGGGAGCAGTAAAGATGTCTCTGCGTCCCTGCGGAACCCCCACACACTCTGGGCCTCAACGAGTAGGAGGGCTACTGAGATGGGCCTTAAAGCCTGGAGCGTGGGCTCAGGTGGAGTTGCTACAGGTGAGGGATTCACCTAACGCAGCAGATACCACAGGCAGGCCTGATGGCAGCTGGATGGCTTCGCTTCCTGGCCCTACGGGGCACATTAAGGTTCAACCATGAAATTCCAGCAAAGTAGTCAGTTACCATTCTTGTTGTGTTTATGCAAACATCAGGACAGTAGATAAATTAATCTTGATTTGGCTTTTTTTTTGATAGCCATGGAGAAATTTTAAGAAGAAAAATCCTATTTCAATAGAAATTATTAAAGCTAAAATAGTTTCTTTCCCTTCCACCGGACCATTTGTGAAGTATATAGGGATAGTTCAGTTGATAGTTCTGTGTGCCCACTACGGGCCTCTAGCAATGGTGAAATAGAAATGCAGTCCGTCTCATGATTGAGCCGGAAGTTCCAAGAGAAAGGGGGGAATGAAAGGGCGAGGGCTATGACCTCCATCTTGCCCTGTACCCTCCATGTTGGGGCAGCCGCCATGTGCTCAGGAGAGTACCTTCTTCCCAGAAGCCCAGGCCCCTGCTGGCCATGCCCGGGATTTCTTTAAACTAACCAATGACAATCAAGGGACGTGCGCGCCATAGAGATGACCACATCCTGTGTAACAAGACCCGACTTGCGCCTGGACAATTGGCAGGGCCCACAGTCAGCTCCCCTCCCCTCACTCCACCCCCTATTAAAACCCTGTTTTTCCCAGGGTGGGGACACTCTGCTTCCGGTCGCTGCGTCGGCCAGGAGGGGGAGTCGAGCTGGCTAGCTCAAATAAAGGACCTTCTGCTTTTGCATGGGACTGGCTCCCTGGTGTGGTTTTCTTGGGGATCTTGAAATCTGGGCATAACACTGGCAGCACAGGTCCTAGGACAAAGGGAGGCTGAGCACAAAAGGTCACAAAAGACCTGCCAAGGATGGGAGACAGACATTCCAGGCCTAGGGAACACTTTCCCCAAAACAGTCCATTGAGAAAATGCTGAGGTTCTGGGGAGCAGCCATCCCCAAACCAGGGACAGGAGACACTGCCCTGCTTTGGTGTGTGTGTTTTCTAATGCAGGGCATTCTGTGGTATCTGTGGGTTGTGCGTGCTTGTGAATATTGTACGTAAGTTTCTGTTGATGTTTTGTGTCTTTGTTGTTTGGGTCAATCTGTTTACAGATGGGGCATGTCCGGCTTTGCTGGGAGCCCAGCTGCTGTGGGCAGGCTGAACTGCAGGAACTTTAAGGTCTCTTTGCTAGCTTAGCTTTCTCTTCACCATTTTGCCATTTTACGAACATAGGGAACTGTGGGGGGCTGTTTCTCTCTTTTCCATGTCCTGCATGGAAAAGGAAACAGTCCATTTGCTGAGTGGAGGAGCTGGGGATTATGAAATTAAAGAAAGACCAAGATGCAGAAATAGATTTTAAGCTGGGGCCAGGTGGGCACCATCCTCTCTGATGGAGAGGCGGAAAAAGCGGGCTGAGCCACATAGCAGGTTTATTTTAAAGGCCTAGATTTACATATCTAGTTCCGCCCCTGCCTGATTAACATGTCCAGCTTATTGGGGAAGCATGTTCCCAGGGCGTGGCTCTGCCTATGCTCTGAGTTCAGCTGACAATAAATATAAGAAAATGCCTAGGTGCCTCCCAGGCGGCCCTCTACAGGGAACCCTCTGTCTCTGTGCTGTGTGGTCATTTTGCTGAGCTGGGTTAAGGTTCTAAGGCTAATGTCACAGTCCATCCTTTTGAGAGGACTCGTGTATTTACTGTATGGTTGTTGTTTTTAATGTTTGTTTACCAGCTCTGCAGTCTGTAGAAATGGTAAGGGGGTGGAGGGCACTCCCATTTTGTAAAGAATAAGCCTGCGAATTATCCGTTTTAAAAATAAAAAAAATTTGGGGGGGTCAAGAGAATGCTTTGGGTAATAATTGGCTTTAAAATCTCACAGTTGTTAAGATTAGAGTAAATAGATGTAACTAAAATGAAGGGTTTATGATAAAGCTTTTCAGTGATAATTATAAATACATTAATGATAAAAGTTCAGTCACTCAAAAGGAGGTTGGCTGCAGGAAGGGGCCAGTTGTCCTTAAAGGTAGAGCAGTTTAAAAATAAAAAAAATAAAAGAGTTAAAACCTCTGTTGGAAGATCCACGTGACTTATCAGACCAGCTAGACCCATTTTGGGGCCCACAAGTGTATACTTAGACCGAGTTAATGTCTATCATGGGAATACTATTCTCAGGAAAAGAAGGGGGAATGATTCGAAGGTCGGCTATGGGAAAGGGAGCACCTGGCTGACCTGGTGTGCTTCCAGCAGATGTAAAATTTCCAAAAACTGGAGCCTCAGTGGGACCTTAACAACGAGGCCCATAGGGGACACGAGAGATCTCAGGGAACTAATAATTAAAGGGATTAGGGGAGCAGTTCCCTGGTCTCAGAACCTAAATAAAGCCTTCAATAATCAGCAAGGCAAAGAAGAAGGGCCTTCCGAATTTTCCCAAGACTAAAGATCAAATAAGAAAGTACTCTGGACCAGACCCCAAGGACCCACTGGGACAAGGAATATTAAAATTACATTTTGTCACCAATAGTTGGCCTGACATCTCAAGAAAACTATAAAAGTTAGAGAAGTGGAAGGACAGAAGTATAGAAGAACTGTTAAAAAGAGGCTCAGAAGTTCTATGAATGCAGAGATGAGAGAGGCAGAAACAGGAAGCTGACATAATGCTCACAACTGTAGAACAAGTAGCCCAGCAAAGGGCTGGCCCTGAGGGCCAGAAACAGAAGCCATAACAGTATGGGCATCCCCAAAGAGGGGGAGCATATGGTCACACAGAAAAAGGAAGGGGCCCCTCACTGGGCCTTTAGAGCCCAAGGCCAGCATTCTCACCCCTCTTCCCAACGAACAGTTTCTTTACTTAACAGTCCTGATACTATCAGAAGCTGAATTCATTATCACCCAAACCAGAGCATGTTATCTCTAAGGAAAAGTGTGGCAGTTTTAAATCCAAGCAGTTGGGGGCCTGGAAACTGCAGTCCTAGAACAGGCTGCAGGGCCTGCTCCCTTCCCCCCTTTGCCTTTTCTCTGGCCTCATATGCCTAATTGGTAACTTAAGAAGTTTGGAGTATTGCTGGGTTAAATAGGAAAAAATAATCCTATCTACTTATATAAAAACCATGGGTGGTGTTCATCATGTCCAGAACCGTTGTGACCAAGTGGAAGGAAGTCAGTCTTGCTGGGGTTGTCTTGGGAACGGCTGCGCCCTCCCACAAGCTGTTTCCTGTAAGGGCGGGGTTTGAGGCAGGAACCCGCCCTGGGAGCATGGAGGCATATCTTTCTAAAGTGTGCCATGCCAGCACGGCCAGGGGTGAATCTGAATGGGGGCGGCTGAAAGGCTTAGAATAGACAGGCAAGAGAATGAAATCTGGGTCTTGGTGGGATGCTGCTTCTCTGAGAGACAGTGACCATGCCCACAGCCGTGTCTTTATTTTATAGCAGATACTACAAGGCAAAGTAAGGGCATGACCAAGATGTTTACAACATTCTCCTGGGTTTCAATCCTACTCAACTACATGCAACTGAACTCTATCAAGCCCACATCACTCAGGCATGTGGAGCCACGTGTTTGGACCATAGGTTCAAGCTTACAACTACAGCTGTTGGCTATAATTTTGCTGGGAGGGCCCTGCCCTCCAAGCTGGGACTTGCACGTGGCAATGAGAGGACGGTGCCCTCTCAACAGTCCAAGGCTTGAACCTGTCCAAAACACTGTAGCGGCTCCCCACAATAAAGTTTTAATTCTGTTTCTTTGTTACTAATGTTGTGGCCCGACCCCATAACAAAGAAACAATTTCCGGAGGATGAGGCCCAGGAATCAGTATTTTTAAAAGATTCCCAGGTGATTCTAATGTGCAGCTAAGGTTGAGAACCACTGCTATAGATAATATTAAAAATATATCTAGCCCTAACCAGTTTGGCTCAGTGGATAGAGCATCAGCCTGCGGACTGAAGGGTCCCAGGTTCGATTTCGGTCAAGGGCATGTACCTTGGTTGCAGGCACATTCCTTGTGGGGGGTGTGCAGGAGGCAGCTGATCGATGTTTCTCTCTCATTGATGTTTCTAACTATCCCTCTCGCTTCCTCTCTGTAAATAAATAAAATATATATATATATATCTAAACATGCAATTCTTTGTCCAAAAAATGAGCATGTTCAAAAATTAAATGAAGAAAATTTGGATATACTCAATGGAGATTTTCACACATATTTGAGTGATGATTCCATTGATTCCACAGATGATGCTGAAAAGGAAAATTTTGCCACCGGATTTCTTAATAGTATTACTCCTTTGGGAATGCCGTGTCATAAATTAAAATTCAAAGTGGGTGCAATCATCATGCTATTGAGAAATCTCAACAATAAATGGGGTCTTTGTAATGGTACCAGATTTATTATCAAAAGATTACAACCTAACGTTATGGAAGCTGAAGTATTAACAGGATCTGCAGAGGGAAAGGCTGTTCTGATTCTAAGAATTGATTTGTCCCCATCTGAAACTGGCCTCCCATTTAAATTGATTTGACGACGGTTTCCCGTGATGCTAGCATTTGTGATGACTATTAATAAATCACAAGGACAAACTCTAGACAAAGTAGGCATATTCCTACCTGAACCCGTTTTTGCACATGGTCAGTTATATGTTGCTTTCCCTCGAGTTTGAAGAGCATGTGATGTTACAGTTAAAGTTCTAAGTACTTCATCACAAGGGAAATTAGTCAAGCACTCTGAAAGTGTTTTCACTCTTAATGTGGTGTACAGGGAGATATTAGAATAAGTTTAATCACTTTATTGTTTGCATCACTGTTGTTTTTATATCATGTTTTTGTTGTTTTCATCGTTTTTATATCATGCCTCTTGTTATATCCTTTTGTTACTGTTTATTAATAAAATTATATATTATTTTCATATACATTTTACTAATTTCCTTTCATCTCTCACACTTCTATTATAGCAAAAGGGCAAATAGAAATATTAAAATATCTCTGCTAATTAATTCCCCCTTTTTTAAAAAAAAAATCAGCTGCCTCCTGCACACTCCCCACTGGGGATGTGCCCGCAACCCAGGTACATGCCCTTGACCGGAATCGAACCTGGGACCCCGCAGGCTGATGTTCTATCCACTGAGCCAAACCTGTTAGGGCAATTAATTCCCTTTTAATGTGCACAAATTTCATGCACCGGGCTACTAGTATAATAAAACCTAATATGCAAATCTACCGAACAGCAGAACAACTGGTTGCTATGATGTGCACTGACCACCAGGGGGCAGACGCTCAATGCAGGAGCTGCTCCCAGCCTGAAGGCCCCAACCAACAGTGGCAGCAGGGCACAGGGCTGGTGAGTGGGCAGCACCAGGCCAGCCAAGGTGGGTGCCAGCAGGGGCCCAGCCACCAAGACTACTCCATCCACACCAGTCAGTACCCACCCGAAACCGGCCCATCCACACCCAGTGCAGGGATTTTACTATCCTAGCCTATATGGTAAGAGCCTAATATGCTAAGTGTCCAATTGTTTGTTCGACCAGTCGCTATGACGTGCACTGACCATCAGGGGGCAGAAGCTCCAATTGGTAGGTTAGCTTGCTGCTGAGGTCTGGCCAATAAGGACTGGGTGAGATGCGCAGGGCATGCCCTGGAGCCCTCCCTTGGTCCCTCCCTGACCCTAATCGTGCACCAGTGAGGTCCCTTGGCCTGGCCTGCGTCCTCTTGCAATTTGGGACCCCTCGAGGGATGTTGGAGAGCCAGTTTTGGTCCGATCCCTGCAGGCCAGACGGAGGAATCCATGCACTGGACCTCTAGTGTTAGCATAAAACATTGAAACCTGTAAAGAATTTTTGAGTTTATTTGAGCCAAACTGTCTACAATTGCCAGGAAGCAAAACCTCAATTGATTGAGATAATGCTCCAGAGAATAGCAGGTTACATCTGTATTTATACATTGCAATCAAAGAAAGGGACATAGATGGGTTACATGAAATCCACTGGTGATAGATTAGAGAGGCAGGAGAAAGAAAAGTGGGGAAACCTCTGGGATTGGATACGAAGTAAAATGATAGACACATACTTAGGTGGGTGCAGGGACAATTAACATGATATCAATGAAGGAATTTGTGTTATCTGTCCTGGTGCCCAGGCCCATTAGGTTGTACCCCAAGGGGTCCGGAAAAAGGGAAGTTACAAGTTACCCAGACATTTCAAGGGTATGTTATCATAGATGCAAAAAGACAGAGGCTCAGTTAAGGTAAAGGTTGACCTTGTCAGTGAAGATACCGGCCTAGGAGGTGACTATCCACCATCACTGATTTTAGTTAAAGTTTAATTTCAGACCATCCTTTGTGGTGGCCTTAGGTCTCTGAGTTTGCAAGACCGCCACGTAGGCCTCTCCTGAGCTTGTCAGGGTGGCATGTGGCCCCTTTTGTCCACACATCCCCCTTTTGGTCATAAATCAATCCAAAGGATGCATTGATGACCAACCTTTTGGTTGGATAATGGAGTCCCACGGTGCTAGGAAGGCTCATTCCTAGGATGTCTCAGTGTCAGCATGTCTTGCTGAACAGGTGGACCACTGGGGATGGGGCAAGACCATAACCTTAGATGGCATTTAAGGTGGAATTATTATTATTTTAAAAAAAGGGCATGTAAATGGGAGGCAGTCAGGTCCTATATGTCCTCGTTAAAAAGTATTTTAGATCGTTTATAATTTTTGAACCACCATGATCCAAGTCTTTTTGCTGTGTGTCAAGTTTTGATTTTTGCATCTAGTATAACATTTACATACTAGAAACAAAAGTAACAGTAATAAACCAGTAACATTGATAAGGTACAGAAAATGTCTACTATTAGACAAGGAAGGATCTGAGGGGAAATAAGTATCTGCTATTAACCAGAAGTTCCAATTTTTCTTCTGGGCAGTTAATTTCATCTATTGCTATATTTAGACAATATTCATCTAAAATAGTCATCTAGATTAGATCTATATATAATTCTACCAGGGAACTTATTAGGGAGGTTTTCTTGGAGAAGTTTGTCCAAAGTAGGTCCTTTATAATAGATACAGCCTAAAAAATGCACTAAAGCTTATATTGATAGTAGAAGACCACCAATGTGTGGCCAACAAAACATTAACTTCATTATCATAGCTGATAATCAGAATATCACTGTCGAGCAGGTGGGAAAGATTAGCAGGTACCCAAGTTAAATTTTTCACATCTAATAGGGAAAGGGGTCTAAGGAGACAGAAGTTGTTTCCACTAGGAAATCATAAGGAGGATAATTATTTTATATACATTCAATCAGTAACAAGTAGGTGATATAAGAATAAGGTTTGAGCAGCATCAATCTGTGAGCATACAGGCCTTGTTGACGTCTTGGGATGGCTGTCTACCTCCTCCATAGTTGGCGGCTTCTTATCCTTGAGATGAAGCCGAGTGTCAGAGACGGGGCAGATGTCCATTCATGGTGGTCAGGTACCAGGTAAGGTGAAGTCCCTTTAACACTGTTGGAGAGCATCTTTCATTAATGTATTTCCCAATGGACAAAAACCTCCAGGTTGTCGTAGTCTTTGAATCTTTGTCTCCTGTGAAATGAATGATACTAATTTGTTAGTCCCCACAATGCAGAACGTCTGCTTTTGTTTTCCTTACATTTGGGAAACAAAAGATTTTAAAAATCGAAAATATTTTAAAGAGAGTCATAAGAATAATCATTCTCAATTCATTTAGTCCCATAATTATTTTTGTTTATCCCGATTATTTGCCAGTACTTTTTGAATTCAGTTATTCCTTGAAGGTCTATAAATCTTCATTCAGTTCAAAGATCTGACCTGCTTAGAAGCCTGCAAGTTAGAGTAGGTCAGAGTCCTTTTCATGGATTTTTTTAAAAGACATAATATACCTGCAAATGCATCAGAGTAAAGCCATGGCTGTCCATGAGTGGCAAAATTTTTTAAATATATTTTATTGATTTTTTACAGAGAGAAAGGGAGAGAGATAGAGAGTTAGAAACATCGATGAGAGAGAAGCATCGATCAGCTGCCTCCTGCACATCTCCTACTGGGGATGTGCCCGCAACCCAGGTACATGCCCTTGACCGGAATCGAACCTGGGACCCTTCAGTCCGCAGGCCAACGCTCTATCCACTGAGCCAAACCGGTTTTGGCAACAATTTCTTAGTAAATATTAATTACTGTAAAATGACATAGAGAATAATATAAAATTTGTATACTTTTAGATTCAATATATAATTTCAGCATATAAAGTAAGTTTTTAAAATGGGGCACATGGCTTATTGCAAACGGTGTATTGAGCATTGAAAATAATTCATAAACTCCGAATATGTGAAATGCATATACCCAGAGTATCACTCACTGGCAGACGCCCCACAGGGAACCAGCACTTTGGCTTGCCTGGTGTCCCTGACTGGACACATGCCCGCCCCCCTGAGAGTTTCCTATGTGAACTTGGTTCTGAATCTTTGCAAGTTCCTTTCTGAAGCAGACTGAAATTCCTATAACATTCATTTAAACAAAATATATGCATATATAAATAGAACATATTTATTAATTTCTATTTGACAAAGCTTCCCATGTAATGTCAAGTATATTAAATCGGCCCAATTTAGTTCAAAAATATTTCTTTTAAGAAGAGAGAATAAATCCTTGAGTTACTCCAGGGCCCATTGGAATGACTCAAAGTCATCTCTTGGTTAAAGTCTTAACATTTTAACTTTTTGAAAGGTTGTCAAATATACTTAGCTAAAAGATTATATCATAAACTCTTTGTAAATCTAGGAAAAAACATATATTTTATGGTAAAAACTCTAAAAGACATTAATCAAACTTAAACCGGTTTTAATATTAAAAATTTTGTCCAGACCACAGAATTCTGCTTATTTATAAGTATTTAATATCTTTTTAATAGGGCCAATAAAATATATCCTAGTAATGCCATCCGGAGGCTGAAAATTTACCACATGTAATACACAAACACATACCAGAGGAAACGCAAGAATTATTTTCCTCAAAAATGAATTTCCATACTTCATGCATTCTATTATCACAACCATATAATTTATCCCAACTTAATTTGAACTTTTAACTCTTAGAAGCCTCAAATTTTAGGTGGCAATTGTTACTTAGCATTTCTCAGATTAGTAATACATTCACATTTTTAAGGATATATTTCAAATGAAATACAAGACATACTCAATAGATTCAAATCCATCCTCTAGATTCCCCATATGAGGCAAACTCAGATTAATTAATGTTTCAGTATCTTGTTATTTCAAAATACCTAGGTATTAAAAATTATTATTTTTACTAGAGGCCCAGTGTATGAAATTCACACACAGGTAGGGTCCCTAGGCCTGGGCGGCGATCAGGGCTGATCTGTGGGGCGACTGGCGGGGCGATTGAGGGGCCCCTGAGAAAAGTCTTGAGCACGTTCTGACATGCTGTTGGTATTCAGGGGTTTACACACGTGCCAAATGGCAGTCACCCCAACTAGACTGTTAAGACAAACTGGAATTTATATTGGGAATACAAACACTCAGCCTGCATAACCCAGAGTAAGTGTCACACCCTTTCTTGAAATAAAAATGCTACTGAGATTAATGCATATCATTTCCTCCCCAAAGCAAACTGGTTTATTTAATTTATTCAACAGATATTTATAGAGAGCACCAAGAACATGGGCAATGGCCCTTCGGCGGGCGGGAGAGTTAGACAGCCACTCAAGGAAACACCATGAAAAATGCTGATATCAAGAGACTACTGTATACCCATCTTTTATGCATATTCTCAATTATCCTAAGCATCTTCATTCCATCATTCTTCTTGGAGAACTTCTCAGTATTGGAAACTCACTTGATGTGGTTGTGCATCTGTTCTGTTTTTGTAACTGCCGTCAATCTAGTAATATATTTAGTGGTGAAACCAAATGCATCCAGTAAAAGAAGTTCATTATCATACAAGGCTGGTGTTGGAAACATTTTTATTTGCAGTGATCTTGTCTACTTTTACTACAGTACCTTGTTTGTGTTTGTTAGGACCAAACCTCAAAGCATGGCTAAGAGTTTTCAGTAGAAACGGAGTTACGTCCGTTTGGGAGAATAGTCTCCAGATCACCACAATTTCTAGTTTTCTAGGAACATGGCTTGGAGCCTTTCCTATTCCACTTGATTGGGAAAGGCCATGGCAGGTGTGGCCCATCTCCTGCACGCTCGGAGCGACCTTTGGCTATGTGGCTGGCCTCATTATTTCACCGCTCTGGATATACTGGAACAGAAAGCAGCTTACATACAAGAACAATTAAGTGGACCAAAGGAAGATTTTTTTTTTTGTGTGCAGATTCCATAAAGACTGTGCAGAAATGTATATGGTCTAAGCCAGGCAGTCCCATTTACAGCACTGTTTTTTTTATGTAGTTACATGATGTGATTGTAGCTTTTTAAACTATGAAACCCCTGAGAGATTGTACCTTCTAGTTGAAATAAAGTATTTATAATAGATTGTGGCTAAAAAAAAAAAAAAAAAAAGAACATGGGCATTGATGATTTAGCAGTAACAAACCATAACACAGACCCCACTCCCTATGAGCTAACACTCAAATGAGAAAATATTAATGGACATTTACACTTCCAATCAGGATGCAGTAACAGGGACCAGATTTACTCTCCCACCTGAAATAACCAAAAAAGAAAAACAGAAATAACACACAAACCAATGGACATCAGGTAACAAAAGACAGTGATCCTGTGGGGTGGAAAACAAACTTCGTGAGGCTCACCCACTGCTCCGAGGGACTGTCCAGGCTGCACAGGAAGGGAAAACCCAGGCAGAAGCCATGGACTGGGGTGCAGGGGACAGAGGTGAGGGCGCAGGGAGAGCAAGGCAGCGGGAACTGGCAGGTCAGAGCACCGAGAGGAGACAGCTGCAGAGAGCTGTAGAGGGACCTCTCCTGATACTGGCCTGGTACCAGGAGAGGTCCCTGCACACTCCAGAGGACACCTGCTGATGAGCATGCAATGAGGCTGGAACAGCACTGAGCACTTACACAGGTACCTGCTCCCACCAGATAGATGGGAAAATTCATAATTCATAGGGCATGGGAAACTCTTTCCTTAGTCCTGTGACATAGCTTGTCCCACACTGAGCCCTCTTCCAGGCCTGCCTATAAATTAGAAAAGCAAGACCCATAAAGATCAAACTATTTCCAAGTAACTTAACTGCATCCCCAAACAAAAGTAAAGAACATTTGTAATACATACCCAGTACCCAATGAGATAGAATTCAAAATGTCTGCATTCCAACAGAAAATTACAAGGCATGCAAAGATGACTCCTATTGAGCATTTGTATCCAGAATTTATAAAAAAAACTCTCAAAACTCAAAAATAAGAAAGCAACCCCAGCTTAAAAAAATTGGCAAGATAGGGAACCAGGATGGCAGCATAGGTAAACACCTGAATTTGCTGCCGCGTACAACCACATTAAAACTACAACTAAAAGACAAAATGAGTATCATCCAGAACCATGGGAAGGCTGGCTGAGTGGAAATTCTACAACTAGAAGGAAAGAGAAAAGCGCATCGAGTCTGGTAGGAGGTGCAGAGGTGTGGAAGTGTGGAGGTACAGAGGCACGCGAAAGGGGCTGGCAGCTGTGTACGCTGTTGTCTTTTTCAACCGGGAGGGAGATACAAGTTCCCAACTGCTCTGAACTCCAGTTATGGATGAGAATTTGGGGACCCAGACTCACACGGAGTGAAAATGAACTGTCTGGCATCAGGCCGGAACATGAGGGCGGCTTTCTCGCAGAGGTGCTTGCAGCGTCCACTGTTCCTGCAGGGGGCCACGGGACACAGAGACCCAGGGGCCTAGCTGGGGCAGAGCTGACGGCAACCATTGCTGTGTGCACCGCCTGGTGATTCCCTGAGACCTCGCCCCACACAATTGACAACCCCACCCAAGCTCTGTGCAGAGGCTTTTGCATACTAATGGCCTGGCCTTTCTCCACCTAAAAACCTGTCAAACTGTAGCTGGGTCAGAGAACCCCAGAGCTTCCAAAAGAAGGCCTAAGGCTCACCAGCAGCCTGCATTGCTTCACAGCTGTGCCTCACCTGGGCACCTCCAAACCCCAAGCAAAGAGGAGGAATCTGCAGATCTCTCTGTAGCTCTTGCTGGGTGGTCTCAGGCCATGGCTGACTTTGCACCTCCTTGGAGATCCAAGAGCCAGTCTATCCAGTGGTCAGAGTGAGACCATCCAGATTACAACGCTTCACATCCATAAGAGACACACTCAGGGGGCAGGCTCAGTGAGTGCCAAAGCCCCACTGAAGCAAGGCCTACCCCATAAGAGTGTCTCCAGCACAGAAGCTCTCCCATTGTAGACACAATTGGTCCTCACAGCCAATTGACCTGGAGGTTAATTCCTCCCAGTGATACCAACAGCAATCAAGGCTTAACTACAAGACTGTGCACACATTCCACAAAGGGGTGCACCAAGAGTGACCACCTCAGGTAAATAGGAAGGCTGAGCCACTGGGCACTATAGGACACCTACCACACAAGGCCACTCTATCAACACAGGGAAGCAGCCAAAATGCAGAGACAAAGGAAGAGGTCACAAATGAAAGAAATGGAGGAAAGCAAACTACTGGATATAGAGTTCAAAACCACGGTTATAAGGCTACTCAAGAATCTTCTAGAAACCTCCGAGAAATATAGTGAGACCCTCAAGGATATGAAAAAGGGCCAATTAGAAATGAAGCATACCCTGACTGAAATAAATAATAATATACAGAGATCCAACAGCAGATTAAAGGATCCCAAGAATCAAGGCAAATACAAAGAAGCAAAAAACACCCAACCGGAAAAGCAAAAGGAAAAAAGAATCCAAAAATATGAAGATAGTGCAAGGAGCCTCTGGGACAACTTCAAGTGTACCAACATCCAAATTATAGGGGTGCCAGAAGAGAGAGAGCAAGATATTGAAAACTTATTTGAAGAAATAATGACAGAAAACTTCCCCTACCTGGTGAAAGAAGTAGACTTACAAATCCAGGAGCCCCAAACAAAAGGAATCCAAAGAGGACCACACCAAGACACATCATAAGTAAAATACCAAGGGTAAAAGACAAAGAGAGAATCTTAAAAACAGCAAGAGAAAAACAGTTAGTTACCTACAAGGGAGTAGCCATACAACTGTCAGCTGATTTCTCAACAGAAATTATGCAGGCCAGAAGGGAGTGGCAAGAAATATTCGAAGTGATGAATGCCAAGAACCTACAACCAAGATTACTCTACCCAGCAAAGCTATCATTTAGAATTGAAGGTCAGATAAAGAACTTCACAGATAAGAAAAAGCTAAAGGAGTCCATCACCACCAAACTAGGATTATATGAAATGCCGAAGGGTATTCTTTAAGAAGAGGAAGAAGAAAAAGGTAAAGATAAAGAATTATGAACAACAAAGTGACAACAAATACGTATCTATCAACAAGTGAATCTAAAAATCAAGTGAATAAAAAATCTGATGAACAGAATAAACTGGTGAATAGAATAGAATCAGGGGCATAGAAAGGGAGGGGACTGATAATTCTCAGGGGGAAGGAAGTGTGGGGGTGCGGGAAGAGACTGGACAAAAATCGTACACCTATGGACAAGGACAGTGCGGGGGGGGGGTGGGTAAGGGTAGAACCAGGTGGAGGGGAGCTATGGGGGGAAAAAGGAACAACTCTAATAATCTGAACAATAAAGATTTATTAGGAAAAAACTGGCAAGAGATTTGAACAGACATTTCACCAAAGATATGTGAATGACAAGTACACAATGAAAAAATGCTCAACATTGTAAGTCTTAAAATAGGCAAATTAAAACCACAATGAGATACAGCTGCATACCTACTAAAATGGTAAAATTTTAAAAAGCTGACCATACCAAGTAATGACAAGAATGTGAAAGAACTATAACTCTTATACACAGCTGGTGGGAACGTAAAATGGTATAGCCACTTTGAAAAACAGTTTAGCAGTTGTTTAAATTGTTAAATATACACTTACCATGACTGCTCAGTCATTCCACTCCCAAGAGAAATAAGCATATGTCCACACAAAAGCTTGCACAGAAATATTCATAACAGCTTTATTGGGAGAGCAGTGGGGTGGGCGCCAGGGCACCATGAGGACACTTGGAGCTGAGGTAAGTACAGTCTCTTAATCACAAAGATGACTGATTTAGTGCATGTGTCAATGCCGATTGCATCGTACTCTTGAAATGTGTGCAGCTTATTGCATGTCAAGTATATCTTGGTAAAGCTTTTGAAGATATTAATGGCTCCACATTCAAGGGATTCTGGCAGAACTATTGTTTTCCATCTTCAGATACTAATTATACTTTGGTAAAAGTACTTCAGAACTTTATTTTTAAAGTAGCAGGAAGGAAACTAAAAGTTATCAACATTGCTAATTAAAAACCTATTTTGTATACTTTAAGAAAAAGTACAAGTAAAAATGAAGAATTCTCAGTCAGTAACTAAAACCACACCTGACATCATTCTCACCCACAAATGGAACCCTCATCGCCCATCCCCGGGAGGGTGCCGTCTGCCTGTGCCCTGCGGGGCCCCAGAGCGGGACCCTCGGGCTCTGAGAGCTGCACCACCGTCTCCAGTTGCTCTCCAAGCTCCTCTATCAGAGGCCTGGCTCCCCCAGGGGCCTGCGCTGAGGCCAGTAGCTCTCCCCGACAGGCATCAGCCCTTGGGACAGCCAAGCGTCCGCACAGCCCATGGCCATCAACACGCAGGGCGCGGCTTTCGTCAAGAACGGGGCCTTGCAAGGACCGTCCTCTCCCGGCTCCCCTGCCTGCGAGCTCCTCTGGCTCTGAGTCTGGGTCTGCGGTCCCGGCTGAGGAGGTGCTGCTGTCGGAGTCCTCGGAGCCACTGGCCTCAGAACTGGAGGGTGGTGTTGGCCTGGAGGCGGGGCGGGCTGCTTCTTCCTCACAGACGAGCAGTGCAGCTGCCTCCAGTTCATTCACTTCCAACCCCAGCTGGGCCTTTGTCAGGGGGGCTTCCTTCAAGGCTTCTGCAAGAGCTGCCAACTTTGTGGACCTTGGAAACCATGGAAGAAGAAGAAATAGTCAGATATTCATTACCTGGCCTGTGGGCACAGGGAGCCATGCTTAAAGCAATGACGCCCTAGAGCTGATGCACCCTTCCCATGACACCAGGACACGCACCCAGCAGATCAAAGCCCTCACTGATATTGAGCCGGTCACGCATGACCGGGAGCCCGCGAGCCTTCCTTTATGATCTCAGGATGAGGAAGGGCCTTGTAGCCAAGACTCAAAATCCAGAAGCCACAAAAGCAAAGCAAAAATGGGCAACTTCAACTAACAGAGACCAGCAACTTCTGTAGCAAAACACTAAAGCCATCGCCACTGAAGTCCAAGGCTGTGTGCAAATTGAGAGAAGTACCCGTAGCTCCTATCACAGCACAGGCCCCATGTCCACAACCCACCAGTGACACGGATAAAAGATGTCAGCAGGCAACTCTCACTGAAGGAAACACAAATCCTCTTGAATATATAAAAAGGTATTTAGCTTCAGTCAAATAAGCGAAATTCAAATTGAAGTCACACAGATAGTGTTTTTATTTATCAAACTGCAAAAATCCAAGCATTTGATAACCCTACCCAGGCTGGGGGGGAAGGTGCCACCATTCGCTGGTGGTAAGAGAGGAAGCAGGCACAGCCCCACAAGGAACACTTGGCAACAGCTTTCAAAATGGGAAATGTCCATACTCCTGACCCAGCAAAACTGTTTTGTAAATTAAACACGTGCTACACAACACAGGCCCGAGGTTTTTACTGCACCATTGCATTTAGTGCCTCAAATGGGAAACAACCAAATGTCCATGAATCCGGGACCAGCGACTAATCCTGGCACATCCATACCAAGGATGTAAGTCCATAGCTGCATAAAAAATAAAGCATTCCATGGGCTAACCAAGACCCATTGTTTATTTTTAAGTCTTTGTGAACATAATACCTATTCAAAAGTTTCAAATGTACAACAAAGAAAAAAAGCAATATTAGAGAGTAGCATAGACTGCTTTTTATTTTATTTTTTTTATAAAAAAAAGGTTTCATGATATTTCAGAAAATATTTTTCTAAATCTGTCACATTCTGTTATACTGAGTAAATAAACTTTTGATTAACTTGGATGTACTGAGTTTTTTGTTTTTGCAAGAAGCAACACAAAATATATTGCAGTTCTCCAAAGATGGTCTTCATTGCTCTACAGAGGAATCTGATGTGACTACTGCACAAAGGGGCAGCAAGTGAAGAGGTCATGGCTCTGCTTCCCTAACTTCAAAGGTTAAATAAGTGTAGTCTGTCCCATATTTTGAGCATGAGGCTTCATTTTTTATCTTTTTAAAAATTTATTTTATTGATGTTTTACAGAGAGGAAGGGAGAGGAATAGAGAGTTAGAAACATCCATGAGAGAGAAACATGGATCAGCTGCCTCCTGCACACCCCTACTGGGGCTGTGCCCACAAGCAAGGTACATGCCCTTGACCAGAATCGAACCTGGGACCCTTTAGTCCACAGGCTGACGCTCTATCCACTGAGCACACCGGTTAGGGCAAGGCTTCATTTCAATAGAGCTGAAGAGAATGGAACCTGCAGGGGGAGCCACTGAACAAGGTGGTAATTTTCATCTATGCGCCAACATATATTTGAGACACTTTTGTTTCAAAATATTTAGCGTAATGAGTTTGTGCAGCATAGCTTCCCCTGCCCTGCCTCTCCAGTGTAACCACAAACAGAAGCTCCACTATAAGGTGTCTGTGTCCCGGGGAGAGGGAGGTACAGTGGGGAGGATGGGATAAGGGCAATAGCCATCACTGATGGGCAAGTCCCTCCTACGTGGGGACAACCCTGTTTCAGTGCTGGACTTTCCAGAGCTGAGGAAAGGGACGGTGCCCAGGGTAAAGCGGAGACGAGGTGACATCGGCAGAGTCAATAATTCCCCAAAGGGCTAGAAGCCTGGCATGAAGTCTGGCCAGTGGTGGCAGCTTCAAGCATACTGATGGAGTAGGGCGGCTGTAATATAATGTACATCCATGTTCAGGACAGTTGTTGTTGATGTCCACCATACGTGTACACTGAAACTTCACTTCCAGTGGTGAAGGGCTCAGCCTGAGCACGAGCTGGGACATCGCTCCCGCGAGGCCCTATCAGCCTGAGCACCGGCCAAGCCTCTCTCTTGCTGAGGGAGGTCCTGTCCGCACGACACAGCTTTACAAAATAAAGAGCAATGACCTTGGGAAAAAAAACTATGTCTCTTATTAAGCTGCGATATTAGAAATAAATATTTTCAAATAAATGCTTTTCTTCAGTAAATGTGAGAATATACATATCCCATTTTTAATAGTCATGACAAATACTTTCCACAATACATGAAGAATGATGTTTCACAAACATCACTGCACAGCCCCACAAAGAAGTTTCAGTTTTATTCCCACACTAGTGGCCCGGTACACGGATTCGTGCACACTGAAAATAAAATAATTATGGCCCAGCTCCCAGGTGCTGAGGTGACCCCCACCGCTGCCGCTGGTTGCCATCTGCAGGGCAATCGGTTGGGGCCAGGCCACCCACCTAGCTCCCTCAGCAACTGGGAGCTGGCCCCGCTTCCCCTTGCTGGTCACCAATTGCCCCACAGATCGGCCCCCACTCGCACCCACCTTAGCTTGGCACCACCCACTCACCTGCTCCACCATCCCATCACAGTCCCACTATCATGGGGGCCCATTGGAGATGGCAGCACCTTCACTGCTGCCCACTGCCAGCACCGGGTCACCGACGCCCACGTCCTGGGCCACTCTCTGATGGTCAGCGCACGTCATAGTGAGCGGTCGAACGACCGCCCAAAGGGACAATTTGTGCATCAGGCTTTTATTATATAGGACTACAGATGATACAGAAGCCGAGGGTCTGAGCCCTGCTGGCCTTCCCAGCCACAAGGGTGCAGCGCCAAAGGCTGTGCAGTGCTCCTCCTGCCCCCGTGGGTGTCCAGGCCTGAAGAGCTTCACCTCTGAGGACCTCCTTCCTTCCTCCCTTCCCAATTGGAGCTCGATTCCACATCCCCAAATAAGCCAATTCTGATTGGCACAGCCCAGAATTCTCCAAAGAAGCTATGACTGATACCCCTCACTGAGCAATCTCAGAGTTGATTCCAAGTCTGCCACTCCTTGAAGTATATACACCTAAGCTTTTACAGAGGTTTAGAATAAGAGAAAAGTGCTGAATTATTTTGGTGGATATTAGTAAACACTACAGTAGATAAGTCAATTCAAGTTGAAACTACTTTGATCCTTGTTATTATCCTATCTAATAATAGAGAAACATGGTAATTAACCGTAACTTCGTTACCCTTCCCATTGGCTAATCAGCGAGATATGCAAATTAACTGCCAACCAAGATGGCGGCCAGCAGCCAGGCAGCTAAAGCAAACAGGAGGCTTGCTTGCTTCAGTGATGGAGGAAGCCAACATTCCCTGCCTGCCGCTGCCGGCCTCTGAGCTTGCACTCTAAGAAACAATGTTGCAATTACAGAAGCTAAACCAGCCGTGGGCAAACTACGGCTCGCGGGCCGGATCTGGCCCGTTTGAAACGAATAAAACTAAAAAAAAAAAAAAGACCGTACCCTTTTACGTAATGATGTTTACTTTGAATTTATATTAGTTCACACAAACACTCCATCCATGCTTTTGTTCCGGCCCTCCGGTCCAGTTTAAGACCCCATTGTGGCCCTCGAGTCAAAAAGTTTGCCCACCCCTGAGCTAAACAAACCCCAGAAACCTGCTTTCGGCTGTCAGAGCTGGAGCGAGCAGGACCACAACAGTGTTACAATTATAGAACCCAAACAAACCCAGATACCTGCTTTCAGCAGCCGAGGTCTCAGAGCTGGAGCCGAGCCTCAGAGCTAAAGCAACTCTCAGCTCCAGTGACAGCCATAGAAGGTAAATAAATCCCAGAATAAAACAAAAAAAGGAAAAAAGGAGAGGTTGGGAGCTTCAGTCACCTGCCAGCCTGAAAACGGCCCTCAGCCCCTCACCCAGACTGGTCAGGCACCCCAGTGGGGACCCCCACCCTGAAGGGGGTGTGACCAGCTGCAAACAGCCATCATCCCCTCATCCAGGCTGGCCAGGCACCCAAGTGGGACCCCCACCCTGAAAGGGGTGTGACTAGCTGCAAACAGCCATCATCTCCTCACCCAGGCTGGCCAGGCACCCACATGGGACCCCTACCCTGATCCAGGACACCCTTCAGGGCAAACCAGCCGGCACCCACCCGTGCACCAGGCCTCTACCCTATATAGTAAAAGGGTAATATGAAAACTGACCCTAACATCAGAAAGACTAGGAATGACTGGTCACTATGACACACACTGACCATCAGGGAGCAGATACTCAATGCCCCCTGGTGGTCAGTGAGCTCCCACATCGGGGAGCTCTGCTCAGCCACAAGCCAGGCTGATGGCTGCCAGTACAGCGGTGGTGGTGGGAGCCTCTCCTGCCTCCTCAGCAGCACTAAGGATGTCTGACTGCAGTTTAGGTCTGCTCCTCGCTGGCAAGTGGACATCCCCCAACGGCTGCCGGGCTGCCAGAGGGATGTCTGATTGCCATCTTAGGCCAATCTCCAGGGGAGCCGGCCTAAGCCAGCAGGTGGTCATCCCCTGAGGGGTCGCAGACTGCGAGAGCACAGGCCGGGCTGAGAGCCCCCCTCCCCCTCTGAGTGCACAAATTTTTGTGCATCAGGCCTCTAGTCTATTATAAAAAAGTTTTATCTGTCATTTACAACAGTATACATTTGGAATTTCAAAGTCTGTAATCATCTGTAATCCTGGCTCTTTTCAACAAGCATACCCCTCACATGTTGGGATTAAAAAGAGTCAACTCGTCCCAGCCGGTTTGGCTCAGTGATTGGAGTACTGGCCTGTGGACTGAAGGGTCCCAGGTTTGATTACAGTCAAGGGCATGTGCCTCAGTTGCAGGCTCAATCCCTGGGCAGGGCGTGCGCAGGAGGCAACCAATCCACGTCTCTTTCACATGGATGTTTTTGTCTCTCCTCCTCCTTTCCTCTCTTACTAAAACTCAATGGAGGAAATATCATCGGGTGAGGATTAGCAACAACAACAAAATAAAATAAAAAGGGTCAAGTCTAACAGGCAGAGCAGTGAAGAGGAGGAGCCCTGAACCAGTTGGAATTCTGTCTATCACCAGCTGATGGAATTTTTATCCTTCAGAAAACAGTCTGTTTCTCACTATTCACACTACATTATGTTTAAAGTGACCTACTTACATAAGATATGTAAAAATGACTTATATGCTCTCTTCTGATTCTTCACCAAGCTGATTCATCTCTATTTCTTATTATTCTCCTCTTACTGCTTGAAGCTGGCTAGTTTCCTAAATTAAGGTTCTCATTGAAACAGTTTATAGAAAAAGCATTCTAAACCCTCTCCCTAAAGAATGCTAGGATGAAAAGTGATTAAAAATGTCAAATATCATTGGTGTAGACTGTGTCCTAATAGTCTGAAGAATGAAATTTGGGTTTGTTTCTGTTCAATTATTTTCCACTGACAACTTACCAATCACTGTTTGCTAAAAAATAAAAATGAGTTAAGCCATGTCTTCCACCAGGCCCTGGCTTGGGGCGCCGTCCTTCCCATGGTGGGACACCTGGCTTCCAACTTCACCTTCTCGTCCCCACCAGGTGGTGGAGGCAATGGGCCAGGAGGGCCGGAGCTGGGCTGGGTTGACCCTCAGACCTGGCTGGGCTTCCAGGCCCTCCTGGCAGGTCTGCCATAGGGCCGGGGCTTGCCCCCAGGGCTGAGGTGTGGGGGATTCCCCCACGCCCCCCCAATATGAGGTCTGCAGGGGGTTGGCCCACTGTGCACCTCAGGCTGGAGTGGGGCTGGCACCCCAAGGTGGCCTGGAGACCCCCCAGCTTGAGGGCAGGGCAGGAGCCAGGGTGGAGAGCAACTCCGAGGGGGCCTCCCCCGAGCCCTGTGCTGTCCTGCCTGGGGCCCTGAAGCTGGACAAGGAGAAGCTGGAGCTCAACCCCAAGGAGGAGAGCATGAGAGCTCTGCAGAAGGACATGGAGCAATTCACCAAGCTCCTGAAGCAGAAGAGGATCACGCTGGGGTATACCCAGGCCGATGTGGGGCTTACTCTGGGCGTTCTCTTTGGCAAGGTGTTCAGCCAAATGACCATCTGTGCTTTGAGGCTCTGCAGCTCAGTTTGAAGAACATGTGAAGCTCTGGCCCCTGCTGCAGAAGTGGGTGGAGGGAGCTGACAAGGAGAACCTGCAGGAGATACGCAAACCAGAGACCCTGCTGCAGGCCCGAAAGAGAAAGCGGACGAGTATGGAGACCCGAGTGAAGGGCAACTTGGAGAACATGTTCCTGCAGTGCCCGAAGCCTGCCCTGCAGCAGATCAGCCACATCGCCAGCAGCTCAGGCTGGCGAAGGACGTGGTCTGAGTGGGTTCTGCAACCGTCGCCAGAAGGGCAAACGATCAAGCAGTGACTATTCTCAAAAGAGGATTTTGAGGCTCCCAAGCCTCCTTTCTCAGGAGACCAGAATATTTTCCTGTGGCCCCAGGGCCCCACTTTGGCCCAGGCTATGCAGGCCCTCACTTCACTATGCTGTACTCCACGGTCCAGTTCCCTGAGGGTGAGGCCTTTCCCGCTTTGCCCGTCACCACTCTGGGCTCTCCCATGCATTCAAACTGAGCTGCCTGCCTTCCCAGGGTGGAGAAAAGGAAAGAGACCGAGACAGTTCCAGGGCTTTGGGATTATGTTCTTCTCACTAAGCATTGGGAGCACAAACGGTGTGGGGAGCTGGTTGGCGGGATGGTAAAGTTCAGTGATGCTCTTGATTTTAATCCCCTATCACTTTGATTTTAATAAAGAAACACGGGACACAGAAAAAAAATAATTAAGCCATGTAAAAGTAGCCTTTTGTTCTTTCAACCACTGGTACAATTAAAGCTGGTTCCAAGTTGGCCACTCCTTATCCATTACACAGTCTGCCTCTGTAAGGTCTTTCCACTTCAGGAAGCACCTCATTTAATGTAGTCAGTGGTTTTTCACTGTCACAACTCAGACCAGGCTGTGCATGTCAGAAAGCCTGTCAAACGGCATTATCGGCTCACACAGTGCTTACAAACACCAGGTCCATGCTGATGCATCACAACAAGTATGCAATCTGTGTTACTAGTTGTATTACAGTGTATATTTTATATTTAAGTAAAAGAAATCTACCTGGAAGAATGTATTTGTTACAGAACAAAGAGATTTAGCATTGAAAAGAGATGATAATTGAATTGTGCTATATTTTCATAAATTGTACTCAAAACAGGTTTTTCTTGGAAAGTTTTTAGAAACATAATCTACCATGTAACTTTTAAAAAGTTTCATTTTGTTTGTATATGCAAAATAATATTCTGTTTATAAAAAAATTTCAACTGAAAACTAGCTGGAGATAAGCTGATAACCACGGATGGAAAATGGAAACCGCATAGAGACTAGAAAGTGCAGAGAACAGAAAGGGGTGGCCGGGCTCCCACAGACAGCAGCTGAGGTCTGGAAGGCTATCTTGGCTGTGAGTGGTTCCCATTCAGAACTCTGGGGTCTAAACCCCAAGTTGGGTCCCCCAGCAGAGAGAACCAGAACTGAGAAGGGTACCCACATAAGATCTGGCTGTGAAAGGCAGCAGGGTTGCCGTCTGCCAGGGAGAGAGGACTGGAAATGCAGACACCTTTTTAAAGGAACACACAAACTTTATTGTGCAGCCACTCACCTTGGGCTCTGGCAGAGGCAGGGCAGAGTGGACTGGACCTGAGTAAGCAGAAGCCAGGGTTGGGGCTCTTGGGTTGGAGATTGGAGGGCAGCCACCCTGGTTGCCTGTGCTGAGTCATTCCCTCATGCTGCAGAGGGCATCTTTTTCATGTGAACCTTTGCTATCCAGGCGGTTTGTGCCTGGGGAGGTGGGAAGGGAGGCAGTTGATCCACCCTGTTGGAAGATCTCTCCCTCCAACCAGTAGTCCATAGCCTAAGGCCAATAAAGGCTGAGAAAAATCAGACTGCAGGCAGAGGCGGGTCTCTGGAAGCTTTGAGTCTTTGCCTGACCTTCTTCTGGGCCCAGAGATAGGAAAAACAGACCCTGGTGCACATGTTGGTCCTTTCCACATGCACCAAGCCAGAGAAGAGGAGCCACGGGCTGTAGTTTGCTAATAGCTCCAAATGATACTCAGGGCCAGTCACTAACAGCATCTGACATTGTCCTGCACTAGAGGCTGGAAGTCCTAGCAGATCTCTTATTACACAGACACAAACCCAAAAAGGCAGCCAAAATGGGAAGACATAAAAAGAAGTACCAATTAAAAAACAAGGGATAAATGAAATGGAGATAAAAAAATTTATCAGATACAGAGTTCAGAATATTGATGGCAAAGATGCTCAACAGAATGAAAAAAAAAATAGTGACTATGAAGAATGACATCCTATCTAATAAAAGAGAAACATGGTAATTAGCGTACGTCCACTACCCTTCCCATTGGCTAATCAGCGAGATATGCAAATTAACTGCCAGCCAAGATGGCGGCCGGCAGCCAGCAGCTTGAAACTAACATGAGGCCTGCTTGCTTCAGTGACAGAGGAAACCAACGTTCCCCGCCTGCCTTGCCGGCCTCTGAGCTTGCAGTTTCAAACATTGTTACAAATATAGAAGCTAAACAAAACCCTAAAAACCTGCTTTCAGCCCACCGGGATCTCAGAGCTGGAGTTGAAACAGTGTTTCGATTATAGAACACAAACAAACCAGATACCTGCTTTCAGCAGCAGAAGCCTCAGAGATGGAGCCAGAGCTAAAGCTGGCCCAGAATAAAAAAGAAAAAAGAAAAAAAGGAGCAGTTGGGAGATTCAGTCACCTGCCAGCCTAAAAACAGCCCTCAGCCCCTCACCCAGGCTGCCCAGGCACCCCAGTGGGGAGCCCCACCCTGAAGGGTGTGTGACCAGCTGCAAACAGCCAACGTCCCCTCACCCAGGCTGGCCAGGCACCCCAGTGGGGATCCCCACCCTGATCCAGGATACCCTTCAGGGCAAACCAGCTGGCCCCCACCCGTGCACCTGGCCTCTATCCTATATAGTAAAAGGGTAATATGCCCTCAGCACCAGGATCAGCAGAGCCGTGAGGCCTCCCAGCACCGGGATCAGTGTGACAGGGGGCAGGCAGCGCCGAAACCCCCTGATTGCCCTGCGGCTCTGTGTGTAACGGGGGCGGGGCCACAACCTCCCTATCTGCCCTGCTCTGTTCGTGACAGGGGAAGGTGCCCCAACCCCCTGATCAGCCCTGCTCTGTACCTGATAGGGGAGAGCTCCCCAACCTTTGATCGCCCTGCGGCTCTGTGTGTGACGGTGCGGTGCCCCAACCCCCCTTCCCCCCACAGGCCCTGCTCTGTGTGTGACGGGTTAGAGCCATAACCTCCCCATCGGTCTTGCCCTGAGTGTGACAGTGGCGGCGCCCCAACCCCCTGATCAGCCCTGCTCTGTGCGTGACAGGGTACGGAGCCCCAACCCCCCTGATGGGCCCTGCTCTGTGCATGACAGGGTATGGAGCCCCAACCCCCCAATGGGCCCTATGCATGACAGGGGGCAGTGCCCCAACCCCGATCGGCCCTGCTCTGTGTGTGATGGGGTAGCGCTGCAACCTCCCCATTGACCCTGCTTTGAGTGTGACAGGGGGTGGTGCCCCAACCCCCCAATCGGCCCTACCCGGAGCATGACTGAGGCTGGCATCGCAACCTCCTGATCCGCCCTGCTCTGCGCATGACAGGTGGTGGCGCCCCAACTCCCCAATCGGCCCTGTCTGAGCCCGACCAGGGGCTGCACCTAGGGATTGGGCCTGCCCTCTGCTACCCAGGAGCAGGCCTAAGCCAGCAGGTCGTTATCTCCCAAGGGGTCCCAGACTGCGAGAGAGCACAGGCCAGGCTGAGGGACCCCCCCCTCTTCCCAGAGTGCACAAATTTTTGTGCACCGGGCAACTAGTCTATATATATAAACCCGAATATGCAAACAGACTGAACAGCGAAACAAGTCGCCATGATGTGTGCTGACCACCAGGGGGCGTGCGCAGAACATGGCAGGCATTGGCAGCAGAGCGCGGAGCATGGCAGGCATTGGCCACGGCGGGATGGTGGAGCAGGTGAGTGGGGGCAACAGAACAAGGCAGGGAGCTGGTCACTGTCATCAGGGTGCGCCTCTGGTGGTTATTGAAAATTCTTTGCTCCCGTGCACTGCGGTCCTGCTGTGCACTCGCACCTGCTGCTGGTGCCAGCCCCCCTAGCACCTGCTGCCAGCAGTGGCCCCGCTCAAACCTGCAGTTGGCACCAAAGCCCTAGCTCACACCCAGGGCCAGCGCTGGCCCCAATCGCTCCGCACCGTGAGCAGGTGCAAACGGGGCTGGCGTTATCAGCGCATGGGAGCAGTGGCGGAGGGAGAGGGGCTGCTGGACAACAGGGGACCGGAGGCTGTGGCGGGAGGGGCAGAGCAGGGGTGCAGAGGATGGGCCAAGACCTGCCCCTGTGCCCAACACAGCCTTGTGGCCCACGGTTCCTTTCAAGGTGCATGAATTCGTGAACTGGGCCCCTAGTAGAACTATAAAAAACACAGTGGAAGGAATACACAGAAGATTGGGAGATGAGGAGGATCGGATCAGTGAATTAAAAAACAGGGTAGAAAAAATTCACTTAACCAGAGAATCAAAAAGAAAAAAACAATTTAAAAATAGGAGGACAGCTTAAGGGAGCTGTGGGACAACATGAAACCATAACAATATTTGCATCATGGGTGTGCTAGAAGGAGAAGAAAGTGAGTAAGAAATAGAGAACATGTATGAAGAAATAATGTCAGGTAACTTCCCTAATCTGGTGAAGGGAAGAGTCACATAAGTCCAGGAGGCACAGAGAGTCCCAAGCAAGAAGAACCCAACAGACCCACGCCCAGACACATCATATTAAAATGTCAAAAATTAAGGACAAAGAGAGAATCTTAAAGGCAGCAAGAAAAAAGCAATTTGTTATCTACAAAGGAGCTTCCATAGGCTGTCAACTGATTTCTCATCAGAAAGTCTACAGGCCAGAAGGGAATGGCATGAAGTATTCAAGGTAAAGAAAATCAAGTATCTGAAACCAAGATTAGTATAACCAGCAAGGCTGTCATTCAAAATAGATGGTGAAATAAAGAGCTTCCCAGACAAAAAAAGGCTAACAGAGCTTATCACCACCAAGCCAGCACTGCAAAAAGTGGTAAAGGGGCTTCTGTAAGGGGAAGAAGAGGAAGAAGAGGAAGAAGAGGAAGAAGAGGAGGAAGAGGAGGAAGAGGAGGAAGAGGAAGAAGAGGAGGAGGAAGAGGAGGAAGAGGAGGAAGAGGAGGAAGAGGAAGAGGAGGAAGAGGAGGAAGAGGAGGAAGAGGAGGAAGAGGAGGAAGAGGAGGAAGAGGAAGAAGAGGAAGAAGAGGAAGAAGAGGAAGAAGAGGAAGAGGAAGAGGAGGAAGAAGAGGAAGAGGAGGAGGAAGAGGAGGAAGAGGGGGAGGAAGAGGAGGAAGAGGAGGAAGAGGAGGAGGAGAAGGAGGAAGAGGAGGACGAGGAAGAAGTGGAAGAAGAGGAGGAGGAGGAGGAGGAGGAGGAGGAGGAGGAGGAGGAAGAGGAGGAAGAGGAAGAAGAGGAAGAAGAGGAAGAGGAGGAGGAGGAGGAGGAGGAGGAGGAAGAGGAGGAAGAGGAGGAAGAGGAGGAAGAGGAAGAGGAAGAAGAGGAAGAAGAGGAAGAAGAGGAAGAAGAAGAAGAAGAAGAAGAAGAAGAGGAGGAGGAAGAGGAGGGAGAGGAGGAAGAGGAGGAAGAGGAGGAAGAGGAAGAAGAGGAAGAAGAGGAAGAGGAGGAAGAGGAGGAGGAGGAGGAGGAAGAAGAGGAAGAAGAGGAAGAAGAGGAAGAAGAGGAAGAAGAAGAAGAAGAAGAAGAAGAAGAAGAAGAAGAAGAAGAAGAAGAGAGAGAGAGAGAGAGAGAGAGAGAGAGAGAGAAAGAGAAAGAGAAACATAGGCACACAGAATTAAAATGGCAATAAGTACCTATCCTATATAATAAAAGCCTAATATGCTAAGTGTCTGGTGGTCCGGCCGGCTATTCAAACAATCAAAGTGTAATATGCTAAGGCCGCTCAACCATTCGCCGTGACATGCACTGACCACCAGGGGACAGACGCTCCGACCAGTAGTTTAGCTTGCTGCTGGGGTCTGGCCAATTAGGACCGAGAAGATGAGCCAGGCATGCCCTGGATCCCTCCCATGGTCCCTCTCCAGCCCCAATCATGCACAAGTGGGGTCCCTTGGCCTGGCCTGCATCCTTTTGCGATCTGGGCTGAGGGACCATCCCCTCCCCTTGAGTGCACAAAATTCGTGCACTGGGCCTCTAGTCAATAATAACCCTAAATGTAAATGGATTAAATGCTCCAATCAAAAGATGTAGGGTAGCTGAATGGATACAAAACATGACCCAACTATATGCTTCCTACAAGAGACCCATCTCAGAATAAAAGACTTACAGAGGATGAAAATGAAGGATGGAAAATAATTTTCCATGCAAATGGAAACAAACAAACAAAAATGCTGGGGTAGCAATACTCATATCCAACAAAACAGACTTCAAAATGATGGTCATCGCAAGATACAACAAAGGTTACTACATAATACTAAAGGGATCAAGCCAATAAGAGGATAATACTTTGATAAACATATATGCACCCAATTTGGAACACTGAGATATACAAAAAAACTTCTAGCCCTAGCTGATTTGGCTCAGTGGCTAGAGCGTTGGCCTGGGAACTGAAGGGTCCTAGGTTCGATTCCAGTCAAGGGCATATGCCCAGGTTGCAAACTCAATACCCAGTAGGGAGCGTGCAGAAGGCAGCCTATCAATTATTCTTTCTTATCATTGATGTTTCTGTCTCTCCCTCTCCCCTTCTCTCTGAAATAAATAAGAACATATTAAAAGAAATAAAAAACAAGCAAAAACAGCTAGAATACTAGAATGCTCATGGCTGTGAGAGATGAAGTGAGGAAGTGAGAAATAGACTCAGGAAAATACATAATTATTTTAAAATAAGGTGCTAGCTTTCACAGATAAACTACCGTATTTGCCGGCGTATAAGACGACTGGGCGTATAAGACGACCCCCTAACATTTCCACTCAAAATACAGAGTTTGTTATATACTCGCCGTATAAGACTACCCCCTCTTCCGCACACCTTCCACACACCAAATAAAAGGTAAAACAATATCAGATTTGATTTTAACATTTTAATTTATATTCAAATGCTTATGACATGCAGGAAAACTGTCACAAGGCTGTATGTAATCAAACATATACATAAAACAGTGCAAGGCAAGCACTATGGGCAGTCTATCTGAAGTGTACCTGGCGTATAAGACGACCCCCCACTTGGAGGCATATTTTTCAGGGCCAAAAAATCGTCTTATACGCCGGCAAATACGGTATATGGAAAAGAAAGAAACCAGAAGGTGAAAGGTGAGAAAGAAATTAGCTATGAAAATCATGGACATTCACTGCAATATAATTAATCCAGAGCCAAGAAAGTCCACAGCAACAGATATTGAAAAGCTCAATTATGTTGTACTTCAAAAATTAAGAATGAAATTAGAAAATTTAATAAAATTTTCCGCAACCTAAAACCAAAGGAAAAAATGTTTAAGAGAAAGTCTAACACTCCCCATATCAACCTGAGGGCACCCTTCTACTTAATGAGATATGTGATCTCTCTTGTTAATAAGAAATGCAACTCAAAGAAATGGGATCCTAGAACAAATATCAATGTTTATCAATGTTCATTACATGTTTATAAAATCCTTTCCCTCAAAGGAAAAAAGAAATATGTAAATCCACACAAATAGACTATTTCAATTTAGTTTTGTTATGAAAGCAGCGGGATTGGCAGCACAGCATGATGAGCTCAATCAGCTGAGGACTGAATGAAGTGATGCTGCACCATCATGACTTCAGGGCTGGAGACACAATTTCCCATCTGGCAAAATCTACATTTCCAACACAAATGCTGACACCACCTGCTGAATATTATTAGGGGTTATCTTGCCCAGTCCCTAACATTTTCTTTACAACAGGTAATAGCTTCGAGATTTTTTATTTCACTTTGCAATATAATTGCTTCCCCATGAACAGAAAAAGAAGTAAATGCTATATAATGGCTCACTTGAAACAGGTATTAAAGCCATAACTAGAGCATTAATTTACCAACCACAATAATAGAAAAAAAATATCATAATCATTTTTCTTCTAAGTAACAAATGATATTGCGCCATCATTTTTCTACACCGAAGAATCACTGCCATCAAGAGCTCTCGTTGTGAGTTCTCAATTAATAGTTTCTTAAATGGATACTTGGGCATGTGTGATAAGAATCAGGTCTAAAAACCCTTTCACAAATGAAAATTCACTCCATTGTTAAACTGCATATAGTCCTGAGTGAGGCAATGGGAAACCCTTTCTGAAGTTTACATACCAAGAGCAAGCATCCCACTTGTGAGTGTTCAGACCCTTAGGTATACATTACCAGGAATCATGTGATTAGGCTCTGAGGGTTGCATTTTTTAATGCTCTGAACAATGGATTCTGTTAGCCAGTGGTTAGCCAGTAAAGACACAGCTTTGTAATCAGCACTGATTAGGTTTGTGACCTGAAATGTTTACATAGGTGCACACAGGCACACTCACACCGCACTGAAGTAAAGTATCAACAGGTTCCAATCCTCAGGCTTGAGATTTCATATTGTACTACAGCAGTGGTTCTCAACCTTCTGGCCCTTTAAATACAGTTCCTCATGTTGTGACACAACCATAAAATTATTTTTGTTGCTACTTCATAACTGTAAAGTTGCTACTGTTATGAATCATAATGTAAATATCTGATATGCAGGATGGTCTTAGGTGACCCCTGTGAAAGGGTCGTTCGACCACCAAAGGGGTCGCGATCCACAGGTTGAGAACCACTGTACTAGAGGCCCGGTGCACGAAATTCGTGCACTTAGGGGGCGGTCCCTCAGCCCAGCCTGTGCCCTCTTACAGTCCGGGCGCCCTCAGGGGATGTCCAACTGATGGCTTAAGCCTGCTCCCCAGCAGTCAGGCATCCTTAGCACTACTGCGCAGGTGGGAGAGGCTCCCACCACCACCACCATGCTCGCCAGCCGTGAGCCTGGCTTCTGGCTGAGTAGCGCTCCCCCTGTGGGAGCGCACTGACCACCAGGGGGCAGCTCCTGCATTGAGCATCTGCCCCATAGTGGTCAGTGCGCGTCATAGCAACTGGTCGTTCCACCGTTCAGTCGATTTGCATATTAGCCTTTTATTATATAGGACAGTCAATAACATAGCATTAAATATTTATAACTGCCTGTTTTAACATTTATTTCCTAAGCAGTGCCAATTTTTTTTTTTTTTTAAGTAAAATTAGCTTTTCAACATCTGCACTTCCTCCCTAAGCAAATTCACTAAGCTACCCAGGTTGATCCATTTACTTCTTAAAATGTTTGGTAGCTAAATGAGGCTTCTCTTTCATTAAAATTTATCTCCCAGGTTATTTCATGTTCTTCCTCAGGGGTAAGTAGGTATTCCTGAAATGGGAACATACAGAATTCATATGTAATTCAAAACTTACTTGGCTTTCTGAATCCACACACAGTAGTCTGAGATATAGAGATCGTTTAGAATGTAAGCTTGGTCACTTTGCTGAAAAATTTTGTGAATATCCAGGAGACACTTTAAAACTGCACTTTTACCTAAAGAAAATTTAAAAAAATAAAATCATCTTTAAGAAAATATATCTGATTTTTTTAAACTGAGAATTTCAGACACCAGGAGGTAATATATAGCAGTTCAGAGTTTTAATTGTTCTTTAGAATATTTTTCATATTCCTTTGTTGCATAAAATTGTATCACACTATTAGGGCCAAAGCCCATTATATTTTCCTTAAGAATTATGAGTAAGCCTTATATGCTATTGCTATAGCTAATTAACTGTGGTTACCAAAAAAAAGTACTATGAACACAACTAGATATATTAAACAAAAAGAAGCAACCCAGACTAAATGAATATTTACATGCACCATAACTTCAATTAGATAATGTTCTTCTAATTTAAACTTTCAAAACACCATTGGGAATTATATTTTAGTTTTCAACTTCTTTATTTATGTCAATATTTTTTTGTCAAGTAATTATCTAGTACTAACTTAATTTTTTTCAACTTAAAGAACTGAAGAAAAGCGAGACTGAAAACAAAACATCATAGCACTACTTCAAAAACAAAGCAACAAAACCACTTGGAAAAAGCTATCAAGTACTACCCTCTTGTTCACTCTAATTACTTCCTCCTGATTGTTAAATGAACGTGTATAGGCCATTAACAACTGATGTAATAGAAGCACTAATAAAAAAACTCCCAGAAAACGAAAGCCCTGTTCCAAATAGCTTCACAGGGGAGTTTAACCAAACATTCAAAGAACTAACACACCTATCCTTCTCAAACTATTCCAAAAATTCCAAGAGGAATGGACACTTCCAAGCAAAATTGAGGCCAGCATTACCCAAATTCCAAACCAGACAAAGACACTACAAAAAAAGAGAATTACAGGCCAATATCTCTGATGAACATAGATGCTAAAATCCTCAATAAAATATTAGCAAATCAAATCCAGTAATATATTAAAAAGTACGTATATCATGACCAAGTGGGATTTATCCCAGGGATGCATGACTGGTACAATATTAGTAAGTCAATAAATGTGATACATCACATAAGCAAACCAAAAGACAAAATCACAATATCATATCATTAGACACCGAGAAAGCATTTGACAAATCTAACACGTTGTTGATAAAAACTCTCAGCCAAGTGGGAATAGAGAATCATACCTCAACATAATAAAGGCCATATATGACAAAACTACAGCAGACATCATACTCAATGGGCAAAAACTAAAACCATTTCCCCTAAGAACAGGAATAAGACAGGGATGTATGCTTTCACCACTGTTATGCAACATAGTACTGGAAGTACTAGCCACAGCAATCACTGGAGGCCCAGTGCACGAATTTGTGCATGGGTGGGGTCTGGCCAACCCAGCCCGAATTGGTGGATTGAGGCCGGGCCTGTCGGAAGGGGTCACGGGCAGTTGGCCATCTTGTGACGACGTGAGGGTGTGACACCACCTAGGCTATTATTAGTATAGATGATTAGTGTAGACTACACCACACACTCTACAGGCAAATTTTAATTACAAAGGAGGTAATGTGGAAGGCAGGAGGAGGAAGAAGTGCATCAGGTTCTTAAATAACTTGTTTCACTTCATTTCACTGCAACTTTGTACAATCTGAATGCTTGTCCATATCAAGTCTCCTATGGTAAAACTGGTTATCTTCTCTTTCACTTCAAGTCGCAGAGCCTACTGATGACATTAGGTGAGGACTCACTGAACAATCAAAACTCACAGAAGTGATGAAACCAAATTAGCCATGTTATCCCAACAGAAACATTCAAGGAAGAACTAAACTATAAGAATTTTTTGAATAGTTTTAATTGTCACAGAGAAGAAAACACCAGGCGGAGCATATATCAGTCTCTTTCTCTTCTTGGGGGTGGAGTACAGGGGAAGACGTTTATTTTTATAACTACCAACTTAACGTTTTAAAAGTCAACAGTAAGTCTTTACAAAAAAAACACCTAAAACTCTTCAGCTGAAACTTGTGTAGGTGTCTCTGCAGTGGGACACCCTGGAATACTGCCTCTCACAATCACATAGCTCCCTAACACTGCCAGGCTAACAGACAATGCAGGCTCTGAAGCTGCAAATAATTCAGTGCGTGAAGAAAAGAGTAGGTATGCCAGCTCAGAGGACGGCATAAAAAGGAGTAGATGTGGACTTAAAATGGGGTGGTTCAGGGAGTAACAGAAAAAAAAAAGTATTTAGCTGGAGCAGATGGCTCCAGTAGGGAAAGAGGGGAGTAAATAGGTGAGTTTGGTAGAAGTCAGACTGTGACGAGGAGGAAACTAATGCAATTGGACAGGACTGTGGTGAGATGCCTAAACACAGGTATCTGCAATAGGAATAAGGCTCTACTCCAGAGGTTTTTATCAAGAAAGTTATAGAATTAAGGCCACAAATGAGAACCCATAGCAACCATTACCTAATGAAATTATATAGCTTCATTTAACAGACATGCCAAAAGCAAAGTTGCCCCCTTGCTAATGGCTACAGGAAAGGTTATTATCACAAAATCCTATCTAATAAAAGAGAAACATGGTAATTAGCGTACGTCCGCTACCCTTCCCATTGGCTAATCAGTGAGATATGCAAATTAACTGCCAGCCAAGATGGCGGCCGGCAGCCAGCAGCTTGAAACTAACATGAGGCCTGCTTGCTTCAGTGACAGAGGAAACCAACGTTCCCCGCCTGCCTTGCCGGCCTCTGAGCTTGCAGTTTCAAACATTGTTACAAATATAGAAGCTAAATAAAACCCCAGAAATCTGCTTTCAGCCCACCGGGATCTCAGAGCTGGAGTTGATACAGTGTTTCGATTATAGAACCCAAATAAACCAGATACCTGCTTTAAGCAGCAGAGGCCTCAGAGCTGGAGCCAGAGCTAAAGCTGGCCCAGAATAAAAAAGAAAAAAGAAAAAAAGGAGCAGTTGGGAGCTTCAGTCACCCACCAGCCTGAAAACAGCCTTCAGCCCCTCACCCAGATGGCCAGGCACCCCAGTGGGGAGCCCCACCCTGAAGGGTGTGTGACCAGCTGCAAACAGCCATCATCCCCTCACCCAGGCTGGCCAGGCACCCCAGTGGGGACCCCCACCCTGATCCAGGACACCCTTCAGGGCAAACCAGCCGGCCCCCACCCATGCACCTGGCCTCTATCCTATATAGTAAAGGGTAATATGCCTCCCAGCACCGCGATCAGCAGAGCTGAGAGGCCTCCCGGCACCGGGATCAGTGTGACGGGGGGCAGCGCCCAAACCCCGATTGCCCTGCGGCTCTGTGTGTGACAGGGGGCGGGGCCACAACCTCACTATCAGCCCTGCTCTGTTCATGACAGGGGAAGGTGCCCCAACCCCCTGATCAGCCCTGCTCTGTGCCTGATAGGGGGAGCTCCCCAAACCCCTGATCGGCCCTGCTCTGTGTGTGACAGGGTGCGGCGCCCCAACCCCGCCCCCCCCCCCACGGGCCCTGCTCTGTGTGTGATGGGGTAGAGCCATAACCTCCCCATTGGCCCTGCCCTGAGTGTAAGAGTGGCGGCGCCCCAACCCCCTGATCGGCCCTGCTCTGTGGGTGATAGAGGGCGGCGCCCCAACCCCCTGATCCGCCCTACTCTGTGCGTGACAGGGAGGAGCTCCCCAACCCCCTGATGGGCCCTGCTCTCAGCGTGACAGGGTATGGAGCCCCAACCCCCCTGATGGGCCCTGCTCTGTGTGTGACAGGGGGTGGCACTGCAACCTCCCCATGGACCCTGCCTTGAGTGTGACAGGGGGCGGTGCCCCACCCCCCAATCGGCCCTACCCTGAGCGTGACTGAGAGTGGCATCGCAACCTCCCGATCCGCCCTGCTCTGTGCATAAAAGGGGGCAGCGCCCCAACTCCCCAGTCAGCCCTGCTCTGAGCCCGACCAGGGGCTGCACCTAGGGATTGGGCCTGCCCTCTGCCACCTGGGAGCAAGCCTAAGCCAGCAGGTCATTATCTCCCGAGGGGTCCCAGACTGCGAGAGGGCACAGGCCGGGCTGAGGGACCCCCCCACCTCCGTCCCAGTGCACAAATTTCTGTGCACCAGGCCTCTAGTAATAATAATAAAAAAGTATTCTGTATTTAATTTAAAGAGAAGTTACATTGTATTTACATAGTTTTATCCCTATTTTGTTTAAAAAAAGATAAATACAGATGGGAACTAAGTTTTATATGTGTAAGATTATATATATATGTATATATGTGTGTGTGTGTGTGTGTGTGTGTGTGTGTGTGTGTGTCTCTACAGTCATTGAACAAGTATATATATGTTTGTCTCTACAGTCACTGAACAAATGTGATGTGTGCCTGACATTATTTCATATGAGGAATTACAGTTCTTTATTCTTCTTTACACTTCCCCTATTTTCAAAATTCTCCAAAATGAACATTTATTTGTTCAACAAAAAGACAGACATACTTGATTATACAACTAAGCCTTAAAATACTGATAAAAAATTCTAAACATTAATTTCATACTTGAACATTTTCTTTAAAATGCATTTTTGAACAACTGACAAGCAATATTTTGATCAGGTGTTTTAGAAAATTTACAAAAATTATGACACAGTTTTGAAAAGGAAAGTTACATACTCTTAAAAAACTGTGCTTTCCTTTTAAGTATTGTTAATACTATTTTCATACTTGTTAATACTATTGGTTGTGCAGGAGGCAATCAATACATGTCTGTCTTTCTCTCTCTCTCTCTCTCTCTCTCTCTCTCTCTCTCTCTCTGTTTGTTCCTCCTTCCCTCCCTCCCTTACTCTAAGATCAATAGAAAAACAAAATTAACAACAAAAAAAAGTCCTGTGAGTAGCTGTGCTTTTCTTTGGAAAGCCTTTCCAAGCCCAGGTCCCCTTGCCTCTTCCTAGTGGATCACTGTACTCCCGCAAGCAAAGTGCATTTCACTCTATTCTGAAATTGTGTGTTATTTATCATCTGTCATCCAGGTAAAACTGAAAACTTCATAGGAACAGGAAATTTATCTTATTTACTATTATACCCACAGTCCTAGGAATTATAAGCACCCAAGAAACACTGAATGATGAAATCTACTAAATACAAAGTGGGTTGGAATATGGTGTGTACTTCTTTATTTACCTTCCCACTCCTTTCAGAAACACCTGATTTGTGTGATTATACATCTGTATAGAGGGACTATTACTTTACATACACCTGGGAGGAAAAGTGGTTGGATGAATCATTTCATTATTTACATATAGAAAAAAAGAGTATTACTTCCTCAGACTAAAATCTTGTAATTTTTCATTCTCAATTCTGTAAGCACAATAATATCTCACCTAGCTGCAATATCTTTATAGTGTCTCTGCAGGCTTTCATCACCAGCTTGAAATGGCGGTAAAGTGGGTAGCACAAAACTCTTCTTCCAAAAGACACCAGGACTTCATGAACATTAGTCCAAGTCTATGAAGTATCAATTAAATAAGTAAGCATTTCCATATTATACAAACAAAAGTATATCATGAAATATTGTCCATTAAAAATTAAAAGTTTGGCCCTAGCCATTTTGGCTCAGTGGATAGAGCGTTGGCCTGTGGACTGAAAGGTCCCAGGTTCGATTCCGGTCAAGGGCATGTGCCTTGGCTGCGGGCACATCCCTGGTAGGAGGTGTGCAGGAGGCAGCTGATCAATGTCTCTCTCCCATCAATGTTTCTCTCTATCCCTCTCCCTTCCTCTCTATAAAAAATCAAAATACATATTAAAAAAAAATTAAAAGTTTGGCCCTAGCTGTTTTGGCTCAGTGGATAGAGCAGGGGTCCTCAAACTATGGTCCGCAGGCCATAGGCGGCCCACCGAAAAAATTTATGCGGCCCACCGAAAAAATTTATACGGCCCGCTGGGTGTTTTTGCCGCCACTGCCTGTTGCTTAGCAGTCAACTAGTTTTTTTTTTAAACTATAGTCCGGCCCTCCAACGGTCTGAGGGACAGTGAACTGGCCCCCTGTTTAAAAAGTTTGAGAACCCCTGGAGAGTGTTGTCCTGTGGACCAAAGGGTCCCGGATTCGATTCCGGTCAAGGGCATCGAATCTTGGACCCTTATTATTTACTATTATACCCACAGTCCTAGCATAGTACCTAGAAATTATAGGTACCCACGAAAAACAAGAATACAAAGTGATTTAAATTTGGTACTTAGCTTGTTTTAGAATATGTACCTCGGTTACAGGCTCCTCCCCGGCCTGGGCTCTGGTCGGGGCTTATGCAGGAGGCAACCAATCTATGTGTTTCTCTCACACTGATATTTCTCTCTGTCTTTACCTCTCTCTTCCACTCTCCCTTTAAAAAAAAGAAAAAATATCCTCAGGTGAGGATTAAAAAAAATTTTTTTAAAGTTTGGATTATAATGAAGCCAAGTAGAGAGAAATATAAAACCATAAAATGAGTTTTTGTACACCTTACAATAAATTATTTAATCTTATTAGTCTTTGTAATTTCCATATTTTATCACCCCCACTCTTTAAAAACCACATATGTAGTAGGAAAGCTTTTTTTTAAAAAATATATTTTATTGATTTTTTACAGAGAGGAAGGGAGAGGGATAGAGAGCTAGAAACATCAATGAGAGAGAAACATCGATCAGCTGTCTCCTGCATGCCCCCCACTGGGGATGTGCCTGCAACTAAGGTACATGCCCTTGACCGGAATCGAACCCGGGACCCTCAGTCCACAGGCTGATGCTCTATTCACTGAGCAAAACCGGTTAGGGCAGTAGGAAAGCTTTTAAAAGTCTCTTAAGAATTACAAATGTGAATCTAAAACACATGGGTCTAGCCCAGCCGTGGGCAAACTACAGCCTGTGGGCCGGATCCGGCCCGTTTGAAATGAATAAAACTAAAAAAAAAAAAGACCGTACCCTTTTATGTAATGATGTTTACTTTGAATTTATATTAGTTCACACAAACACTCCATCCATGCTTTTGTTCCGGCCCTCCGGTCCAGTTTAAGACCCCACTGTGGCCCTCGAGTCAAAAAGTTTGCCCACCCCTGGAGTCTAACCAAACACACATGCACACAAAAGACCTTTCTCAATAATCTATATTTTATGCTTTCGTCTTTTAGGACCATTCCACAGAGTATAGATGAAAGGTGTAGAACTTTTTAGTGGTGTGTGTTCAGTCTCTCTCTCTTTTACTTTGGACATGAGCAATACCTGGTATTTACTTCAGTAATTTATTTTTAATCATCAAAGAGAAAATTAATAATTCCTGGAAAAAAGAGTGTTTTATTATAATTAGTAATAAACTGATAACCATTAGCAATTCAAAACTTACTGAAATCTCTAGACAAAGGTAATTTTCTACCAAACTGTTTTCAAATTGAGGTTTTTTTTTTGTTTTTTGTTTTGTTTTGATTGATTTCAGAGAGGAAGGAAGAGGGAGAGATAGAAACATCAATGATGAGAGAAAATCACTGATCGGCCTCCTACATGCCCCCACCAGGGATTGAGGCCGCAACTTGGACACGTGCCCTGAGTGGGAATCGAACCACGACCTCCTTGTTCATAGGATGATGCTCAACCACTGAACTACACTGGCCGGGCTTAAACTGAGTTTTGATAAAAAATGTTACCCATATGTAAAACTTAAAATATAAAATTAACACTAAGGGAGCAGCATAATTTCCATGTATATTAACTTTAATGAATGGGAGACCCGATTAAGAATATTGAATATCTGACAAAGAATAGTTTATATCTAAAAAGAGCTATGGCCCTGACCAGTTTGGCTCAGTGGATAGAGTGTCGGCCTGTGGACTGAAGGGTCCCAGGTTCAATTCCAGTCAAGGGCATGTATCTTGGTTGTGGGCACATCTCCAATAGGGGGTGTGCAGGAGGCAGCTGATCGATGTTGCTCTCTCATCGATGTTTCTAACTCTCTATCCCTCTCCCTTCCTCTCTGTAAAAAATCAATAAAATATATTAAAAAAAAGACCTATGAACTTTTAAAAAATTCTAGCCAAAAAAATGAAATACTTATAAAAGTCTGACAGTTATTACCATGTCTGGTAATTCTAAGTTTTCTCAAAATCTAAAAATTTCAAAATAAAATCATAAATAGGTGATGTTATTCATGTAGCTTTGAATAACTGAACTATAAAATTGATCACCAACTCCATAATGAATGCAATTACTACAAAAACCAGTTTCTCCATTATATGCTGATCGTGGCAATATGTAGAACCTAAATGAAGTCTAGCAAACAGCACTTCTCTATCTTTAATCCTATATAATAAAAGCCTAATATGCTAAGTGTCTGGTTGACCAGGCGGCTGTTCAACCAACCAAAGTGTAATATACTAATGATACTAAGGCTGCTCAACCACTCACTATGATGTGCACTGACCATCAGGAGGCAGACAGTCAACTGGTCACTATGAAGTGCACTGACCACCAAGGAAAAGACGCTCCAACGCGTAGGTTAGCTTGCTGCTGGGGTCTGGCCAATCGGGACTGAGCAAGGTGGGCCAGACATGCCCTGGAGCCCTCCTGCAGTCCCTCCCCAGCTGGCCAACCTCCCGCGTCCCTCTCCAGCCCCGATTGTGCACTGGTGGGGTCCCTCGGCCTGGCCTGCTCCCTCTCACAACCTGGGACCCCTTGGGGGATGTCAGAGAGCCAGTTTCAGCCCGATCCCACAGGCCAGGCCTCGGGACCCCACTGGTACACGAATTTGTGCACCGGGCCTCTAGTATACACATAAAACCTTGAAGATCTAGCTACAGATTCTGACTCAGTGCATCTGGACTGATGTTATGTGCTGCTAACAAGCTCCCAGCCACAGAGGCTGGCCAAGCTGTTGGTCCACGGACCAGATAAAGTTAAGTGTTTCAATTCCTGTTTACAACATACCTTTTACGTCAATCAAATGATGCCATGAAACAAATTTGATTTTACAACTTAAAGTGTACTATACTAGGTGTATCAGTTAATAATGCGGGTTTTGTAATTAAAGAAAACACGATAATTTCAAGAGAAACATCGAAAGTGCTTTATTCAAAGTAATGTCCATCACTAGCTATACATTTCCCCCATCTTTCAGGTAATTTGTGGATACCGTCCCAATAGAACTTTTCTTGTTTTGAGGCAAACCATTCAGAGACCCAATTTTCCACTTCTTCATGTGTTTTGAAGTCCTGCTCAGAAAGTGCGTGTGCCATCAAATCAGAACAAGTGGTCATCTGAAAGAGCAAGATCTGGCGAATACAGCAGGTAGGTTAATACTTCCCAGGCAAGATCTTTTAATGCAGTGGTTCTCAACCTTCCTAATGCTCCGACCCTTTAATACAGTTCATGCTGTGGTGACCCCCAACCATAAAATTATTTTCGTTGCTACTTCATAATTAATTTTGCTACTGTTATGAATCATAATGTAAATATCTGATATGCAGGATGTATGTTCATTGTTACAAATTGAACATAATTAAAGCATAGTGATTAATCACAGAAACAATACGTAATTATATATGTGTTTTCCGATGATCTTAGGCGACCCCTGTGAAAGGGTCTTTCGACCCCCAAAGGGGTCTCGACCCACAGGTTGAGAACCGCTCTTTTATGTGTCTTTAACTAATTTTGAAGTGTGCGATGGTGCATCATCATGAAGCAAAATTACTTTGCCGTGTCTTCTAGCATATTCTGGTAGTTTCAGGATCAAAGCGTGGTTCAAATGATTATTTGTTGTCGATAGCGATCAGTATTAATGGTTTCACCTGGTTTTAGAAGCTCATAATACACCACACCTTCGTGATCCCACCAAACGCAGAGCACTGTCTTTTTTGAAGCAATTTGGCCTTGCAATCCATGTTGATGTTTGACCTGGATCAACCCATGATTTTATGCGTTTGGGATTCTCAAAATAAATCCACTTTTCATCGCCAGTCACAATTTGATGCAAAAAAACCTTTCTTTCGTGCACTGTAGTAACATTTTACCGATGACTTTTTGGTTTTCCATTTGTCTTTTGTTCAGTTGATGTGGCACCCATTTTACTTCCTTTAAAATCTTTCCCATTGCTTGTAAACGATCAGAAATTATTTGCTGAGAAATGTTTAATTTTTCTACAAGTTGTTTTTGAGTTTGACATGCATCTTCATCCAATAATGCTTGTAATTGTTGGTCTTCAAACTTTTTTGGTTGACCTGAACATTCTTTGTCTTTCACATAGAAATCATCACTTTTAAAGCATTTAAACTAGCATTCACAAGTATCTTGAGATGGAGCATGTTCACCATAAGCTTCCTGAAGTATTCAGCAGCACTTTTCTTCAAAATAAAGTAATGAATTAAAACTTCCCGCAAATGCTCTTTTTTTGGCACAAAATTCTACATTTTTAAATGTAAAAATATCTATTATGATGTTAACACCTTCAACAAATTTGACATATGAAGTTTTGAAGCTTCTTGTCAATACAACAAAATAGCACACATATCAAATCGCATATATATCAACATATGTGTTATTCCATCTATTGAAAAAAAAATCCGCATTATTAACCAGTACACCTAGTATGTAGGCTTTTAACTGAGGGAAATTTAAATTGACACTTTTTAAAGCTTCTACTCTTAATTACTATTTTGATGTATAACATTTTGTCCAAATCAGGTAAATTTAAAGATATCACCCATTGATATTTTTGGTAAGACCTACAAAACTATTTTCTAGAAAATATATGTAAAAACAAGTATTACTATATTAAAAGGTTTATCAGATCTAACTATACTAATTATAGGACTAAGAGAAGTTATTTAAGCTATATGTGCTAAGTTTCCTGGTCTGTAAAATGTTAATAATACTTCTCACAGACTATGGGAAGGAGTTAGTGAGGGAATGCATGTACAACGCCTCCACAGCTCCTGGTGATCAGTGGGAGCCAGTGGTAGGACCACTGGGTGTGATTACCATCTTTGACCTCTGAGCCCCAATATATGCCAACTCATAAACATGCCTCAACTCCACCCCACAGTCTTCCCCAAGAGACCACATATCCATTCTTTCTCCAAAATGCGTTCTCCCTCTCCTGATTTCCAAAATACCCCACCTGGCTTCATTAGTATACTATAATTAGAATAAGAGTAACAAATGGATTAGAATTTTATTAAAAAGATAAAAAATAAACTTGTACAATAAACCTTCCATTTTTAAAAAGTCAAGGAATTGCTTAAATTACCCAAAATGAACTAATGACAATGAAAAAATACATTTCTGGACAAACAAATCTAAAAAATTGCAATTAAAAGTCATACCTCAAACCAGCACAGTGTTGGACTCAGTTTTCTGATATTCCACGCAGATTCAACCTTTGTTTTAAAGAAAAGAATACTGTCACGTGAGAGATAGTCATATAAAAATAAAACAAATTTATCCATTTATTCAAATAGCATGTGAGTAGTGTTGACATAAATATAAAAGCTAAGAAGTGTCTATGATTGCAAAAAATAAAATAAAATACTTGCTTTACTCAATGCAGATTCTATCAAAGGCAAGTTTCTGTCTATTTGGATTTTATAAAGTAAAGCTTTTCCACTAATAAGAGTCCCAGGGCACAAGAGCAAATGAGCACAGCTATGAAAGTAAAATTAAAGTAAAGTGATGCATTGCTCAATTTCTGTCCTTCTCAACTAAGTTACTTACTTCCCAAACATTTTATCAATGGACTCAAAAATAATATTAATGTGTGTCTGTGGCACACAAAAAAGCTGCTCAAGAATTTGGCCTTTTTAGAGAATGCTTGTGAGAGTAAATATATTCTAAAGAAGGTTTTGAAGTTTCAAGACTTCATAATTTCAAATATGCAAATAGAATAAATGTTATCGAGTAAAACTAAACACTCACTTATCTCCTCAAGCAATAAGCACTTTTTGCCAAAGAAAACATTTTCTCCAGTATCTTAAAAAGATGAGTGGAAACAAAAAGCATTTTCAGTTATATTAGGACCTTGATACACTCATTTATATTCATTTTGGAGTGAAATGCAAAATCTCTTGAAATTTTCAGATTCATGACAATATAAATCATCTTGGCACATATAAAATTCTAATCCTAAAACTATGATGTTAAGTGAGAACAGCAGGTTATATAATGCATACATCATGACCCAATATCATACATGCATACATACATGTGCACAATGAAAGAGTGAAAGAGAAACATCACCTTTTAACAGTGGCTTTTTCTGGGGCTGAGATTACAGGACATTTTAATGATTTTTTTCTTGTGTGTATTTCCCTTTACAATGATACGGAGTATTTGTGTATTTAAATTTTTAAGAAAGCATGTGCAGAGCTCAAGAAAAGCCCTTTGAGCTAAGATAATCATAAATAGCTGTAGTGCACATTAACCAGAAAGACTTTTTGTTGTTGTTTCCCAGCTTTTTTAAAAGTAGAGGTGAGAAAAACGTTTAGCTCTTCATTTACAAAATCAAATGTGGTTTAAGTCTACCAGACCTGAGGCCCTGAACCTAACTGTCCCCTATACCTGGGCTCCTGAGCATTAAAGAGAAAAAAACCAATATGATATAGAAAAATGTTAGTTACATGCAAACAAGTGGTTAGAATAAGATGGAACTTGGAGACATTGTAGAAAATAGGTCTACCTTTCATCTAGCGCCAATATTCCACCTTTGTGTGGAAATTACCTAAAAATCGGTTCAGCAGTCTGGTAGGGTTAAGAAGAGCTACGATAAAGTCTGTGTTATTAAAAAAGAATTTAAGAATACTAATGTACTTTACATTAGTACTTTACATTAGTATATTCTTAATAACAGACTAGAGGTCCAGGGTACAAAATTCATGTACTGAGGCGGGGGGGTGTAATCCCTCAGCCCGGCATGCACCCCCCAGGAGCCCTCAGGGGATGTCCAACTGACAACTTAGGCCCGCTTCAGGCCTAAGCCAGCAGTTGGACATCCTTAGCACTGCCGCAGAGGCAGGAGAGGCTCCCACCATTGCCGCTGCGCTCGCCAGCTATGAGCCCCAGCTTCTGGCTGAGCGGCATTAGTCCTGTGGGAGCGCACTGATCATCAGGGGGCAGCTTCTGTGTTGAGCGTCTGCCCCTGGTCGTCAGTGCCCGTCACAGTGACCAGTCGTTCCGCTGTTAGGTCGATTTGATATTAGCCTTTTTATTATATAGGATTTCTTTAAAACAGTGGTTCTCAACCTTCCTAATGTCACGACCCTTTAATACAGTTCCTCATGTTGTGGTGACCCCCAATTTCATTGTTACAAATTGAACATAATTAAAGCATAGTGATTAATTACAAAAATAATATGTAATTATACATGTGTTTTCTGATGGTCTTAGGTGACCCCTGTGAAAGGGTTGTTCGACCCCCAAAGGGGTCGTGACCCACAGGTTGAGAACCGCTGCTTTAAAAGATTCCTATACCTTGCACCTGCTAATTGAAAGCTCAGAGAAAGAACATAAATGGGTTGATAGTTTACTCCTTGCCAAAGTCAAGTGTCTTATTTGAGCAATTTATCTCCTAAAGATCCTTTTTCTCTAGCCTCAGTTTTACTTCCCCTCTTTGCTATGTGTAAAGACTGATGCCAAGAGAAAAGAAAGACACCAAGTAAGCATTATGCTTCTATGTTGATACCCACCACCAACAAACATGTGCAACTCTGCCCCAAGCGTCCCCTAAGCAGTGATCACCACAGGTCTTACTCTCCACAAGAGGTGTGAAATACTAATACAGTTTATTCAGTGCAGGAGTCTCAGCCAACAAGCACAGACACACACGCACTTACGTTCTTCTCTCCTTCATTGACACGAGTCTCATAGCAATAGGCCAGAAGGATATCAATCAGACTATAGTACACTCGACGTTGGGCTCTTTTGTCCAGCAGGTAAGACTTATGGACAAATTTTCGCAGCTGACACTTCTCTTCTTCAGAGAAAGATACTAGAAGAAAATGTATTTAAAAATTAGATGTTGCATCCAGTTTTGTAGAACCCCTCAATGTTGAAGATTTGTCAAAATTAGAACTTTGATTATAGAAACTGAAATAGTTATTTAATTCTAGATACATAAACAGCTTTTAAATTAGATGTCACCGTTTTATTTTTTAAAATATATCTGTATTGATTTCAGAGAGGACAGGAGAAGGAAAGAGAGATAGAAACATCAATGACAAGAAAGAATCACTGATTGGTTGCTTACTGGGGATCAAGCCCACAACCCAGGCATGTGCCCTTGACCTGAATCAAACCCAGGACCCTTCAGTCCAGCAGTCACCAACCTTTCAGACCTCACCGACCACCAATGGTCCGCAGACCACCGTTTGCTTCAGTCCACAGGCTGACATTCTATCTACTGAGACAAACCAGCTAGGGCTAGACTTCACCATTTTATTAATAGCTTTGTGTTAGCTCAAATCCTATTAGGGCTAAATAAAGAAATGTTTAAACAGTATCTATTGCTATTACCAGATTTCTTACACCTCTTTTTGCTAAAGTGTTCTGTATTCAAGGCATCTGAATGTCAGAGTTATTGACTTTAAAGTTACCATAATATATTGACAACAGAAAACATCTATAATAATAAAAGCATAATATGCTAATTAGATCAGATGTCCTTCCGGATGACCTTCTGAATGAAGCAGGGGCTACGAGAGAAGCCCGGGTCCCGGGTGCCAGATGGAAGCCAGGGCTGCTGTACCCTGTCACACACAGAGCCGCAGGGCGATCGGGGGGTAGGGGAGCTCCCCCCTATCAGGCACAGAGCAGGGCTGATCAGGAGGTTGGGGCACCTTCCCCTGTCATGAACAGAGCAGGGTGGATAGGGAGGTTGTGGCCCCGCCCCCTGTCACACACAGAGCCGCAGGGCGATCAGGGGGTTTGGGCGCTGCCCCGTCACACTGATCCTGGTGCTGGGAGGCCTCTCAGCTCCGCTGATTGCGGTGCTGGGAAGCATATTACCCTTTACTACATAGGATAGAGGCCTGGTGCATGGGTGGGGCTGGCTGGTTTGCCCTGAAGGGTGTCCTGGATAAGGGTGGGGGTCCCCACTGAGGTGCCTGGCCAGCCTGGGTGAGGGGATGATGGCTGTTTGCAGCTGGTAACACACCCTTCAGGGTGGGGATCTCCACTGGGGTGCCTGGCCAGTCTGGGTGAGGGTCTGAGGGCTAAAGCTCCCAACTGCTCCTGTTTGTTGTTTTTTTTTATAATTCTGGGCCAGCTTTAGCTCTGGCTCCAGCTCTGAGGCCTCTGCTGCTTAAAGCAGGTATCTGGTTTGTTTGGGTTCTATAATCGAAACAATGTATAACTCCAGCTCTGAGATCCCGGCTTGCTGAAAGCAGGTTTCTGGGGTTTTGTTTAGCTTCTATATTTGTTACAATGTTTCAAACTGTAGGCTCTGAGGCCGGCAAGGCAGGTGGGGAACGTTGGTTTCCTCCGTCACTGAAGCAAGCAAGCCTCATGTTAGTTTCAAGCTGGCTGGCTGCCGGCCACCATCTTGGCTGGCAGTTAATTTGCATATCACTCTAATTAGCCAATGGAAAGGGTAGCAGTCGTACGCTAATTACCATGTTTCTCTTTTATTAGATAGGAAGGATGGGATATCAATGAGATGCAGCAAGAAAGTTCCTGGAAAATGCACAATAACCCCAAATCTCTGGGACACAGCAAAAGCAGTCCTATGAGGGAAGCTCATGGCACTACAGGCCTACCTCAAAATACAACAAAAATTAATAACAAACTATTTAACCCTACAATTTAAAAGAATTAAAAAGAGAAAAACAAGAAAAGCCCAGAATAAGGAGAAGGAAGGAAATAATAAAGATTAGAGCAGAAATAAATGACATAGACATTTAAAAAATACCAAAAAAAAAATCAATGAAACCAAGAGCTGGTTCTTTGAAAAGATAAACAAGATTGATGAACTGTTAGCCAGACTCATCAGGAAACAAAGAGAGAGGACCTAAATAAATAAAATGAAAGCAGTGAAGTAACAACTGATACCACAGAAATACAGATGATTGGAAGAAAATATTATGAACAACTATACTAATAAAAAAGTAACATGCTAATTAGACAGGGAGACCTTCCAAGAGACCGGACGTCCTTTCGGACAAAGCCATGGTGGCGGGGCCGAGGCAGAGGCGGTTAGGGGTGAGAAGTCCGGCAGGGCGGGCAGTTGGGGGCGAGCCAGCCGGCAGGGGGGCAGTTGGGGGCAATCAGGCCAGTGGGGGGGGCAGCTGGGGGTGATCAGACCAGAAGGGGGGGCAGTTGTGGGCGATCAGGCCAGCAGGGGTGTAGTTAGGAGTGATCAGACCGGAAGGGGGGCAGTTGGGGGCGATCAGGCTGGCAGGCAGAGTGGTTAGGGGTGATCAGGCAGGTGAGTGATTAGAAGCCAGCGGTGCCGGATTGCGAGAGGGATGTCTGACTGCCAGTTTAGGCCCGATCCCACAGGGGTCAGGCCTAAACTGGCAGTCAGACATCACCCGAAGGGTCCCAGATTGGAGAGGGTGCAGGCCAGGCTGAGGGAACCCCCCACCATGCACGAATTTCATGCACCGGGCCACTAGTCTATATATATAAAACCCCAATATGCAAATAGACTGAATGGCAGAACAACCAAATAACCAGTCGCTATAACGTGTGGTGACCACCAGGTAATGTGCGCAGAATACGGCGGGCATTGGCAGCAGGCAGCAGAGGTGAGTGGGGGCGCCAAACCAAGGCAGGGCACCAGTTGCTGTCATCGGGGCAAGCCTCTGGTGGTTACTGAAAATTCTTTGCTCCCATGCGCCGCGGTCCCGCCCACTGCTCGCACCTGCTGCCGGCACCGGCCCGCTCGCACCCGCTGCTGACCCCCAGTGCCGGCCCTGATCATTCGGCACCGTCAGTGAGTGTGAGTGGCAGCTGCCAGCCCCAATTGCCCCTCAGGGCTTCACCACCTCCCTCTGCTCCTGAGGTGCGATGGGGGCCGGCAGCCGCCTCTCGCACCCGCTGCTGGTGACGGCCCTGCTCACACCCACTGCTGGTGCTGGCCCCGCTCGCACCCACTGTCGGCACCCGGTGCCAGTCCCGATTGCTCCACGCCATCAGCGGGTGCAAGCGGCAGCTACTGACCCCGATCACCCCTGAGAGCTTCTCCACCTCCCCCTGTTCCTGAGGGGTGATTGGGGCAGCAGCAGCCATTCTCACCCACTGACAGCGCCAGTCCTGCTTGCACCACCGTTGGCACCAGCCCCAATTGCTCTGTGCCGTCAGTAAGTGCCAGCGGGGCCAGCGCCGAAAAGCACATGGGAGCAGCGGTGGTGGTAGCGGGGCTACCGGCAGTCAGGGGACCAGGGGCTATGGTGGGAGGGGCTGGGCGGAGGTGCAGAGGATGGACTGAGACCCGCCCCTGTGCCCACCACAGCCTCATGGCCCATAGTTCCTTTCAAGGTGCATGAATTTGTGCACTGGGCCCCTAGTATGCCAATAAGCTGTGCAATGTGGATGAAATGGGCAAATTCATAGAAAAATACAATCTCCCAAAACTGAATTGGGAAGAACCAGGAAACGAATAGGCCAATAACAAAAGATGAAATAGAAGCAATAATAAAAATATTCCCAGCAAACAAAAGCCCTGGTCCCGACGGCTTCACAGGAGAGTTTTAACAAACATTTAAAGAACAGCTGTCACCTATACTCCTCAAACTATTACCAAAAAATCTAAGAGGAAGCAACACTCCAAGCTCACAATACGATTTCAAGTTATACTACAAATCCACCATAATCAAAACAGCCTGGTACTGGCATAAGAACAGGCATATAGATCAATGGAACAGAACAGAGACCCCTGAAATCGACCTAAGACATTACGCTCAATAATATTTGACAAGAAAGCAAGAACATACAGTCACCTCAAGAGAGTCTTCTCAATAAAATGTGTGGGGAAAATTTGGTACATGCAAAAACAATGAAACTAGACCACCAATGTACACCATACACAAGAATAAACTCAAAATGGATAGAAGACTTTAATGTAAGCCGTGAAACCATAAAAATCCTAGAAGAAACCACAGGCAGCAAAATCTCCAACATCTCTTGTAGCAATATGTTTACAGATACATCTCCTAGGGCAGTGGCCGGCAAACTCATTAGTCAACAGAGCCAAATATCAACAGTGCAACGATTGAAATTTCTTTTGAGAGCCAAATTTTTTAAACTTAAACTATATAGGAAGGTACATTGTGATTAACTTAATTAGGGTACCTCTAAGGCTTAGGAAGAGCCACACTCAAGGAGCCAAAGAGCCGCATGTGGCTCGTAAGCCGCAGTTTGACGACCACGGTCCTAGGGCAAAGGAAATTAAGGAGAAAATAAACAAATGGAACTATATCAAAATAAAAAGCTTCTGAACAGCAAAAGAAGCCATCAACAAAATGAAACAAGAGCCCACCGAATGGGAGAACATATTTGGCAATGACACATCTGATAAAGGATTAATATCCAAAATACAGACAGTCCTCGGGTTATGTCGGACTTGACCTAAGTCATTTCATGGTTACGTTGCCGTCTCCCATTTATGAAAAAAAAAAAAAAGTTCCGTCATTTCGACGTATGTACATATGTGCCTTATATTTTTTATTATTTATTTACTACAAGTAAAGGTCAGGAATTGTTATCTTTCTTCTAAATTTTTTTTTACTGTTTCACTTCATTACTGCTGTGTATGTGCTCGATGTGAGTGACGCAGGTGCTTATGTAGGTGGGTTCCGACTTACAGTGAAAACCGCGTTATGTCATGCTGTAGGAACGGATCTCTGACGTAACCCAAGGACCTACTGTATATAAGGAACTCACATAACGTAACAAAAGAAGACAAACAATCTAATTAAAAAATGGGCAAAGGAACTAACTAGATACTTCTCCAAGGCAGACATACAGATGGCCAAGAGACATGAAAAAATGCTCAAACTCACTAATCACCAGAGAGATGCAAATTAAAACATCAATGAGATATCACTTCACACCTGTCAGAATGGCTATCATCAACAAATCAACAAATAACAAGAGCTGGTGAGGATGTGGAGAAAAGGGAACCCTAGTACACTGCTGGTGGGACTGCAGACTGATGTAGCCATCATGGAAAACAGTATGAAGTTTCCTCAAAAATTTAAATTTGGAAATTTAAATTTGACCCTGTAATCCCACCTCTAGCAATATATCCTAAGAAATTCGAAGAACTAATCAGAAGTAATATATGCATCCCTATGTTCACAGCAGCACAAAATACAATAGCTAAGATCTGGAAATAGCCCAAGTGCCCATCAGCAGTTGAGTGCAGAAAAGGTGTGGTACATTTACACCATGGAATACTATGCAGCAGTAAAAAAGAAGGATCTCTTATTTTGAGACAGCATGAGGGGACCTGGAGAGTATTATGCTAAGTGAAATAAGCCAGTCAGAGAAAGACAAGTATCACACGATCTCACTCATATGTGGAATCGAAAAAACAAAATAAACTGATGAACAAAATAGATCCAGAGACATAGAAGCATGTTGCGCCACAGGAACGGATCTCTGACGTAACCCAAGGACCTACTGTATATAAGGAACTCACATAACTTAACAGACTGTGGAATCTCAGAGGGAAGGCAGTGAAGGACGGGTGGGAAGAGATCAACCAAAGAACTTATACGCATATATGCATAATCTGTGGACACAGGCAATAGGGTGGTGAAGGCTTGGAGCAGGGGTGGGCTAGAAGGGTTCAGTGGGGGGGAGGGGAGGAATGAAACATATGTAATACTTTCAGCAATAAAGATTTAACTTAATAATAATTTCTAACTACTACAATATACCAAGGATGTTAAATACATCATCTTATTCAATCCTCATGACAACTCTTATGTTGTAGCTACAGGATTCCCACAGCAAGATCACACTGCCAGCCTGTCGTGGACCAAAGCGTTAAACCTCAAGCCCTGTATTTAGCTTATAATTGATCCTTAATCCTATGCTTGACACATTTAGAAGAGGCATTTTCTGTACAACACAACACTCAAGTTCTTCTAACTTAGATCAGAAACCCCTGCTATCTTTAAAGGTAATTTTTAGAATGAATCACCACACTAGTTTAGCAGATTATGCTTTTTCCTGAAGCATCAGACTGGATATATGCTATGGGTCAGATGAAGATGAAGGGTCAAGAGGGCCAGTGGTTAAATACGCAGCCTGGCTTAATCTGTTAAAATGATACATGAGAACTCTGATTTTCAGGGCAACTAGCTCACCCTTGTGGACGGAAAACATAACTACACAACCACCACCTCATTAAAACACTGCACTAAAACTAGGGAAACTGATTCAAACCAGTAAATATCCTTGACTTAAGTTTGAGCAAATTTTCTGATCAGATCTACATGGCATATACAGTTACTATCTATATTGTGCTTCAACTGAAATATAAATCCAAGAATTTATTGAAAGCAATGTAACAAGAATCATTAAATAAAAATGAGTTTATGCAGCAGTCAATTCTAAAAGATCAGAGTAGCAACTTTTCAATCTGGTAGAAATCACCTGAACTCTAACAAAACCTAACTACAAAAAAAATTTCTGCAATATTTACTTTTCCTATAACTATTTATCAAGTACCTATTTTATAACAGGCATAAAGTTAGACACTAAATATCCTATCTAATAAAAGAGAAACATGGTAATTAGCTGTACATCCATTACCCTTCCCATTGGCTAATCGGGCAATATGCAAATTAACTGCCAGCCAAGATGGCGGCCGGCAGCCAGGCTACTGACATGAACAGGAGGCTTGCTTGCTTCAATGATGGAGGACTCCAACATTCCCCGCCTGCCGCTGCTGGACTCTGAGCTGCTAACAAACACTGTTACAAATATAGAAGCTAAACAAAACCCCAGAAACCTCTTTTCAGTCAGCTGGGATCTCAAAGCTGGAGTCGCAACAAAGTTTCAAATACAGAAAGTAAACAAAGACAAAAACCTGCTTTCAGCAGTGAGGTCTCACAGCTAAAGGAGGCTCTCAGCTCCAGTGACAGCCATAAATCCAAGAATTAAAAAAAAAAAAAAGGAAAAATGGAGCGGTTACGAGCTTCAGTCGCCCGCCAGCCTGAAAACAGCCCTCAGCCCCTCACCCAGACTGGCCAGGCACCCCAGTGGGGATCCCCACCCTGAAGGGGGTGTGACCAGATGCAAATAGCCATCATCGCCTCATCCAGGCTGGCCAGGCACCCAAGCGGGACCCCCACCCTGATCCAGGACGCCCTTCAAGGCAAACCAGCCGGCCCCCACCCGTGCACCAGGCCTCTATCCTATATAGTAAAAGGGTAATATGCCCCCCAGCAATGGGATCAGTGTAACAGGGGGCAGCGCCCAAAACCCCTGATCACCCTGTGGCTCTGTGTGTGACAGGGGGCGGGGCCAAAACCTCCCTATCCGCCCTGCTCTGTTCGTGCAGGGGAAGGCACCCCAATCCCCTGATCAGCCCTGCTCTGTGCCTGATAGGGGGAGCTCCCCTACCCCTGATCGCCCTGTGGCTCTGTGTGTGACAGGCTCCAGTGCCCCAACCCCCTGATCGGCCCTGCTCGGTGTGTGACAGGGAGCGGGGCCCCAACCCCCCGCCCCCCTCCATGGGCCCAGCTCTGTGTGTGACGGGTTAGAGCCATAACCTCGCCATTGGCCCTGCCCTGAGTGTTAGAGTGGTGGCGCCCCAACCCCCTGATCGGCCCTGCTCTGTGCGTGACAGGGTACAGAGCCCCAACCCCCATGATGGGCCCTGCTCTGTGCGTGACAGGGGGGAGCTCCCCAACCCCTTGATCGGCCTTGCTCTGTATGTGACAGGGTACGGAGCCCCAACCCCCCTGACAGGCTCTGCTCTGTGCGTGACAGGGTACAGAGCCCCAACCCCCATGATGGGCCCTGCTCTGTGCGTGACAGGGGGGAGCTCCCCAACCCCTTGATCGGCCTTGCTCTGTATGTGACAGGGTACGGAGCCCCAACCCCCCTGACAGGCCCTGCTCTGTGCGTGACAGGGGGTAGCGCCCCAACCCCCTGATCAGCCGGCTTTGTATGTGACAGGGGTGGCAACACAATCCCCTGATCCCCCCTGCTCTGTGCGTGACGGGGTGGCGCCGCAACCTCCCCATCGACCCTGCCTTGAGTGTGACAGGTGGTGGCGCCCCAACCCCCCAATCGGCCCTACTCTGAGTGTGACTGAGGATGGCATCGCAACCTCCCGATCCGCCCTGCTGTGTGCATGACAGGGGGTGGCGCCCCAACTCCCCAATCAGCCCTGCTCTGAGCCCAACCAGGGGCTGCAGGGCAGGCACCTAGGGATTGGGCTTGCCCTCTGCCACCTGGGAGTGGGCCTAAGCCAGCAGGTCGTTATCTCCCGTGGGGTCCCAGACTGTGAGAGGGCACTAGTGGGGCTGTGGGACACCCCCCACCACCAGTGCACAAATTTTTGTGCACCGGGTCTCTAGTAGAATATATAATGGGCTATTGCTATGCAGAAAAATCAAAATAAGACATGCAATAGAGATCCTATAGCTACTCTGGATTTAGTAATCAAAGAAGACAACTCCAGAACACTGCAAACAACCCAAAGTTTCATCAGTAGTCAACAGCACAAATGTCTACCAATGATGATACAAATACACAACAGAATACTGGAGAGAGATTAAAAATGTCAGCTATAATTCAAAAGATATACAACATATATCACAAAAATTAAAAAAGCAATGTAAGAAGAGAATACGATTCTGTATATATAAATTCCTTAAAGCAAGTATTTAGATGTGGGTATATACATTAAAAATATAGCCCTAGCTGGTCCGGCTCAGTGTTGGAGCGTTGGCCTGTGGACTGAAAGGTCTAGGGCAGTGGTTGGCAAACTGCGACTCGCGAACCACATGCGGCTCTTCCACAAAATACCACGTGCGGGCGCACACGTACAGTGCGATTGAAACTTCGTGGCCCATGCACAGAAGTCGGTTTTCGGCCTGGGCGAGTCTATTTTGAAGAAGTGGCATTAGAAGTGGGGGGTGGACATATAGAGAGGATGAACGAAAGGAGATAGACGAAACAAGTATATAAGACAAGTGTGGATGGGAGAGTTGGAAGGGGTTGACCTCAGCGAACGTACCTCAATCATTTTTAGCAAAGGCCAGCTTAGGAGTACCCTAATCAAGTTAATAACAATGTACCTACCGATATAGTTTAAGTTTAAAAAATTTTGCTCTCAAAAGAAATTTCAATCATTGTACTGTTGATATTTGGCTCTGTGGACTAATGAGTTTGTTGACCACTGGTCTAGGGTTTTATCCTGGTCAAGGGCATGTACCTTAATTGCAGGCTCAATCCCTGACCTGGGTCAGGGCTTGAGCAGGAGGCAACCAATCAATGTGTCTCTCTCACATCGATGTTTCTCTCTCTGTGTCTCTCCCGCCTCTTCCACTCTCTCTAAAAATCAATGGGAAAAAAAAATCCTCGGATGATGATTACACATTAACAGTAATACTTTCAGAAGAGGAATTTTAAGTGGGAGATTCTATATACTATTTCACATGTGTGTGTGTATTCCTTTTATTTAAACACTGAAATTTTGTTTTTAATATATAAATAAAGCCAAAAAAGTATGACAGAAAACATGGGCCTTCTACTCCTGATCTGAAACTGTTATAATTCTAATTTACACTTAATATACCAACCTCCCACTAGAAAAGGCAGTAATAAAATGATCATTTAAGAAAGGATTCTGTGAATAATGTTTGCTTAATGTTAAATATGGCATAGCCATCTCCTGTGATTCATGACCCCACCCCCAACCCTAGTTCAGCTTTCATTGGTAAAAACTGGTCCGCCTGTTCTCTATAAGATGCAGGTATAAGGATAACTATTCCAACTTCTACATAAATCCATTTTGAAAAAAAACTGGGAGGACATATCAAATTCATTCAACAAAGGGAATAAAAACTGGGTCTTCTCCCACCATTCTAACACTCACATGCCCTTCCCACAAAGGAATGTCCAGATCTCTCAAGCTGCTTCCTCAACTACAAATGTCCTATGTCAGCCGTGGGCAAACTACAGCCCGCAGGCCATTTGAAATGAATAAAACTAAAAAAAAAAAAAAAAAAGACCGTACCCTTTTATGTAATGATGTTTACTTTGAATTTATGTTAATTCACACAAACACTCCATCCATGCTTTTGTTCCGGCCCTTCCGTCCAGTTTAAGAACCCATTGTGGCCCTCGAGTCAAAAAGTTTGCCCATCCCTGTCCTACGTGCTAATGCTCCTAAATTTACTAAATAAATAAATAAATAGTTTAAAATGATTCCAATGATTCCAAAGTAAAACATACTCCAGAACAATTTAGACAAATAAGTCTAATGTTGAGTGGCATTTTCCAACCTAGGTTGAAGACCCCATTTCCAAAAGTAGCAACCCAAAAACATACCTCTCATAGAGTGTATTAAAAAAAAAAAAAAGAGCCTATGTTTTAGTTTCTTACCTAAAGCAGCATGATTTTCTTTCTCCTGACTCTTTCCCATAAAGGCCATCATCTCTGAATACGTATCAGTCCACCAAGGATTATACTGTAAAACCTGTTCAACTGCCTCATCTTCAAAAAAGTCGGCTCTGGGGAAAAACAATGAATGTTAGATGGGCTTGCTATACAGACTTTGGCTGGGTTTGATGTTTTCTAATTTATAACTCATTTCTTTGCACTAGAAATACCGATCAATTCAGAGTACATTTCAAAGAAAAACGAGCACTACATTTAATTTACTTTAGTAATCATCATAAAATGAAAAGTAAGCAACTAACTAAAAGGATAGTTGATATTTATGATCTCTTACATGAGAGGTACACAAAAGACCAGTCTTGCCCTAAGGCAGCGGTTCTCAACCTGTGGGTCGTGACCCCTTTGGCGGTCGAACGACCCTTTCACAGGGGTTGCCTAAGATGATCCTGCATATCAGATATTTACATTATGATTCATAACAGTAGCAACGAAAATAATTTTATGGTTGGGTCACAACATGAGGAACTGTATTTAAAGGGCCAGAAGGTTGAGAACCACTGCCCTAAGGGCCCGTCGCCTGCACTACAGTGGTGTGGGATGACAGGGAAACCCAACACACAAGGGACTGAAACCTAGCACTTGTCCTATATTTGCAAATATCACAGATTCTGGTAAAATTACAACAAAGAAAAGAATCTTTTAACTCCACCAACAAAGAAAAATAAACACTTGAGTAGAATATTTAGGATACTGAATATCCACATAGGCTACACACGTCACCATTTAGTTTGTGCACTCACATTTTCTACCAACACACAATCTATTTTATTTAGCTATACTAATCCTAATAGGTCCTTAAATTAAAACTACTGAAAAAGATAAAAATAATCTTTGTTGAGACCAGAAAAATACTTTTCCTTCACTTCACTTTCTTAGTTTTAACTGGAAAAGTAACTGCTATATTTGAAATAGCAGGACACTTGTTCAGAAAATATGCCTCATTTAAGTTGGAAAATGGTATCCTTGGGGTAACAATGAGAAAAAGTATACTAGTGAAAAATTCATTTATATTTTAGTTAATTTGAAACTCAAGGGATTGAGGTTTTGATAAATTGGATTTTCTAGCTGATAGTTTTATGACCTTAAATACATTTTTCTTTCAAGTGAGATACTGAAATCTTTTTAAAATTAGAAACATCACAGATAACAAATTCTTCGTATGCGCTAAGTACTGTACTAAGGACTTCTCATTCATTATTTTTTTGAATCTTCAGACAATCCCCATGAGCAGGGGATACTCCCTGCCCATTTTACATGGGTGAAACCTGAAGCTCAGAAAAGTTGTACATCATGGCTACAGTAAAAAAACCAGTAAGCCGCGTGGCCTGAATTTGGACCTACTTAAGTTTTACTCCAGGATCCAAGCTAGCAATCAAAATATGTGTTCTATCTTTATGCTTAAGAAAATAAAGTACATATTGGACAAAACTGAATAGCAATGATCTTGAAACAATAATTCTCAATATCAATTTTCAGGCACACATTTGAGACTATGATGAAGAAGTTGCTTTATAAACTAATCCTGTTAAGAGTCTCTTATTAGCCATCTGTGGGAGAACAAGGCCTCCTCTACTAGGAGCTGTACCACTGTGGACACCAGGTATTAGATGGAGAAGACATGCGAAGTCATAGGCTGAAGGAGAGTCTTTATTGCAGACCAAGTAGCCATTGCTACCAAGGAGCCATCAGACAAAACAGTTCTTCAAAGTAGTCTCACAAAGCGGCTGCAGCAAACAGCCTTGCTAATGCAGTAGCAAACACAGGAGCCCTTGTAAACATAGTAGCCATTCCCAAAAAAGCAGCCCAACCAAGCAGCCAGGCACCCCTGCTCAGAAATATAGTTTATACCAACTCAGACAAAAGAGGCTTCTCACCAAACAGTGACATCAATATTTGGGCTATGGAAAGGCACACCTGCGCAGTGCGTACGGTAAGATTGTTGAGTCCTTGCTTCTGCACCTGTATGTGACAAGCTGGCCTTGAACATCCAGTGTACTCTGATTAGGGTTCCCACACCATCTCTCTCTCTTTTTTTAAATTTTTTATTGTTCAGATTATTATAGTTGTTTCTCTTTTTACCCCCCATAGCTTCCCTCCACCCAGTTCCCACCCCACCCTCTGCCTTAACCACCCCCCTGTCTTCATCCATAGGTGTACGATTTTTGTCCAGTCTCTTCCCAAACCCCCACACCCCTTCCCCTATGAGAATTGTCAGTCCACTCCCTTTCTATGCCCCTGATTCTATTATATTCACCAGTTTATTCTGTTCATCAAATTATTTATTCACTTGATTTTTAGATTCACTTGTTGACAGATATTTGTTGTTCATAATTTGTATCTTTACCTTTTTCTTCTTCCTCTTAAAGGATACCTTTCAGCATTTCATCTAATACTGATTTGGTGGTGATGAACTCCTTTAGCCTTTTCTTATCTGTAAAGCTCTTTATCTGACCTTCAATTCTGAATGATAGCTTTGCTGGGTAAAGTAATCTTCGTTGTAGGTTCTTGCTATTCATCACTTTGAATATTTCTTGCCACTCCCTTCTGGCCTGCATGGTTTCTGTTGAGAAATCAGCTGACAGTCATATGGGTACTCCCCTGTAGGTAACTAACTGTTTTTCTCTTGCTGTTTTTAAGGCTCTCTGTCTTTTGCTCTTGGCATTTTAATTATGATGTGTCTTGGTGTGGTCCTCTTTGGATTCCTTTTGTTTGGATTTCTCTGCGCTTCTTGGATTTATAAGTCTACTTCTTTCACCAGGTAGGGGAAGTTTTCTGTCATTATTTCTTCAAATAGGTTTTCAATATCTTGCTCTCTTCTTCTGGCACCCCCATAATTCGGATGTTGGTACGTTTGAAGTTGTCCCACAGGCTCCTTACACTATCTTCATATTTTTGGATTCATTTTTCTTTTTATCTTTCCAGTTGGGTGTTTTTTGCTTCTTCGTATTTCAAATCTTTGACTTGATTCTTGCGATCCTCTAGTCTGCTGTTGGATCTCTGTATAATATCATTTATTTCAGTCAGTGTATGCTTAATTTCTAATTGGTCCTTTTTCATATCCTCAAGGGTCTCACTGGATTTATTGAGGGTCTCACTAAATTTATCAGCGGTTTCTAGAAAATTCTTGAAAAACCTTATAAGTGTAGTTTTGAACTCTATATCTAGTAGTTTGCTTTTCTCCATTTGTCATTTGTGACCTGTTTCTTTGTCTCCGCATTTTTTATGCTTCCCTGTGTTGACAGAGTGGCTTTGTGTGCTAGGTGTTCTATAGGGCCCAGTGGCTCAGCCTCCCCAATTACCTGAGGTGGACACCCTTGGTGCACCTCTTTGTGGGCTTTGTGCAAAGTCTTGTTGTAGTTAAGCCTTGATTGTAGTTGGTATCACTGGGAGGAATTGACCTCCAGGCCAATTAGCTGTGAGAATCAGCTGTGGTTATGGTGGGAGAACTTCTGTGCTGAAGACACCCTTATGGAGCAAGACTTGCTTCAGTGGGGCTTTGGTGCTCACTGAGTCTGCCCCCTGAAGTGTGTCCCTTATGGATCTGAGGAGTTGTAATCTGGATGGTCCCACTCTGACCACTGGGTACACGGGCTCTTGGATCTCTAAGGAGGTGCTAATTAGCCTCTGCCTGAGGCTGCCCAGCAGGAGCTACTGAGAGATCTGCAGATTCCTCTTCTTTGTTTGGGGTTTGGAGGTGCCCAGATGAGGCCCAGCTGTGAAGCAATGCAAGCTGCTGTGGAGCCTTGGGCCTTCTTTTGGATGTTCTGGGTCACTCTGGTCCAGCTGCAGTTTGTTAGATAATTTTAGATTGCAAAGGGCCAGGGCATTCATATGCAAAAGTCTCTGTGCACAGCTTGGGTGGGGCGGGGTCTCAGGAAATCAACAGAGTGGAGCAAACAGCTGTGGCTGAACCTCAGTCCTGCCTTAAGAGGCCCCTGATCTCAGTGTCCTGGTAATCGCTGCCAGCACCTCTGAGAGAAAGCCGCCCTTGAGTTTGCCCGCTGCCAGGCAGTCCAGTTTCTCCCTGTATGAGTCTGAGTCCCCAGACTCACCTGGAACTGGAGTTTAGAGCCGTTGGGAGCTTGTGTCTACTTCCTGATTGAAAAAAACAACCGCATCCTCAGTTGCCAGCCCTTTCCTTGCATGCCTCCTTACCGCTGCACTTTACTTCCACACCTCCTCTGAGTCTCAGTGTGCTTTTCTCTTTCCTTCAGTTGTAGAATTTCCACTCAGCCAGCCTTCCTGTGGCTCTGGATGATGTCTGTTTTGTCTTTTAGTTGTATTTTTGAAGTGGTTGTGCAAGGCAGCAATTTCAGGTGTTTACCTATGCCACCATCTTGGTTTCTCCTATATTTCTCTTTTGACCATCTCTTTTTAAAGTGAGAAAAATTCAAATTGATGGTTGCCAGATGTGAAGAGGGGGTGGGTGAAAATGATAAAGGAATTAAGAAGTACAAAATAGTTACAAAATAGTCACAGGGATATAAAGTATAGCATAGGGAATCTAGTCATTAATACTCCAATAACCATGTATGGTGTCAAGTGGGTACTAGACTTATGGGGGAGGGGTCATTTTGTAAATTGTGTAAGTGTCTAGCCAGTATATCATACACCTAAAACTAATTTAATATTAAATATCAAGTCTTTTAAAAATTTCTTTTAAATAAAGTGAAGAAATACTCTTTTGAATTGATGTTTATTACAGACTTACATCCACTAATCAGAATGCAAACTTTTTCTAGGAAATGAACTTCAAAAAAGATAAATAATTAAAGTGGCTAAAATGCTAAATAAGTCAACAAAAGTACTAACTTTATGCCCCGTTTCAAGCTCCATGCTGGGCACTGCTACATAGCTGACATGTTACATTGCCGGGGTCCAACCCCAGCGGGTCCAGGGGTCCCCAAAGGTGTGGACGGAGTTGGCGAGGAAGGAATGACACGGAGACAGCGTTCAGTTGATCAGAAGCCTTGCCAGGATCTCTAGCCACAATCTCCAGCCAAGTTCTGTGTCCATGTTCTCTTGCTAGTTTCTCCAGCCAGGTTCTCCAGGTCCTCCAGCCAAGTTCTGTAGCCATGTTCTCTCGCCAGGCTCCCCAGCCAGGCTCGGCCCAGGCTCTCCAGCCAAGCTCCGCAGCCAGGTTCTGTCCAGGATCCCCCGCCATGTTCTTTCCAGCGAAGCTCCTCCGTCTCCAGGCTCTGCGCAGGCTCTGTCCTCCACGTTCTGTCTCTAAGTTCTGTCTCTCGGATCCTCATCTAAGTTCTGAGTTCTGTTGTCTTGTTACATCTGTATTTATACCAGTTGATTCCAATCCTATCAATCTCTATTCCAAAGGTTAGGGCGTTTCTTATCTCCATTCCAGGGAGTAAAGATTATGTAGCTTAAGCATGATTGTTCGTAGTTAAAGAGATTAATTACCTGCCTGGCACTTAGTGAAGGGGTTTTATTCCCTCCCTAACTTCAGGGGAAAATCCCTACCTGGGGAAACAACCTTTCTCGGAGAGGTGACCTTGGTCAAAACACAGCGCCAAGAAGGTGAGGAAACATATTAAGAACAGTATGCCATATATGCCAGGTCCCTTGAAACAGCAAGGATGGACCGGCTCCTGGCATTACATGGCTAACAAGACACAGGAAATCCTGGCCTTCATGGTACCTGCAGTCTCCCAGGAGAGTCAAACAACTATAACTCAGCATAAGTGCTATGATAAATGTTATAGCAAAACGAAGGTGGGATGCAGGCAAGGCCGCTGAAGCAAATAATATCTAAGCCAACAGCTGAACTGTAATTAACAGTTAACCAGTTAAGAGAGGTAGAAGAAAATAATCTGGGCTGAAAGAATAGCTAGCAAAGGCTAGGAAAGAAGAAGACACATTTAAGAAAAAAATGTTGAGAATAGCTGAAAATAATGGGTTGTGGTGACAATGACCTTGTAAGCCATGTTAAAAAAATCTAGAGAACTAAGATCAACTGAGTACTTAAAAGCTTTTGCATTTGGGGGACTAAAACATCACTCTCACTGCCACCTAGAAAATGGTTTAGAGTAGTGGTTCTCAACCTTCCTAATGCCGTGACCCTTTAATACAGTTCCTCATGTTGTGGTGACCCCCAACCATAAAATTATTTTCGTTGCTACTTCATAACTGTAATTTTGCTACTGTTATGAATCCTAATGTAAATATCTGATATGCAGGATGTATTTTCATTGTTACAAATTGAACATAATTAAAGCATAGTGATTAATCACGAAAACAATATGTAATTATATATGTGTTTTCTGATGGTCGTAGGCAACCCCTGTGAAAGGGTCGTTCGACCCCCAAAGGGGTTGCGACCCACAGGTTGAGAACCACTGGTTTAGAGAGAACTGAAGGAACAGAAATAATGGTGGCCTTAAATACGACCGTGGCTGTGGGCAGGCAGAAAGTGGATAAGTCTGACATATAGTTAGAATCTAGAATCTTCAGGATGTAGGAGTCAAAATCCATGCCCAGGATTTGGGCCTTGACAATACAGTGGACAACGATGACCTCTATTGAGACAGGAACACAGGATGCTAACAAACATGACAGGAGAGAGACAATGACTTCTGCTTGGAATAGGCTGAGTCTGAGCTGTCCTTTCAGGACATACAGAGATCTGTCCAACAGTCTGCTGCTGCAGAGAGACACATGGGACAGTTAAGGAGGCCAAAGAAGAGGCCAGAATTGCCCCGGAAAAATGTCAGGGGGAGCAAAAAGGGCCTAGGAGACTGGAGCACCAAGGACATTTACTGCAAAGGTAGAACAGCCCATCTGAAAAATGCTGTTTTTCCCCCTAGGAGAAAAAGCGTATAAATAAATAAAAATACTGTATCCGTGAATACAGTAAAAATACTGTATCTGTGAATGCTGTTTTTCCCCCTAGGAGAAAAAGCGTATAAATAAATAAAAATACTGTATCCGTGAATACAGTATCTCTGCCACCTCCATGCCCCCTTTCTCCTTGCCCTCACCCCAAAATTTCAGAATATTTAAGTGATTATTTGGAGTAAAACATCACTAATATAGTTTTAGTAATTTAACTGTGATGGTTTTTATAGTGTTCATGATTTGAGAGTTTTGTGAACAGATCTGAGGCTAATAGTCTACTTTCCAGAATAAATTATTTTCAAGTTTTTAAATGCATTAAATTCAATAAGCATTCACCAAGTACCCTCTATATGCATGCAAATCAGAAAGATAAAGATTGGCAACACTCACTCCCTGCCCTTCAGGACTTCACAATTAACACGTTAAGCACCCAGTCACTCACCAGTGACTGACACTATACTTTCCGTCTGGAAGACAAAACAGGCTGGCGCTTAATGTGTTAATAGGTACCACACACACACAAACAGAATGTTGTAAAAACAAGATGACCTATAACAGAAGCCCTGAGGAGAGCTTCCCCTACCAGTCTGGGAGAGAGGGACCATAGAGTGACAACTAAGCCCAGTCTTTACAGATAAAAGTAATTCAGGTAGGATGGACAAGGGAGAAAACAGCTGGCGAAGGGATACCATGAGAACAAAGTGTGTGAGAAGAGGTATGGGTGGAGAAATGCGAATATTCATTACTGCTACAGTATAAAAGGTGGGCAAGGAAGGGCAGGGCCAGATCACCAAGAACTTTATATGACATTATAAGAAGTTAGAAGCTGTGGACCCTGAGAAAGAAGAAAATTACTAAAAAGGGCTCCCAGTGGCTAACTGGGCTCAAATTTAAAAAACAAGAAACTAAAAACAACCAGAGTCTTAGCAGTCATTTCTACATGGGCCTCTCATGCAAATGGCACTTCACAGAGAAGCCTGCATAACTAACTGTCTCCTACACTGTGCTCCAGACATCTCAGCCAGCCCTTATAAAGGAGTTCCTGGAATCCTATTTCAGCCAATAGGACTGAGGTTTTTCCTTCCAATTGGAATTGTCAACTTCTTCACTGACCAATCAGAGCATCTCAATTCTGAAAATTCAGGACAGTGTCTTTTGGACCAATCAAACTGCAAAGATTTGGAGCCCTCATGTGCAGAGGATGGACCAATCAGGGACTGGGGCGGGGGGGGGGGGGGGCAGAATTGTGTCTATATTTCAGCTCACCTCTGGTTCTGAGAGTGAAATTTCCTTTTCCACCAAAGACTGCATTTCCCTGGCTATAGCTGAAACACTGAAGATGTCTCGCAATAGCAGGCTGGCACAAAATGGAGCAGACCACTGTAGGGCAAAGCAGACCAGCACACAGCAGAACAAAGACGACCAGCAAGGAGCAGAGCAGAGCTGTCTAGCTGGAGAGAGAGACCAGGCCACACCTCACCCCAGGGCCACCTCACAGCTGTGCTGTTTTCATAGCTCTGCTGTATCAAAATTGAGCTGTTTGCAATAAATAAAGTTTCCTTTTTCAATGAGCCACATATTGGCACTGAATTGGCGCCAAGACCATTGGATGAAAAAGCTTATGCTTTAAGCAAAGGAGAACCCATTAAGAGTTTAAGGCAGGTTTTCATTTTTGGAACATAAGCTATTGTACTGCTGGTTTTATAGTTGATGGACTTGCAGAATTCCAGGCTGGAGGAAGAGATATCAGTTAGGCAACAAGGAGACTGCCACAATAAGGAGGACACAAATGAAGGTCAGAAACAGATGGAGTAAAGGAAATAGTAGAGGTGAGTGATACAACTTCAGGATGGACTGGAAGCGTGGGATACAAAAGAAGTCAAAGATGAATCCCAGATCCCTAACCTGGGTGACTAACGTGAAAAATGAGGCTCTCTACCATGGAGAAATTTCAGGAAGTTTTAAATGTAAAATGATGAGTTCAATTTGGACATGTTTGAAATAGAAAACTTAGTACCAAGCCCAGTTGCTCTCTTAACCTTAACGTGGCACTTAATCACAATTGGAATACTGTGTACTTCCCCACTAAATGCAAGCCCCGTGAGTGCAGTGACCTCGTCATAGTCACCACATGCTCCTTGCTAGCTATCAAACTGCCCAGCACAAAGTTCATTCGAAAAATAGTTACTGAACAAATAAGTGTGTACATGAAAAAATAAGTAAATGAAGTTGCATTTTAATGCTTTTCCCTAAGCAAGGTGTTTTGAATAGAGACCCTTTTGGAAGTAGATGATCCTCTTCTCAGCCTCCTAATTACTACTTGTCTTGAGTTCTCAACAAATCCAGAAGCCTGATCAAATCCAGAAGCCTGATCAGCATACCACCTTCTTTAATAAATTTTAGCACTGAAAATTACAATTTAAAGTGGGATGCCAAACACTATCTGATCATTTTTGTCCCTTTTCTTATCTCACACATATTTAAATGTTGACTAAATTATTTTATTTTCTCCCAAGAGAGGAAACAGGCAAGATTTTTATTACCTAGTTGAAGCAAAAAATATACCAACAATTAAAACACAATTTTTCAGGGAAGGAAAAAAAGCACACTCTCAGCAAGAGAAATATAAAAACTTGGCTAAAATAAACAAAAGAAGGACTAGAAAAAATTTCTCAAGATGCCTTCAACATTACTTTAATGTAAAAATAAGGCCCCAAAAATATTATAAATGGCAAGAAACAGATAACCAAAAATAATAAGTGGATCATCTATCCTCAGCATCTGGCCACAGCATTATAACCACTGGGTTTATATGGCCAGAATTCTACTGAACTACAAAATATAGGGGGAGGGCAGAAACATATGCTGGCATCCAGGTATTACAACAAAGGATTTTAAAAAACAAGGATAATCCGATGAGATGAAAAATGGTGGCAGAGCCCTGCCCGGCTTGGCTCAGTGGATAGAGTGTCAGCCTGTGGATTGAAGGGTCCCAGGTTCGATTCCAGCCAAGGGCACATGCCTGGGTTGCAGGCTTGATCCCCGTGGGTGGGCGTGCAGGAGGCAGCCAATCAATGATTCTCTCTCATCACTGATGTTTTTATCTCTCTCTCCTCCCTTCCTCTCTGAAATCAATAAAGGAATATATATATATTTTTAAAAAATGGTGGCAGAGTAAATGGATGCTGAACAGACAAGCTCCTAGAACCAAACTGGAATTACAACTAGAATACAGAAAAACTGGGGGATCCAAGATGGCTGCCTACAGGACAGCAGGCTGCAAAATAGTGTGAGTGCGAAAGGAGAGTGCATGGACGTGTGGTGAATGTTTGTATTTGTGAATGAGGGATAGCTATATTCCAAGGGACTGATGGGGACTAGTGGACCAGGCTCCCCTGGCCGGGCAGCCTCTATTACTGCTGAAATCTCTCCCGGAGCAGCCAACTCTGCCACAGAGACCACGCCATCGTGAAGGGGAGAGCAGCTGTGATTGGAAACCCAGCCTTACCTTCAACCAGGGAGACCTTGGATACCTCCCAGGATCCTACAACCACAACACCCTGGGACCTGCTGCCTCAGCTGCGAATCCAGGAATACCGGGACTCCAGTCTCCCTGGCTGCGGGCGCCTAAAAAGTCTGTCCAGGAGGAGACAAAGTAGTGCGAATATGCAAACGAGTCCTGCACCTTCTCACAGAGCAGATAGAAGAAACAGCTGAATCGAATAACACCCACCCGGAATTGGCAAATTAAACATGGCTGGTGAGGCAATCAGTGGACAGAAAGATCAGATATCGCCTAGAGAAAGCTTTGCCTCCTCAGATTCCTCTGGGTGTTTGTTGTTTGGGTGTTTGTAGTTTACACATTTTGGATTAGTTGTTGTTTGTAGTTTGCATTTATCTCTGGGTGTTTGTTGTTTGCATTTTTTGGATCAGTTGTTGTTTGATTGGAGTTTTCTCCCCATCTATATAATAAAAACCCAGTGGTTATAATGCTGTAACGACCAAAGACCAGTCACCAGGAGGTGCACTGAACACCTCTCAGTCCCTCCCCCCAGCCTGTAAGCAGCGCCTCTCGTGGCGGGCGGGGAGGGGCGTGACCTACTAGCAGTGGAGAGCTACAAGCAGCTGAGGGCTACAAGTGGAGGAAGGCCACTAGCAGCAGAGGGCTATGAGTGGCAGAGAGCGGGGCAGTGAGCTACAAGCAGTGGAGAGATATGAGTAGCGGATGGCGGGGCAGCGAGCTACAAGCGGCGGAGAGCAGGGCGGGAAGCTGAGGCAAGTGGAAGCAAGCTACTCACGCAGGATTTCATGCACACTGGTCCTCTAGTATACATATTTTTCCCCTTCTTTTTTCTTCTCTTTTCTTTCTTACATTTTTCTCCTTCTCTCAATATCATTTTTGCACTCTTTTCTATCTCCTACTTTTCTTTTCCCTGGTGGTCAGCTTTATTTGGGATTATTAGTATTGTGAATACATTTGTGTTTAGTGCCCAGTGTGTTGTGTCTTCTTGTGTCGTATCTTGTGCGTTTAAGTCAATGCAGGAGAGAGAAAGCTACATAACCAGACACCTGGAGAGGAGTGATCACAGGGAGACACAGAAACAGCCTACATATGAAAGACGAGGAGGAATCGCCAGAAAAGGAAGTAAACGAAATGGAGGCAAGCAATATGTCAGAGAAAGAATTCACAGAAATGGTCATAAAGTCACTGAAAAGGATGGAAGACAAATTCAACAATATGTGTAAGAACCAAGAAGAAATAAAAATGACATCGCTGCAATAAAGAGCTCAATAGAAAGCATTAACAGTAGACTACAAGAAGCAGAGTACTGCATCAGTGAGCTAGAAGACAAGGTGGGGGAAAAGACCCGAGCAGAGCAGCATCTAGAAAAAAAAAACTTAAAAAACAGGAGGAGAGCCTAAGAGAACTCTGGGATAACATAAAATAAAACAACATCTGCATCATCGGGGTGCTAGAAGGAGAGGAAACTGAGCACGGAATAGAAAACTTATTTGAAGAGATAATGACAGAAAACTTCCCTGATATAGGGAAGAAAAAACACACACAAGTCTAAGAAGCTCACAGAGTCCCAAATAAGATGAACCCAAAAGACCGACACCAAGAAACATAATTAAATTGGCAAACACCAACAACAAAGTAAGAATCTTAAAGGCTACCAGAGACAGACAGTTACCTACAAGGGATCTCCAATTAGAATATCAACTGACTTTTCAACAGAAACACATCAGGCCACAAGAGAATGGAATGGAATGAAATATATAAAGTCATGCAAAACAAGGGTCTAAATCTAATAATACTGTACCCAGCAAGGCTATCAATCAAAGTTGAGGGTGAAGTCAGGAGCTTCACAGACAAAAAAAGGTCTAAGGGAGTTTATTACCACCAAACCAGCAAGGCAAGAAATGCTAAGGGGTCTGCTGTAAAAAGAAGAAATAGGAAGGGAAGAAGGAACACAGGCAAAAAGAATAAAAATGGTGACAAACAAGTACCTGTCAATAATAACTTTAAATGTAAATGGATCAAATGCCCCAATCAAAAAACACAGGGTAGATGAGTGGATAAGAAAACATGACCCATATATCTGCGGTCTACAGAAAACCCACCTCAGAACAAAGGACTCACACAGACTGATGGTGAAGGGATGGGAAAAGGTTTTCCAGGCAAATGGAAATGGAAAAAAAAAAAGCTGGGGCAGCAATACTTATATCTGACAAATTAGACCTCAAACTGAAGGCCGTAACAAGAGATAAGGAAGGTCACTTCATAATACTAGAGGGAACAATTCAAGAAAAAGATATAACTCTGGTAAACATATATGCACCCAATACAGGAGCACCCAAATACATAAAAAAAAACTTCTGGAGGCTATTAAGGGAGAGATTGACAACAATACAGTCATAGTAGGGGACTTTAATACCCCACTAACATCACTGGAGAAATCTTCTAAACAAAAAGTCAGCAAAGAAACATCAATCCTAAATTACTCACTAGATCAGATGGAATTAATTAACATCTTCAGAGCATTTCACTCCAAAGTCACAGAATATACATTCTTCTCAAGTGAACACAAGTCATTTTCAAAGATAGACCACATATTGGGACATAGGCAAACTCTCTTCAAATTCAAAAAGATAGAAATCATTTCAAGATTCTTCTCAGATCACAATGGCATAAAACTGGAAATCAGTTACAATAAAAACAATTTAAAAAATCAAACACCTGGAGGCTAAATAGAATTCTATGACTGGGTTACCAAATAATGACTGGGTTACCAAAGAGATCAAAGAAGAAATAAAAAGCATCCTGGCAACAAATGACAATGAAAACGCAACAATCCAAAATCTATGGGACACAGTGAAAGCAGTCTTGAGAGGGAAGTTCATAACTCTACAGGCCTATCTCAAAAAACAAGAACAAATGGTAATTAATTATCTAACACTACAACTCAAAGAGTTAGAAAGGGAGCAACAAGAAACACCCAGAGTAAGCAGAATGAAGGAAATAATAAAGAACAGAGTGGAGATAAACAACATAGAGACAAAAAAAAAAAAAAAATACAAAAGATCAACAAAACCAAGAGCTGGTTCTTTGAGAGGATAAACAAGATTGATGAACCTCTAGCCAGGCTCAAGAAGGAAAGGGAGAGGACCCAAATAAACAAAATCAGAAATGAAAGAGGTGAAGTAACAACCGATCCCACAGAAATACAAAGGATTATACAAAAATACTAGGAACAACTCTATTCCAACAAAATGGACAACCCAGATGAAATGGACACATTTTTAGAAAACTACAAGCTCTCAAAAGTCAATCAAGAAGCATAAAAAAACCTGAATAGGTCGGTAACTACCAAAGGAATTGAGGCAGCAATCAAAAATCTGCCAGCAAACAAAAGCCCTGGTCCAGATGGCTTTACAGGGGAGTTCTACCAAGCAAAAACTAAAACCATTTCCCCTAAGAACAGGAACAAGACAGGGATGTCTGCTTTCACCACTCCTATGCAATGTAATATGGTAAATCCTAGCCACAGCAATCATACTACAAGAATGAAAGGCATCTAAATTGGAAAGAAAGAAGTAAAACTGTCATTACTTACAGACTAGAGTCCTGGTGCATGAAATTCATGCATGGGTGGAGTCCCTAGGCCTGGCCAGCGATCAGGGCCAATCAGGTTCCCCGCCTCCCCTGCTTCCCTTGCCAGGCATCTGCTACTATCCACCCCCGGTTCCCCTTCCCAGTCTAGGGCCTGGCCCTAATCAGGCGATCAGGACCTGCTGGCTGGGGGTGAGGGACTGGGAGGTTGGCCAGCAGGCCCCAATCAGGTGATCAGGGCCTGCCAGCCAGGTTGAGGGGCCAACCGCCACCACAGCAGGCGGCTGGCAGCTGATTGGAGCCTGCCGGCCAGGGGGAGAATTGGGGGAGGGACCTGGGAAGTAGGCCACCGGTCCCGAGGAAGGAGTTGGCCCTTGGCCCCCCTGGGAAAGGGGCCGTTACCATCACCACCCACTCCCAGTTCCCCGTGCCAGCCCGAGGGCCCAGCCCCAATCAGGGAATTGGGGCCTGCCGGCCAGGGGGAAAAACCAGGAAGTTGGTTGGCAGGCCCCATTGGCTATCGGGGCCTGTGGGCTGGGGGCAGCACCTGCACTGAATGTCTTCCCCGATGGTCAGCGCACATCATAGCGACGGATGGTTCCGGTCACTTAGATTTTTATATACATAGATGACATGATATTGTATATGGAAAACCCTAAAGACTCCACCAGGAAGCTACTAGATTTAATACATGAATTTGGCAATGTACCAGGATCCAAAATTATCACCCAGAAACCAATGCTTTTTTATACACTAATAATGTATTCTCAGAAAGAGAGATTAAAAGAAATACCATTTACCAGTACAACAAAAAAAATAAGATACTTCGGAATAAACTTAGCCAAAGAGGTAAAAAGACCTATACTCAAAAAACTATAGGACATTGAAAAAAGAGACAGAGGAAGAATATAGCATGCTCATGAATTGGTAGAATTAACATCATTAAAATGTCTATACAATCCAAATAATTATATAGATTCAACCCTGTTCTTACTTAATTTGGCTCATGTAGTGACAGGTAGCCTCGGACCCATTGTATACTTCCAACAATAAGGATAATTTTGTTTTAAAAATACAGAATCCAAGACTGGAGTTCTAAAAAAAATATCAGTTGTGATCTAAGAAAACTCTAAAAGGCAGTTTAATCAACTCAGAAATAAAATCAATGAATAAAAGGAGTGCCTGATCAAAGATAGTGAAACTTAAAAAAAATAAATAGAAACTCTGGAAATGAAGAACAATAAAAAAGATGAAGAAATAGAGCTGACCTGAAGGAGGAAAGAATTAGAAATACTAAAGATAAAAATCCAGAAATGATGTACATGGAAAAAAGAGGGACTTAGGAGAAAGAGAAGAGAAGAGAAGAGAAGAGAAGAGAAGAGAAGAGAAGAGAAGAGAAGAGAAGAGAAGGAAATGGAAGGGAAGGGAAGAGAATAAGGAAGAGCTCTAGAAGAACTATTTGACTCCATCAGAAAGAGCAATATAAGAACAATGTGTATTACAGAAGGATAAGAACGGGGAAGGGAATAAACCACCTATTCAAACAAATAATCAATGAGAACTTACAAACCTATGGAACAAACTGGAACCTCAAATCTAAGAAGCAAACAGAATATCTAATTATCTCAATTCAAAAGGCCTTCCAAAGAACAATATATTAAAACTGCCAAAAATTAATGTCAAAGAAAGAATTCTCAAGGCATCCAGGAAATAAAAGATGGTAACCCACACTAGAAATCCCACTAAATTATCATCATGGTTTTGTTTTGTTTTTTCACTAGAAATCCTACAAGCTAGAAAAGATTGGAATAAAATATTCAAATTGTTAAAAAAAACTTCACCAGCCAAGAATAATACATCTAGCAAAGATATCTTTTAAATATAAAGGAAAAATGAAGACTTTTCCAGGCACACAGGAGCTGAGGGACTTTACCACCAGAAGACCTGCATTACAGGAAACACTGAAGGGCATTCTACCTAAAACAAAAGATAAGAGAATACAAAACTATGAGTAAGATAACTAACAGAGAAACAAAAATAGGAAATAGCAACCCTTATTCAGAACATGATAATATAGACTTAAATATAACAAAAGGTTAAGAGAGGTAAAAAACATTTAAAAAGACAACAATTCCTGCAATTGAGAAATGAACTCACAACATAGAAAGGTATAATTTGTGACAACTAAAACATAAAAGGGAAGGAGGTAAAGGTCTGAATTTGCACAGGGAAATGGAGATAAAATGCACAAAAGGAAAAGGACAGTGTATATATGAAACTTTCTTTTACATGAATCTAATTATAACCATGAAATAAAGTCTAGAACTGAGATATGTAACATAAAAATCATAGAATAACACCAAACTAAAAATAAAAAGACAGAAATACAAGAAAAAATGGAATAAAGACAGATGACAGAAAACAAAAAATAAAATGGCTATAGAAAATGCTTATATATCAATAGTCACCGTGAATGCAAAACAACTTAACTCGCCAATTAAAAGGCACAGAGTAGAGGGTTGAATCAAAACACAAAACCCATCTACATGCTGCTTTCAGGAGACACACGTCAGTTGCAAGGACAAACAAAGATTCAAAGTGATTTGAGGTGGAAAACAATACTCCAAAGAAAAGTGACTCTAGCTACACTTATATCTAAAAAAAAAGATTTCAAGATAAAAAGGAAAGAAGAGACAAAGAAGAACATTTTATAGAGGGAGGAATAATAAATCAAGAAGACACCACTTTTCAATATACATATTAAACACCTAAATATATAAAGCAACTACTAACAAAACTAAAGGGAAATACTGACAAAAACACAATTATAGTGGAGAACTTAAATATCCCATTCACAGCAATGGATAGATCAGTCTAACAAAATAAATAAGGAAATGTTGACATTAAATAACACTAGAACTGGAGATAATCGAAGAGCTTTTCATCCCAGAAAACCAGATTATATATTCTCCTCTAATGCACATAGAACATTTTCAAGGATAGACCATATGTTGGACACAAAACTAGCCTCAGAAGACTGAAATCATATCACACACATTCTCCAACCACAATGCTTTCAAATTAGAAATATATTGAAAGAAGAAAGTGGGAAAAAAGTAGAAATTGGTGAAGATTAAACAACATGCTGCTGCCCTGGTCAGTGTGGCTCAGTTGCATGGAGCATTGTCCCACATACAGAAAGATCATGGGCTCAATTCCCAGTCAGGGCACATACCTAGGTTGCAGTTTCAATCCCTGATTGGGGCACATACAGAAGGCAATCAATCAATGTTCTCTCTCACATCAATGTATCTCTCTTTCTCTCCCTCTTCCTCTCCACCCCTTCTCTCTAAAATCAATAAGCATATTCTTGGGTAAGGATTAAAGAAAAACACATGCTACTAAACAGGGAATGGATCAAAGAAGAAATAAAAGCCGAAACCGGTTTGGCTCAGTGGATAGAGCGTCGGCCTGCGGACTGAAAGGTCCCAGGTTTGATTCCGGTCAGGGGCATGTACCTGGGTTGCGGGCACATCCCCAGTGGGAGATGTGCAGGAGGCAGCTGGTCGATGTCTCTCTCTCATCGATGTTTCTAGCTCTCTGTCTCTCTCCCTTCCTCTCTGTAAAAAAATCAATAAAATATATTTAAAAAAAAAAGAAGAAATAAAAGATCAAAAGACAAATACAGAAATGTAGAATAACAGTAAGACATAGCAAAATTTGGAGGTTACAGCAAAAGCAGTAATAAGAGGCAAGTTTGTATTATTACAGGCCTTCCTTAAGAAACAATAAAAATCTCAAATAAACAATGAAACATTTCACTTTGAAGAACTATAAAAAGAAAAAACAAGGCCCAAAATCAGTAGAAGGAAGGAAATATTAAAAATCAGAGTGGATTTAAACAAAATAGGAAACAAAAAGACAATTGAAAAAAATTAATGCAACAAAGAGCTGGTTCTTAAAGAATAATAAAATTGACAAACCTCTGGCTAGACTTACTAATATCAGAATCACTAGACTCAAACAATATCAGAAATAAAAGAGGAAAAGTTACAACAGACACCACAGAAATACAAAGGACTATACAATACTATGAAAGGCTAAATGCTGCCAAATTCAATAACCTAAAGAAATGGACAACTTTGTAGAAATGTATAACCTTCCTAGACTAAATCATGAAGACCTGGGAAATCTAAATAGACCAGTCAACAGAGAGAAAATTAAAACATCCATTAAAGACCCCCCCCATGAAGCAAAAGTTCAGGACCAGATGGCTTTACTAGTGAATTCTACCAGGCATTGGAAGATTTAATAACTATTCTTCTCAAACTCTTCCAAAAAGCTGAAGCAGCAGCAATACTTACAAATTCATTTTAGGACATAAAGCCTGGCAAAGGTAACACACAGAAAGAAAATTAAAGACCAATATCTCTGATGAACACAGATGCACAAGTCCTAAACAAAATACTATTGGGGGCACAGGATGTTGCAGCATACACAAACTGATCCATGTAATACACATTAACAAAATAAAGGATAAAAATCATATGCTCATATCAACAGATAGTGAAAAAGCAATAGACAAGCTACAACATCCATTCATGATTCACTCAATAAAAGAGTGTATGTATAGAAGGAAAGTACCTCAACATAATGAAGGTCATTAATGACAAACCCTCAGCTAATATTATACTCAATGGTGAAACAATGAAAGCTTTTTCTTTAAGGTCAGGAACAAGACAAGGATGTCCATTCTCATCGCTATTATTCAACATCCTATATAATAAAAGGGTAATATGCAAATTTACCCAGAGGGATGTCTGAGTGCCAGCTTAGGTCCTATGCCCCCCAGGGAGCGGGCCTAAGCCAGCAGGTGGACATCCTCCGAGGGGTCCCAGACTGCGAGAGGACACAGGCCAGGATGAGGGACTCCCCCACCCCGAGTGCACAAATTTTTGTGCACCAGGCCTCTAGTCCTATATAATAGAAGCTTAATATGCTAAGTGTCCGTTCGACCAGTTGGCTGTTCAACCAATCAAAGCGTAATATGCTAATGATATTCTAAGGTCACTTAACCGTTCGCTATGATGTGCACTGACCACCAGAAGGCAGAAGATACGACCGGTAGGTGAGCTTGCTGCTGGCGTCTGGCCAATCGGAACTGAGCAAGAAGGGCCGGACATGCCCTGGAGCCCTCCCATGGTCCCTCTCCAGCTGGCCAACCTCCTGCGTCCCTCCACGGCCCTGATCATGCACCAGTGGGGTCCCTCGGCCTAGCCTGCACCCTGTCACAATCCTGGACCCCTCGGGGGACATTGACCTGCTGGTTTCAGCCTGATCCCCACAGGACAGGCTGAGGGACCCTACCAGTGCACAAATCTGTGCACCAGGCTGGATTCAGCCCTATCCCTGCAGGCCAGGTAAAGGGACCCTGGGCCTCTAGTCCTATCTAATAAAAGAGTAATATGCAAATTAATCATCACTCTGTGACAAAGATGGCGGCGCCCATAGCGGCCAGGGCAGGATACTGGCGGTGTCACCCCAGCAACGTGAGCCTAGGAGCCAAGCGTGGCCCGCAGGCAGCACCCAGCAGGGCCTGCTTGCCCATCACCATGGTGTGGAGCAGGCAGGCCCCGCACAGAGCAGAGAACCACGAGGAGTGGGCCCAAGCTGCCAGTAGGACATCCCCTGAGGGCTCCCAGATTGGAGAGGGTGCAGGTTGGGCTGAGGAACCGACCCCCCACCCCGTGCATGAATTTCGTGCACCGGGCCTCTAGTCTATATATATAAAAGCCTAAGCAACTGAACGACCAGTCAACTGGTCACTATGATGCACACTGATCACCAGGGAGCAGATGCTCAACACAGGAGCTGTCCCCTGGTGATCTGTGCACTCACACAGAGGGAGCAAAGCTCAGCTGACCAATGGGAGCCAGACACAGGGCTCACAGCTGGCTGCTGCAGCCCAGAGACCGCAGCAGAGTGGCAGCAAGCCTACCAACTCGTGGCGGCAGCAAGCGCAGCAGGGCCAGGATAAGCAGGAGCAGCAGGCGGCATTGGACTGCCAGTTTTGGCCCTATCCCCACAGGCTATGCCAAGGGACCCCACTGGTTTAGGAATCCGTGCACTGGGCCTCTAGTATGCATATAAGGTCTTTGGTTAATCTCTCCCTCCCCTCCCGCTTTCCCTCTGAGATTCATCCGTTCCATGTTTCCATGCCTGTGCGCTGAGCATCTGCCCCCTGGTGGTCAGTGTGCATCATAGCTACCGATTGAACAGTCAAACAGTCACTTAGGCTTTTATATATATAGATACCTGCAGGAGATCCCAAATTGCGAGAGGGCACGGGACAGGCCGAGAGACCCCACTGGTGCATGATCGGGGCTGGGGAAGGACCACGGGAGGTTGGCCAGCTGGGGAGGGACTGCAGGGGGGCTTCAGGGCGTGTCTGGCCTGTTTCGCCCAGTCCCGATCAGCTGGACCCCGGCAGCAAGCTAACCCACCAGTTGGAGCATCTGCCCCCTGGTGGTCAATGCGTGTCATAGCTACCAGTTGAATAGTCACTTAAGGTTTTATATCCTACTAGAGGCCCGGTGCATGAAACTTGTGAATAGGTAGGATCGCTAGGTCTGGCCAGTGATCAGGGTCAATCTGTGGGGTGACCAGCAGGGCAATTGGGGAGCCCCCACCGGCACCCGCCTTGGCTGGGTTGGGGCCTGCGGGCTGGGGGCAGCTCCTGCATTGAGTGTTTGCCCCCAGGTGGTCAGTGTGCATCATAGCGATCGGTCATTCTGCCATTCAGTCAAGTTTCATGCACCAGGCCTCTAGTATATAGATAAGAATAATATGATAGCTGCATATATAACAGAAGTTGTTGGCCCAGAGCTTAGGAAGAATAATAATTGAGGGCTGAATCAACTTAGAGTAGGAGAACCCAGCTACATAAAGGCCAGATAACACTTGCTTCCTTGGAAGAAGTGTTGCTATCATAACAAATGGGACACATCACAGTCTCTCCTCAAGTGATTGTTTACCTATCTATTAATTATAAAAAGTCATTATTTATTAATTTGAAACTGGATACTGGTGCTAGTGGGTGAAAGTGTTAGGAAAACCATGGATCAGCCAAGAAATGCAGTAAATGTAGATTTAAATTCATCAACACCATTAATCACAACAAAAAGCCTACTTAAAGTGCAACTATGTTCGGATTCAGTGTTCTATTTTTAAGCCTGGAGAGAAAAATCTCAAAGAAGCATGTTAGAAGAGCTCTCTGCTAGAATGAACTGCTAAGAAGCAACATTCTACAAACATCACAAAGGTTTTTAAAGTGGTAAGTTAATTCAGATGTCAATTAAGGCTTTAAGCCTTCAATAATTTCCAGAATCCAAAAAGCACATACCTAACATAGTTAAAAAGACACTCAAAATTTATAAACAAATTATTTAATCCTCAAAAAACTCAATACTCACAGATAATGATCAGGATCAAATTTGGCCACCTCAGCAGCCAGGCGTTTCTGCCTGCGTTCAGCTGCAGGAGTAAAATCTGGATCCTTAATATCAATTACGTCACTGAATTCATCCTAAGGACACCAAGAAAAAATAATTGCTATCTCTTATTTTAGCACTGGCAAGTCTAATTTTATACAAATTGTCAAAACACAGGAAGAATCTAATTGATCAGTAAGCCATGATACTACCTGTGACATTTTGATTCAAATCCAGCAAATGTTTGTTAAACACCTACTACTTGCCAAGCAAAAACTATCTCATGTAATTCTTATAACAAACTTTTAAAGATATATTAAGGCTATATAAGCTTTAAAAAACAGAATTCAACAAAGCCTTGTAAGCTGGCAGAACATTTAATTCTCCATAATTCCCCATTTACTATTAGAGATCTGAAAGTTTTATTAGAAACATCTATAATAATAAAAGCATAATATGCTAATTAGACTGGACACCCTTCTGGATGTCCTTCTAGCCCAGCGGTTCTCAACCTGTGGGTCGCGACCCCTTTGGGGGTCGAATGACCCTTTCATGGGGTCTCCTAAGACCATCGGAAAACACATACATAATTACATATTGTTTTTGTGATTAATCACTACGCTTTAATTATGTTCCACTTGTAACAATGAAATTGGGGGTCACCACAACATGAGGAACTGTATTAAAGGGTCGCGACATTAGGAAGGTTGAGAACCACTGTTCTAGACAAAGCTGGGGCTGTGAGGGAAGCCCCAGTCCCGGGTGCCTGCTGGCGGCTGGAAGGAAGCCTGGGTCTCGGGTGCCAAAGGGAAGCTGGTGCAGGCAGCCAGGGGAAGAAAGGTCTACTCTTGTATGAATTTCGTGCATCGGGCCTCTAGTCCTATATAATAAAAGGTTAAAAAGCAAATTGACCAAACGTCGGGAAAAAATACTTGCTATGATGCGCACTGACCACCAGGGGAGCAACGCTCAGCCAGAAGCCAGGATTGCGGGTGGCGAGTGCAGAAGTAGTGGTGGGAGCCTTTCCCACGTCCGTGGCAGCGCTATGGATGTCCAACTGATGGTTCTGGCACACTCCCCGTGCCTAAGCCTTCAGTTGGACATCCCCCGAGGGCTCCCAGACTGTGAAAGGGCGCAGGCCAAGCTGAGAAACACCCCCCCCAAGTGCACAAATTTCGTGCACCAGGCCTCTAGTCTATATATATAAAAGGCTAATATGCTACCGTATTTGCCGGCGTATAAGACGATTTTTTGGCCCTGAAAAATATGCCTCCAAGTGGGGGGTCGTCTTATACGCCAGGTACACTTCAGATAGACTGCCCATAGTGCTTGCCCCGTGCCATAGTGGCCTCCCGATGCCCGCCCACTTCATTCCACATACCGTTCAGGCATCAGCAGCGCTGCTGGGTGTATGCTCGGCTGTTATGCGATTTTGCTGTTATGCGATTTTACCACACTCGCAAAATCGCACACAGCCGACCATACACCCAGTATGATAGCGCAAAATCGCGAATCGCGATACCATACTGGGTGTATGGTTGGCTGTGTGTGATTTTGCGAGTGTGGTAAAGTCGGGTTACCGTATATTTCTTTACATATGCATTGAAGATTCACGATTTTGCGCTATCATGGCGCCTGTTAGAATGTTAAAGAGCTCGCACTTGCGCACTAGTGAGGTCCCAGGGAGATGCTGATGCAAGGGTGGACCAGACTGCTATAGTGACAGGGCGGGCAAACAGGGAGCAGGGACCAATCAAATCAGGCTTTGTATACAGCCAACAGCCAACCACAATACTGCCCCATTGCACAGTACAGCATAGAAAATTTCGACCAGTCAAACCCCTATCATCCCTATCATGGCACCAAGATGTTGTTGATGAACTTTTAATATCAGATGATGAAGAGGAGTTTGAAGGCTTTTAAGGTGAAACTGTCACGCCAGCAAACTTGCTAGGGACTTGCCCGGCACTTGCTCTCTCCCTCTATTTGTTATCTTACTTCTATCATTGACAGTCCCTCTAGGTTGTGGGCTGCTTGCCTGTGTTCCTGAGAAGCATCTACGGTACCAGTCTATAGAGTGTGTTTTCTTTAGTGAATTACCGGTATGTTTACCGGTAATAAACTTGCACTGTTTTATGTATATGTTTGATTACATACAGCCTTGTGACAGTTTTCCTGCATGTCATAAGCATTTGAATAGAAATTAAAATGTTAAAATCAAATCTGATATTGTTTTACCTTTTATTTGGTGTGTGGAAGGTGTGCGGAAGAGGGGGTAGTCTTATACGGCGAGTATATAACAAACTGTATTTTGAGTGGAAATGTTAGGGGGTCGTCTTATACGCCCAGTCGTCTTATACGCCGGCAAATACGGTAAGTGTCTGACCATCCGACTGGTTGCTATGATGCACACTGACCAACGGGGAAGATGTTCAACGCAGGAGCTACTGTGACATGCACTGGCACTGCAGACCTGGCTCCCACAAAGCAACACTTGGCTTCCCCCAAGTGGGACACAGGCCCTGCCACCACCCCAGAGCGACCCCCCACCAAATCGCCGCTAATGCTGCCGGGACCCCATGATGCAAAATGTGGCCCACAGCCCAGCCCAGCCAGGAAACAGTTGCTGTGGGTGCCAGGTAATGATGTAACATAGCAATGTCCAGCTTCCTCTCCCTCCTTGCTGTTTCTTCAGCCCAGGAACATGACCTGCTTTATAGTCAGATGCATACATTTCACACTTTAACCGAATGTCTGTGAATCATTTTCCCGTGCTTCATCTCATTTGATCCTGACAAAAGTCCTGGAGTAGGTAGGTAGGAAACTTGGTAAAATCCTGTTTTCATTAGCCGGAACGGAGATTTAGAAAGTTTAAAAACTTGACCCAATTGGAAACAAGAAATGGTGGACCTTGAAAAAGACTTCAGGTTTTCTCACTGTGCAGAATATAGTCAAACACTGCTGCAGTTAAGTATTTTACCCTTTGTTCTCCCTGCATGATCTACAAAAATAATATGCTCCATGTTGATATTTACTGCTGTTTTGCTGACAATCACCTGAAAGAGAAGCTGAGGTGCTTCACTGGGCTGGAAAAAGTTTAGCTACATCAGAAAGCAGGTCTAATTAAGCAAGTTTATTTATATACTAGGGGCCCGGTGCACGAAATTCGTGCACTGGGTGGGGGGGGGGAGGGGGAGTGTCCCTCAGCCCAACCTGCCCTCTCTCACATACTGGGAGCCCTCAGGCATTGACCCCCATCACCCTCCGATCGCCTGATCGGCCCCTTGCCCTGGCCTGATGCCTCTGCCAGAGGTGTCAGGCTTGGACAGGGGACCTCCATCTCCCCCCGATCACTGGCTCTGACCCCCGCCCAGGCCTGAGGCCTCTGGCCCAGGAATCATGCCTGGGCAGGGGACCCCCATCTCCCTCTAATCGCTTGCTCCACCCCCCCACCCAAGCCTGACGCCACTGACCCAGGCTTCAGGCCTGAGCAAGGGGACCATCATATCCCCCCAATCCCCGGCTCTGCCCCCCGCCCAGGCCTGATGCCTCGGCCAGAGGAGTTGACCCTCATCACCCTCTGGTCGCCGATCACCAGATCGGCACCTTGCCCAGGCCTGAGGCCTCCGGCAGAGGTGTCAGGCCTGGGCAGGGGACCACCAGCTCCCCTTGGTTGCAGGCTCCATGCCTCTGGCCAAGGCGTCCGGCCCGGGCAGCGGGGACCCACAGCGGCAGCAGCGCCGCGATCTCCCACTCTGCCCCAGCCCAGGCCTAACGCCTCTGGCCGAGGCATTAGGCCTGGGCACGGGACCCCCAGCTCCCCGCAGTTGCAGGCTCCGCCCCTGCCCAGGCCTAACGCCTCTGTCCGAGGCGTCCAGCCCGGGCAGCGGGGACCTGCAGCGGCAGCGGCGCCGTGATCCCGCAGGCTCCGCCCCTGCCCCTGCAGGATGCCTCTGGCTGAGGCGTCTGGCCCGGGCAGCGGGGACCCGCAGCTGCAGTGGCCCCGCGATCGCGGGCTCCACTTTAGGCCCAGGCAACGGACCCCTAGCTCCCGGGACTGCCAGCTTCGATGGTGCCCAGCTCCCATTGCTGGTTCCACCCCTACTTCCTGCTATCACTGGCCAGGGCGGCAAAGGCGCCCGATTCTCTGATCATGGCTGGGGGGCAGGGCAAAGGGCCGCCTTTGCCCTGCCCCCTGGCTCTTAGCTCCCCCCTGGGTTTCCGATCACTGTCAGTGGCAGGGGGCTTCTTCCTGCTTTCCCTTTCGCCTCCCTGCATTGTGCCTACATATGCAAATTAACCGCCATCTTTGTTGGCGGTTAACTGCCATCTTAGTTGGCAGTTAATTTGCATATCGCCCTGATTAGCCAGTGAAAAGGGTAGCGGTCGTATGCCAATTACCATGTTTATCTTTTATTAGTGTAGATATATAAACTGGAACAACCAGTCAGTGACAAGCACTGACCACCAGGGGGCAGACCCTCAACGCAGGAGCTGCCACCCTGGTGATCACTGTGCTCCCACATCCAACCTCTCACAGCTGGCCGGCCCGGGGGCAGAGTTGGCATCTGGCATCCGTTCCTTCTGCCCCCGACCTGATGATCATCACCTCCTCTCCCAACCCCACCAGGAGCCTTTGGCTCCAGGCTGGGACGGGTAACCGGGGGTGGGTTGTGGCGAACACGGGCTCTTTCCCAGGGGAGCCGAGGGCCGGCTCCCTCCTTGGGGCCGGCAGCCAACTTCTCAAACCCTGTCCCTCCGCAGGTGCAGTGCAGTGGGAGGAGGGGAGGAGGCGGGAAACCATGCAGGGGCAGGGCGCCGGCGTCGGCATCCTGTGTCCATTCCTTCTGTATCCAATTCAGCGACCGTCACCTCCTCTCCCAACCCCACCGGGGCCTTTGGGCCCCATACTGAGATAGGAAACTGGGGGGGGGGGGCTGCAGATGCGGCCCATTTCCCAGGAGGGCTGAGGACCAGCTTCCTCCTCAGGGTCAGCAGCCAACCTTCCACGCCCTGTCCCTTCCCCTGACTGGCAGGCCCTGATTGGCCTGGACATAACCGGCCCTGATCGCTGGCCAGGCCTAGGGACCCCACCCATGCACGAATTTGTGCACTGGGACTCTAGTTCTATATCTATAAACGGCTAAGTTGACTCACGCATGTGCGATACATATAAAGCTCTGGATCTGGAGAGCATTATGCTAAGTGAAATAAGCCAGTCAATGAAGGAAAAATACCACATGATCTCACTCATTTATGGATAATAAAGACCATTATAAGCTTATGAACAAAAATATATACAGAGGCAGAGCTGCCTCGAACAGACTGTCCAACTACAGCGGGAAGGCTGGGGAGGGTTGGGGGGCTGGGAGGGTGGGGGGTAAGAGATCAACCGAAGGACTTGTATGCATGCATATAAGCATAACCAATGGACATAAGACACTGGGGGGTAGGGGAAGTCAGGGGATTGTCAAGGGCGGGGAAAAAAAGGAGACATATGTAATACTCTTTGTAATACTTTAAGCAATAAAACAATTTTAAAAAACCTATTAAATCAGATTTTGTAAGTGGAATGACAGGTTAGTGCCTACCAATCAGGCTTAAAGTCCATTGAGGTAATTCAAAATTCCCTACAATGAAATGAGCTATGCTGAATTACGCAGGGAGAAAATAGGGTACACATTCCCCACCTAATCAAAATTTCTGCATAATAAAAAAATCCTCTCCTCCCTACCACAATCCATTTACCTGAAGTAGTATTGACATATAACCTAAGTACAGTCTAATACAAGGGCCCAGAGACTTTTTTGGAAGTTGCCGCCACAACATCCTAATATTTCTAAACAAACATTCAGAGCAAAAACGAGATATCTGGCCATCCCCAAACTTAACAGAAATGTGTATTCTTGCAATTTATATTTTGAAAACTTACAATGTATTTTCCTATAGAAATACTATTATAAATAGGTAGAGTCTAAGGGCAACCCACAAATCTCTTCAACTCATAATAAACTAAACAGAATACTCATGACAAATTATTTAATAAGCACTCAGCAATGTTTCATGGGAAAATACTTTCAAAGTTTCAGTTTAATCCACCAGAAACATCTCTTCCCCAGTAATACAACCTAGACTCAACCTTCCTTGTCCACTGAAAATGAGCTCCTCCAGCCACAGAGCTGGAAAGGGCGCTGTCGTAGCGCTTGGAGGAGACAAGTTACACTCTACCTGCAGGACTTACCTCAGCTAGATGACTACTAAGGGAGCCATTTCTTGCCCATGGACCCCAAGTCCCTCTCCATAGCACCTTTGAGTCAATGCTTTCTTTCCTTCTAGCCCCAAGAAGTTTCCTGCACACTCTCCTGGGTGCACGCACGCATGCACACACATACACACACACATTCTGAAAGCAACATGAAGTAGAAAAACACTTTTTGAAGTTAGACAAACGTGGATTTATTTTTTTTTTTTAAGTACTAGAGGCCCGATGCACAAAATTCGTGCAAGGGCTCAGCCCCTGCCGCCACAGTGACTGCCTCTGCCTTGGCCTCAGCTGCTGTGGCTTCATCTGGAAGGTCATCCAGTCTAATTAGCATATTACACTTTTATTATTATAGACTAAAGGCCCAATGCACGAAATTCATGCAAGAGTAGGCCTTCCTTCCCCCAGCTGCCGGCACCAGCTTCCCTCTGGCATCTGGGACCCAGACTTCCCTCGCAGTGCGGGCTTCCTCTGGAAGAACATCCGCTCTAATTAGCATATTACACTTTTATTATTATAGACTAGAGGCCCGGTGCACAAAAATTTTTGCACTCGAGGGGGTCCCTCAGCCTGGCCTATGTCCTCTTGCAGTCTGCGACCCCTCAGAGGATGTCCACCTACTGGCTTAGGCCCCCACTCCCTGGGGGATCGGGCCCAAGCTGGCAGTCAGACATCCATCTGGCACCCCGGCAGCCCTCGGGGGATGTCCACTTGCCAGTGGGGAGCAGGCCTAAGCTTCAGTCAGACATCCTTAGCGCTGCTGAGGAGGCAGGAGAGGCTCCACCACCACCGCTGTGCTGGCAGCCATCAGCCTGTCTTGTGGCTGAGCAGAGCTCCCCCTGTGGGAAAGCACTGACCACCAGGGGGTAGCTCCTGCATTGAGCATCTGCCCCCTGGTGGTCAGTGTGTGTCATAGTGACTAGTCATTCCCAAGTCATTCTGCTGTTAGGGTCAATTTGCATATTAACCTTTTATTATATAGGATAGAGGCCTGGTGCCCGGGTGGGAGTCAGCTGGTTTGCCCTGAAGGGTGTCCCGGATCAGGGTGGGGGTCCCACTGGGGTGCCTGACCAGCCTGGGTGAGGGGCAGATGGCTGTTTGCAGGCAGGTCACATCCCCTTCAGGGTGGGGGTCCCCACTGGTGCCTGGCCAGCCTGGGTGAGGTGCTGATGTCTGTTTGCAGGCTGGCCAAGCCCCCCCCAAGTGGGGACCCTCACCCCATGGAGGTTTGGCCAGCCTGGGTGAGGGGCTGATGGCTGTTTTCAGGCTGGCCACACCTCCTTTAGGGTGTGGGGGTCCCCACTGGGGTGCCTGGCCAGTTTGGGTGAGGGTCTGAGGGCCATTTTCAGGCTGGCCAAGCCTCCCGGTGACGGGAACTCCCAGCCTCTCCTTCTTTTCTTTTTTATTCTGGGATTTATTTACCTTTTATAATTGAAACTTTGTAGCCTTGAGTGGAACTCATAGCCGGCCAGGGCGGGGCGGGAAGCTTGGCTTCCTGCATTGCCAGGAGCAACCCAAGCCTCCTGCTCACTCCAGCTCCGTGGCCACAGCCGGCTGAAAGCAGGTATCTGGGGTTTATTTGTCTTCTATAATTGAAACTTTGTTGCCTCGAGTGGAGCTCAGAGCCGGCCGCGGCAAGCGGGAAGCTTGGCTTCCTCCATCACTGGGCAACCAAGCCTCCTACTTGCTCCAGCTCCATTGCTGCTGGCTGCCATCTTGGTTGGGTTAATTTGCATATAGTCTCTCTGATTGGCTGGTGGACGTGGCTTAAGGCATAGCAAAGGTACAGTCAATTTGTATGTTTGTCTTTTATTAGTGTAGACTAGAGGCCTGATGCACGAAATTTGTGCAAGCGTAGGCCTTCCTTCCCCCAGCTGCCAGCACTGGCTTCCCTCTTGCACCTGGGACCTGGGCTTCCCTCTAGCCACCGGCAGGCACCTGGCACCTGGGCTTCCCTCGCAGTGTGGGCTTCCTCTGGAAGGACATCTGGTCTAATTAGTATATTACACTTTTATTATTATAGATAGTTGTTATACAATGTTATACTGTTGGTTGTATTATAGTTTCAGGTATATCATACAGTGATTTGATATTTTTTTCATCTTACAATGTAATAATCCCACTATTTCTAGTAATCATCTGTCACCAAGCAAACTTATAACAGTACTATTAACTATAATACCCCACCTTTTCATCCATCTCCTCATCTCTTCCCCTTTAACCCTTTGAGTGCCAACCAATATCCTAGGAACTATGCTAAAATTGCCAAGGCATTTTTGCTGATTTTACAGCAGTTTAGAAAAAAAATTATGAATCACAAGTAAAAAGTTACATATTCAAAAACTTAAGGAAACCTTTACTACATTTGTTTTCATCTTTGACATACATTGTTTGCTGATTGTATTATAAAATACTAGTAGAAAAAAAACACTGCAGGAGCGCAATAGTGCTCCCGGCACTTTTGGCGAAAGACAGGAGGAGCGCAATCGCACTCCCCGGCACTCAAAGGGCTAGTAACAATCTCTTTGGTATCGGTCTACATGAATCAGACACAGCACAACAAATACCATATAGTCTCACTTATATGTGGAATCTAAAAATAAAAAACAGAGGATTAAAAATGGCAGTGGAGTAAGTGGAAGCAACACTGACACTCTCCCAGGACAAAACTGGAAATACAACTGAAATGCAGAAAAACAACCCTGACAAATCAACTGAGGACTAGCTGGAGAGAACCCTGATAACCAAGGACAGAAAGTGGAGACCTCACCGAGACTGGTAGGAAGTGCAGAGACAGAAAGTGGTGGCTGGGCTCCCACAGACAGCAACTGAAGTTCCAGAAGGATATCTCAGCTATGGGGAGGTCCCACTGAGAACTCTGGGGTCTAATCCCCAGGCTGGGCACCCCAGTAGAGAGCACCAGAACTGAGAAGGGTACCCACATAACATCTGGCTGTGAAAGCAACTGGGCTGCTTTTCAGGGAGAGATGGCTGGAAATACAGGTGCCTTCTTAAAGGGCCAATGCACAAAATCTCATGTCAGCCACTCACCTTGGGCTCCAGCAGAGAGAGGGCAGAGTGGACTGCAGCCGTGTGAGGAGAGTCCACGGTTGGGGGTTCTGGGTTTGCAGCACTGAGGGCAGCCACCGCGGTTTCCTGTGCTGAGTCCTTCCCTCAAGCTGTGGACATCTTTCACCTGAGGATCTTTGCACTCCAGGTGGTTTCTGATTGGGGGAAAGGCAGTTTCCCCGTGCTGTGGTTGATAGCCTGAGCACAATCAAGGCTGAGAACACTCAGAGTGCAAGATGGAGGTGGATCTCTGGAGGTTTTGAGTGTTTGCCTGATCTCCTTCTGGGCCCTGGGCTAGGTAGGCAGACCCTGGTACACATCCTAGTCCTTTCCAAAGGCACCCAGACCCAGCAGAGGAGCCACAGGCTGTGTATTTCTGATAACTCCAAACAGGGTACTCAGGGCCAATCAGAAACAAAGTCTGACATTGTCCTGCACTAGACATTAGAAGTCCTAGCAGATCTACATACTACATAGACAGAAACCCAAACAGGCAGCCAAAATGGGGAGATAAAAATTGAGCCCCAAGTGAAAGAGCAAGCTAATTCTAAGAAGAGATAAGTGAAATAGAGATAAGAAATTTATCTGATATAGAGTTCAGAATAATGGTGGCAAAGATGCTCAAAAGCATGAGAAAAGACATAGTAACTATGTAACATGAACAGTCAAAAATAAAGAATGACATAGCACTAATAAAGAACACAATGGAAGGAATACACAGCAGATTGGGAAAAGCTGAGGACTGAATCAGTGAATTAGAAGACAGAGTGGGGGGAAAAAATCAATGAAAAAACCAAAACCAAAAGCAATTAAAAAATAGGACAGCTTAAGGGAACCTTAGGACATGAAACAGAACAATATTCACCTAAGTGGAGTATCAGAAGGAGAAGAAATGAGCAAGTGATAGAGAACATGTTTGTAGAAGTAATGGCATAAAACTTCCCTCACCTGGTGAAGGGAAAAGTCACACAAGTTCAGGAGACACAGAGTCCCATGCAAGAAGAACCCAAACATGCCCACACCCAGACACATCATAATTAAAATGCCAAAAGTTAAAGGCAGCAAGAGAAAAGCAATTTGTTATCTACAAAAAAAACTCCCATACGGCACTCAGCTGATTTCTCAACAGAAACTCTATAGGCCAGAAGGGAATGGCATGAAGTATTCAAGTAATGAAAAGCAAGGATCTGAAACCAAGATTACTATACCCAGATACCCAGCAAGGCTATCATTCAAAATAGATGGTGAAAAAAAGAGCTTCCCTGACAAAAAAGGCTAAAGGAGTACATCACCACCAAGCCAGCATTACAAGAAATGCTACAGGACTGCTGTAATGAGAAGAAAAGAGAAAGAGAGAGAAACATAGGCATACAGAATTAAAACAGCAATAAATAAGTACTTTTCAATAATAACCTTAAATGTAAATGGAATAAATGCTCCAATCAAAAGATACAGGGTAGCTGAATGGATAAAGAAAACACGATCCAATTATATGGTTTCTACAAGAGCTATACCTGAAAACAAAAGACTCACAGGATGAGAGTTAAAGGATGGAAAATAATTTTCCAATCTAATGGGAATGAAAAAAAAAAGCTGGGGTAGCAATACTCATATCTAACAAAATAGACTCCAAAAGGAAGGCCATCACAAGTGAACACTAAGGTCACTACATAATACTAAAGGGATTGACCCAACAAGAGGATATAGCCCTGGTACACATATATGTACCCAAAATAGGAGCACCTAAATATATAAAACAACTTCTGAAGGACTTTAAGGGGACATCTACACTAATAAAAGAGAAACATGGTAATTGGCGTATGACCACTACCCTTCCCACTGGCTAATCAGCGAGATATGCAAATTAACTGCCAGCCAAGATGGCGGCCGGCAGCCAGGCAGCTGATGCGAACAGGTAGGCTTGCTTGCTTCAGTGACGGAGGACTCCAACGTTCCCCGCCTGACTTGCCGGCCTCTCAGCTGCAACTCTTAAGTAACTATGTTGCAAATATAAAAGCTAAAAAAAACCCAGAAACCTGCTTTACTCAGCGGGGCTTCAGCCAGCCGGACCGCAACATTGTATCAAATACAGACGGTAAACAAAGGCCAGAAACCTGTTTTCAGCAGCCAAGGCCTCAGAGCTAAAGCTGGCCCAGAATAAAAAAAGAAAAAAAGGAGCGGTTGGGAGCTTCAGTTCCAGCCTGAAAACAGCCCTCAGCCCCTCACTCAGACTGGCCAGGCACCCTAGTGGGGACCCCCACGCTGAAGGGTGTGTGACCAGCTGCAAACACCCATCATCCCCTCACCCAGGCTGGCCAGGCATCCCAGTGGGGACCCCCACCCTGATCCAGGACACCCTTCAGGGCAAACCAGCCAGCCCCACCCATGCACCAGGCCTCTATCCTATATAGTAAAAGGGTAATATGCCTCCCAGCACCGGGATCTGCGGAGCCGCGAGGCCTCCCGGCACAGGATCAGTGTGACAGGGGGCAGCGCCCAAACCCCCTGATCGCCCTGCAGCTCTGTGTGACGGGGGTGGGGCCCCAAACCCCCGCCCCCACCGGCCCTGCTGTGTGATGGGGTAGAGCCATAACCTCCCCATTGGCCCTGCCCTGAGTATGAGAGTGGCGGCGCCCCAACCACCTGATCGGCCCTGCTCTGTGGGTGTTAGAGGGCGGCGCCCCAACCACCCCCCACATGGGCCTTGCTCGCTGTGTGATGGGATAGAGTCATAACCTCCCCATCTGCCCTGCCCTGAGTGTGACAGTGGCGGCGCCCCAACCCCCTGATCGGCCCTGCTCTGTGGGTGATAGAGGGCGGTGCCCCAACCCCTTGATCCGCCCTGCCCTGAGTGTGACAGGGGGCAGTGCTCCAACTCCCCTATCGGCCCTACTCTGTGAGTGACGGGGGAGCTCCTCAACCCCCTGATCGGCCCTGCTCTGTGCATGACAGGGGGGAGCTCCCCAAACCCCTGATTGACCCTGCTCTGTGCATGACAGGGTATGGAGCCCCAACTCCCCTGATGGGCCCTGCTCTGTGCATGACAGAGGGTGGCACCGCAACCTCCCCATCGACCCTGCCTTGAGTGTGACAGGGGGCGGTGCCCCAACCCCCCAATCGGCCCTACCCTGAGCGTGACTGAGGCTGGCATCACAACCTCCCAATTTGCCCTGCTCTGTGCATGACAGGGGAAGGCGCCCCAACTCCCCAATCGGCCCTGCTCTGAGCCCGACAAGGGGCTGCACCTAGGGATTGGGCCTGCCCTCTGCCACCTGGGAGCAGGCCTAAGCCAGCAGGTCGTTATCTCCCGAGGGGTCCCAGACTGCGAGAGGGCACAGGCCAGGCTGAGGGACCCCCCCCCTTCCCCTGAGTGCGCAAATTTTTGTGCACCAGGCCTCTAGTCTTATATAATAAAAGGGTAACATGCAAATTGACCCAAATGGTGGAACGGCCAGTTGCTATGACACGCACTGACCACGAGGGGGCAGACACTCAATGCAGGAGCTGTCCCCTGGTGGTCAGTGCGCTTCCACAGATGGAGTGCCGCTCAGCCAGAAGCCAGCTCATAGCTGGCCAGCACAGCAGCAGTGGCGGGAGCCTCCTGCAGCAGCACTAAGGATGTACGACTAATGGTTTAGGCCCGCTCCCCAGGGGAGAGGGCCTCAGCCAGCAGGTGAACATTGCCCAAGGGGTCCCGGACTGCGAGAGGGCGCAGGCCGGGCTGAGGGATCCCCCACTTGGGAGTACATGAATTTTCATGCACCAGGCCTCTAGTAATCATAGACTTCACTGGATACATCCCCCAGACAAAAAAATCAACAGTGAAACAGTGACTCTAAGTGACACACTGGATCAGCTAGATTTAATTGACATTTATAGAACACTAGTGACCCAGTGCACAGATTCGTGCACATTGAAAGGAAATTAATTAGTTGGTGGCCAGTGGGGCGGGACTGGGCAAGACGGGCCGGACATGCACTGGAGCCAACCTCCCGCAGTCCCTCCCCGGTGTCTGTGGAATAAGCGGGGTTCTGGCAGGTGGGGTTCCTTGGCCTGGTCTGCAGGGATCAAGCCAAAACCAGCTCTCCAACATCCCCTGAGTGGTCCTGGAGTGCAAGAGGGCACTCTGCAAAGTTGCTGTCATACAGGGTTTGGAATGCAAATGCAAGTCTGCAGTAAACCAGATTTGGGGCCCACAGTGCCCCAGCAACAACATAACCCACAGCCGAAGGTTTTGGGGTGTGGTAACCGAGAACCATCGCTGACAAGTCACTGCAGCTCACAGCTCCTATACTGAGCGTCTGCCCCATTAGTCAGTGCGCATCATAATGACCAGTTGGGCGGTCAGATACTTAGCATATTAGCCTTTTTATATATATAAACTAGTAGCCCAGTGCATGAAATTCGTGCACTGGGGTGGGGTGGGGGGTAGAAGGGCCCCTCAGTCTGGCCTTCACCCTCTCCAATCTGAGACCCCTTGGGGAATGTCCAACTACCTGTTTGTGCCCACACTTTTAACAGATAACAGCTCCATTGTTATTTCTTTCTTATGCTTAAAACCATTGGAATTAGTAGGTATTCAAAGTGTGTAAACATTTTGGGGGGACACCCTGTATATCTCTAGTCAGCGGTGACAGAAACCAACAGCAGATTTGGAACCCCCAGACAGGGAACATCACTCACTCCCCACATGTATCCCCACTTTACTTTCCACCTTCGTGGACAGCAGGAGAATCAACGTTTTCTCTCATTAATTTGGAAAAGCACGTCCTGTCACCCGCTCACTGCCTGGCAGAAGTGCACTAGGCCCCAAGCAAGCAAGGCTCAGTCAGGGCAGCCTTCGCTCATGGGTGCTGGCACAAAAGTGCACATTCCTCCTCTACAGTCGCCCCGACTATCCCACTGTTTCAGTGAGAGGACGGAATTCCTCTCACCTCTGGGTTCTTGATCTTGAATGCTGACTGAAGGCACCTCAGCGAGGGCCACCCGCGCCCACCAGGTGTGTCTGCATCTGCTCCCACCTGAGCACCTGCATTAACCCCCTAGAGGTGATCTCGTAGCTGCACTGGCCTCTGTGGAAACAGGGCATCACCACTCCGCCCTCGCACTGTCATTTCACAGGCACCCACCCTCAGCACCCAGAACACCCAGACACTCTCCAATGGACGTGAGCGCATCAGAGGGGATGTGTGCACATCCTGTGGGGGTGTTAGGCATGCTGGGTTGATGGAAGTGCGGTGGAGAGGCGGGGGGAACTTGTGCACGCCTTGGTTTGCAACTGTTGCAGGCGCGGGAGGGTGACGGTGTGCTGGGGGATGTTCGCATGCTAGGGGGGGATGTGCACACAGGAGGCCTCTGGCTTTGCAGATCCGCAAACCCCCGTGGTGCGGCCAGGAGGACGTCAGTCTGGCCCACCACGGTGGCTGTCCCTGCGATCTTGCAACTTCTGGGCCAGGAGGCGGATCTTGTGCAGCCACTCCTGGGCGCTGATGGCCTGCAGGCGCTACTTCAGCTCAGCCTGCAGGCTCTGCTTGGGGCACTCACAGCTGTCACCACCGCCATGTGGGGAGTACAGGCCGCCCTCTGCTGGCCTGCCTCCCCTGTCCAGAGGCTCTCTGCGCTGCTCACCTGCCCAGAGTGACTGGGGCTGGGTGGAAGCCAGGCGCCCCACCCTGCCCAAGCCCGGCCGATCCGCCCCTGTGGGAGCTGCCGCCCCGCCGAGAAGGGTCACGGATCCAGGTCCTGGGACCGCGGACAGCCTCAAGCATTGCCCCCCGCCCGGCAGGGTCACAGATCTGTGTCTTGGTCCCATGGACAGTCTCAAGCGCTGCCCCCCATCCGCCAGGTCATGGATCCAGGTCCCAGACTGCGGACAGCCTCAAGCGCTGCCCCCCACCCGCCAGGTCATGGATCCAGTCCTGGGACTGTAGACAGCCTCAAGCGCTACCCTTGCCCGCCAGGTTATGGATCCGGGTCCCAGACCATGGACAGCCTCAAGCACTGCCCCCACCCAGCAGGTCACAGATCCGGGTTCTGGGACAGCAGACAGCCTCAAGCACTGCCCCCCGCCCAGCAGGGTCACAGATCCGGTCCCGAACCGCGGACAGCCTCAAGCACTGCCCCCCATCCGGCAGGGTCACAGATCCGGTCCCGGACCGCGGACAGCCTTCCCCACTGCCGCCCGCCTTCAGTATGCAAAGTAGCCACCATCTTGTTGCTTCAGGGTGGGGGTCCCCACTGGGGTGCCTGGCCAGCCTGGATGAGGGGATGATGGCTGTTTGCAGCTGGTCACACCCCCTTCTGGGTGGGAGTCCCCACTGGGGTGCCTGGCCAGTCTGGGTGAGGGGCTGAGGGCCGTTTTCAGGCTGGCAGGAGACTGAAGCTCCCAACTTCTCTTTTTTTTTTATTCTGGGATTTATTTACCCTCTATGGCTGTCACTGGAGCTAAGAGCTGGCTTTAGCTCTGAGGCCCAGCTGCAGCTCTGAGACCTCGGCTGCTGAAAGCAGGGATCTGGGTTTGTTTTGGTTCTAAAATTGAAACACTGGCTGAAGCCCGGCTGGCCGAAAGCAGGTTTCTGGGTTTTGTTTAACTTCTATAATTGCAACATTGTTTCTTAGAGTTGCAGCTCAGAAGCCGGCAGCGGCAGGCGGGGAACCTTGGCTTCCTCCTTCACTGGAGCAAGCAAGCCTCCTTTTCACTTCAGCTGTCTGGCTGCTGGCCGCCATCTTGGTTGGCAGTTAATTTGCATATCGCCCTGATTAGCCAATGGGAAGCATGTCAGAGCTACAGTTAATTACCATGTTTGTCTATTATTAGATAGGATTTCACCTCAAAGAGGCAGAATATACATTCTTCTCAAGGGCACGTGGGTCATTCTCAAAGACAGACCACAAGTTAGGACACAAAAGAAGTCCCTACAAGTTCAAGAAGACTGAAATTATTTCAAGAATCTTGTCATATCACAGTGGAATAAAATTAGATATCAAATACAGTAAAAACACCCAAAACCACTTAAACACATGAAGGCTAAACAGCATGTTATTAAACAAACAATGAATGGGTTACCAATCAGATCAAGAAAGAAATCAAAAACTTCCTGGAAACAAATGAAAACAAACACACAACAACTGAAAATCTCTGGGATACAGCAAAAGCAGTTCTGAGAAGAAAGTTCATTGCGCTACAGGCCTACCTAAAAAACAAAACAAACAAAAAAACATACCACAAAAATTAATAAACTATTTAACCCTGCAACTTATAGAACTAGAAAGAGAACAACAAGAAAAGTCTGGAGTAAGTATAAGGGAGGGAATAATAAAGATTAGAGCAGAAATAAATGACATATAGACCAAAAAAAAAAAAAAAAAGACAAAAAACAAATGAAGCCAAGAGCAGGTTCTTTGAAAAGATAAACAAGATTGATGAACCATTAGCCAGACTCATCAAGAAACAAAGAGAGAGGACCCAAATAAGTAAAATCAGAAATGAAAGTGGCAAAATAACAACTGACACCAGAGCAACACAAAGAATTGTAAGAAAATACTATGAACAATGATATGCCAACAAGATGACAATGTGGATGAAATGGACAAATTCCTAGAAAAATTCAACCTCCAAAAACAGAATCAGAAGAATCAGAAAACCTGAATAGGCCAATAACAATGGATAAAACTGAAGCAGTAATTTAAACATTCCCAGCAAACCAAAGTCCTAGTCCAGATAACTTCACAGAGGAGTCTTACCAAACATTCAAAGAAGTAACACCTATATTCCTCAAACTATTCCAAAAATTCCAAGAGGAACCAACGGTTCTTTCTATGAGGCCAACATTATCCTAATCCCATTACCAAATAAAGACACTATAAAGAAGGAGAATTGCAGGCCAATATCCTAGACCAATGGTCGGCAAACTGCGGCTCGCGAGCCACATGCGACTCTTTGGCCCCTTGAGTGTGGCTCTTCCACAAAATACCACATGCGGGCATATAATGCGATTGAAACTTCGTGGCCCATGCGCAGAAGTCAGTATTTTGTGGAAGAGCCACATTCAAGGGGCCAAAGAGCTGCATGTGGCTTGCGAGCCGCAGTTTGCCGACCACTGTCCTAGATGAACATGGATGCTAAAACCCTCAACAAAATATTAGCAATTTGGATCCAGCAATATATTAAAAAGATCATGACCAAGTGGGATTTATTCCAGGGATGCAAGATTGGTATAATATTCACAACTCAATAAACATAATACATCACATAACAAACTGAAAGACAAAAATCACATGATCATATCAATAGACACAGAAAACACATTTGACGAAATCCAACACCCACTGTTGATAAAAACTCTTAGCAAAGTGGGAATAGAGGGACCATATCTCAACATAATAAAGGCCATATATGACAAACCTACAGCGAACATCATACTCAATGGACAAAAACTAAAACCATTTCCCCTAAGAACAGGAACAAGATAGTGATGTCTGCTTTCACTACTCTCATTCAAAATAGTACTGGAAGTCGTAGCCACAGGGATCAGACAAGAAGAAATAAAAGGCACCCAAATTGGAAAGGAGGAGATAAAACTGTCATTATTCACAGATGACATGATATTATACACAGAAAACCCTAAAGACTCCATCAAAAAACTACCAGATTTAATAAATGAATTTGGCAATGTAGCAAGATACAAAATTAACTCCCAGAAATCAATAAATTCTCAAAAAGAGAAACTAAACAATTATTTTCATTTACCACTGCAACAACAACAAAAAATTAAGATTCTTGGCAATAACCTTACCAAGGAGTTGTAACTTATACTCGGAAGATTTATATAGGATGTTGAAAAAAGATAGAGAAGATATAAACAAGTGGAAGAATGGACAGTGTTCATGGATTTGTAGAATTAACATCATTAAAAGGTCCATACTACCCAAAGCAATCTACACATTCAATGCAATCCCTATTAAAATACCAACAGGATATTTCACAGATATAGAACAAATACTCCAAAAATTTATATGGAACCAAAAAAGACCTTGAATAGCCACAGCAATCTTGAGAAAGAAGAACGAAGTTGGAGGAATCACAATACCAGATATTAAATTATACTTCAAAGCCACTGTAATTAAAACAGCCTGGTACTGGCACAAGAATAGGCATATAGATGAATGAAACAGAACAGAGAACCCAGAAATCGACCTAAGACATTACACTCAACTCATATTTAACAAAGGAGGCAAGAATATACAATGGAGTCAAAACAGTCTCTTCAATAAATGGTGCTGGGAAAATTAGAGAGATACATGCAATAAAATGAAACTATACCACCACCTTAAACCTTATATAAGAATAAACTCGAAAGACTTAAATATAAGACATGAAACCATAAATATCCTGGAAGAAACCATAGGCAACAAAATCTCAGACATCTCTCAAGGATACATCTCCTAGGGCAGTGATGGCGAACCTATGACACGCGTATCAGAGGTGACATGCGAACTCATTTTTTTGGTTGATTTTTCTTTGTTAAATGGCATTTAAATATATAAAATAAATATCAAAATTATAAGTCTTTGTTTTACTATGGTTGCAAATATAAAAAAATTTCTATATGTGACACGGCACCAGAGTTAAGTTAGGGTTTTTCAAAATGCTGACATGCCAAGCTCAAAAGGTTCACCATCACTGTCCTAGGGCAAAGGAAACTAAGGAGAAAATAAACAAATGGGACCACATCAAAATAAAAAGCTTCTGCACAGCAAAAGAAACCATCAACAAAAGAAAAAAGGAGCCCACTACATGGGAGAACATATTTGCCAATGATCCACCTGGTAAAGGGTTAATATCCAAAATATATAAGGAACTCACACAACTTAACAAAAGGAAGACAAACAACCCAATTAAAAAATAGGCAAAGGAACTAAATAGACCCTTCTCCAAAGCAGACAAACAGATAGCCAAGAGACATATGAAAAAATGCTCAAACTCACTGATCACCAGAGAGATGCAAATTAAAATGACACTGAGGTATCACCTCACACCTGTCAGAATGGCTATCGTCAACAAATCAACAAATGAGGAGTGCTGGCAAGGATGGGAATGCAGACTGGTGCAGCCATTTTAGAAAACAGTATGGAGTTTCCTCAAAAAATTAATTATTGAAATGCGATTTGACCCAGTGATTTCACTTCTAGGAATATTTCCTAAGAAACCCAAAACACCAATTGAAAGGACAAAGCAGAAACGAACTCTCCTCCACTTTATCTTGTAGGGCTGGGCCCTCAGCCTAAACCCCCTCCCCTTTCTGAGAGTGACCACAGGAATGCCAGTAATATCCTAACTTCCCCAGCCACCACCTGAGTGGACCAATGAAGCTCCAGGAACACAGCTAAGGTCCTAATAAGGCTATAGTGGGGGACGGCTCAAACCTCAGAATGTGTTGGTCACTTCCTGACCTTTGTGCTGAAAAACCCTGACCAGAGTGACCAATCTCTGTAACTCACGTCACTTACCTAAGCCCACCCAAATGACTAGCCCTATATAGCCTTTGTTCTCTTGGGACTCGGGGCTCTCTCTCCCATCCAGTAATGGAGGCAGAGGGGGACCAAGCCAGGGCTTGAATAAAAGACTCTATGCTTTTGCATTGGACTCGGCTCCCTAGTGGTCTGTCTTGGGGTATTTTGAATCTGGGCATAACACCAATCATAAAGAACGTATGTACCCCTATGTTCACAGCAGCACAATTTACAATAGCTAAGATCTGGGATCAGCCCAAGTACCCATCCGTAGATGAGTGGGTAAAAAAGCTGTGGTACATGTACACCATGGAATACTATGCAGCAGTAAAAAAGAAGGATCTCTTACCCTTTGAGTCAGCATGGAGGGACCTGGAGAGTATTATGCTAATCGAAATAAGCCAGTCAGATAAAGACAAGTATCACATGATCTCACTCATATGTGGAATCTAATAAACAAAATAAAGCGGTGAACAAAATAGATCCAGAAACATGGAAGCATGGCACAGACTGTGGAATCTCAGAGGGAAGCCGGAGGGGGGGGGGGGGGGGAGGAAGCGATCAACCAAAGAACTTATATGCAAATGAGCATAACCCATGGACACAGACAATAGGGGGGTGGAGGCCTGGAGCAGGACCGGGGAGCAGGCTAGAAGGGGTCAAAGGGGGATAAAAGGGAGCATATGTAATACTTTCAAAAACAAGGATTTAAGGAAATAAATAAATACGAATATAAAAAAACAGAACCGATAAACCTCAATTTAAAACCAGCTCCAGACTGATTGTACAGCATCTCTGAACCTCGCAGCTTTCTTACTGTTAAAATGAGTCTAGTGACTTCATCATGGGGCTGGGTGTTAGTTTCCTCTTCCTGCTATAAGAAGTTACCATAAACTTAGTGGCTTAACACAAAACACATCTTCTTTTAATAGTTCTGAAGATCAGAAGTCCGAAATCTAGTTCCTTCCTAAAGGGTCCAGAGGAGAATCTGCTATCTGCCTTTCCCATGCTAGACAGGCTGTGCTCATCCTTGGCTCATCCATCGCCCCTCATGTCTTTCCTCCCTCAGCTTCCATCACCACATAGCCTTCTCTTTTTTCACGTTGACTCTCTTACCTCCCTCTTATAAGAACCATGCAATTACACTGGGTCCACCAGGATCCCCACCTGAAGACCTTAACTTAAATCTGCAAAGTCCTTTTACCATGTAAGGCAGCGGTTCTCAACCTGTGGGTCGCGACCCCTTTGGCGGTCAAACGACCCTTTCACGGGGGTCGCCTAAGACCATCCTACATATGAGATATTTACATTACGATTCATAACAGTAGCAACATTACAGTTATGAAGTAGCAACGAAAATTTTATGTTTGGGTTACAACATGAGGAACTGTATTTAAAGGGCCAGAAGGTTGAGAACCACTAATGTAAGGTAACATGCTATGTATCTACATGTTCCTAAGATTAGCATATGGACCTTTATTTGGGGGCTGTCATTCTGTCTACCACAGGCTATTGTGAGGATTCAATGAAATCAAGCATAGGGCTTGATACATTCAATAATGCCAGTTTCTTTTCTCTTTTCTCCAGTCCACAAGTTACTGCTGACTTCCTACTGAGAATATATCCCTCCTCCCCTTCAGTTTCCTGACTTGCTAGTAGCAATAGAAAAGGAAAAAAAAAATTGGGATTAATATGTCCCACTTAATTATTTTATCTGGACCAAATATAAATAATAAGTAATGTATAATCTGTGAGTCTTTGTAGATAACTCCACATTTCAGAGGATAAATGGATCGAAGTAACCACAGGCTTTTTAAAACAATGCCTGCACTGAGAATAAACTCAGATTCCACAGCTCAAAGCTCTGTACAATAGCCCTAACCGGTTTGGCTCAGTGGATAGAGCGTTGGCCTGCGGACTGAAAGGTCCCAGGTTCAATTCCGGTCAAGGGCATGTACCTTGGTTGCAGGCACATCCCCAGTAGGGAGTGTGCAGGAGGCAGCTTGTTGATGTTTCTCTCTCATCGATGTTTCTAACTCTATCTCTCTTCCTTCCTCTCTGTAAAAAATCAATAAAATATATTTAAAAAAAAAAAAAAGCTCTGTACAATCAAGCCCCCGTCTTGCTCTTCAACCTTACTACCTAACCTTCCCCTTCTGCTCAAATACACTAAGCCACACCCAGACTTATTTCCATTTCAGGAACTCAGCCTTTGCACTTATAGTAAGTACCCTTCTCATCATTCAGGATTCGGTGTAAATGTCACTTCCTCAAAGGGGCCTCCTCTGGACACCCTGGTCCAAGTATTTAGCCCCCTACGGTTTCTCACATCCCCCCACCCATTTGTTCACTTGTCATTTTCTAAAACTATCTTGCTTATTTGGTGTTTACATGATCACAGTCTATCTCTCCACAGAATATTCCACGAGGGCAGAGGTCTGATCTATTTTCTTCCTCGCCCCAGCAGTGTGCCTGAAGTAGTGCATGAGGGTCTTCTCTGGGCTACACTCTGTTCTGGGTGCTGAAGATCTAGAAGTAAAAACACAGACAAGATCTCTGCTCTCATGGGGATGGCTGATGGTTAAGAAAGCAATCATCCTTCCTTCCTTTCTCCTCATCCCCCTTGCTCCACACTCAGGAGCTCCACACACACCTATGCAACTGATGCCCAAAAGAACTTGAATGTCCACAGCAGTGCCAGCCTTGTGGGATGCAAGATCAAATGCAGTGGCCCTGTTCAAATTAGATCCTCAAGAAAAACTGGAACAAACTAAACAGAGAATTAGCTTGAGGTAGAGAAATCTAAGGCATCAATCAACCAGAGGGAAGGAAGAAAAAGAGGATGAGAAATGTTAAACTACAGCAAGACAAAGGTGATTTAAAAAAAAAAACAAAAACAGCATTGCTATGGCTGCTGTTATTAAAAGTATTTAAAGATGGGCATTGCTAAGAAAAGGTTGTGCAGGATATGTCAGGCTAGACTATTCAGAGAAAAAATGAAGAACTGTGTGCACATCTGACCAGTGGATCTCCTGAAACAATGGCCTCAGGTCCCTGGTGCAGCTGAGGGAAGGAAAGGGTGACCAGAGTCCTAAGCTCCTGGCAGCAGCAGTCCTGGGCGATGACCAGGGTGGCACCGAGATGCCAGGGCTGTTGCTGCTGGCGTGCAATGACCAGAAGCTGTGTGGAGCCTGACTTTGGGCAGCCAAGGCAGGTTTCCCCAGGCACCTGGTGGTTGGCAGCAGTTTTAAAAAGAAAAGAGAGAGGGGATATATGTGGGGACAGAAGGAAGGAAGGCAGACAGAATTTGTTTCAGCAAAAATAATTTATTTTCATCATATCAGTATAAAATACAACGTTCACAAGCAAATCCTGTGTAAATGGCTGGAGAGGAAAAAAAAACAAACATGAAAGAGCATACTACCCACCATAAAAAGTTAAATTTGTCAATTAGCAGGATACCTATTATTGGAATTATGTATGTTTTACTTTCTTTGCTATATTTTATTTTTATAATGACTACACATGGCTTTTATCATCAGAGGAAATAAAACTATTTTTCATTTAAGGGAAGAAAAGAAACTAAAAATACTAGTAAAATATGAGTCATT